>OY728144.1:413086201-414336201 GCA_963277665.1 Viscum album | reverse complement strand
ATAATTTCACCCTTTTCCATTCTCACCGAAATATTTACTTCCATTATTTGTGATGGTGTTGGGATTGTTCTACTAAAATTTTGAGATATAAAAGAAGGCGTATAACTATAATAAAAAAGTATGTTCGCTATTATTGATGTACTAACTATTGTATCTATCACCACTTCATTTTCGTGGTTTACTTTTGTGGTAGTGATGGAAAGAGCTCTACCTTATTTCCTTAGGGGATGTTCATTGTCTTTGAAAACCTTTGGTTTAGGGATCTGGTTTGAAAAGGTCCTTGGTTCATTGAAAATGAAACAATGGACCACATGTTGACTATAAAACAAAGTGTTCCTCTCATATGTCCAAGTAATATGTTTTTCCTGTGGTAATTAATGGCCAGGTTCCCTTATCTTCCACACCTAAAGCATTTCATCTGCCCCATCAAGAAATTTCCAGGTTGCTTCTTTACACAACATCAGCATGTGGGGTACTATAATATCTTATCACCATTATATTTATCAATCAGACCACCATAATTAATTTCCACCTTATGCTTCTTATCCCTATGATACCCATGGGATTCGCTAATCTCCATTTCAACATTGAGTGGACATCAAAAAATTTCGTCATATCTCTCAAATTCACGGATTACAAGGGATTTCTGTAGGATAGGTTTTATACCACCGATGTAGCAGTCATCCTTGAATTCATGGTTAACAATAAATCCAGAGGAATTTCTTGAATGTCATTTAATGTTGTCCTCATATGCTCTGATGGATTAGTCTTCTTTTTTCTTGAGGTCAAGGAAGACCAATTGCATCATAAGTCGGAAGGTATGAAGAAAATAATTATCAAAAAATATTTTCTAAAAATCCTTCCATTCCAATGCCCTAATCACCATTTTAGGCTCTGTATTTTGGGTCATTTTCCACCAGTGATCAAATTCACCCTTCATCTGATAAGAATCCATAAGAACATTCTCATGTTCGTATGATTTTAGGATAGAGAAGATCTTTTCAATGGAGTGGATCCATTATTAGGGAATTGGGGTATTATGTGATCCATTAAAACTAGGAGGTATTTGTCTCATGATGCTCTTGACTGTGACATGTTTTTTTTGAGGGGTGATCGTTTCACCAGATCGATGTTTCTATTCCATACATTAGTTAACTGAGACAGTATCGTGACAATTTACGCGACTCCTTCTCCAATCACATTGGGTATCTCAATAGAAAAGTCATCACATTGATCATTGAATCTGTTTTTAGAATGAGTCCTATAATTTCTGGCCATTAGATTGAATAAAAGGAATGTTAGGGGTATCACATAAATGGTAATTCAATGAAAAAAATGGATGACTTGTTAATTACTTTTATTACATTATCTTATGCATTTATAGGATTAAATCTATTTTATCAATTATATACATCCCAAAATATATTCATAGTGGGTTTTTATTACCTTAATAATGGTTCATACTAAGCATATGAATTTAACTATGCAAATCCACTTGGAGTGTCGCAAACAAAAGTGCAGCAATGCCTATTGTCGCGAAGCAGTTTTTATTTGAGTCAAGATCTATGTGGTGTTTTCGGGGTATACCCCAAGATACATCTGTGCCAGTACCGCCTCTACATGTTCATATCTAGACAGAGATATACTATTCTGATTAATCAGAAACTCTATAGTCAGGAAAATTTATTGATGTTTTTATTATACACAATCTTATCTCTATGGATTTCATTATGGTGTCCTAATCCTAATCCCAAAAATAATTAAACATATCCTCTGATAACAACTATTACAACACTTATAATTATTTCACACATAAACATGAATTGTTATATAAAATCTTCACTTGATACAACATAGATGATTGATAGTCCTAGTGCCTTTTTGGATTAGATGCATCACATAACAACTTATGACACAAAATACACATATTTATTGAAAAATTATTTTAGACAAACACGCATATTCCTTCATACTTAGAAATTCATGGGATTACCCAAGGACATGCATAAGAGTAGGTTGAGATATAATGCCCAGTAATTGAGTAAAAAAAATAACATTAAAAATATAGTACATGTAACGAAATAGTAATACCAATGGAGCAGAACAATAACATGAACAGAAAGGAATGATATTCCATGATTATCATAACCTAGAAATGTGGTAAAACATTTAACATGATATTAGAATGATCCAAGGATCATTAAACATGGAGCATGAGTAAACACTAATTAGACATGAATTATGATGTGTAACCCCTCATTCAACGTGACATATGATCATACAAATCTTTACCCAATCCATTGGAGCGCTATCATGGAGCATCATTCTTATTCATTTCATTTCATTCATAAGTGTGCCACATAGATCAAACAAAATGGATTCATTAAAAATCATCAATTCTTCTAGGATATTTTAATGTTGAATTCTATGTGTAATTCCTACATTAAAATGTATATTAAATATGTTAATATCCAAAAATATGCATACCCTTGATAGAAAAATGGGCATGGTATTCACTACACAATGAAATTGGCTTATAGAATCGTGGAGCAATTTTGACAACATAACTGCGTGATATAAGTGTTATTAAAAATGGATGATGATAGATAAATGGATATCTCACCAATTGTACATGAAATGGACAATAATAGGGTTTATATAGGAACACGTAACACTACATTTAAAGGAATTTAGTTACATAATAAAAAAGAATATCATCAATCTAAATGGGAAGAGTAAAATTTATACGTCATTTCGAAATGGTAATGGGGGTTCCTGGAATTCATTAATAAGAGAGAACAAGGTCTCTCATCATTCAAAAATAGGGGGGTGTATGAATGAGATGAAAAATCATACCCCAACAATTTTAATTGTAAACAAAATAGTATAACAACATAATGAAATTTGGTCAGAAATGAGAAAGGAAGACATCACTTATATAGAAGTGTGATCCCAAAGACTCGGGAGATGCATGTGATGGGATTCATGGTGGATTAGGGTGACCTGGGAGGATTCTATAGAGATGATGTATGGGGTTGGTGTAGCTCAAAATTCATTGAGTGAAGAGGAATGGGAGATTGAGTGAGTTTATATAGGAAAACAGAGGTAATTCATTATTATTTAGGTTTTGAACACCACATATTAATGTAATCAAAAGCACAAACCATCCCATGTTATTTGCTCATGGGTTTTTCCAAAATGGAGTGGAAAAAATTATTTTATAATCTAATGTCCTATATATTTAAAATATTACTTTTGATTATGTGGAGGTGAGTCACACTCTAAAAGAAAATCATTTTTAAATGTTAATATGTTTTATAAGTCTTGCAGTATCCACTAAGGCATTTTAAAATAGTCAAACATCCCTAAAATCAAATAATATTAAAAGAAAAAACTATTATCGCCGAAAATCCTTTTTATATAATATTATAATATAACTATTTGGTCATTATGAGGTCATATAACACATTATATATTTCAAAGGTATTTTATTTTTACCCAAAAAATCTTCCATCTCAGAAAATTATTCAAACTCACAGTTATATAATTTCAACATACAATATCCAAAAATATTACTAATTTTATATAAGTAATTTTCTAAATATGGTAATTTTTACTTTTAAAATAAAAACTGACATTTATTGAAAATTCATGGGCCTAGACAAAAATATTTTTCAAACCATAAAAAATTACAATTGTTTTCATAAAAATTATAATATCATTTATATTTAAAAAAAATGAATTTAGTATAATATTTTATTAAGAATTTATTAAATAAAAAAATCCATTAATTCATTAAAATATATTTTTTAATTAAATATTGACTAAATATTGCTATTTGGAGGAGTCGCAAGGCAGAGCGCCTGTGGGAACCCTAGTTTGGATGAGCTTGATTCGAACGTGCCGAAGGCTGCTGATCGATTGCCTGAGAGTGTTTCTTCAATTAATAAGATGTTCGATTGTGTTGGTCATAAAGAGATGTTTCAGTGTTCTCCTCCGAAGCAATCGATGACTGCCTCTGGTTCTGAAGCGTCGGGCCTGAGGAGGTTTGCAGATGTCGTGAAATCGATTGGTATGTTCCCTGATTTTGAATTCCCTCCTCCTAGGAGAATCATTAAAAATGTTCAAATCACACATGTTGTTGCGGATCAGATTGCGATCAAAGAACAATTCAATCTCTGCCACTACTCGATTATTGCTCGGGTTGTGCTTCTGAAGGGTGGTTCGCTTTGGAAATTCAAATGATCTTTCTCAAAGACTCTCTCAGATCTAGTGGTTTGAGGATTGGAAGATGATTTCGATGGTCCGTGGCTATTATCACATTCTCTTTTCTTCCGAGGAATCGAAGCGAAGGGCATGGAGCTTCGGATATGTGTCGCTGAAACCTAGTGTTCTTCGAATTCAAGAATGGGTCAGAAACATCGATCCTGAAAATGTAAAAGATACACCCACCCAGGATTGGATACATATTCACAAAATGAATTGGTTTTATTGGCATCCTCTGATCATATGGGATATCGCCTCGTCGGTTGGCATCCCAATTCGGATGGATAAGAATACAGATGACCCTAAGTTTGGACACTTCGTGAGGGTTCTTGTGGAAGTGGATATGGCCTCGACGCTGGTGGAGAAAGTTTTTCTTATGACCAGAGATGATCTCTTAAAACTGGAAATTTAGTATGAAACACGACCTCGCTTCTGTCTCAATTGCCACTTCTTCGGGCACATGGATTTTGAATGTAACAGAAACAAGACATGTGGTCTGTGCAAGCTTAAGGGTCACACTGATGAGCTCTGTCAGAAGGGAAATTCCAAGGGCATGGTTCATGATCCTATCATTAATGTTGTTCCTATTATTGAACAAGGTTCTCAATACTCTGTGTAGGTTGTTGAACATGATGGATAGGTGGCAGTGTAGGGTAAAGTCTCCAATGCAGCTCATATTGATGATCCTCGTGACTCTTTACACAGTGATGGTACTGCAACTTCAATGCAGGGTGGTTCTGTTGTGGCTCCCCAGATCTCTGGCCAAGTGAATGACAATTTGAATGCCTTGTTCAGTGATGCTGCTGCTCAGTCTGGAGGGAAAGATCAGAATGCAGTTCATATTGATGCCCCTCGTGTCTCTCTACACAGTGTTGGTGCTGCAACTTCAATTGCGGGTGGTTCTGTAGTGGCTCCCCAGGGATCTGGCCAGGTGAATGATAATTCGAATGCCTTGAAGAGTGATGCTGGTTCTCAGTCTGGAGGGCAGGAGCAGAATGTTTTTTTGTCGTTCTGTGATCTCCACTCGGGACAGTGCACATGATAGGGACCTGACTCCACAGGCAGTGCAGGGTCAAGTGGAGAATGCAATGAGCATTGAGCTGCATGTTGGGCCTGTTTTTCCTGGGTTTATGCAGGCTGGTGTTGGGCATGCTACAACAGTTGATACAGATTTGGTAGTTCCTTTGGGCCTGTAGTCTGCTAGACCAACTGGGTAGAAAAATGATGCTCTTCATGCTGATATTATACAGGGGCTGGAACAGCTTCCACATGCTGTGAATGCATTAGATCTTCCTTCTGCTGAGATTGTTGGAGGTGAAAAAAATGATGATGGGTCCTTTTGTCAGTTTCCTTTGTCTAAGGCTGCATGGAAGCATTATTTGCAAACCAGTCAGGAGCCAGTTGTTTCTTCGAATATGTTTACACCTTTCACTGGTATTTTTTGGTCTGATGATAAATAGGATATTATCAGTGAGGAACAGTCTCGATCTTTGGAAGGTCCAAGCCCCATCACTGGTTCACTTGCTGATTCAGATACTTAATCATCAAAGAGGAAGAATGAGAAGTTGGATAATTTAGTGCAATTTCAATGGGATGGTGGGCCTATAACTAGGTCCAAATCCTCTTTACAATGAAGATTTTCTTCTAGAATTACCAAGGGCTTGGTAATTCTACCATGGTCACAACCCTTAGGCATTTTATTGTGGCCAATAAGACTCTCTTTATAGGAATTTCTGAGCCTTGGATTCCCTTCTATAAATGGAAAGCCTTCAAATGGTCAACCCTTTGGTACTCATTGGTTTCCCATAATGCTGATCAGAGTTCTTCATAGTCTCTTTGTGTTTTGAAGCATGATAGTGTGTCTTTGATATCTTAATTTTATGACCAACAGTCAATTACTCTTTATGTTTTGATAGGTGGTTAGGGAATGTCTTTCACCTTTGTTTATGCTTTGAATCAGTATATTGGGAGACACACTCTCTGGGAAAGTCTTGAAAGCATAATGATGGAAATGTCGAAAAATTGGGTCATTATTGGTGATTTTAACTCAGTGCTTCAGCCTGAGGAGAAGACCGGGGATTGTTTTAGCAGTTTGGATATGTCTGATTTCTCTGCTTGTATTGATGCTGGGAATTATATTGATGTTCCAATCATGGTGGATGGTTTTACCTGGCACAGATACACTCTAAATGGGTTACAAGCCAGTAAGCTTGATAGGTGGTTCTGTAATGTTGATGGGGGATCTCAGTATTTTTCTATGTCCGGTATTACTCTTCCATGAGCTAATTCTGATCACAATCCTATTTTAATGGATTTGAATCTCCGTAGCATGATATCTTCTCCATTACCTTTCTACCTTAATAATGCATGGTTTTCTATTCAAGTTTGTAGGCAGGCTGTCATTGATGGTTTGGAAACTACTATGATTGGAATTCCCATTCATATAATGGTTATGTAGTTGAAGGCTATGAATGAAAATCTCAAAGAGTGGAGTAGGCAGTCTTTTGCATGTCTTGATCATGATATCCAAAATGCTGAGGATAATCTTTTTCACTGTCAAAGGATCAATGAGGGTCAGGATGTTATTTCTATGGAAGAGCTTCTTGCTCTTTCTAAATTTATTGAGTTACTGGCTTTAACAGAAATTCTTTCTCGGGCTCAATATAATGTGAGGTGGCTGAAAGAAGGGGATAGAAATACAAGACATTTTTAATGCTTACACAAGGAGAAAAAGGTGAAGTGTGGCATGAATATCCCCATGGTCAATGATGTTCTTTTCAACTCTAAAAAATAAATCTTTGATGCTGCTTGTATATATATTGAGAAGCTTTACATTGAATAAGGTCATGATAATACTCATAATATGTTCAACAATATTCCTTCTTCGGCTGAGGCCTCCACAAATGATATGCTCACTGCTATACATACAGAGGAGGATGTCCGGAAGGAGGTTTTCTCTATGAATCCTGATAGTGTGGAAGGTCCTGATGGTTTCTCCAATAGATTCTTTATGGATTATTGTGATATTCTTCACACAAATTTTGTCCATGAAGTTAGAGACTTCTTTTATCATTCTTATTTCCCTTATGGTGAAAATGTTAGCTTTATTACTTTGATTCCAAATAAGGAGAATGCTCTTGACATTCGGGATTTTAGGCCTGTGGCAATAGGGAAAAATATTCCAAAAGTTATCAACAAAATCTTGTCCAATATATTGGGATGTATTGCTAAGGGATTTATTTCTACAAATCAATTTGGGTTTGTCCTTGGAAGGAACATTCAAAACTCTTTGCATACAGCGCCTGAATGTGTTAATGTTATGAGGAAAAAGGTGAAGTATGGGAATATGGCTCTAAAAGTTGAAATTTCTAAGGCTTTTGATATGATGAAATAGAGTTTCATTTTTACAGTGTAAAAAATGCATGGATCTTCCACTATATTCATTATGTTTATTAGATGCATCCTTCAATGTTCGATGTTATTGGTTCTTGTTAATGGTTCTCACAGAGGCTTCTTTAAATGGTCCTGGGGAGTGCAGTAAGGTGGTCCTTTATCTGGCCTTATTTTTTGCTATTGAAGAAGATTATTATAGTATATGTCTTTCAGATCATGTTCATGCTGGTTTGTACCAACAAATGACTGTAGGCAGGAATCTTTTTTCTCCCTCACATATCTTTTATGCTGATGATATTCTGCTGTTTGGTAAGGCTGATGGATGTACTATTCAATATATTAAGGCGCCTTTTGAGCATTATGATGTTGTTTCTGGCCAGGTTATCAGTTGGGAGAAGTCCTCAGTGTTTTTAGGGGAAGGGGTCATCTCATCAAAGAAAAACAGAGTTCCTCAGAAGCTGGGCGTTAAAAGAGAGTCTCTAACTTTTAACTATCTTCGGAAAACCCTATTTTGGGTTTCTGTTAAAAGGTGTTACTTGGAAAATATCTATCTCAAAATTCTTAATAAAATGGCTACATGGAAAGGTAAATCTATGTCTCATGCAAGGCGGGTCTTCCTGGTTAACTTTGTTATCACCTCTATGTGTGTCTAGGTTTTTTTCTTATACAGATGGTCAAGAACTCTTCTCATGGATTTACAAAGGCTGATTCAGAATTTTATTTGGACTGGCTCAATTCATGAGAGGAAGCTTGTTACATTTTCTTGGAGTGATTGTATTCGGCATGTTGACATGGGTGGTATGGGGATTAAGGACCTCACGCATTTTAATGATTCTCTCATCAAAATTTTACATGGTCACTCATAACCTCTAGTGATTTCTCTTTGGAGTTTCTGTGCAACAGATTTGGATCCATGTTGCACAATGGGTACTCCGTTTATGTCCCTTCCTCGATATGGTCATCAATTAAGTATGCTTACTTCAGCCTTGCACAATCCATTAAATGGCTTTTTTGTCAGAACTCTTCTTTGAATTGTTAGAGGACTGTTTGGTTGTCATGTGCCATTGCTAAGCATACTGAAAATCCATCTTCTTTGAAGGATCTTTCGACTGTTGAATTTCATAATAATATCATGGATCCGGGGTTACATTCTGATTCGTTGAAAAGGAAGTTGGCACATTATCAGTATTCTGCAATGGATACTATAATCTGGTTGCTGAGTCTTACTGTAACATTCAGCATTAGGGAGGATTATAGATTCCTGTGTACTAAGCCTCTGATGGTCCCTTCTTGGATGCTTATGTTTCATGCTTCTTATATCCCGCATGCTCAGTACTTGTTTATGTGGAGGAATAGGAAGTGCATATTACATCTGCAATGGATGATACAACGTGCTGGATATTCACTTGCTCCTGTTTGTTTTCATTGTCTTGCGGCTGATGAGACTATTGATCATGTATTTATATCTTGTTGCTCTGGCTCTGGTTTATGGGATTTTTTGCAGGTTGTTTTTGGATTTCATCTGATCATGGATGGTTTTGGACAGCTTATGGATTCTATTTATCGAGCATATCGTAGTTCTCAGGTGAATCCACTGCTCCTCTCTACCGTCTCAGGAGTGGTTTCTTTTATCTGGAAAGCCCGAAATGCTCTTGTCTTTGAAAACAGAAATATTCTGATTCCCATCAGCATTCATGAGCTTCATACTTGTGTTCTTGATCTTGCACGAGATCGAATTGGAGTCATGCAGAATGATGTTTCTGATATGGTTATTTTGCGAACATTGGGTGTTTTTGGCAGGTGTAAGATGCCAATTGTGATGAAATATATCCATTGGATTCCTTCGTCGGTGTCTGAAGGTTAATGTGGATGGAGCAGCTTCAGGTTCACCGGGGCCTTCTGGATGTGTTGATGTTTCCACACTTATCGGGTGTTTGTTAAAGGTTTTTTTTCACTACTTAGGAAATGATTTGTCAATTGAGGTGGAGTTATGGGATATGATCAACGTTGTTCGGTATGCTTCTTATCATGGTTGCATGAACTTATGGATGGAGTCTGATTCAACTATGACAGTTGATATTCTTCGAACGCGTTCAAGGAATGTCCCATGGAAGATGCTTTCTTCTTGGGATGACTGTCTCAGGCTTGTGGATCAGATTTGTTTGGTTGTCACTCATGTTTATAGAGAGGAAAATCAGGTTGTTGATGCTCTGTCTAAGCGTGTGATTGAGGAGGTTTTCTCTTTATGGTCCTTTGTTACACCAACCATCTGTTGTGGTTTGGTTGATGCTGATGCGTGTGGTGATGTGTTTACATGTCTTTGTTGAACCTATGTGTCTCCTCTTTTGTTGTATTTACTTTTTTCTATATAAGATTATCTGGGAGTAGGCTTGCACGCTCTTGAGTCTTTTGATTTAAATTTAATAAAATGAATGTATATTATTTATTCTATACAAAAATAGTACACATAATCATAGTGTTAGGATCTTTTTACATAACAAAATATAAAACATGCATAATACTAAAGATTATGGTGTTTTATGGTGAAAGACTCTGGGGTGGCTCAGATAACATCACTCGGGTGGTAATCTCTATCAACTTCCATCTCCACCGTTGTCGGTTCCGTTGAAACATAATGTGTTGAAGGATAACTTGGGATTGGTCAAGAGTGAATCCCAGTGATACTACCTCATTTCCAAGCTCCAACAAAAGGGCATCTTAAGGAGAAATTATATTTTATGAGGCCATAGATTCCTTTATCAATGTAAATTGGATTTTTTAAAACCCTATATTTATACAAATCATGTGATCATTTTTCAATGCCTATATTAGAAATGGTAATAATTCTTAATTGTATTTTCAAATCCAAAAACATCAAGCAAATGATGTGTATTTGTTTTATTTAACCATTTTACTAAAGTAGACATTTAATTTGTTCAAGGGGATTTTTATTGATAATATTTTGGGGCATATCAATTTTGGAACAACTTATTAGTAAAATATATTAAAATTATTCAGAGCAATTAAGGCCAAATTAAGCTTAATTAGGGACACAACTTTAATAAGATGGTCCCAAATGCTCTTTCCACATTTAAAAAACCCAATTTATGTTCATATTTCATCCACGAACATTAAATTAATGATTTATTGCTATTTGATAACATTTCTAGGTAATAACATGTGTACACATAACTTGTTTCTAAAATTTCCTATTGGGTCATTTCCCTTCCCTATAAAAAGCAAGAACCTCTCCCACTTCATGAAACATATCAAAACGATAAAATTCATCCATTAACTGGAAAATACACTTCACCTAAATTCTATCCCCATCCAATAATTCTTCCATTGGGAATAAGTCAATCTAAGTAATCCTTTTTCCAGAAACCAAAATTATTTACACATTTAAGAGGTAATATCTTCTCTAATGTCCTTTCTTTTTATTTTCATTATCCACCTCCTAAAACTACCTTTATTATAATATTATACAATAAAACAATTATTATAAATATAATAGTATATTTTTTTTCAAATTTTTTGATATACAATTACACACACCTGTATCATAATGTGTAACGTACATACATTTTCTATGTAAGGTTAACTACTGCCTCACAAAAAAATTATTGTTCATATTTACATTTCCACCTATAATGGACACTATTATGATGAAAACTATGTTTATATAGAATATATATTATATATATAATATCTTTATTGTTCTGAATTTTTTTTTCGAACACACCTTTATGCTTTCCATCTTATGTGAATTCAATAATTTTGTTTGAGGATGTGTAGACTACCTCCACCTCAAAGTGATATAATTCATTCATAGACAACATGGTTAATGTTAAGGGTACTTTTATTGAATATATATGATATATTTGATATCATAAATATACATTAATATATATATATACACATATATATACATATGTGTATTTAACTATAATTTTATGAACATGACATTTAAACAGAAATAACATTCATGCTTACATATAGCATACCGTCTCCATTAACGGTGTATTTTGTTTCATACTTTTATATTATATAGATTATTATAATACAAATAATGTATATACATGATATTAATATCATGCTTTAAATTATATTATTCATGATGTAAAGTATAAATACCAATGATATAACACGTTAAGACACATACAAATAATGAAGGGAATATTTCCTGAAGCAAAACATATAAATAGGATTGTTAGAAAATGGGTAATATAAGGTTTAAAAAAACATATATGGTTTTTGATATTATAATATTTTTCTATATAAAAATTATAAAAAATTTATATTTATTATACAGGTGGTATGAACGGGTTCGATGAGAGTCAAGACACAAGCTAAGGGGATTTCATCTCAATCTTTATTTTCGTGACATACATGCTATGATCGACACAATTTCATTTTATGTGGTGTATGTACATAAAATGATTTTATTTTATGTATCACATACATATATTTATTTTTATTCAAATATACATATTATTACCATTCATCCATAGTGTTTGTGTTTTAAAATTTACCAAATTCGTAAAATAGTTTTGTCTCAATTTCCCTTATTTGATAATCATGTTTTGTGATGCACATAAATTATTTTTCGAGGTGTATATAATTCCATTTTAAATTTTATATCATGAATATCACAATTTTCATGATATTTTATGATTCTAATAATTTAAATTTCTTATAATTATATTATGATCTCATGTTACCATGTTATAATAGTTTCTTGAAACAATCCAATCTCATTAAAAGATAGTTTATGTTTATGAATCCCTTGATGAAATATTATGTCCCATATCTCAATATAATTAATGAAATTTCTTATCCTCTAGATATTAATGATTTATTTGTATATTTGAACCATTTATTCTGATCATTGGTTCATAATATAGTTAAGAGGGTATTTTTTAGAAAGCCCGACTTTACCGTCTCTTGAGTCAGAAATATTGGTTCCTTCAAACTCATGTTTTCTAAAAAGGGTATCAATGTATATTTGTACAATTATCCATTAATAAATAAAATAAATATTTACACTTTTTCAATTTAAATTATTTTTAATATGGAATCACTTTTCTGTTTTAGGCATATTTTTAACATTTTAACCATGCCAAAAGGAAGGATCCTTTCACCTCATAGGGCATGTACGGATTTACCTATTGTTAGTCCCATGCAACTTCATTTACATGATTAAAAATTTATTATTTTTAATAGAATTTTTTTTCTATTAATATGGACATTCATTATTTTTTAAAATAAATTTTAAAGAAAAATTATGTCAATTTTATTTATGTTTTCAAAATTATTTAAAACATTTTCGATTTATCATTTCATATTTCAATTGAAAAAAATTTCTAAAATGTTTTCAAGATTATTTTATATGATTCCTTGGAAAATAATTTGAATAATTTTTTCATTAATATTTTATAATTTTTCATGTAAAGTGTATAAATAAATGTTTTCATTCCTTTTTTATATGTTTTCAATGTATTTTTAGATAAATGGGTTTCAAACTGTTTTCAAGGATTCCTTTTAATTTTTCAAAGTGTTGACAAATTTAATGATTTTTAAAAAGGTTATATTATTATTTTATATGATTTATTTATAAAGGGTTTTAAAATTATTTAATGTTTGATAGGTATTTTATATGAAAATTATTTTTAAATGGTTTTATCTATTAAATTTTTTTTCAATGAATAAAAGATATTACCTGCAAGTAAAATTTTGGAATTATATTTCAAAATCATTTTCCATCTCAAATGATATGTGTTGATGAAACTCAATCCCTTTTATGAAATTATATAATGTATTAATTCATATTGGATATAAGAATGTGTTACACTTTATTTCATGGTCTTCATGAAACTCGTTTCACTGTAACGCTTTATATGAATTTGAAAACCACTTCTATTTGTGGGTTATATTTATAATGAAATGACTTTGAATCATGTATTTTCCATAGGTTCTGATATGATTACATATTAATAATACCCATTTCATTTCATGGTTTCTATATGATTATATATAATCTTGTGGCACATGTATGTATGATTTCATTATGAGATGTGGGGGACCTATATCTCCCTCCAATGAATTAGCTAAATATTTATATCTCATGAGATAGATTATGAGGGTATGGTTAGTGAAACATGACTACTAATATGGAGAAGGGAGTGAACAATGAATACATTGATGGTATGAGGAGTGAACTCATGCTACTAAAATGGCCAGGGGAGTGAACCATAACTACCAAAATTGGATGATGAGTTAACTCATGCATGTAATATGGCCTTGGGAGTGAACCATGAATACAAATATGGTATGAGGAGTGAACATAGGCTACTATGATGGCCATGGGAATCAAACATGACTCTGAATATACTATGGGGAGTAAACCCATGCCACTAATATGGCCATTGTAGATATGGATTGACTATTATGTGTGAATATGATTACATGTTCACAATGTTAGGAATGGAACTAGTTGAATTTTCATAAGTTTATGCAAGGGCATGATCTCATGAACATGACCAAATGAGTGGACATGTATATACTTATACATTCTCATGGTATTTTATGGTTATGTAGCAACTATAATTACACATTTTTTCCCATGTTATGATTTCATGAATTATGTTCTTTATTTTCTTATGACTCATATTTTATTAACAACCATTATTTATTCCATGATTCATGTGTATGATATTTGATATGCAGGGTAGATGGTATATTTTTATTATCATGTTATAATTACCTTATGGTCATTATTATTCTTACATATCTCCCTTGTTTACACTTAATGAGAATTTAAGCTCGCCCTTTTCAAATGATTCCTTTCCTCAGGTTATGGAGATTGATTTTTAGGTATAATTACTAAGTGCAGTGATATTTATTGGAGATGTTGATGATATTACAACAGGATTCGGTATTTTGTTTCCATATTTCCAATGACAATAAAATATTACAGACCCTAGGCATGTATACTTTTTAATTTAATTGATATACATCAAAATAGATTTAATATCCATGTATTGAGATCCTGTGGTTATATAAGTTTCAACATTACATCAGATGGGTATGAAATACGACCTTTATTTTTATACATTATGAAATTTCTATGGAGAATTCTTGATATTGGATGATATTATAGTTACCATTGGCTATAGGAATTTGGTTATGAATGAGAGGATTTATTTGAATCAGGATACAAAGATAGATGATATAGTGCATGCATTGAGATAGTGTCTTCACTATCATTTGTATGATATTCTATTCATATTGAAATAAAATAAAATACTTATTTAATTTCTTTATAAAATTATAAAGACCCTTTGAAAGAGGATATGGGATGAGTTTCCTCAATAATAGTAAATTGAGAGGGTGTTTACCCTTGGGGAATAGAATTTCATTTCATATGTTTATACTACAGTGTCTTGGATATAGGTGTTTTGGGTTCATAATTTTAATAGATATCATATGATTTATTTTAGTAAAACGTTCATTCAAATTTTGTAGTTTTAGGGTTCAGTAAACCTAATATCTCTTACTATAAGATCCTAAATCTTTACAAGTGTAATGGAGAGTCAGTTATATGACTCTGATTTCATGTTGATAAAACACAATATATATGGTTGTGAGATGCCACATAATTAGTCACTTGATGTTTATGAGGTTGTTTATTTTTGATTTTGAGTTATTATCCCTATGTGAATAAATGAGGATCTATCCTATGATTCACACTCCATGATATGGGATGGTAACCTATAGAATACCATGATACATAATTACATTTATATCACAAACTAGCATCATGGGCCTTACCTATTGGCATGTAAAATACTTGCACCAGTGACCTATAATTATTCTACAGTCATAAAAAATTCCCATATCGATGGTAGATCATGTGAACAATGATATCTTGATGACATTGTTGAGGATAATCCATGTTAGTGTTAGTGTATGGTTAATCATTAACCATTTTATCATGGTATCAAATTTAAAATATATCAATGACACATTATCAATTGATAAGTTGGGTAGATTATTTATCATTGTTATTGTCAGTCAAAATAATGTTCCGTAGAGTAATTTTTTAAATTATGATATATTTTTCGTATTGTGATTAGATTCAATCCTAAAACAGAAAAATGATACAAAGGTGAATTCAAAAAATTAATATCATCCATAGGATGATGTGTAGTCTTAGTATATGTATCATATTCTTTTGATATATTGTTCCCATGTGACCTTGATTGTAGAAGAATATTGCATAGGGATCCTTTATTTTCAGAGTGTTCCAATAATAATATTTTCCCTGAATTATTTTAAAGGGAAAATTTTTAGTCATTGTATGCTAGGATAATTTTCTGACCTTAGTGCTGGTTAGAGTAAGGTGAGTCATCTATTTCATAGAAACATCTTGTTAAATCGATGCGAGAGAATATCTACTTGATAAAAGAATTCTAAATTAATATATTAACTATGCATCATTCATAAAATATTGAAGTGGTTTTCCCACGAGGCTCGAGGTAGAAGATAGTATTTTCATACAAGTTTCCAAACTATTGGGAAACAATAATTTATTATATAAGGAAAAGATAGTGACAAAAAATTGGGGGTTATCAAATGATATATAAAAGATCGATTCAATGGGATATCATATTTCTCTCCCTGTGATATACATTGATATGCATTATGTGTTTCATGTTTCTCACCTTTGGATATATATATATATATATATATATATATATATATATGTTTTTAATGGCGGTGTTCGTGTTAAGGACCAAAACACTTATATTATTATACAAAAGAATTACATGAGTCTAAATTTTTGAAATTTTTTGTAGTCTCTATCATAAAGGGAAAGTAAATTAAAAGGGAGATCAATCAACCAGATGATGTCATAGTTGAATCCCATATTATCTAGGTGATCTACTACCTTGTTCGCTTCATGATAATAATGAGTGACAACATAGCTGGTAGCCATGAGTGACAAATTGGTATCAGAGGAGTTCGGTTCTACCGTAGAGCCTTGAACTCTAATCTTTCTTCTAAGTGAAATAATAGTTTTAAGCGTATTGGGTGTGGTTATCAGTCCAGGGATTCCAGTGTTGGTGCAGTGGCCGACGTATCTGTACACCAGGATGCTGACTTCTGATTTCCGACATAATGCACAAAAACATTGTTTGCATGTGTGTTTCATGTTTTCTTTGTGATTACTATATGTCAGCTCACCAGGAATACTGTTTGACCGTGGCACACCTGTTTCTTTTCCGGATGGCCCCACGACGGAAGTCAGCTAGGTTTCCGAGAGTTGTGCGTGACGACAACCCACCGAGCGATGAGGCCTCGGTATAGGGCCCTTTGACAGCAGAGGTACTAGCGGTACCGCTACCCGCCAAGCCACCGATGCAACCAGCCCCAGCCGTTAACGATGCACGTCGCCTTAGTGCACTACACGAGTTTCAGCGCTAGAGACCGCCCAGGTTCCACGCGGAGACGGACCCCCAGGCAGCCGAGGACTGGCTGGAGGAAGTTGTATGGGTTTTCAAGTTAGTGAGGACACTAGTAGACCTCATGGTGATCCTCACAGCGAGCCTCCTGCACGCGGCAGCAGGCAGATAGTGGAACTTGATGCTCTAGGTGCATGATGAGGCATCTCTCCTTTGGACGGACTTTGAGAGCCTCTTCCACTTTGAGTTCGTCCCAGCCACCCTCAGTGCGGTGAAAATCTAGGAGCTTCTTCAGCTGCGGCAAGGCAGCTTGACGGTCGCCTAGTACTCGGCGAGATTTACCGATCTCTCACGATACTCAGCAGACATGGTACGAGACCCATTCTTCTAGGCCCGGACCATTGAGTAGGGATTGAGGCATCAGATCAGGGCATCGCTGATCTCCCATAGCATGCTGACCTAGGCAGGAGTGCCCGAGAAAGCCCTTTTGATCGAGAGCTTCAATGCTAAGCCTACTTCAGCAGCGAGGCCTACCGCAGGGCGGCACGTAGCAGAGTCCTCTACAGTAGGCATTTGAAGGATGAATCATGGGTCTAGGCAGGCCAGACCCTCAAGTAGACGCCCTCAAGACACTGGCTCAGCAGTGCAGGGCACACAGCGCAGAGCCAGTATTTCGAGAGGCAGACAGTGCTATGCTTGCGGCGGGCAGGGCCACATGGCTCATGACTGCCCGAACCGCCATGCCGAGGAGCAAAAAACGGTTGATGGGCCACCCATGAAGAGACAGAGGGTCGACCGTGGTGGTCCGCAGGGAGTAGGTGGATGAGGCAGAGGAGCTGGCCGAGCAGAAGGTGGTGGGCGACGCTTCAAGGATCTGCCACCACCACCAGGAGGTCCACCCCGACCACAGGGAGATGGTGGGCAGAGGCGGGCACAGCTCCAGGCAGCAGAGGCCTACGACCACGGAGCGCCCGAGATGATTCGAGGTACTATCAATGTCTATTCCACCCTTGCTGCAGTTCTTATAGAGACACGGGCGAGTCATTATTTCATAGCCGCTGCCCTTGTTTGGAGCTTAGAGATTCCAACAGAGCCGTTGGCTCGATCCTTACGGATAGAAAATCCTATGGGAGCAGACTCGATGATTACGCACTGGTGCCGGTAGTGTGAGCTTACTCAAGGAGGCGAGAGCTTCAGCTGGGATCTTCTTGTAGTGGCGTCGAGGCCTTACGACGTCATCTTGGGAATGGATTGGTTATCTACAGTCCATGCTCAGATTGACTGTATTAGGCACAAGGTGCGATGTGTACACACCGACGGGAGCAGTTTCACCATCACTGGAGAGAAGGGAGCCTTCGCAGCAGAAGATGGAATCTTATAGAGGAGAGGACAACCCATCACTCATCAGTTGGCTTGCCTCATCCTAGGAGTTGTTGACGTCCGGAGTCCTGGTTTTCCTTCAGTGGTGGGTCAGTATGTGTACGTTTTACCCGACGAAGTTCCAGGACTACCTCCTCCCAGAGAGGTAGACTTTTATATTGACCTGTACCCCGGGACAACCCCGATATCGACTCCAGCGTATCGGATGTCCCCCGCTGAGCTTTGAGATCTACGGGTACAGTTGGAGGACTTGCAGGGCAAGGGATTCATCCAACCCAGTGTTTCACCCTGGGCTTCCCTGATATTGTTCGCCAAGAAGGCGGACGATAGCTTACAACTGTGTGTCGACTATCGTCACCTGAACCAGGTGACAGTGAAGAACAAGTATTCGCTATCTAGGATTGATGACCTCTTCAATCAGCTTAAGGGAGCACGGTGGTTCTCGAAGATATACCTCAGGTCAGGCTATCATCAGCTCAGAGTTTGGGACAAGGACGTGCAGAAGACGGCCTTCAGTTGTCGGTATGGCCACTATGAGTTCTTGGTTATACAATTTGGCATAACCAATGCTCCAGTAGTGTTCATGGGTCTCATGAACATGATCTTTATTCCATACCTCGTTCTATTTGTCGTGGTCTTCATTGACGACATTTTGATATACTCGACGACTGAGGAGGAGCACACCTACCACTTGTGGGTTGTACTAGACACACTCCGAGAGCACCCGCTTTATGGTAAGCTCTCGAAGTGTTAGTTCTGGATACGTGAGGTCCACTTCTTGGGACACTTCATCTCTGAGGTGGGATTTGCGGTGGATCCTGCGATGATCGAGGCAGTGCTAGCTTGGGAGCCACCCAGGAGCGTAACTGAGGTGCATAGTTTCTTGGGTCTAGCTGGATACTACCAGAGATTTTTGCTATACTTCTCCAGAGATGTGGCACCACTCTCGGATTTGACGAAGAAGGGGAAACCCTTTGTGTGGTCAGACAGATGTCAGCAGAGCTTCCAGGAGCAGAGACAGAGATTGACCAGCGCACCTATCTTGAGGTTATCGGAGGAGGGAGTAGGGTACGTAGTCTACTGCAATGCATCAGGGATCAGACTCAGATGTGTCCTAATGCAGGAGAGGGTAGTGATCGCCTATGGATAACGTCAGTTGAGGCCGCATGAGAAGAACTACGCTACCCATGACCTGGAGTTAGCAGCAGTGGTCTTCGCTCTGAAGACATGGTGACACTATCTAATGGGAGAGCGCTTTCCAGTCTATTCTGACCATCAGAGCCACATTTACATCTTCTCTCAGAAGGAACTGAACCTGATACAGTGGTGATGGCTCGAGTTCCTCCAGTACTATGACTTTGAGATAGTCTATACTCCTGGGAAGGGGAACGTAGTAGCTGGTGCTCTCAGCAGGAGGACGAGCATTCAGCTACTTGAGGTGGCGACCGAGCAACTCGCCGCTTTGTAGATATCCTTCATGGATGGAGATGGAACAACCTTCCTTGAGTCACTCACAGTCACTCCTACACTACTGCAGCGGGTCAGAGAGGCACAACATGGGGACGCTAACTGTGAGACGCAACGTGCACAGATATCCCCAAGACAGGAACCTGATGGATTCGCTGTGGGAGGAGAGTACGACATCCTTTTCAGAGGACATACCTTGGTACCAGTTTCTTTACGAGAGGAGGTGCTGAGAGAGTTTCACACTTCTCCTTTGGCGGTACATCCCGGAGTGGAAAAGATGTACCAGGATCTCAGACGACATCACTGGTGGCCGGGCATGAAGAAGGATGTGGCAGAGTTAGTTTCTCGATGCCTCACCTGCCAACAGGTGATGGTGGAGCACCAGGTGCTAGCAGGCTTGGTACAACCCTTAGAGGTCCCGGAGTGGAAGTGGGACGACATATCTATGGACTTCGTGACTGGACTTCCACGCACTTCCAGAGGTCACGACTCCATTTGGGTGATTGTCGACCGACTCACCATGTCGGCTCACTTCCTACCCATCAGAGAGCAGGGCTCAATGGAGAGCTTGGGACGTCTCTACGTTCAAGAGATTTTATGGCTTCACGGTGTGCCATCATCTATCATCTCCGATCGAGATGCTCGCTTTACTTCCCGGATTTGGAAGGGGTTGTAGGAGGCGTTCGGGACGAAGCTACATCTGGGCACCACCTTTCACCCTCAGACAGATGGTCAGATGGAGAGGACCATTCAGACTCTCGAGGATATGCTCCATGCATGTGTCCATGACTTTCGTCGCAGATGGGAGGACCACTTACCCTTGATGGAGTTCGCATACAACAACAACTACCACTCCACCATCGGGATGACACCATACGAGGCATTGTACGAACGACCTTGCAGATCTCCTCTGTGCTGGACAGACCCTGGGGAGTCAGCACTTGTGGGACTGGAGATGGTCAAGGCCACAACAGAGAAGGTCCAGGTCATCCAGGTGCAGATGAGGATAGCTCAGAACCGGCAGAAGTCTTGTACTGATAGGAGGCGGAGGCCACTAGAGTTCGAGGATGGCGACCACGTCTTCTTGAGGGTCTCACCTCGACGTGGATTACGGATATTTAGCCGAGGCATCAAGTTGTCTCCATGCTTCATCGAACCAATCTAGGTCCTCAGCAGGATTGGCGAGGTGGCTTATCGCCTGGCTCTACCACCTCAGTTGCACCGGGTGCACGACGTCTTCCATGTATCCCAACTGAGGAGATACGTGCATGACCTGACACATATCATTGACCATGGGGAGCTGGACGTTGATGATGGGGCGACATTTGTGGAGGTCCCAGTGGAGATTGAGGATCGACAGGAGCGGGTCCTATGTGGACGGTGGATTCCTCTAGTGTGCATTAGATGGCAGCACGGGAACCTCCAGGAGAGCACTTGGGAGCAGGAGGCTCAGATGCATGCTCAGTACCCACATTTGTTTCCCTAGTTTATGATGTATCATTACGGGGACGTAAATCCATGAGGTGGGAGTAATGTAAAGACCTGTAAAATTCAAGGAAATTTTTGTCTTAATTTTCTTTGGAATTTTACAAGAACGCAGTTTCTGACGGCACCTGATTCTGAGGCCCGGTGTGCTCGAGATCATTTTTCGAAGTTTAGCTTGGGTAAATTCAGTGAATGAACGAGCGGGTTTTTCTAACTATTGAACCGGTGCTTGGAATCGAATTCCGAGGGCACCAAAAGAATCGCAGCGCTGGTAATTTCTTAGAAACACCTTTTCTAGAGTTGCGTTTTCTCGGGTGTGGTTTTTAATTTTTGGGGTTAAGTTAAGGAATAAAAATAAAAGTGGTGTGACTTTTTATTTTTATTTTACTTAAATTAGGCTTAACCTATGTTAAGCGGATAAGATGAGACCCACAATATCCTACCAACTTTGTAGGATATTTTTGAGGTGGGGCCCGCACGATCCCCACCATTTCTTTCCCTCTAAGTAACGCACTCTCAACCCCCCCTTTTTAATGAGGTCAACCGTGCATTTATTTTGATTAAGAAACACCTATTTAATTTGTGCGGTTTAATCGTTACAATTAATTCTTTGAATTAATTGTTCGTTTCAATTCTTTTAATGAATTTCAAATTGTTGGCATCAGGAATAAAATAAGACCAACACTTGTTTTATTGAGGGGTGGCTTGTTGAGAGGATTTGGAGAAAGCTCTAAGGCTTGAAGATCTTCATCCTCCTTCGCGAAGAACGCGAAGAACGCGAAGAACGACGACCTCCGATGAAGGGTGATGAAGAATGCCGAACCCTCGGAGATCGACGACGCGATGCCGTGTTCCGCGACGCTGACGATCATCCTTCTGCGCCGCTTCTTCGGCGACATTCCTTCCCCCGTGACAATCTTCGATCAACAACCGTTTGAGGTAGGGGGTTTCAGTTCTTTTAATTCTTTGTGAATTATATCCTCGGCATGGATTCATTTGGTGCATTTTAAATAATTGGGATTTTTCACCATCGACTTATATTAAAAAATTTGTCAAAAGCCTTTTTAAACCACTAACGCGGTGGGTGCGGGCCAACGAACAAGTCAGAACTCACCGTCTCTTCATTATGGGTGTCTGGATTGGTGGGCGACGACAAATCAGGACGCACGGGCCTTGTGAGGTCCTCGCAGTGAAGGACGGGCCCCGAGAGGGCTGTTGGCGAAGACGGAAAGAAATTCTAACCACAGGAACCAGTGCGGTGGTCCACGGAGCGACCCGCCGGCATGCCTCGCCGGCACGCCTCTCCGGCATGGTGGCGCTGGCGGCAGGTGGCGGTGGCCGGAAAAGGCCGACCGCCAGAAGGCGGCGGCGACCAGCGCACAGACGGGAAGAGCCGTCGCGGATGAAGCCGGGGCGGCAGGCCGCGAGTCCCGCAACCGGGCGGGACCGGAGGCGGCGGGACGCGGCAACCGGCCACGTCCGCTGAAAAGGGAGGCCCCACGCGGGGCCATAGTTTCTCCACGCGGGGGCAGCGCCCCCTCCCCCCGCTTCGCTTGGCGTAACGGCCGAATTTTAGAGATTTTGTGAGTTTTCCAAACAATAAATCCCTGTCTAGATACGAGCAGGTAGAGGTAGCTATGGCACAGATGTACCTAGGGGTAAAACCCGAAAACACCGCTTTGATCTAGACTCGAACGGGAACTGGTGCACGACAACGGGCCTTGCTGCACTCTTGGTTACGACACTCCCGAGGGATATGCTTAGGATAATTATAATTTTATTTACAAACCATTATGAAGGGCTCATGAGTATATACTTACTCAAAGAAAACATTTTTTATGACTATGTATTATATCCATAAACTATTGAATTTGCATTAGGAATTATTTATTGTAATTCATAAACGAACCTAGTTTATGCTATTGTATAGAAATGGCACCCAGTAGAAGGAATGTGAACTCCAGTAATACGTATGATCCAAAGAGTAAAAAGGATCGTATCTTTCATGGTATTAAGTCAACATTTAGAAGGGAAATAGTCTCCCACATATTATCATCATATAAAGAAATAGTATCATGTGAGGATAAGATAACTAAAGACTTTACTGAGTCCTATGTCTTTGAAGGGAAGCAAGAGATGAAAAGGATGGAAGAGATAATGATGGATAAAGGGAAGAGGGAAAAGAATAATTTCCCCATATGTGATAAATGTGGGAAGAAACACCCTGGAACTTTCCTGAAAGGAATGGGAGTTTGTTATAAGTGTGGAGAAAAAGGGCACAAAGTACGTGACTGAAAGGGTAAGAAAATGGTTTCAAATGTACAATGCTTCATTTTCAAGGAGTTTGGACACTATGCGAACCTATGTCCCAGTCATCAGACTATGTCACAAATGATTCTATTGGATAATAATCAAGTTATGATACTACCACAAATGAAGAGGAATGATTAGAGTTCTTATGTTGATTATTTCATTTGAGTGTTGTATCAATAATTTACTTGTTATCATAATTATGGAGTGTATAATGATTGTATTGTAGTACTATTTCATTAAGGACTTGAGATTGTGTGGAACAAAGAAAAGTGACTCAATAGCAGGATAATTTTTTTGAAAATATATGGTTGAGAGAATGATAAACCATAATATAATTCTGATACTGGGGTAGTGATTTTGGAATAATACATGATTGATTTGGATAAATTATATTGGATATTCTAGACTACATTGAAACTGATTAATGATTTATATATTCCATCATTATTGGGGTTTACAACATTTTTGGATTGAAGGAGTATATCCATTATTATTTAAGGAATAATGGATAATGAATGTAATCAATAAGGTTTTATGGTAATTCAGGATGTTGCAGTGTTATAAAATAATACATGATGAAGGTGTTCACATGTTATTACGCCACAAAAAGGATCTTCATTTTTGGACTAAAGCATTTTTGACAGTTCTAGTTTGGAATATTTTTGGATTTCCATAAAAGGACAACCCGGATGTTGGACGGCAACCCGTCACATCCGGCAAGGCTGCGAGACTTGAACCCAGAACTGATGGGCGACAAGGGTGTATCACCTACCACTGGCCCACGTAATGTCCAGGATTAAATAATGTAGTTTTTTTAATGATCTGGTAGATGAATTATAAATTCATTTTTTAACCCTATACGATTAGGATAAATAGAGTATTTTTGAGTTGTATTATGTTTTGGGGTGAAAGATGAGTTTGTGGTGTAAATTTATTAATGGATAAAACTCTAATTATAAAGTAAGTATATCTCCTTATGATCTTATCCAATCTCATAAATAAATTCCTCAACATTAAGAAAAGGAACTTAGAACAAAATTTTTGTCCTAGATGGTACCTTAAATCATCACTAATTTATGGCTTTGGGATTGTTGGCCTTTTCATAGCCATGTTCTCTACCACTCTCCATCAAATAATTGATGGTTAGATTTCTCTTCCATATCCATATTTTCCTACATGGAACCCTAGTATGTGTTATTTTCGGTAATCTTCATACTTTCCACTCTTTTTTTTAAATAGAGGCCTCATTAATTCATTTTTCGATGTGAGATTTCAACTAAGATATTTTGAAACATCAAAAATGTGTTATCCTAATACCTTATGTTTTGTTGAACTGATGGTATTTTAAATCATCATAGATTGATGAATTTAAGGACCTCAATTTTAAACTTGTTTGTGATTGATGACCTCAATCACTACCTATAAATATTTACGTTTTTCCTCCAATTATATGTCTCTAATTTCCACCAATGTTCTCCTAATCGAGATCATAATTTGGTGGTGACCCTTTCATTTCTCTATTCCTTATATTAAGATTAAATTTTCGTAACCCAATTTCCTATATGGGTTTTCCCACGAAGATATTTTTTATTTTCAACCTTTTCTTTTCAAAGAACCATTTCAAATTACGAGGACGCAATTTATTGAAGGAGGTGAGAATGTAACACCCCAAGATTTCATAGTGTGTTATTTCTTCAAAATAATTCAATAACTTGCACTACATGCAACACCGAGTTAAAGCGCACCATGACTTACCAAACTAGCTGTTATGAATAGTAATACCTACTTTTTGAAATTTTATAAATTCTATCTCTCAAAATGGACTTCATTTTTGGATTCGGAATACCAAAATTAGCCTAGGGTGAAATTTCGGTACTTTTCGGATAACTTTAATATTTTGATGAATAGTGAAATTTACTAAATTTTAATTAAAAACAATTTTTTTAATCAAAATAATTAATAGTGATAAATTATGAATTTGAGTAGTTTTAAAGTATATTTAGAATATATTTTTATGATTTAATACAATTTTGGTCATTGGACATGATTTCACAATTAAACCGAACATAAACAAGTTTCAATCTTTTGATAGTTATTATATCTTAAAAACACGCTTTTTGTTTTGACAGTGGGAATTAATTTTAAATTAATTTCTGCCAATTATGTGTTTTGAATTTGGAAAAATGGATTCCATATTTGGAATTACGATATTCAAATTGTTTAAATAAGTAACTTTTATTTTTAGTCATTTTGAATAATTACTTCGGTAAAATATTTTATTTACCATTGTTAAAGGGTAAATTCGGTAAATAAGGGTTAAAAAATAATATTATAATAATAAAACAATTACCCTAAAACGTGTCCTAACCTTATTGGCTGTTACATGTCCGAACATGTACATCTTTGGGTTGATTTTTGGGCCCCATGTATCCACTTGTAAGTGATAATGATACTTTATATTAATTATGTTAAAATGAATAAAAAAATTACACAAGCATATATCTTTTAGAAAAACAATTTTTACATATTGTTATATATGTTGTATTTTCTACTATAAATATTCATTAGAAAATAAAACAATTTCATACATAATGGTCGTTTATTTATAATTTTTAGACATTAAATAATTTAATTTATTTATGACACAATGATGATGTAGTAATTACCATAATAGTGAAAAATTAAAATAATTGCTATTATAAATACCCAAATAAATATAATTTGAGACATTTAATGAATTAAACTAATTTTCAAGTATAATATGACATATTAAGATTGATTTAATTAACTTTTTTTTAAGTAATCATTCTGTTATGATTTTTACAAAAGTCAATTATTGAATAGTGTCAAAATTGACATAAAAGAGTTTTTAAAAAAATATTATATTATTAATTGATATTAAATTCTAAAAAATCTATGGATCATCCATGAGACTTATATAATGATAGTTGTATCATTAATTGACCACTTGGGGGTCGCTTGGATGTATATTGTAAGTTTATTAACTATATAATATAATAATACAAAGTGACATGGTAAGTGTCAAACTAATTAACAAAGTGTTAAAACATAAAGATATGGTTAATATAATGACCCAGACCTGTCTAAATTCTATTGGTTGATTAGTTTTCGACCCATACCCACCTTAGCCTTTAAATAATCCACATTGGAGCCGTTATAAACCTAATATGAATTTATTATAAAATAATATTTCTAGCTTTTCCAAAGGTGCCCCTCACCCCTCTTATAAAAGGACACTCACCCTTCTCGTTAATTCACACCTTCAAAGCCTTTTGGTTCGGCCAACCCCTTCCCAAATACTCTCTTAACTTCCCTCAATTCATCCTAGAGGCCTTCCTTTAGTCAGAAAGCCATCCTACAGAGCCCTTTTGATCAAATCAAAAGGAAGAACCCGAAGAAGATGTAATTATTTCACCACCCTTTTTCAAGTTCCTTTCTTCTTCCACTTATTCTTTCTTTGTTATTACCATTCTAAAATAATGAATTCAGTATATCTTATATACTATAATATTATTATAAATATGGTACAACCATATTCAGTATTCTATCCATCCTTTGAATGACATGTCACCATACGTGCGTACATACAGCTTACCATCTCCACATCGTTGTGTAATTGTTATTCAATATATTATTATTTGGATGGGTATAATAATGATTTTTAATTAATTTAAATAATAAATATAACATAATAATTATTCTGTATAAATGATATACCATCCAATTATATATTATTTTAATATCAAAAGAATGATATTGTCGCTCGTGCGTACGTACAGACTACCGTCTCCACGAACGCGATGAGATTCATTCTCTATCGTATTCATTCAAGTATAATTATCATTTGATGATTTAAAAATAATGTTTAAGGACTTGATATCATTCTGGATATGAATAAGATACAACCTATACATGAAGACCACGACATACGTAACAAAACATATAAAAGAAAATGAGTAAGTTAACACCCGAAACAACGATAATTCTATGATATTATTAACAAAGCAATCTTAAAAGATCATATAAGATATCATATGAATGTATATGATACATGTATAATTTAATAACAATTATTTCACCATTATACGGGAGGTTAACCTACCCCCAACCAAGGAAAAGTACAAGGTAAGGGGTTTTTGTCTCACTCCTTATTCCCGTCAGATTCATGCCATATTCCCACCATTACCTTTTGGGTGGTGTATGTACTGCCCATAATTATATTCTTTGTGTAATAAAATTTAATTTATGTGTATTTACATATTCATTTTATGATACCTCTTTCATGGTTTGTACGTTTCGTAAGTTACCAAATTGGTAAGGTTTTATTTCGCAATCTATTCATTATCTGAGGTTGTATATACTTAATAATCTACATGGATCTCTTTATCATCCACATCCATGTTTCTTAAAAATGTATTTCAAAACATTTTTACTATTTACACAAATATGGGTTAAATACATTTATACCCTTGTCTGACTTTTTATAAGAGGTTTATAAAGGAATCTTTCCGTCATTTTCCAAACAAGGTCCTTTTTAACCTTTTGACAAAACTAAGGTAAGAATGTCTTTTTTTAACTTATACGACAGGTGCGGTTATTCTCCGCCGTTATTACACCATCGAAGCTTCCTTCACAATATTATAAATATATTTTCAAAATAAAGGTTTTCTCTATAATTACGCGACTTTTAAATGATTTCAAAAAAAGAGATATTTCTCTCAAATAGTATTGATTTCATCTATGTCAACGTCCTTTGATAAATTTTAAACTTGTTTCAAGTTGATTTATTATGATACAAATCATCCATATTGTATTCAAGGTTTTGTGATATTTTTGACTATGGATGAGTTATTTTTATGCCATTAATGGTTTATGATTAAAATTTTGACATTTTGTATGTTAGTTTTAATACGAATGTTTATGTTATATTTCATCCTCTTCTTAAGATGAATGTGTTGGACTAGTATGTTCCGGGTTGAGGACCGGTAAAAGTAAGCCCTCCGGGTTGGTGTTCGTTTATTAGAGGCACTCCGGGTTGGTGTCTGGTTATTAGAGGCACTCCAGGTTGGTGTCTAGTTATTAGAGGCACTCCAGGATGGAGTCCAGTTACAGAGGCTCTCCGGGTTGGGTTCCGGTTACAGTTATCCCTTAGGTTGTGGCACGAGGCATCGACACAGAAATTAAAGTTTGGCATCATGCATTCCATCATTATGAAAGTGGTTAGTGATATTGCTTGTGATTATTCGATTAGTAGAATATCTATGTGAATAAGTAAATGGAATTATTTCATTTTATTTCTGCCATATTATTCTGAAGTTCATGTTTAAAAGGATTTTGTTTTAGTTTTATACATTGCCTTAAATGTTTATGCTTATTTTTTGAAAGTTTCCGCTGTATTTCTTACCCTTACTGAGCATTTGAGCTCACCCCTTTCTATGTTTTATTTTTCCCAGGATTCCATGAAGTGTAATGTGATTGATATGCAGGGTTAAGCCAAGGGAATAATGGGGTTAATAAAGATTATTTATGTTGTTTTGTACGTCATAAAGTGCAAATGTAACATTCATGTATGTGATCTATTTTTCCAAGACTGCTAAACTGATCGGTCCTTTGGGTCATGATTCCTTGTAATCATGCCAATGTATTAAAATAATGCACCAACTCTGGGTAACTGGGGTCGGGGAGTTACAGTTGGCATTAGAGGAAGTTTAGAAATAACCTTGGAAACTAGATTTAGATAAAATCTCATTAGAGCACATAACAGTAAAATATACTTTGAGGATTAGAATAGAATAACTTCCTAGAATTTTGGTATTGTAGAGATTTTGTGAGTTTTCCGAGAAATACATCCATGTCTGGATACGAGCAGGTAGAGGAAGCTTTGGCACAGATCTACCTAGGGGTAAAACCCGAAAACACCGCTTTAAGCTAGACTCGAATGGGAACTGGTGCATGACAACAGGCCTTGCTGCACTCTTGGTTACGACACTCCCGGGGGATATTCTTAGGATGATTCTCATTTTATTTACAAACCATTACGAAGGGCTCATGAGTATATACTTAATCAAAGAAAACATTTTTTATGATTATGTATTATATCCATAAACTGTTCAATTTGCATTAGGAATTATTTATTTCAATTCATAAACTGACCTAGTTTATGCTATTGTATAGAAATGGCGCCCAGTAGAAGGAATGTGAACTCCAGTAATACGTATGATCCAAAGAGTAAGAAGGATCATATCATTCATGGTATTAAGACAACATTTAGAAGGGAAATAGTCTCCCATGTATTATCATCATATGAAGAAATAGTATCATGTGTGTATAAGATAACTAAAGATTTTACTGAGTCCTATGTCTTTGAAGGGAAGCAAGGGAAGAAAAGGATGGAAGAGAGAAAGATGGATAAAGGGAATAGGGAAAAAGCAGAGTTTCCCCATATGTGATATTTGTGGAAAGAAACACCCTGGAACTTTCCTGAAAGGAAAGGGAGTTTGTTATAAGTGTGGAGAAAAAGGGAACAAAGTACGTGACTGCAAGGGTAAGAAAATGGTTTCAAATGTACAATGCTTCATTTGCAAGGAGTTTGGACACTATGCGAACCTATGTCCCAGTCATCAGACTATGTCACAAATGATGCTATTGGATAATAATCAAGTTATGATACTACCATAGATGAAGAGGAATGATTAGAGTTCTTATGTTGATTATGTTATTTGAGTGTTGTATCAACAATGTACTTGTTATAATAATTATGGAGTGTATAAGTATTGTACTGTAGTACTATTTCATTAAGGACTTGAGATTGTGTGGAACAAAGAAAAGTGACTCAATAGCAGGATACATTTTTGGAAAATATATGGTTGAGATAATGATAAACCATAATATAGTTCTGATACCGAGGTAGTGATTTTGTAATAATACATGATTAATTTGGATAAATTATATTGGATATTCTTGACTACCTTGAAACTGATTAATGATTTGTATATTCCATGATTGTTGGGGTTTACAAAATTTTTGGATTGAAGGAGTATATCCCTTATTATTTAAGGAATAAGGGATAATGAATGGAATCAATAAGGTTTTATAGTAATTCAGGATGTTGCAGTGTTATAAAATAATACATGATGAAGGTGTTCACATGTTATTACGCAGCAAAAAGGATCATCATTTTTGGACTAAAGCATTTTGGATAGTTCTAGTTTGGATTATTTTTGGATTTCCATAAAAGGACTACCCGTAGGTTGGGCGGCAACCCGTCACGTCCAGCAAGGCTGCGAGACTTGAACACACAACCGAAGGGCGAAAAGGGTGTATCACCTACCACTGGCCCACGTAATGTCCGGGATTCAATAATGTAGTTTTTTTAAAGATCTAGTAGATGAATTATAAATTCATTTTTTAACCCTATACGATTAGGATAAATAGAGTGTTTTAGAGTTTTATTATGTTTTGTGGTGAAAGAAGAGTTTGTGGTAGAAATTTATTAATGGATAAAACTCTAATTATAAAGTAAGTATATCTCCTTATGTTCTTAGCAAATCTCATAAATAAATTACTCAACATTAAGAAAAGGAACTTAGAACAAAAATGTTGTCCTAGATGGTACCTTAAATCATCACTAATTTATGGCTTTGGGATTGATGTCCTTTTCATAGCCATGTTCTCTACCACTCTCCATCAAATAATTTATGGTTAGATTTCTCTTCCATATCCATATTTTTTTACATGGAACCCTAGTATGTGTTATTTTCGTTAATCTTCATACTTTCCACTCTTTATTTTAAATAGAGGCCTCATTAATTCATTTTTACATGTGGGATTTCAACTAAGATATTTTGAAACGTCAAAATTGTGTTATCTTATTACCTTATGTTTTGTTGAACCGATGGTATTTTAAATCATCATAGATTGATGAATTTAAGGGCCTCAATTTTAAACTTGTTTGTGATTGATGACCTCAATCACTACCTATAAATATTTACGTTTTTCGTCCAATTATATGTCTCTAATTTCCACCAATGTTCTCCTCATCAAGATCATAATTTGGTGGTGACCATTTCATTTCTCTTTTCCTCATATTAAGACTAAATTTTAGTAACCCAATTTCCGATGTGGGTTTTCCCATAAAGATATTTTTTATTTTCAACCTCTTATTTTTGAAGAACAATTTCAAATTGCGAGGATGCAATTTATTGAAGGTGGTGAGAATGTAACACCCCAAGATTTCATAGTGTGTTATTTCTTCAAAATAATTCAATAACTTGCACTACATGCAACACCGAGTTAAAGCGCACCATGACTTACCAAACTAGCCATTATGAATAGTAATACCTAGCTTTTCAAATTTTATAAATTCTATATCTCAAAATTGACATCATTTTTGGATTTGGAATATCAAAATTAGCCTAGGGTGAAATTTTGGTACTTTTCGGATAACATTAATATTTTGATGAATAGTGAAAATTGCTAAATTTTAATTAAAAACAATTTTTTTAATCAAAATAATTAATAGTGATAAATTTTGAATTTGAGTGGTTTTAAAGTATATTTAGAATATATTTTTACTATTTAATACAATGTTTGTCATTGGACATAATTTCACAATTAAACCGAACATAAACAAGTATCAATCTTTTGATAGTTATTATATCTTAAAAACACGCTTTTTATTTTGACAGCGGGAATTAATTTTAAATTAATTTCTGCCACTTCTGTGTTTTGAATTTGGAAAAATGGATTCCATATTTGGAATCAGGATGTTCAAATTTTGTAAAAAAGTAACTTTTATTTTTAGACATTTTGAATAATTACGTCGGTAAATATTTTATTTACCATGGTTAAAAGTTATATCCGATAAATAAGGGTTAAAAAATAATATTATAATAATAAAACAATTACCCTAAAACGTGTCCTAACCTTATTGTTTGATACATGTCCAACCATTTACATATTTGGGTCGATTTTGGGACCCCATGTAGCCACTTGTAAGTGATAATGACACTTTATATTAATTAAGTTAAAATGAATACAAAAATGACACAAGCATATATCTTTTAGAAATTGTTTTTTTACATAGTGTTATATATGTTGGATTTTGGAGTATAAATATGCATTATAAAGATAAGACGATTTCCTACATAATGGTATTTTATTTATAATTTTTAGATATTAAATAATTTAATTTATTTATGATGCAATGATGATCAAGTAATTACCATAATAGTGAAAAATTAAAATAATTGATATTATAAATACCCAAATAAATATAATTTGAGACTTTTAATGCATTACAATAATTTTATAGGATAATATATCATATTAAGATTGATATAATTAACTTTTTTCGAAGTAATCATTCTGTTATGAGTTTTACAAAAGTCAATTATTAAATAGTTTCAAAATTGACATAAAAGAGTTTTTAAAACAAATATTATATTATTAATTGATACTAAATTCCTAAAAATCTAAGGATCAGCCAAGAGACTTATATCATGATATTTGTATCATTAATAGACCACTTGTGATTATCTTGGATGTATATTGTATGTTTATTAACTATATAATATAAAAAAACAAAGTGACATGGTAAGTGTCAAACTAATTAACTAAGTGTTAAAACTAAAAGTTACGGTTAATATAATGACCCAAACATGTATAAATTCTATTGGTTGATTATTTTTCGACCCATACACACATTAGACTTTAAATAATCCACATTGGAGCCATTATAAACCGAATATTAATTTATTATAAAATAATATTTCTAGCTTTTCCAAAGGTTCCCCTCACCCCTCTTATAAAAGGACACCCACCCATCTCATTAATTCACACCTTCAAAGCCTTTTGGTTCGGCCAAACCCTACCCAAATACTCTCTCAACTTCCCTCACTTCATCCTAGAGGCCTTACTTTAGTCAGAAAGCCATCCTACGGAGCCCTTTGGATCATATCAAAAGGAAGAACCTGAAGAAAAGGTAATGATTTCACCCCCTTCTTCAAGTTCCTTTCTTCTTCCACTTCTTGTTTCTTTGTTATTACCATTCTAAAATAATGAATCCAGTATCTCCTATATAATATAATATTATTATAAATACGGTCCAACCATATTCAGTATTCTATCCATATTTTGAATAACATGTCACCATACATGCGTACGTACGGCTTACCGTCTCCACGTCGCGGTGTAATTGTATTCAATATATTATTATTTGGATGGTTATAATAATGATTTGTAATTCATGTAAATAAAAAATATAACATGATAATGATTCTGTATATATGATATAACATCCAATTATATATTATTTTAATATCAAAAAAATGATATTGTCGCTCGTGCGTACGTACAGATTACCGTCTCTACGAACGTGATGAGATTCATTCTCTATCGTATCCATTCAAGTATAATTATCATTTTATGATTTAAAAATAATTTTTAAGGACATGATATCATTATGGATATGAATAAGATACAACCTAAACATGAAAACCATGGCTTACGTAACAAAACATATAAAAGAAAACGCGTATGTTAACACCTGAAACAACGATAATTCTATGATATTATTAACAAAGCAATGTTAAAAGATCATATATGATATCATATGAATGTATATGATAATTTTATAATTTAATAACAATTAATTCCACCATTATACAGGAGGTTAACCTACCCCAACCAAGGAAAAGTACAAGGTAATGAGTTTTCATCTCACTCCTTATTCCCGTGAGATTCATGCCATATTGCCACCATTAACTTTTGTGTGGTGTATATACTTCCCATAATTATATTCTTTGTTTAATACAATTTAATTTATGTGTATTTACATATTCATTTTATTATACCTCTTTCATGTGTTGTACGTTTTGTAAGTTACCAAATTGGTAAGGGTTTGTTTTGCATTCTCTTCATTATCCGAGGTTGTATATACGTAATAATCTACTGTGATCTCTTTATCATGAAAATCAATGTTTCTTAAAAATGTATTTCAACATATTTTTACTATTTACATGAATATGGGTTAAATACATTTATACCCTTGTTTGACATTTTATAAGAGGTTTATAAAGGAATCTTTCTGTCATTTTCCAAACAAGGTCCTTTTTAACCTTTTGAAAAAATTAAGGTAAGAATGTCTTTTTTTAACTTATATGACAGGTGTGGTTATTCTCCGCCATTATTACACATTCAAAGTTTCCTTCACAAGCTTATAATGATAATTTCAAAATAATGGTTTTCTCTATAATTATGCGACTTTTAAATGATTTCCAAAAAAGAGATATTTCTCTCAAATAGTATTGATTTCATCTATATCAACATCCATTGATAAATTTTAAACTTGTTTCAAGTTGATTTATTATGATACAAATCATCCATATTTTATATAAGGTTTTGTGATATTTTTGACTATGGATGAGTTATTTCTATGCCAATAATGGTTTATGATTAAAATTTTGACATTTTGTATGTTAGTTTTAATACGAATGTTTATGTTATATTTCATCCTCTTCATAAGATGAATGAGTTGGACTAGTATGTTCCGAGTTGGGGACCGGTAAAAGTAAGCCCTCCGGGTTGGTGTCCGGTTATTAGAGGCACTCTGGGTTGGTGTCCAGTTATTAGAGGCACTCCGGTTTGGTGTCCGGTTATTAGAGGCACTCCGGGATGGAGTCCGATTACAAAGGCTCTCCGGGTTGGGTTCCGGTTACAGTTATCCCTTAGGTCTTGGCACGAGGCCTCGACACAGAAATTAATGTTGGACATCATGCATTCCATCATTATTAATGTGGTTAGTGATATTGCATGTGATTATTCGATTATTATAATATCCATGTGAATAAGTAAATGGAATTACTTCATTTTATTTCTGCCATATTATGTTGAAGTTCATGTTTAAAAGGCTTTTGTTTTAGATTTATACATTGCCTTAAATGTTTATGCTTATTTTTGAAAGTTTTTGTTGTATTGCTTACCTTTACTGAGCATTTGAGCTCACCCCTTTCTATGTTTGATTTTTCCCAGGATTCCAGGAAGTGTAATGTGATTGATATGCAGGGTTAAGCCAAGGGAATAATGGCGTTCATAAATATTATTTATGTTGTTTTGTATGTCATAATGTGCAAATGTAACATTCATGTATGTGATCTATTTTTCCAATAATGGTAAACTGATCGGTCCTTCGGGACTTGATTCCTTGTAATCATGCCAATGTATTAAAATAATGCACCGACTCTGGGTAACTGGGGTCAGGGCGTTACAGTTGGTATCAGAGGAAGTTTATCAATAACCTTGGAAACTATATTTAGATAAAATCTGATTAGAGCACATAGCCCTAAAATAGACTTTGAGGATTAGTGTATAAGATCTTTCTAGAATTTTGGTATTGTAGATATTTTGTGATTTTTCCAAGCAATACATCCCTATCTGGATACGAGCAGGTAGAGGCAGCTCTGGCACATATGTACCTAGGGGTAAAACCCGAAAACACTACTTTGAGCTAGACTCGAACGGGAACTGGTGCACGACAACGGGCCTTGCTGCACTCTTGGTTACGACACTCCCGGGTGATATGCTTAGGATAATTCTCATTTTATTTACAAACCATTATGAAGGGATCATGAGTATATACTTACTCAAAGAAAACATTTTTTATGATTATGTATTATATCCATAAACTGTTCAACTTGCATTAGTAATTATTTATTGCAATTCATAAACTGACCTAGTTTATGCTATTGTATAGAAATGGAGCCCAGTAGAAGGAACGTGAACTCCAGTAATACGTATGATCCAAAGAGTAAGAAGGATGATATCTTTCATGGTATGAAGACAACATTTATAAGGGAAATAATATCCCACGTATTAACATCATATGAAGAAATAGTATCATGTGTGGATAAGATAACTAAAGAGTTTACTGAGTCCTATGGCTTTGAAGGGAAGCAAGAGAAGAAACGGATGGAAGATAGAAAGTTGGATAAAGGGAAGAGAGAAAAGAAGAATTTCCCCATATGTGATAAATGTGGGAAGAAACACCCAGGAACTTTCCTGAAAGGAAAGGGAGTTTGTTATAAGTGTGGAGAAAAGGGGCACAAAGTACGTGACTGCAAGGGTAAGAAAATGGTTTCAAATGTACAATGCTTCATTTGAAAGGATTTTGGACACTACGCGAACCTATGTCCCAGTAATCAGACTATGTCACAAATGATGCTATTGGATAATAATCAAGTTATGATAATACCACATATGAAGAGGAATGATTAGAGTTCTTATGTTGATTATGTCATTTGAGTGTTGTATCAACAATGTACTTGTTATGATAATTATGGAGTGTATAAGGATTGTACTGCAGTACTATTTCATTAAGGACTTGAGATTGTTTGGAACAAAGAAAAGTGACTCAATAGAAGGATAAATTTTTGGAAAATATATGGTTGAGATAATGATAAACCATAATATAGTTCTGATACCGAGGTAGTGATTTTGGAATAATACATGATTGATTTGGAAAAATTATATTGGATATTCTTGACTACCTTGAAACAGATTAATGATTTGTATATTCCATCATTGTTGGTGTTTACAACATTTTTGGATTGAAGGAGTATATCCATTATTATTTAAGGAATAAGGGATAATGAATGTAATCAATAAGGTTTAATGGTAATTCAGGATGTAGCAGTGTTATAAAATAATACATGATGAAGGTGTTCACATGTTATTATGCAGAAAAAAGGATCTTCATTTTTGGACTAAAGCATTTTGGATAGTTCTAGTTTGGATTATTTTTGGATTTCCATAAAAGGAAAAACCGGAGGTTGGGAAACAACCCGTCATGTCCGGCAAGGCTGCGAGACTTGAACCCACAACCGAAGGGCGACAATTGTGTATCACCTACACTGGCCCACGTAATGTACGAGATTAAATAATGTAGTTTTTTTAAAGATCTGGTAGATTAATTATAAATTCATTTTTTAACCTTATACGATTATGATAAATAGAGTATTTTTGAGTTTTATTATGTTTTGGGGTAAAAGATGAGTTTTTGGTAGAAATTTATTAATGGATAAAACTCTAATTATAAAGTAAGTATATCTCCTTATGATCTTATACAATCTCATAAATAAATTCCTCAACATTAAGAAAAGGAACTTAGAACAAAAATGTTGTCCTAGATGGTACCTTAAATCATCACTAATTTATTGCTTTGGGATTGATGGCCTTTTCATAGCCATGTTCTCTACCACTCTCCGTCAAATAATTGATGGTTAGATTTCTCTTCTATATCCATATTTTTCTACATGGAACCCTAGTATGTGTTATTTTTGGTAATCTTCATACTTTCCACTCTTTATTTTAAATAGAGGCCTCATTAATTCATTTTTTGATGTGAGATTTCAACTAAGATATTTTGAAACTTCAAAATGTGTTATCCTAATACCTTATGTTTTGTTCAACCGATGGTATTTTAAATCATCATAGATTGATGAATTTAAGGACCTCATTTTTAAACTTGTTTGTGATTGATGACCTCAATCACTACCTATAAATATTTACGTTTTTCTTCCAATTATATGTCTCTAATTTCCACCAATGTTCTCCTAATCGAGATCATAATTTGGTGGTGACCCTTTCATTTCTCTTTTCCTCACATTAAGACTAAATTTTAGTAACCCAATTTCCGATGTGGGTTTTCCCACAAAGATATTTTTTATTTTCAACCTTTTATTTTCGAAGAAAAATTTTAAATTGCGAGGATGCAATTTATTGAAGGAGGTGAGAATGTAACACCCCAAGATTTCATAGTGTGTTATTTCTTCAAAATAATTCAATAACTTGCACTACACGCAACACCGAGTTAAAGCGCACCATGACTTACCAAAGTAGCCGTTAGAAATAGTAATACCTAACTTTTGAAATTTTATAAATTATATCTCTCAAAATTGACTTCATTTTTGGATTCGGAATATCAATATTATCCTAGGGTGAAATTTTGTTACTTTTCGGATAACATTAATATTTTGTTGAATAGTGAAAATTACTAAATTCTAATTAAAAACAATTTTTTTAATCAAAATAATTAATAGTGATAAATTATGAATTTGAGTGGTTTTAAAGTATATTTAGAATATATTTTTACAATTTAATACAATGTTGTTCATTGGACATAATTTCACAATTAAACCGAACATAAACAAGTATCAATCTTTTGATAGTTATTATATCTTAAAAACACGCTTTTTGTTTTGACAACGGGAATTAATTTTAAATTAATTTATTCCACTTCTGTGTTTTGAATTTGGTAAAATGGATTCCATACATGGAATAAGGATTTCCAAATTGTGTAAATAAGTAACATTTATTTTTAGACATTTTCAATAATTACTTCGGTAAATATTTTATTTACCATGGTTAAAGGGTAAATCCGGTAAATAAGGGTTAAAAAATAATATTATAATAAAAAAAAATTACCCTAAAACGTGTCCTAACCTTATTGGTTGATACATGTCCGACCATGTAAATATTTGGGCCGCTTTTTGGACCCCATGGAGCCCCTTTTAAGTGATAATGACACTTTATATTAATTAAGTTAAAATGAATACAAAAATGACACAAGCATAAATCTTTTAGAAAAACAATTTTTACATAGGGTTATATATGTTGTATTTTCGACTATAAATATTCATTATAAAGATAAGAATATTTAATACATAATGGTACTTTATTTATAATTTTTAGATATTAAATAATGTATTTTATTTATGAGACAATGATGATGTAGTAATTACCATAATAGTGAAAAATTAAAATAATTGATATTATAAACACCCAAATAAATATAATTTGAGACTTTTAATGAATTACACTAATTTTCTAGGATACTATGACATATTAAGATTTATTTAATTAACTTTTTTGGAAGTAATCATTCTGTTATGATTTTTACAAAAGTCAATTATTGAATAGTGTCAAAATTGACATAAAAGCGTTTTTAAAACAAATATTATATTAATAATTGATATTAAATTCCTAAAAATATAAGGTTCGGACAAGAGACTTATATCATGATATTTGTATCATTAATATACCACTTTCGGGTCGCTTGGATGTATATTGTATGATTATTAACTATATAATATAAAAATACAAAGTGAGATGGTAAGTGTCAAACTAATTAACTAAGTGTTAAAACTAAATGATAAGGTTAGTATAATGACCCAAACCTGTCTAAATTATATTGGTTGATTAGTTTTCGACCCATACCCACCTTAGCCTTTAAGTAATCCACTTTGGAGCCATTATAATCCGAATATTAATTTATTATAAAATAATATTTCTAGCTTTTCCAAAGGTACCCCCCACCCCTCTTATAAAAGGACACTCACCCTTATCATTAATTTACACCTTCAAAGCCTTTTTGTTCGGCCAAACCCTACCCAAATACTCTATCAAATTCCCTCACTTCATCCTAGAGGCCTTCCTTTAGTCATAAAGCCATCCTACGGAGCCCTTTGGATCAAAATAAAAGGAAGAACCCGAAGAAGAGGTAATGATTTCATCACCCTTTTTCAAGTTCCTTTCTTCTTCCACTTCTTCTTTCTTTGTTATTACCATTCTAAAATAATGAATCCAATATCTCCTATATAATATAATATTATTATAAATCTGGTACATCCATATTCAGTATTCTATCCATCCTTTGAATGACATGTCACCATACGTGCGTACGTATGACTTACCGTCTCCACATCGTGGTGTATTTGTTATTCAATATATTATTATTTATATGGGTATAATAATGATTTTTAATTCATTTAAATAATAAATATAACATGATAATGATTCTGTATATATGATATACCATCCAATTATATATTATTTTAATATCAAAAGAAAGATATTGTCGCTCGTGCGTACGTGCGGACTACCGTCTCCATGAACGCGAGGAGATTCATTTTCTATCGTATCCATTCAAGTATAATTATCATTTTATGATTTAAAAATAATGTTTATGGACTTTATATCATTCTGGATATTAATAAGATACAACCTATACATGAAAACCACAGCTTATGTAACAAAACATATAATAGAAAATGAGTAAGTTAACACCCGAAACAAAGATAATTCAATGATATTATTAACAAAGAAATGTTAAAAGATCATATATGATATCATATGAATGTATATGGTACTTTTGTAATTTAATAACAATTAATTAACCATTATACAGGAGGTTAACCTACCCCCAACCACGGAAAAGTACAAGGTAAGGGGTTTTCAACTCACTCCTTATTCCCGTGACATTCATGCCATATTGCCACCATTACCTTTTGTGTGGTGTATGTACTGCCTATAATTATATTCTTTGTGTAATACAAAGTAATTTATGTGTATTTACATATTCATTTTATGATACCTCTTTCATGGGTTGTACATTTTGTAAGTTACCAAATCGGTAAGGGTTTATTTCGCAATCTCTTCATTATCCGAGGTTGTATATACGTAATAATCTATTGGGATATCTTTATCATCCACATCAATGTTTCATAAAAATGTATTTCAAAACATATTTACTATTTACAAGAATATGGGTTAAATACATTTATACCTTTTTTTGACTTCTTATAAGAGGTTTATAAAGGAATCTTTCCATCATTTTCCAAACATGGTCCTTTTTAACCTTTTGACAAAATTAAGGTAAGAATGTATTTTTTTAACTTATATGACAGGTGCGGTTATTATCCGCCATTATTACACCTTCGAAGATTCCTTCACAAGCTTATAAAGATATTTTCAATATAAAGGTTTTCTCTATAATTATGCGACTTTTAAATGATTTCAAAAAAAGAGATATTTATCTCAAATAGTATTGATTTCATCTATATCAACATCCATTGATAAATTTTAAACTTGTTTCAAGTTGATTTATTATGATACAAATCATCCATATTGTATTTAATGTTTTGTGATATTTTTTACTATGGATGAGTTATTTTTATGCCATTAATGGTTTATGATTAAAATTTTGACATTTTTTATGTTAGTTATAATACGAATGTTTATGTTATATTTCATCCTCTTCATAAGATGAATGAGTTGGACTAGTATGTTCCGGGTTGGGGACCAGTAAAAGTAAGCCCTCCGGGTTGGTGTTCAGATATTAGAGGCACTCCGGGTTGGTGTCCGGTTATTAGAGGCACTCCGGGTTGGTGTTCGGTTATTAGAGGCACTCCGGGATGGAGTCCGGTTACAGAGGCTCTATGGGTTGGGTATCAGTTACAATTATCCCTTAGTTCTTGGCACGAGGCCTCGACAAAGAAATTAAAGTTTGGCATCATGCATTCCATCATTATGAAAGTGGTTAGTGATATTTCATGTGATTATTAGATTAGTATAATATCCATGTGAATAAGTAAATGGAATTATATCATTTTATTTCTGCCATATAATGCTGAAGTTCATGTTTAAAAGGCTTTTTTTTTAGTTTTATACATTGCCTTAAATTTTTATTCTTATTTTTGAAAGTTTCCACTGTATTACTTACCCTTACTGAGCATTTTAGCTCACCCCTTTCTATGTTTTATTTTTCCTAGGATTCCAAGAAGTGTAATGTGATTGATATGAAGGGTTATGCCAAGGGAATAATGGTGTTCATAAAGATTATTTATGTTGTTTTGTACGTCATAAAGTGCAAATGTAACATTCATGTATGTGATCTATTTTTCCAAGACCGGTAAACTGATCGGTCCTTATGGACTTGATTCCTTGTAATCATGCCAATGTATTAAAATAATGCACCGACTCTGGGTAACTGGGGTCAGGGCGTTACAGTTGGTATGAGAGGAAGTTTAGCAATAACCTTGGAAACTAGATTTAGATAAACTTTGATTAGAGAACATAGCCCTAAAATAGACTTTGAGGATAAGAATAGAAGATCTTCCTAAAATTTTGGTATTGTAGATATTTTGTGAGTTTTCCGAGCAATACATCCCTGTCTGGATACGAGTAGGTAGAGGCGGCTCTGGAACAGATGTACCTAGGGGTAAAATCTGAAAACACCGCTTTGAGCTAGACTCGAACGAGAAATGGTGCACAACAACGGGCCTTGCTGCAGTCTTAGTTACGACACTCCCAGGGGATATGCTTAGGATAATTCTCATTTTATTTAGAAACCATTATGAAGGGCTCATGAGTATATAATTACTCAAAGAAATTTTTTATGATTATGGATTATATCCATAAACTATTCAATTTTCATTAGTAATTATTTATTGCAATTCATAAACTGACCTAGTTTATGATATTGTGTAGAAATGGCGCCTAGTAGAAGGAATGTGAACTCCAGTAATACGTATGATCCAAAGAGTAAGAAGGATCATATCTTTCATGGTATGAAGACAACATTTATAAGGGAAATAGTCTCCCACGTATTAACATCATATGAAGAAATAGTATCATGTGTGGATAAGATAACTAAAGAGTTTACTGAGTCCTATAGCTTTGAAGGAAAGCAAGAGAAGAAACGGATGGAAGAGAGAAGGTTGGATAAAGGGAAGAGGGAAAAGAAGAATTTTCCCATATGTTATAACTATGGGAAGAAACACCCTGGAACTTTCCTGAAAGGAAAGGGAGTTTTTTATAAGTGTTGATAAATAGGGCACAATGTACGTGACTGCAAGGGTAAGAAAATGGGTTCAAATGTACAATGCTTCATTTTCAAGGAGTTTGGACACTATGCAAACCTATGTCCTAGTCATCAGACTATGTTACAAATGATGCTATTGGATAATAATCACGTTATGATACTACCACAGATTTAGAGGAATGATTAGAGTTTTTATGTTGATTATGTCATTTGAGTGTTGTATCAACAGTGTACTTGTTATAATAATTATGGAGTGTATAAGGATTGTACTCCAGTACTATTTCATTAAGGACTTGAGATTGTGTGGAACAAAGAAAAGTGACTCAATAGAAGGATAAATTTTTGGAAAATATATGGTTGAGATAATGATAAACCATAATATAGTTCTGATACCGAGGTAGTGATTTTGGAATAATACATGATTGATATGGATAAATAATTTTGGATATTCTTGACTACTTTGAAACTGATTAATGATTTGTATATTCCATCATTGTTTGGGTTTAAAACATTTTTGGATTGAAAGAGTATATCCATTTTTATTTAAGGAATAAGGGATAATGAATGTAATCAATAAGGTTTAATGGTAATTCAGGATGTTGCAGTGTTATAAAATAATACATGATGAAGGTGTTCACATGTTATTACGTAGAAAAAAGGATCTTAATTTTTAGTCTAAAGCTTTTTGGATAGTTCTAGTTTGGATTATTTTTGGATTTCCATAAAAGGAAAACTCGGAGGTTGGGCGGCAACCCGTCACGTCCGGCAAGGCTGCGAGACTTGAACCCACAACTGATGGGCGACAAGGGTGTATCACCTACATTGGCCCACGTAATGTCCGGGATTAAATAATGTAGTTTTTTTTAAAGATCTAGTAGATGAATTATAAATTCCTTTTTTAACCTTATACGATTAGGATAAATAGAGTTTTTTTTGAGTTGTATTATGTTTTGGGGTGAAATATGAGTTTGTGGTATAAATTTATTAATGGATAAAACTCTAATTATAAAGTAAGTATATCTCCTTATGATCTTAGACAATCTCATAAATAAATTCCTCAACATTAAGAAAAGGAACTTAGAACAAAAATGTTGTCCTAGATGGTACCTTAAATCATCACTAATTTATGTCTTTGGGATTCATGGCCTTTTCATATCCATGTTCTCTACCACTCTCCGTCAAATAATTGATGGTTAGATTTCTCTTCTATATCCATATTTTCCTACATGGAACCCTAGTATGTGTTATTTTCGGCAATCTTCATACTTTTCACTCTTTATTTTAAATAGAGGCCTCATTAATTCATTTTTCGATGTGGGATTTCAACTAAGATATTTTGAAACATCAAAAATGTGTTATCCTAATACCTTATGTTTTGTTGAACCGATGGTATTTTAAATCATCATAGATTGATAAATTTAAGGACCTCAAATTTAAACTTGTTTGTGATTGATGACCTCAATCACTACCTATAAATATTTATGTTTTTCTTCCAATTATATGTCTCTAATTTCCACCAATGTTCTCCTAATCGAGATCATAATTTGGTGGTGACCCTTTCATTTCTCTTTTCCTCATATTAAGACTAAATTTTAGTAACCCAATTCCCGATGTGGGTTTTCCCACAAAGATATTTTTTATTTTCAACCTTTTATTTTCGAAGAACAATTTCAAATTTGGAGGATGAAATTTATTGAAGGAGGTGAGAATGTAACACCCAAAGATTTCATAGTGTGTTATTTTTTCAAAATAATTTAATAACATGCACTACACGCAACACCGAGTTAAAGTGCACCATGACTTACCAAACTAGCTGTTATGAATAGTAATACCTAACTTTTGAAATTTTTATAAATTCTATCTCTCAAAATTGGCTTCATTTTTGGATTCTTAATATCAAAATTATCCTAGGGTGAAATTTTGGTACTTTTTGGATAACTTTAATATTTTGATGAATAGTGAAAATTACTAAATTCTAATTAAAAACAAGTTTTTTAATGAAAATAATTAATAGTGATAAATTATGAATTTGAGTGGTTTTAAAGTATATTTAGAATATATTTTTATGATTTAATACAATGTTGGTCATTGGACATAATTTCACAATTAAACCGAACATAAACAAGTATCAATCTTTTGATAGTTATTATATCTTAAAAACACGTTTTTTGTTTTGACAACGGGAATTAATTTTAAATTAATTTCTACCACTTCTGTGTTTTGAATTTGGAAAAATGGATTCCATACTTGGAATTAGGATGTTCAAATTGTGTAAATAAGTAACTTTTTTTAGACATTTTGAATAATTACTTCGGTAAATATTTTATTTACCATGGTTGAAGGGTAAATCCGGTAAATAAGGGATAAAAAATAATATTATAATAATAAACAAATTACCCTAAAACGTGTCCTAACCTTATTGGTAGATACATGTCCGACCATGTACATCTTTGGGTCAACTTTTGGACCCCATGGAGGCACTTGTAAGTGATAATGACACTTTATATTAATTAAGTTAAAATGAATACAAAAATGACACAAGTATATATCTTTTAGAAAAACAATTTTTACATAGGGTTATATATGTTGGATTTTCGACTATAAAAATTAATTAGAAAGATAAGCAGATTTCTTACATAATGGTACTTTATTTATAATTTTTAGATATTAAATAATGTAATTTATTAATGAAACAATGATGATGCAGTAATTACCATAATAGTGAAAAATTAAAATAATTGATATTATAAATACCAAAATAAATATAATTTGAGACTTTTAATGAATTACACTAATTTTATAGGATACTATGACATATTAATATTTATTTAATTAACATTGTTCTAAGTAATCTTTCTGTTATGAGTTTTACAAAAGTCAATTGTTGAATAGTGTCAAAATTGATATAAAAGAGTTTTTAAAACAAATATTATATTAATAATTGATATTAAATTTCTAAAAATCTAAGGTTCGTCCAAGAGACTTATATCATGATAGTTGTATCATTAATATACCACTTGGGGGTCGCTTGGATGTATATTGTATGGTTATTTACTATATAAAATAAAAATACAAAGTGACATGGTAAGTGTCAAACTAATTAACTACATGTTTAAACTAAAAGATAAGGTTAATATGATGACCCAAAACTGTCTAAATTCTATTGGTTGATTAGTTTTCGACCCATACCCACCTTAGAATTTATATAATACACTTTGGATCCATTATAAACCTAATATGAACTTATTATAAAATAATATTTCTAGCTTTTCCAAAGGTGCCCCACCCCTCTTATAAAAGGACACTCACCCTTCTCATTAATTCACAACTTCAAAGCCTTTTGGTTCGGCCAAAACCTACCCAAATACTCTATCAAATTCCCTCACTTCATCCTAGAGGCCTTACTTTAGTCATAAAGCCATCCTACGGAGCCCTTTGGATCAAATCAAAAGGAAGAACCTGAAGAAGAGGTAATGATTTCACCACCCTTTTTCAAGTTCCTTTCTTCTCCCACTTCTTCTTTCTTTGTTATTACCATTCTAAAATAATGAATCCAGTATCTACTATATACTATAATATTATTATAAATATTGTTCAACTATATTCAGTATTCTATCCATCCTTTGAATCACATGTCACCATACGTGCGTACATACGACTTACCGTCTCCACGTCGTGGTGTAATTGTTATTCAATATATTATTATTTGGATGAGTATAATAATGATTTGTAATTCATGTAAATAATAAATATAACATGATAATGATTATGTATATATGATATACCATCCAATTATATATTATTTTAATATCAAAAGAATGATATTGTCGCTCGTGCATACGTACGGACTACCGTCTCCATGAACGCGATGAGATTCATTCTCTATCGTATCCATTCAAGTATAATAATCATTTGATGCTTTAAAAATAATGTTTAAGGACTTGATATCATTCTGGATATTAATAAGATACAACCTATACATGAAAACCACGACTTACATAACAAAACATATAATAGAAAACGAGTAAGTTAACACCCGAAACAACGATAATTCTTTGATATTATTAACAAAGCAATGTTAAAAGATCTTATATGATATCATATGAATGTATATGATACTTTTATAATTTAATAACAATTATTTAACCATTATAAAGGAGGTTAACCTACCCCCAACCAAGGAAAAGTACAAGGTAAGGGGTTTTCATCTCACTCCTTATTCCCGTGAGATTCATGCCATATTGCCACCATTACCTTTTGTGTGGTTTATGTACTGCCCATAATTATATTATTTGTGTAATAAAAATTAATTTATGTGTATTTACATATTTATTGTATGATACCTCTTTCATGGGTTGTACGTTTTGTAAGTTACCAAATTTGTAATGGTTTATTTCGCAATCTCTTCATTATCCGAGGTTGTATATACGTAATAATCTACTGAGATCTCTTTATCATCCACATTCATGTTTCTTAAAAATGTATTACAAAACATATTTACTATTTACAAGAATATGGGTTAAATACATTTATACCCTTGTTTGTCTTCTTATAAGAGGTTTATAAAGGAATCTTTCCGTCGTTTTCCAAACATGATCCTTTTTAACCTTTTGACAAAATTAAGGTAAGAATGTCTTTTTTTAACTTATACGACAGGTGCAGTTATTATCCGCTATTATTACACCTTCGAAGCTTCCTTCACAAGATTATAAAGATATTTTCAATATAAAGGTTTTCTCTATAATTATGTGACTTTTAAATGATTTCAAAAAAAGAGATATTTCTCTCAAATAGTATTGATTTCATCTATATCAACATCCATTTATAAATTTTAAACTTTTTTCAAGTTGATTTATTATGATACAAATCATCCATATTGTATTTAAGGTTTTCTGATATTTTTGACTATGGATGAGTTATTTTTATGCCATTAATGGTTTATGATTAAAATTTTGACATTTTCTATGTTAGTTTTATTATGATTGTTTATGTTATATTTCATCCTCTTCTTAAGATGAATGTGTTAGAATAGTATGTTCTGGGTTGGGGACCGGTAAAAGTAAGCCCTTCGGGTTGGTGTCTGATTATTAGAGGCACTTTGTGTTGGTGTCCGGTTATTAGAGGCACTCATGTTTGGTGTCCGGTTATTAGAGGAACTGTGGGATGGATTCATGTGTGAGAATTTTTCCTCTCTTATGTGTATGTCATGATGTGTGTGTTGATCTATGGGGGAATAAATCTTCAATAACTAATCAATTTTATTTTTCATAATATTCATCAATATATTATATATCTATAATGTTTTTATATATATCATTAATTATTGATTTAATCTCCCTTGTGATTGACAATGATCTAAGTAACATACCCTTAGAGATTATCATATAAAGATTAATTTCTCTAATTGTGGTTAGAGTATTCAGATACCTTCTGTGATATTTTGTTCTATTGTCATAAAAGAAGATATTATGGAGGATGTATTCAACAAAATTAAATGGCAGACTTATGACCCTAAGAGGATGATTTTTTATGTTAATTAAATACATTTATAATATTCATGATTATATAACTTATCATTATATAAATATTAAATGATATTATGGAACTATGATAATTTTTTATAACTGGGATGAAGATAGACATGATGGTGTTTTGGGGTGCTTGAGATGGTTCAGAGTCTGATTGGATATGTTATAGGGAAATATAAATGAGATTAGAATTTATGGGCTAGAACTGAAAAATGGGAAATTTTAGTGTTTTTTGACATTTCTCTATAATAATATTACTTAATGCTGATTAAAAGACTTTGATAAGATTTTATGAATTTATTCTGTTTGATGAACATGAAAAAATTAGAATCATTCCACATTGAGTTGTATTTTTATTCTTAGATTTTATGTCATTGTTGATGATATAACATGATCATAATCCTTTATCCAATTGTAGAACATCTAGTTCAATCATACATATTTATCATAAAAATTCATCATGTGAATTTAGATATCATATGGCTACTAAGTTTACAAGATGGATAATTATAGGAGTTTAGTTTATTTTTCAAGGGAAATGTGAGAGCATTTGAATTTGGATTTACTATCATTTAAAGATTAGATAAAGGTTATCAAAATTGATGTAATGGTCTTATGTACATAAGAAAGGGAAGAACCAATGGTATCTTAAGTGTATGAGAGGTTCTAAAATTAATTTATAATGAGTAATATACTGATCTATTAAGTATATATTGTTTTTAAATTCTTTATAGATTCATATATAATGATCATTTTAATTGATCATGATCACTGTCAAGATTGAATAAATAATAGGCACTTTAGAAGATGATTTATAATGATAAGTTCTATTCCACATGAAGATGAGATATATCTCATGATGGTATACCATGATATCATATGTATATAATATATTCCAATGGAATTTGTATTTTTTGGTTTCATTGATAATTTAAAGGTAATAGAAGAACATGATATTTAAAATTTCATGTGATGAAATGTTTCATGACTCTCCAAGATAATTAATTAATTGATCCTAAAATGATGATGAGAGTGTCAGAAATAATTCTACTAAAGCCCATAAGATTTTATGATGTCTAAATAACTATTATAGAAAAAATATAAATGAGAAAATTAGTGATGATAGAAAATTGTGAATGATACTTTGGGTGAATTATGATAGAGTATAATATAAAATTAATTTCAATGATTTTGAATATCTGAGAGCATCCACATGAGATATATGTGAAGGAAAGAGTAAAATTTCCAACATATATAATTTTTATATATAAGATCATACAACTATCAGTGTCCACACTTCATATAGTGGGTTTTTTTAGGTTGATGTTAGATTATAAAAGGTTAGATCTAGTAGTTTTAGATGTTCAAGATTACACACTTTCTTAGGTTATTTTCATTATTTTATAATTTTTACTTATTACTTTTCCATTCCATTTATTTTTGAAAACACTAAATATTTCTTAAATACTTGATTACAAACTTTTTATGTCAAAATTGTTTTTGGGAATGTTTTTTGAAAGGATATTCCATTAACCTTAATTAGAAATAGTTATAAATTATTCATGAATTTATTCTAACATTCTTCATTACGATTATCTTAATGAGTATGTGGAGATGATAACAATCATATTCAACTTTATCAGCTCAATTATAAGACATTATATCTTATATTTTATACTAATGAATTCTTTTTAATCGAACAGATATCATAACTAATAAAACATCAGATCCACATTCATAAATAACATCATAATGACATAGGAAATGAGAATCATCGAATTAAATAAAGATAAAATTCCAAAAAAAATAAAACTAATTTCAATCTTAATGGAACATATTTTATACTATGATGATTTAAATTCCATATGACACCAGACATTCTATTATGCCATAATGATATGAGATATCAAATTCTATGTGTACAGGTCCTTTCAACAAACCCATAGATAATATTACCGTTGGAGGATTAAGATGGCTGTTGGAAACTCACCTATAAGTACATGTTCATTCAATAAGGTTGGTTTTATCGATTTTTTGTTGTGTGAGAGTAATTTTTGAATTTCTATTTTATGATATCACTATAGATTACTTGAATGAGAATATTTTTCATAGTCATTTTAATGGTTTATATTATTTTGTCTTGAAATAGTTTCATTTGATTGTGTGGATATGATTGAGAGTTTCCAGGGATTGAAAGATGGAGGATCATATCACCCTAATGATGATGGATGTTGGGGACAAGAATATAGAGAATATGATCATTGTATCTATGTTTCCTTATTGAGGAATGCCCGAATTTTTTGTAAGTATAAAAAAGGTATACCTTTAGAAATATTTTTAGGTTATTTGACTCCTATGTTTAAAATATATCTACTAAATTTTAAATATTGGTATGTCATTCCCACCCTATGTATCTACAGTAATACTTATTACCTAAAATTTCTAAATTTTGATATGTATTATTGTAATTGATTTTATCATAATGATTCTAAATTCGATAAAATTCGATATTTACAATCAAGGATCTTCTATGAATCTGATATTTTTTGTTTTAATCATAAAAATTGTAATTATGAACTGTTAAATGTGTTAACTCAGACTTAATCATATAATTTTGAATAAAATTAAATTAAACTAATATTATCATATACACTATAAAATTGTAAAAATAATATTTTTTATTATTATAATTGTTTTTCTATGATGTTTCATAATCAATATGATTATTATACATTGATACAATTGGACTGAATACCAATTCCATATCTAATCATTTCATTCAAAGAAGTTTATGAATTAGTTATGTTTGGATTCCATTAATAAAAATCATTTTCTAAAAATAGTAATGACACTAACATTGAAATTATTCTATATAAAATACATTATTTCAAACCTAATGATAATATTGTTAATATATTGATACAAAATTTTGTATTAGTGTAGGGTTCCTGAGATTAAGTTCTTTCTTAATCATTTACTAAATTTACATATTCATTTATATTTAATTTTACATCACTAACATCTTTTTGTAAATGAATGTTTTTCATATAGATATAATGAATTAATATTGGATCCTTAGATAATCTAAATCCAAATAGACCACCAAGTGTTTTTGATAATGACTAAGTGTAATGGAGATATATGATAAAGAATTTCATAATCAACCATAGTGTTGATAATTTTGGAATGATCATTAGGAGTTATATGATACCTGATATGGATGTTATTGTCTTTATAAATGATGAAAATTAATACTATCAACTCAATTACTATGTAATAAATAGTTTACAATGATAAATTAGTAGTAGTATCTATATTAAGATTTCTTCTTGTGTGTCATCAAATAGTATTATGAAGAAGTTATCTATTACTCATATTGGAACATCAATGGTAATTGGAATTCTTAATAAAATTTTCATTGATAATGTCATAGTTTTGTAATCAAACATGGAGAATTAGTTTCCAATATGCAATTGAGGATTATTATTGTCATAAATAGTTTATAGTCCCTCATATAGTATGGTATAGATGATGATATTATTGTGGAGAAAATTATTTATCTCATACCTAATGAATGGGAGTCTAAATGGATTGTTTTTAGTGATAAAAGGATGTCGAAAATTTGTACACATAAGGAATTAACTTGTAATTTTATGTATAATGTTGGTATATTAAATAGATATGATGAAAAATCTATGAAAATAAATAGAGTGGTTTTTTTCAAGACTATTACAGGTCCAAATAATGGTCAAACACTTGAAAAACATGTTATATACTATAAAAACAAAAAATTAGTTATACAATCAGATTCAAGTGATTCTATGAAAATTGATAATGATCTAGATAATATTCCTCGAAAGATAAACAAGATAATTGTAATGAAATACTTTCAGTACCAATATAATTAAATGTAACAATTATTGAAATAAAATGAAGGATTATGATGTTAGTTGTTCTGTGTGTAATAAAGTCGGACATATAAGACCTAATTGTGTTAAGTGGAAAAATAAAAATAGAAAATAAAGGCATTTTGATAGGAACCATAGAATGATTTATAAATCTAAGAATAAGCATGTTATTTAATAAAACGATTCTCGGACTACATGTCAAAGAGACTCTTCAGCTAACGCATATATTAAAAAATGTTCCAGATTGATTAATACAAGTATTATTTCAAGAATACCCAAGTAAAATCATTATCAATTGTATCATGTACAAACTATTGAAAATCATACAATCATATTGTTGAGTGAAAATTATCATTATTCTGAAAATGTGAAAAAAATATAACTTTTGAAGAAGAATCATCCATAGTAAATGATAATACTATTCTTTATTAAGAAAAAGATTCTCAATTTGAAAAACACGTTGATAGTTTAAAATTAAACGATTGAAAAAATATTGATAATGAAAATTCATGGGTAAATATAATAAGAAAATAATTATTAAATATATTTAATGATATTCAGAAATATATTTTTGATAAAGAGAATATTTATAAAAACATAGAAAATGTAATTTCAAAAAAGAATAGTTTACTAATGAGTTTTGAAAAATATAAAAAAAATTATTATTCAAGAGGATTTGGATTTAGATGATAAACAGAAATATGAAATTTATAAATTTGTAATTTTGTAATTTTTTCAGACATTACTTCTGGTAAGGAACCATTTGAAAAAAATGTATAAACTATACCATCCTCTTGGAATTAGTTTTAGAATGGATTATATCTATATCATACCTATTTTCAATAATAATAAAACTATTCCAACAAAATTCCCCCTTTTGTAAAAAGTGTCAAAGTAGAGGTCATTAGAAAAACTATCTTCTTCATAATGTTCAATCCATAGATTAATTGAAATCATATTTAAAAAATGGTTCCACAAACGTTACATTATGAAATTTTTGGACTCAAGAAGGATTAGGTGAGAAAATCCTAATTGATTTGTTTTTAGAAAAAAATGGTAGTACCAGCAACAAGAATACATGGTATATATATAGTGATTTTTCTATGTGTATCACAAAACAAAAATATTTTTATTCACTGATAATCAACATAAAATGTTGACAAGTTACTTTCAAATATAATCTTCAACGGGTGATTATCGGAATAGGTAAAATAGTTCTTATTAGTAAGGATTTAATTTAAAATGTTTTGAAAAAAATGTCTTAAGAATAACCTTATAAGAATATTTCAATTATATTTTAGAGGTTATCATATGAATTTTATAAATGATAAATTTTTAGTACACAATTATTATGATGAATTTATTCTTTCTTCCCATTGGTAAGAGAATATATATACACATAAGATAGAAGACATTAAGATCCATGAAATATGTTAACTTAGAGAAATAAATGATAAACATTTGTTATGGAGTAGAAGGTTATGAAATTTTAACAATATAAACTTATCCATTTTGACTATCATAAGTCTATTTAATGATCTACTAGATCTTATATTTGATATTTCCAAAGTCTATAACCATTTTCAATTCACTAAGAATCATAATTCCATATTTTAGTCCATTAAAGAGGCTTGAATTACTGATGTTATATAGATAGTGAACATGGATCATTTGGTTCCTAAAAATATGAACTATTATTGGAAAATATTATTTATATGTTATGTTAGATGATTACACTAGATGCACATGGGTTTATTTTCCAGAAAATAAAGATGAATATATTTATTATTTTAATATTTTTTGTAGAAAATGTTAAAAATTAGAACATCCTTCACATATTAACAATTTATAGTGATCATGGTGGAGAATTTGAAAACTATAATATTGATATATTGTATAGAAAGAAAGGTTTAAAACATAACTTTCCAATTCCTAGAACACCACAACAAAATGGTTTTTTGGAAATAAGAAATGGTATTATATAATAAATACTAGAACCATGTTGAGTGTATAATAAATTTATAAATACTTTGGGGATGAAGCAGTTAGTACACTCTACTATACTATAAATAGTTTTTTATTTTTAACATTAATTAAAAAATAAATATGAGTTTTAGACAGTAAAAAAACAATTTTTTCTCAATTTAATTAATTTTGATGGAATGTATTCATCTTCAATACAAAATATAACTTACACAAATATGCACTAAAATTCATTGAAGGAATATTTTTAGGTTATTTCACAACATACAAGGAATAATAATTTTTTTAATAACAATTCATGTACTTTTGAATAAACATTACATGTTAAATTTTATAAAACTAACCTTTTAAAAAAATCACAACCAACATCCTCATATTTGTTTTCAAAAATGGATTCTCAATCATTGTTATAAAATCATTAAAATATGGAAAATTCCCACAAAATAGTTTTTGAAGTATTTAATCAAGAATATTCTATATTTAATGATTAGGAACATGTTTCACAAATCCTATGATTGTCAACACGTTTAAATTATCGAACTGATAATATCATTGGGGGTGTTTATTAGACTATAAAGAATCAATATATATATGTAATAAAATAGAACATCATAGATTTCATCCAATATTTTATAATAAAAGACCTAATGCGGTATTCGGTTATTATGATTGGATTAATGATATCCATGATGAACTAAATGAATTTGAAAGATACAGTGTACATACCCAGGTAGAATGGTTAAATAAAACTTCTTTTATTAGAGGAAAATGCTTCATTAGAAACAAATGTTATAAAAATTGAATTATTATTAAAAAGAAAGCACTAGTTATTGGAAAATTTTATAAAAAACTTGAAGGAATTTACTATTCACAAACATATTCACTTTTAGAAAGAATGTAATATATTTATACTATATTATCCATTCCAGTGTTCTTTAATTTCAAAAATATTAAAATGGATATGATGTTTGTTTTTATGAATGGATATTTTTAGGGATACGTTTATCTTAAACTTCCACTAGTTTTATAGATTAAAAACAACATTAATATGTTTATAAAGTTACCAATGACTAATATTTCCTTAAAAAATCCCCTAGTTCTTGGTATGATATGTTAATATGATTTTGGATACAAAACAGTTTTGTTACGGGAGCCATGGATACTACAATTTTTTTTAACAAAGATAAAAAAATAACATGATTTTTAAAATATATGACGATGAAATGATATTTGGATCAACTGAATAATATTTAATAGTCTCCTTTAAAGGTCTTATGAAATATGAGTTTGAGATTAGTATAATGGTGAGTTATCAATTTTTGGTTTTGAAATTTTTAAGAAAATAAAAAGTAATTATATATGTTCACATATGAATATAAAAGATATTATTATAAATATCGAACATGAATATAGTAAATGTGTTAATACTCGAATCATTACCTCAAACAAACTTACTTTTGATGATGATTATTAACCAATTATTCAAAAAGCTATTAATGTAATGATAAGAATTCTACTATACATAATAGGTAGTCTTATCGACTAAAGGTTTTCTATATGCTTATACTACAGATATAAAAAAAAATACAAAATCAACCACTTAAAAAAGATATAAAAATAATTTTTCTTTTACTAAAGGGAACATTTTTCTATTCATCTGAAAATGTTATAAAACTAATTTTTTTTCCAAATAATGCCTTTGGTGGTTTTTGAATGGATAGAAAAATTAATTCTGGAACATTGAAAATCATATGTGATTCATTGTTTATTTTATATTTTAAGAGACAACACTAGGTATCACTTTCTACTTCTCCAACCGAATATGTGGCAGTAATATGTTTTAGTGCTTAATTTCTATGGATGCAACACACACTCTTGATCACTGAAATGATTTTAACTAAAACTCTAAAACATTGTGATAATACTAGTTTTATCTCATTATGTAAAAATAATTAAAATTAATCTCCATAAAATAACATTTATTTTGAGCATTATATTCTTAAGGACCACATAGACAAAATAAATATCATTTTACAATTCACGAGAACACAAAAACACATAATGATATTTTCACAAAATTCATACCATCTGATTTATTTGAATACACTAAAAAAATTTGAAATGATCAATATAATTTTATAATTTAGATATTATTCATGTTTAAACCATATCATTACATTATGTTACTTTTTCTCAAAGAGAGAGTTTATATAATTTTATTTCAAGATAATAATTACTCAGTTTTTTTAAAAAAATTGTAATGAATTTTTCTAAAATGATATTTCATCAATAATATTTGGAGAATTTATTCTTGATAATATATCATCATCATTGGAATCAATAAAATTTAAAATTATTATCAGAATATTATTTTACAAAAATGTTCATTTTTAAAAATTACATATTAATATTATTATTTTTATGTATCATATTATGTTAATATTTTATTTTTTAAGAAAACCAAGTTATCATACAAATGTATTTCCAATATGAAATATATTAATCTATTTTTATCATTTTTACACTATTATAGAACAAATAATTATTATCTAGATTATTTTTTTATTCTATTATTTTTTTAAATAAAATAAATTTCCAATCTTTATACATCCCAATTAGAGAAACAAGTTTTTCTAAAAACCTCAAAAGTTCATTTTTTAAAAATATTTAGATATTTTTAAATCATTATATAATTATTGTTTTAATATGATCCAATTGATCTAATTTTTTTGAGATCATCTGTCAACCCAAATACCTATATAAATATATACCCCTCTTGTCCCATGATTGTTAAATGAATAATTTAATCTTGGAGTTCGTCGAGGATTAAGTATCCTAGAATGAAAATCTATTCACGTCAAATTCCTCGGTATCATTCCCTAATACGATGGAACATTTTAAGGATTTCAAAAAATGTTTTGATTTCATGAAAATTATAGTGGGAATTCAGAATATGATAAGAATGATGTCACACTATGAAGGGGTATTGGTTTTCAATTTTCGAAGTCATTATTTTTTGAACAATCAAACATTTATTATGATTTATTTTATTTGGATCCTGTTAGAAATTTTTATGCTTATGTAATGTTTTAAATTAGAGATGAAAATGAAAAATTATCATTTCTAGTTTATGAAATATTTTCTAATATGTCATATAATTAATCTACATTCTTCCTATGTATTTATTTTAAATGATTCAAATTTATTGCTTCTCACAAACTACATGAAATAATTAGAACTATTAATAATGAATAATGGTTAAACATTTATTTAATATAGTCTCCAAAAATTCAACAATGATGAATCTAACCCATCTCCCACTAGATAATAAATTCATAAACCTTGGGATGTTCGAGATTCTAATTTAGTGGAAGGGATATCGAGATATATTAAAAGTATCTGAAATCATATTCGGGGATTATTTTTTAACATGAGGATGATTAATTTAAATGGTTTTGTACTCTTATAAATTAATAATTTCAAATCTCAAACAACCATGTCATAGATAATAATATTTCTTAATTTTATTAGATTTTTTATAGAAGAAGGTATGAAAAATTTCAATATTGAATCAAAACTGATGTTTTTGGAGAAAACATGAATATTTTTTTATTCTGAATTAATGAAATTCATTTTGAATTATTAGGTAGCTACATCAGAATCCAAAACATCATCAAAGATAATTAATTATAATAATATTATTCAATAGATATTGAAAACTAGAAAATAAATTAGTGTAAAAGATGAATCTTTATATCCATGGATAACCGATGAACAAAAGACCGTACCTAATGAAGATATTAATGAATGGAGAATGGAAAATACAGATTGGAAAAAATGAGATACTCAAATTGTGTTAATCTATGTAGAGGATCTATCTATAAGATTACATGTCTCAAATGAGTTAGAAAATTATGAAAAACAAGACGCATAAAATGAAATATCAATATGTAAGAGTTGTAGACTATTTGAGAAAAGGTTTAAAGTATGCATCAGATAAAATTATTCTTCCATCAAATAATGTTTTTCAGGATTTTTGTTGAAATTTTCAAGAATCAAATGTTTTATATAATGGTCATCCTTCTATAAAAAATAATGGAAAAGAAGATGTTGGTGAAAAATTATTACCTTCTAATGATCATGAAATATAAATGAAACCATTACTCATCGGTAAATCCAATTTATGATCATGTGATCAGTTCCATGAATATTTAATGAATTCAATGGATGAAAATTCTATACTAATTAATAATTTAGACAAATATATATAAGTTCAAGAGGTAAAAGTAATGAAATTATGAAGAAGATATTATAAAATTAGAAGTACATGGTAATAAAAAAGGAATAAGGAGATGATGTTGAAGATGAAGATAATGATAAAAATAAAGAGAAAATTTATGATGTTTATTCTGAGAATTTTTCCTAAATATCATCCCATGAAACCTCAATTGAATTTACATTCTTACTAATCCAAAAAAAATCCAAATGACTTAAGAAGAAAAAGTTCCAAATAACTCAGGAAGCCGATTAATTATCGAATAAGGATGAAAAATACTAGAATTATAAAATGGTAGATGATCATGATATGTATAATAAAATAATTGATTTTTATGGATATATTCAAATTTCATATAGAAATTATAATGGAAATAAAACATAATTTTTTTTTCACTGAATAATTATAATGAGAAAAAAAGAAAATGGAACTGAGAACATCTCATATCCTTCACCCTAAATATGAAATATCAGATTTTGCGCATATGATCATAGTACAAGGATTTAGCTATATAGATCATGATCTCTAATAATTAATGACACTATTCCTCACATCCCAATGCTAGAAAAAATATTTATTTGGTTCATGAAAATCAAATTCATAAATAATTATCATTTAACCGGTTATCTAAATAGGTATTCCGAATTAGAATGAGTTTAAAATTCATCAAGAAATGTTTCATTCTCATAAGAACACATATAAAAAAATTTGTTATATTTTCTCACAATATTTATTCCAAAATAGATATTTCTTAGGAATCGATTAAATATTTAAACAAATTCATGGATGAATATATTTAAGCCTATAATTATTTATCCAAATTCATAGAAAACAACGTATTGATTAGGGAGTAATTTAAGAATACGTATGATAATTAGTTTCAATATATCATATAAATTAATACTAAAATGTAATAAATAGACACAGAAATATCAGATCTCAAATATCACAATGATGAATTCATTATTTTCAGGACTCCTAACGATTTATTAGATGAAATTATTCCACTCGAAGAAGTGAAATGCAAGTATCAAGATGAAGTGATAACAAGACTTCTTAAAAAAGATAAGTATTCAAATGGTTAATGTCAATTTGTAGATCATTAATAAACAAGAAAATTTTAATCATTATACTCCTGTTTTATTTTATTTTTAAAACTATTTATAAATGAATTAATTTTTCCTCTATTTACATCTTGTTTTAATATCCTTATATTTCTACTGTATAAAATGTTCATTTATTTATTGTATATCATCGACTACTTAATTATCTTATTTCATATATTTTTTTCACTAACATGATATTTAATGATTCTATCCCATTCATTTTTTAATATGTAAAAGGGGATAATTTTTTAGAATGGGGGATATTTTTTACGTATGTGTGTGGAAATCCTTTAAAGAAGTGAATACAATCATTAGGAGGAGTTATTATCTTAAAGATAGATATAATATTTCATTATTTTATATATATGATTTTCAAAATAGAGGGAGATATACATTTTATCAATTCTATATTTGATGTACTAAAAGGTAATTGACTTGCATTTTTCAAAGTTAATTTTTTATGCACCGTGGTTTGTACTTTCCAAAAAGGTGAAGAAGGTTAATTCAGTATATTTAATTATAACTTTTCTATTCCTTCTACTTTAAAAAATTAAATTTCTTAAATACATGATCAATAACTATTTTGTAATTTTTTTAAGAATGTTTTTGGAAAACATATACATTTTAGTATTCATAAAAATAGTTTTATATTATTCTCATATCTATAATGCCTTTATTGTAATAATGAATATGAAACCTATAATATTCAGATTATCATTTATTTGGTAAATTATAAGACATTATATATTGTATTCAGTGCTGATAAATTCTTTATAATCGTAATGATATTAGAATTGATAAAACATCATATTCGGATTCATAAATACCACCATAATTAAATATGTGACAAAAATAATCAAATTGAATAATGTTTAAATTTTTAATATTAAAAACTATTTTATATCACAATGTAACATAATTCACACTATGTCGGTGTAAATTCAACACAACATGAGAGATTATGAAATTCCAAAAAGATATTACCTTTGAAATTACAGGTTTCAAGGTCCTTGTGAAAATAATTGTGAACATTTGACCACTAAAAGATCAATATGATCATTAGAAGACCACAGATAAATACCAGGTCATTCAAATAGTTTGGAGGTGATGTTTTTTTAAGTGAGTCTCATTTTTTAAAATCTATTTTATTAGAGCTCTGCATATTTCAAGTGTGAACATTCTATACTTTTTCATTGTAATCATTTAGAGTCATTTCTTTTATAATTGTTGGATCTGATTGAATGAATATGATCGAGGTCTTGCATGGATAGTAATATATAGGATCTGACCGCAATATTGATCGAGGGGTGACAGGGATAAGAAGACAATGAACATGATCATCATATCAAGGTCATTCATTACTGATGAAATTAGAAATCCTTGTACATATAAAATAAGGGATACCATTATCCATGTTTTGTGGATACCTTACTCTTATGGTTAAATGATATATATTAAATTATAAATAGTTGTTTGTCATTCCAATTGTGTATAGTTTTTGTAATACTATTTTCCTGTAAAGATGAAAATTATGTTATGCTTACATGTAATTGATTTTATCATAAGGATTATAAATATGATATAACAAATTTTGAACAAAATCAGATATTTTGGGAATCTGATATACTTTATTTTAATTAAAACCATTCAAATTTCAATTTATTAAGTCAGTTAACTCTGATTTACTCATATACATTTTGAGTATGTATCTATTACTCTAACATAATCCCATACACTCAAAATATGATATAATCATATTAATTATTATTATAATTATCTTAATTGGATATATCATAATCATTATTCTTATGATAGGTAGAAATAATTGGATCGAGGGCGAAATCCATATCAAATTTGATTATTCATATTGGTTATTGAATTAGTTTATTATAATTTATTTTAAATTAATGTAATTTTTAGACAATAATTCACCCCATCATTTAATTAGGCCATCTAGAATAAATTATTTTGATCAAAATCAGTATACTTCCAATATAATTGAACAACACCTTAGTATAATAAAAAAGGGAGATAATTGTAAGGGATAAAAACCATGAAAAACTATAGACATTATCATTCATAAATGAGGTAATCCTCATTATGAAACATGTTTTGTTATTGTTCAATTTAGATTCGGTGACATTATTAACACAGATGTATTAAAAGAACAAGTTTGAGGAGGAAAAATTTAAAAAACAATTTACATTGATTGTCTCCATCTCAGATTATCTCACATGTTATAATATCCAATTGTATCATCATTTTCAGAAAATGATAATGATTTTCATAATTAATCATTATAATGGTGGATTATATTTAATAAAACTTGAGTGGATGAGGTAAATAAATAAAATGGAAAAATAACACATTAATTACAATGATTGTATCCATCCTCACAAATTCTTCCATCCTAATGATTGAACAATGTAAAATTCATTTGAAAACAATATACCCCATATAATATTATAATATAGGATATTATATTTAAGAAGATATATTATTGGAAATTCAGCGGATATTAGTAATTTTTATTGTGTGGATAAGAGGTTAATTTATAAGTGGGGATGGGGAACATTTCTTTGTAAATTTAGGTTTAGATATGGTAAACATTGAATCATATAGAAGTTAAGAGAGGAAATATTGTATATATTTGAAGGATTTATGAACACACCTAAAATAATTTTATTTAACATCCTTATATCATATTAATTACTCAATATTATTTTTATCTATAATTACCCCCATCTATAATTATATTAATCTTATTTAATTATTTACCATGAAATATTTTTTTGGTAAATTATATTTTATGAAACATTACTGAAAGAAATTTTTTCAATTCAAACCCTCTACTTCATTTTATCAAATTCCAATTCTATATATATTTAATAGTTCTCATTAATAAAATCATATATTATATATTAATAAAAATAAATTTTAAAAAATAAAATTTTAAAAATAAATTTTAAAAAATTAAATGTTTTTATTTTAATATAACACAAATTAATCCTCATTAATTTCATAGGAATTTATTTTTGAATACATATACAGAATTCATTAAAACCATTTTTTAAACATGATCAACATAGTTTGTTAACATAAAAATAAACAATTCATTAGTGAAAATAGTTAGAAAATTACCTCATATAATGATTAATGACTTCAATCATATTTTAATAAAATTAATTATATTTATATAAAACATACATAATATTTTTTCAATAAATTATTATTGGAATCTATATTTAGTACTTCTATATAAATTTAATTAAAATCATTAATTAAATTCATTTTCATTTAATGTTATTTTAGTACTGAAACTATATCATTTATTTAATTCCATTATATATATATATATTATATGTTAATTATATTACAAATATAATTTTTATATCGAATATTTATGTAAAATATTAATTTTATAATTATCTAATAATTGTAACACAATGACCATATATGCAAAAATAATATAACTAATATCCATGTTAATAAAGAGAACATTGTATTTTTATCCATATCCTTACATAATTATCTGAAATCATTTATACAATTAATATTTTTATCTCAAAAATAATATATCATTTTTATTATATTTTATATTTTATATATATTTTTTATTATTAATATGATAATTTATATAATCCATTATGATTGAGATTTCAACTTCATAATCGTTTTATTAGCATATTTTATTATTCCTCTTATAATATTCAATATTTCATTAAAATTTATTTCTAATTATTCATTAATATTTTTTATTATATTGTAAAATATTGTTTTATTATGATAAAAAAAATTCATTTTTACTCATTGATGTATGTAAAATAAGATATTAAATGTGATCATTGAATAAAAATGGTGTGATTATGTCTAAGATCCATGGTGCAAAACAGTGGTTGATATCTCCCCATTTATATTTTTTGTTGAATGGTTTTGTTTATTTGATCATAGATGTTATGGTTTCATCATCATCATAATTGTAAACATTATATTGAAAGTCACATCAATCGGTATGCAGTTTAAATCTTCCCTCAATCATAAGGCATTTGGATTAAAGACTTATAATTATTTTTCTACACAAATAGAAAGACATCACAGTGTCTTAAGATTATTATTCATTACTTCTCTTTTTTTATAATATATTATTTTCAAAAGGTCATATGATATACACATGAATATGGATTCATTTTTCTATAGGATTCCAAATTTTTTTTCTAGGGCTATAACTTCTATTATATAATCCCCACCTTTTGAAATTTATATAAAATATAATAAATTAATTTATATGTTTTAATGATCAATATCTAATGAGAAATCATTTTATTTTTTCAAGGATATGTTTTTAAATCAATTTACTAAATCCCCATATCTTTTTATTTTTATTTATTTTACAGGATAATATATTCTTATATAATCTTTTTTTATAAATATCATATTTCACATTATTTTCAATACATTAATATGTTAAATAAAAAATATTATTATCCATTATTATATAATGGGTTTTTTCCAAATGTCGTTGAGAAGTAAAAGATGGAAAATAATCTATCACGGTACCTAATTTGATTAAGTTTATGTTGTGTGGTTTTTTTGATAAGAATTGAGACTCCAAACATGAAGGGCCGTTTTATTTAGTTTATAGAAGGATAAATGTATCCTATATGAAGCCGTGATAAAATGACTGTATTTAGTATTAATTAAATCTATTTTATCTTGATATTCAATATATAGTTTGATGAAGGGATCAATAAATTCAAAGAGGAGGGTTTTGGATTTTATATCCTGGTACATGGGATCTATCCACTGAATAATGTATTAAAGAATATTAAATAGTAATACCTTATATAGATTATTAATGAAACTAATGTGTATATAAATAATAATTTAGTTTTCTATTATATCACAATATAGAATTGACATGAATGGACAATTTATATAATATTTTAATCTCAAAAAATCCGAATATAAGTCGATGGTTTCTGAATCTACTCTGTTAGACAAAAAACATGCTAGTATAGATATTGATAAGAAAAAAAATTATTTTTAATTGTAGGTAAAAAATTAAATATAATTATTTTGAAAATATAATTATATTATTTGAGATGTTATAATCAGTGGATCAATATAAACTATGTAGTTTTAATAAAAATATGAATAGGTTCATTTAGAACATATGCGTCTTTACCAAAATTCTAGAATATTTTATCTAATAATTATTCAACAAAAAATTAGTCATGTTTGGTAAACATATGATATTTTAAGGTAGGGATAGTTTTATAATTTATGCACATATTTATACCCTCTATGAAATAAATCCATAGATTTTATCAAGTCATGTAATTGCAGTATTGATGAAATAAATGATGGAGAGGGGAATTCAATGAATGAAAATTTTTATTTATGATATTTCATGAATGATGAAGACAATAAACTTGGTGGAAAATTTTATAAATAAGGTAAGTATTATTAATCTAAATACTCAATAGATCAAAACATTCCTGAGATCATGTATTCTACCATATATAATGAAGTGATGTGTGGGAAATTAATTCTAAATCCTCTTAAAACATATATATTTATATAAATCTAAAAATATAATTTTGATGAAAATAACCATGGGATATTAGTAAATCTCTAAATAATTATAATAATAGGAAAAATATGAAAAATTAATAAAGATGGGAGGAGGCTTTTGTATGATTATTATCCTTTAATGATGAACTCAAATTAAACTCACATAATTATATCAATACGTGGCCATGGAATGATTTTTTTAGTTTTGAATTATTTAATCACTTATGTGGGACTTTACATACACTTATATTGTGTTTCTTTTTATTTTAACATCCCTCCCATTAATCATAGAAGTGTATTTTAGAAGAAAAAAAGTGGATGATATGTATTGATTGAGAAATAGAATAAAAATAGATAAGGAATTGAATATAATAAATTTATATTATATTCAATATAAAAAATCAAAAGAAATAAAAAAATAGAAAGTAATACATATAGAGTGTAAGAGGGTAAACATATTGATAAAAATAATAAAATTTCCATATAATATCATAGTTTATCAAGTAAAAACAATAAAATATAATACAAATAAAAATAAAGTGAGAGGGAATTTAAATAATAATATTCTAATTAAAAATATATATGGATTAGATTTTTCTCATTCATTTGATAAAGATGAATTACATGAAAATATTATTAGATATGTTTATTGTAATTCTGTTATCCAAATTTCGAATATGATAAACAGATTGGTGTTATTAATAAAGATAGATATAAAATTATGTGTTTCAATATACTATAACGATGATCAAGAATGATTTATTTAAAACTCCTACAATTCATATAAATGATCAAAAAAGATTTATATACAACAAAAAATGTTTTTATGTATTTAAGGAAGATGGAACTTATGGAAAATCAATATTAATATGTGATAAAGATAATTACATTAGAATGAATAATGCATAATCTATCTTATTCATTGAGTATATAATGAATGAATAAAAACTCTTACAGTGTGTAACATTAGATGGTGTATAATGAGTAAGGTTAATTTGGTGAATAATTATGATTAACATAGATGTTTCAATTTTTATACGAATTATTAGTCAATATAGATGGGAGATACCGTGGAAAAACTATGAAATCAAATTGTGTTGTTGAATGAACATCCAAAGGTATTTTTTGATGGATTATATATCTTCTAAAAAGAAAATTTCATCAAAAACTAAAACATATAAATATTTTATATTTTAGTTTCTTATGGATACTCATATAGATATTTCCATTTGGATAATATAATGTTGATAATAACTCATTCTTATCAGTTCGATTATGGTGATTACATATAAATACTATAATCTAAGTTTTAATACTCTTAAAGGAGTCATGATGCTTCTTGGTAAATAATATAGAATTTATAAAAAAATGAAGATGTTGCATATCATTTAAATGATGGAATTACGTTGAATAATATGGATGTGAAAATAATGATCCAATATATCCATATTATGAAATTATTTATTTATAAATGAGTTAGTTTAATATATAGAATAATTTATTACATAGGAAATATAAATAAATATATAAAAAAATATGAGAGTCAATTCACAAAACACACTAGTTAATCAATTAAAACATTAGATGAAATTATGATTTTTTATCTAGATTAAGTATCACATTATATCAACATTACATGATTTGAGCTTTGTAACGATGATAGATATTTCTAAAACATTATCCATTATATATCATATGTTATTATATAGTTTTTATGGAAACATAAATTATGGAAATTAATTTAAATTAGTTAGGCTCTTATAATATGACATTTCTACAAGTATCTATTATTATATAATGATTTTAAATTATTTATGTGTAATATTGAAATATATTTTAGGGTACATATTAAAATTATAGGCTAATGTTATTATTACATAATATTATTTATCAAATAAATTTTTTTAGTGATCTATAAGAATTTTGATAATTTTGATGATAGTTATATGAAGTAAGTAAATATATCTAATCATAATTTTTTAAAATTATTTTTTTAAAATAAATTACACATAGATACACCCCAATATATAGTTTTTAGTCAAATATTAAAAATTTATAACTACATGTTTTTATTTAATGATATTTATTGATTGAAATTATACTAAATATATTTTAAGCATATTACATGAATGTTTTTATGGATTTACAATATATTACACATGGAGGAATATATGAAAATCTAAAATTAGTGGATCAATTTTCATCCTAAATAATACATAGTGATTTAAAATATAACTAAAAATAGTTCATTAAAACCCAATTTTCATATAATAAAACTTTTTTTAAAATAAATTAATTTTTCATTTCATTAAAAATATTGATGAAATTCAACTTGACTTATTCTTTTCAACTAACCATCCTTAATACTTTAGGAAAAATAATAATAACATGTGATGAGATAAAAAATATTGGTATCATACATTAAAATATAATTAGTTTAGTCAAATGAAAGACATGAAAACCCAATAAATTTTTACCTTAATATAAATTTTATTTGAACAAATGAAATAAATAAATTACTAAGAAAAAAACACATTTTCCTTAAGTAAAAAAATTAAAACCTAAAGCAACTCAATTAAACCCCATTTTTCAAAATTAATACATCACCTACATATCCCATTTTAAACCCAAGATATAAATAAATTAATCATAGTTAAATACATAGGATAAACCCTTAGGTCACTCCTTTATTCATTCATAATAATACTTGGATCATTACAGAATTAATTGAAGGGCTATTTGCATTCACAAATAATATCAGTTATATCGATCTCACCATGTACTACTTGGGTGTAGTTATAATATATTCAATATTTGAATCACATGTGAGATATGTTAGGGTTCATCATAATGAATAAGTTATATCCAGAACATCAATCTCACATATAATTCAAAAGTACCAAATATTGAAGAAAATATTTTATTCATGAACTTCTTCATCATAATATTTTTGAAAAAATCTTTTATTCACCTATAAAAAACTTTATCAGATATCAAAATAAACTTTTATTATGAAATTAAATGTTTGATATCTTAAGTACGAAAAATGGAAACTATATTTTTTATTGAATAAAACATTCAATATTTTAATGAAATCTTAGAATAAAATATTTTTTCTTGAGGTAGTAAAAGTCATTTTCATCATATTTGTTAAAATTGAACATTACATTTATCATTTGTAAAGAATGTAATACATTCCATTGAAATAATACCCTTTTAAAGAAAAATATGTAAAAAAATACATTATAAAACTCTCATGTCCATAATAAAATCATTTCAAAATAATGTACATGGAAGTAGAGTAGTGTTAGATGTAAATACCAAAAACATATTTTTTTTGAAATGTCCCTTTCCACTTTGGAAGCTTCTGACTCATAAGCCCTGTGAAAGCGTAAAATAATAAATAACATTAAATATCATGATAATAGAAAATTAAATAATATAAAATGTCAATATGGTCTGTGTATCACCTTGAAAAATGTAAATATGTGAATAACATCAAAAAAGGACTCTAATAATAAATTGATATGAAATACATTATCTTGAGTCAAAATATTTAGGTGTGTTCTTTATCCTCAAGAAAAAATATTTTATTTATTTATATGATTATGATGAAATTTTAGGATTAGTATTTATTTCATTTTATCTCTATCTAGGATATAAAAAATTGTTGATACTTTTATGTTCACTTTTAACAAATTTATTGTATTCTACAAATGTGTAAAAATTGATTTTGGTGGGTTCACAATGGTGAAATACTTCATTATTATTTAATTGACATAATAATTATCATTAAATAATTAAAATTTTTATATATTAATTTTATTGATAAAATAAATAAATTATTATTCTTATTAAAAATAAATATATTACCACTTTGTCAATGGTTGGCCACACATACGCATGAGTAATGTCTAAATTTTTCAATTATCAGTATGAAAATATTGTAAGTATTATTTTATCATTTTATAATTACCATATTATCATCAATACTCTATTACACACTAAATATACTTATATATACATTACATTTGACGTGGTTAATAAAAACAATCAAATCACTTTGTAGATGTGGTAGTCCACATGAACGAACAAATGACTTTATCATTTCTCCGTGAACAAAAAGTTTAAATGAAATAATATATATATTATCATTTCAGAATGATAACTATATTTCTAATGTATTAATTTACTAATAATTATAACATATTTTTAATAAAATTATTCTTATTACCTTCTATCAAAATATTTTGTAAGAAACACATATCATATCTTCATGAGGCCCTAGATTATCGTAGACATGAGTGACAATATCATACCCCACTATAAAAGGATATTTAGTAGGAATTTTTTATATAAAAATTTCATATGTATAATTATATTAAAAATATATTTCAAGTATTATATATACATCATGATAAAAATCAATTATTGTTAATTATGAAAAATAAATCACAAGGTATTATCAGGCGGTAGTCTACAATACACACAAATAATGATTTCATTTCTCATTTGACAGATGTAGAGATTTTTTTTGGATATTACATTTTCATAGTAACATATAATTATATGTAATATAATGGTTTATTTTTATTAGAATAAATTATTAATACATTAATTTGGTGGAAAAAAATGCTTGGTTTAGAGTGATACCTTTTCAATAGACAACCACGATAGGTTAGCGCCGGAATTAATCATATGACGCATTTATGATACTATAATGGGATATTGGTCATGTATTGGCATGTAAGGAAGATATTTTAATTTTATATGTATAATATAAATTTAATTAGAATTGACAATATGATAATAGAGTGGGTTCACTATTATATGTGATGTGAGTGGAACACTAGTAATTTTTTAGAGGAAAAGATTTACCCATTTTTCACTTTCCAAAAGAATATAAAAATTGAACATTGTGATACTTATACATGAAAAGGATGAAATATTGTATGATAATAGATTTGAATCATGTTTTATTCAATTTTAAATTTTATAATTTGTAATTTAACCACCGTGTAAAATAGGGTTTACCTTATCCGTTATAAAATATATATTTTTTGATAATTAATTTTCCAACAAATTTAAGTTGATCATATAAATAATATAATTTTTTTATTTCTAAATATTGAAAATATATTGACCAAATTTAAATCAAATATAAAGAATAATTTAATTTGAAAATAGAGCCCGAATAAAGGATGAAAAAGTGTTTTTTAATAAAAATATTTTTAAAACAAAATGATTTTCTATGAACTCTATTACTTGTAACCATTGCCTTGTCAATTTAAATTAATATATATATATATAAATATAAATTATAATTACATCATTCCTCATTTTTGTTTGTTTTAAATGGTTTTAATATCCAAATATTATGCACTTTAATATAGTTTTTAAAAAATCCCAATTTAAAAAAAAACACAAGATAAATTTCAATGAAACGATAATGAAAAAAAATTCATTTGAATTGAAATGTATAATGTATAAATAGATTAAATTATATAAATTTATAAAATAAAGGTACTTTAAAATTAGATAATTTATTAATAAGAAATGACATCATTACAGAAATTGATAATTTTACACGTTTCAACAAAATCAATATTTTTTTTAAAATTAAAATGATTTATACAAAACATTATTCAGAAATTATTATTCTAAAATTGATTTAGTTTTTTTTTAAATTTAAATTGTATGATTTCTATATAGAAATTTTAAATAAAATCGAGATATGAATATGTTATAATTAGAGCTATTTAATTTATGATGTCAAAAACAAACTAAATATTTCCAAATTGAATATAATTATGTAATTCATAAATATTAAAAAACATAATGATGATTTATTCCATCATTCCTTTGGTTGTCAAATTCCCCGCCCCCCCACAGTTGTAATGCTATTTTCATAATTTTTTCCATTATTAAAGAATTTGGGATATATTGGACTCATATAATTCTCTAATTGCCAATTTTTTTATTAATCCATATAGTTTTATTCATAAAAAAATAGCATGTGGAAAAAATATTTATGAAAATATTTCTCTCTATAAGAAAGAATATGAATAGTTATTTTCTTATAATAAATATATTCTTCCTATTAAACTACTTCATGGGTTTTAAATTTATATGAATTATAGCACACATTTCATTATCATTGAAGCATGAAGAATGTTGTGTACTTATGATAATCACAGTGTAAAAGTACCTTTGTAGGAATCTAATCCAATATTATCAAGGATTTAAAATTTAAAATTGAATTAGTGAAATAACATTCAATTTTTACAAAATTTAATAATACTTTTCAATGTTGATAATTCTAGAAAAAAAATTATCCCCAAACTTAAAATAATTATATTTCGTTAGTTTATTCGTATAAATTTTTTCCCTATTCGAAACCATCCCAAAAGAGTAATGAAAAAACTGAATTTTCATTGGTAGAACATCTACCAAATCTGGTCCCATGAATTTCCATTCTAATAATTCATCCCTAAAATCTAGGGTCTAACTCCACTATCCATATAATGCACTAAAGGATACATCTATACACATTAATAAAAACTAATATTATAAGAAATCTCAACAAAAGTACATTATTGATCCTAATATCCTCAATAATCAATAAAAATGAATCATATATCCCAATGTCTACAAAATAAACTAAAACTGACCATTTTTTTTAATAGAATGTTTTACAAAAATTTAGTTTCTTACCCAACGACTTATCATCTCATTTCTAAATATTAGCTATAAATATGAGATCATGGTAATCTAAAATAGAAAGGTAAACTTCATATAACCTCTCTATATCCATTTTATTCAATTTATATATATTATATAAATAAATTGTATCTAAAATATGAAATAATGTCATAGATTTATTAATCGATCAAAAATAAACCATATTGTATTGTTATGTTGGCATGTCTTTTGAAATCACACTAAGAAATCTACTGATATCTTTTAAAATTTTCGATTTCGCATTAGAACGGGTTTAAGAATTGTATTAGGTAAATTTCATTCTTCAAAAACCTTCTGAAAACTCAATAATTTCATGTTAAAATCTACAATAAAACATTTCATTCAATGACCAAAGTCATACTCAAAAAGCCATTGTAAATATTTGTGCTACCATGGTGCATGGAAAATGGAGAACTATAAGCCTCACAAATATATTCTTTATTAAAGTGGAAAATATTATTTTAAAAAATATTGTTACACCTTATTTATCAATATCAATGTAATGAAAAATAACCTTCTTAATTGACACTACCATTTCATGTTAAATATAATTATCCTATTTTGCTTTCATAATTCCTTTTTAAAATTTATCTGCATTGAAATATAAAATAAAGTTGATGATATCCTTATATCCACTTATTCTTGGATAAAATTAATCAAATCATTAACCAAAGTGTCTTGTTATAATAATAACAGGGTTAATGGGGCATTATTAACCTAAATCAACGTATAAAATAGTTTTTACATTCTAGGATGATCATGATTCATTCAATCATAATACATTATCAGTTCCGTCCATTCTCATTATTTCATACTCAATTATTTCATAGTGAATATATACTACTATATTTTGTGATTTGTATATATTTCACACATTAATCCACTTAAATGAAACCACTAAATTATTAATGAATAAATCATAGTATCTAATTCCAGATCATACATAGTATAATTTAACTCAGGAGGATTATGTTTTCATGAAGTATAATAATTTTGATAATAATTCTTCATTAGGACACAAAAAAATAACTTCAATAATTAATCACTATAAATGAGATATATTTCATTTCTAAATTTTTTGTGCAAAATGATTGAATTATCAAATAATTATATTACTTCCCAAAAACAATCATCAAATATTTTAGTAGATACTTTATCTCTATTTCGAGATAAAATATTCAATGTGGTATCCATCCATTAATTGTTTCTCATCAACCCACATTTATTAGCCCACTAACGAAATAGATATATGAATGTCTATAAAATTTATTATTCCTAGAAAATTCAAAACATTATTTGTTTTACATGGATAAAAATTAATGAAAATATATAAATTATATGTCCACGAAATGAGATTTGATGAAACACATATTCAATCATAAAAAATATCTTATATATTTGATTTAATTTTATGGGTTTTAATAAAATTTATCATTCACGTTCATACTATCTTTTTCAATATAATAAGGTATCCTCAATAATCTCAACTACAATTATATCAAATTACTAATAGAAAAATATATTCATAAGGTCCATAAATGAAGCATTTGAATTATATAATCCAAAGGGAAAACCCAAAATCTAATAGTACTAATTTACAGTGAATAACATTGTCGTCATAATGTCTTGGTAATTTAATATCAACAGATGATACCCAATCTAGATATCAATATTTGAAAAGTATAGTTGATAAAAAAATTAATTGATATGAGGAAAACAATAATTTTTTATAGAGATGTTACTAAATGATATTTAATCAATGAAACGTCCTATTGAACTGTCATTACTTTTAACATATAAATTACATCACCACATGGTAAAGTCCTCGTTCATATAGATACTTTACCTAAAAACTCCAACAGTTAAATTTTCTATTCCATATTTTTTCACTTTAGAAATTCGGTTAATTTTTATTGAAATATTCCTACAATAAATAGAATTGTAAATGGTAATACCAATCTCCCAATAAATAATAACATTGGGAAAATTAATAGAATATTTATTCAATAAAACATTCACTAGAATAACATAACTAATCAAAAAAATATCTTTCCTGTCAATAAATGATCTGGATAAATTTCTATGCCATCACTAATCAATTTCTCAAAATGATGGTTTTTTATCAAAGGTATTAAATCATTTAATGAAATATTATTACCTCTATAATATATTCTTTAAAGATAAACTGAAGGGAAATTGCTGAAAAAATTATTTGGAACTCTAAAATGGGGAGTTTAAACCATCCCATTGATAACAATATTAAATGTCCTATAAATTTAAGTGACTTTAATATTTCCCCATAATGTTTTGAATAATTTTTTTTTCGTATCTTCATGTTGGTATATTGCAATGATGCTTAAATTATTATTAGAAATAAATGAATTTGATTATCAAAATTCAAACAAGGAATTTGAATAATTAGAAAAAACATGTCTAGTACCTATGAACATATCATTTAATGGTCAAATGTCATATATGGTAGTAAATAATCACTTTTATACACCTTTTTAATTCTGATCATGATTTTATCCATCCAAAACAATTCAAGTAGTAGACATGTGAGCATAATGATCCAAAACCTTACAAAAGACATCACATAATTAGTTAGATATTAATTAACCAAATCAATGATCCTTCAATACTATTTTATTTATATTAATGAGACTTATGATTAAACAGACCACACTAGAAAAAAAATTCTAGATTAAATCAAACATTACATGAAATTTCACATTCAACATAGAAAACATATTTGGGATTACATTGAAACATAATATTTTGTTTCTTCTGTGTTTTCTACCACCATGGTAATTTCATCCTATTCTCATCTCGAGGAATATTTTTATTGGAAGTATCTATGTCAACATTCATAGCACAACTATCCACATTTTTATTAATTTTAATTAACTATACAACCAATCCTATTTATAAACATGGTTTCAACACTAAGTATAATATATTAATTTTACTACCAGTGCCCCGAATAAAATATTGTTAATTAAAGGTCAATATTTTGGAATATACATCATATATGACCACTAAATATTCAACTATCATCCTTAATTATAGAAATAGTTTATTCATCGTTATCCAAATTAACATAATGAATCATTTTTGAATAAAAATATTGTTAACAGTGTCACATTCCATTGAATCAATATCAATTTTCTCAATTGTATTCTATACAATTCTCAAGAAAAATATTAATAATTATCTATAATTAAGGGAAATAAACATAATCTATCTCTCTATTATTATTCACCAAATACCACCCTTAATCTTTATAAAATTAAAACGGATAAACAAAAATTGATATCTATTATCTTTCTAACCACCCCATGGCTTAAAAAATATTCTCTACATCATTGATATATCCATTTGATACTAATATATGTTAGGGTACACTAAATAATTGAGGATTTTGCCAAATAATCTTTTAATATAGCTTTATTAACCTCTATGTTCTATTTAGATATTTTATAACAGTTATACCACCACTATTTATATATTTTATTCAACTATGATATATGAGTAAAATGAATCTTAATTCTAGTTACAATCATCATTGGTGTTGATATGGATAGATATTGTCATCCCTGACCCTTACCACCATAATTTCTATGATCCATCTATAGACAACCACCAAAAATAGACCAAGTTTATATTAAGTGACCGTGTAATACTAAAATTTTAGTTAATTTGATGATAACTATAAAGTGACATCATTTAAGGGAAATCAATTAACATTATTCAAAAAAAAATTATCTAAACATTTATCTAATAGAAAATAAAATGGCCTTGAATTAACACATTTGGGCTATAATTAAAACCTATTTGTGTGTTAGATGGGGTTCTAACCCACCAAGTTAAGTCACTAACCACCATCTTTACTGGAATTCATTTCCTTATAAATCCCTTGGCTGGAGATCCTAACTTCACTCATCATTCACCTATGTGGAATCCCAATGCTAATATTAGTTCTTTTAAATGATTCCTTCTATAATATATTCAGAATAAACATTAATTATTGTAGTTTCTTTATACTATAAACCACATTATTTCATTCATCATTATCTTTTATGTTCAGTGTTTTAGATAATTATTTCATTTAACATTCATAATAGTAAACATACATTACAAAGTGGAAACTTCATAATAGCATCCATATTTCCAATAACAAAATACATTAAATGATAAATCATGATTTTTATTCATGATATATATTCACGAAATCAAAGATGACATATTCTATTCCATTACCATTATTTACCAAATGAAAAACGGTTTATATATGTGGGATAATAACAAAAATATCGTTAAGGGTTATAAAAAGAAGAAGTCATTTATTCCAATGAATATAATGAAAAATAATAAAATTCATAACTTTAACTAAATTTTCATTTTTAAATAAAATAAATAAAAATCTCATAAAAAATGAACACACATTGTTTCATAAATAAAATAATTAAAACCCATATAATGAAAATATATAACATTTTTTGTCATATTTGAGAATCATATTCATATTCAATTTTATAATTGTTTCTGAAATAATTTGATACTTATTATTTTCAGAGGAGACAAACTCTAGTAATTCCCCCAATTATTATAAATAACACATCGAACATTACTTAATTCATTAGATCACAATATTTTCTCACACATCTTATAAGCTATATCGGGATCACCCGGTGCAATATGGGAACACACATTGTATAAGATATTTCTCTCTCACCTTTAATATATATTTGGATTCCACGATTCATATAGAATATATCTACAACCCCTTATCTCATAAAATTCTGATGTACCATATCACTAATAAAACATTTTATCTTCGAAATTTTTTATCATATGACATTTTAAATACTCTTCTAAACCTGTATGAAAATAAATTATTGATATGAAAAACTCTTTTACTTTTAGAAACCATTTTAAATTAAAATATAATGAAAAATATGGAAATGTGAAATTTATTTTAACAAAAAATTATTTCTATTCAAATAATACATACATCAAATAATTTTTATAGAGGTGAGAAATATTATTGTATCCATATATGTTAAAATACATCATCCATTATTTTTTTTGAAAAATTATAACATTCAATATAGAAATATATTTTTATAATTTTGAATTAAACTAAAAAAATTAAATAATAAAACACTCAAGTCCATAATAAAATAATTTAGGAAATATAGATATGCAATTAAAATATAGTTTGAATGAGAACATTAAAATTGGGTTTTTTTTATGAAACGTCGCTTTCCACATTGGAATCATTTGTATCATAAGACAAATGAAATAATAACACTAAAAAAAATATATCATTCTAATAGATAATTTCTTAATATAACATGAAAAAAGGATATATATACTCCTCAGAACTAAATATAAGTGCAAAACATCCAAATATCACATAATGAAAAGATATTGAGACAATGAGCATTACCATAAATATGAATTTATACATATATTATTTATACTTTTAAAAATTAAACATAAATTAATTACATAAATTACTAATGTAAATTTTCATGTTTATTTTTCCTCTCATATTATCTCTTAACATGATACAAAAAAAATCCTTATTCACATTTTTTCTGTCGATATGTTTTTATTGTATTGGAATAATGGTAAAAAATGAATTTCATAGTTTGAATATATTTTAAGATGTGATTATTCCATCATCACCATAAAAATAATAATTACATAATTTTCATTATAATATAGATATTATATCTTAAACACTATTCATGATATTTGGTTATGAAAAATGACCTATTATACAATCGTGGAGTGATTATGTCATACAAATGCATGTGTAATGTTTCAATTATTAAAATATAATTATGAATAGAACGTAATTATTAATATATCATTCTATAATGATAATAATATCATAATAATCATATTATTTTATTATTTATAATCATAAATATCATACATGTGAGGTGGTTGTGATAAAATAATCACATCACTTCTTGGAGGAGGTAGTCTACTCGTATAGATGAATGACATTATCATTTCTCAGTTAATAAAAGGTAAATAATATATGCTATAAATATATTATTTAATAACCCTATCAATATAACATGCTATTATAGGTGAAAATGAAAAACGAACCATGTTTGTTCCTTAGGGGAAAGTCCCCAAAAACGCATAGTATTATTTTGTATACCATTTGATAGAAGATGAGATACACATAGATTGTTATATTGACAATATAAAATATCATTATATGTGTCATAAATATTTAATTATTTAATAATAATTTAATATTATTTTTGAAATGTGGGAGTAATTAATTAAAATAAATTAGACGTTAAGAACGATATTGCTTTTTATGAATAGCTCCTTTAGTTAGAGAAAAATTACATCATTGTTTCATATTATGATAAAACTATTTCTTATTCATCATGTGGAGGTGGTGAAGCTTCAATTTGGGTATGTAATTGACATGAAAAATGAATTTCATGGTGTAAAATGGAGGGGATAATGGATTTCCTTTTATATGTGATGTGAGTGGAGAATTGATACTTCTTATAATGGAAAATAATTACCAATGCTTTTCACCAAATAAAATGTTCCAATATGAACCATTCATGAAATTTAGATATTATAATATCCAAATATGGGCACATAATAGATATTATACATGTTTTTAGTACATTTTTACCCTTATCTATTTATTTAAACCCTTGATGAAATTGTATTTAACTCAAATGCGATAAAAGATTTTTTCTATTTTCACTATTAGTTATAAAAATTATCATTAACTTATTAGATAAAATTAATTTCTCTGAAATAATATACGGAATCCATATTACAAAATTAAATTTTCAAAAGTAGATTTACTTAATGTTAAAAATCAAACCCACACAAGTGATGAGGAATATGGTTTTTTAGAAATATATTTTTTCGGGACAAGGTGATATTTTATAATCTATAAGACATTAATTTATCATTATATTAATGTCAATTATTACTTATTTACATATAAAATATTCAATTAAATTAATTACATTGACCTTATTTTTTTGAAATTAATTAATACTGAAATACATTATTCACATTAAAATAGTGTTAAGGAAAATCATGTTTTATAAATTACAAATAAATATATAATAAAATCCAATAAAAATTTATTTAAAAAATTTTATGTTGATTAACTAAAAAAATTTAATACATATGTGACTATAGATCATAGTCCTAATATATTGGTACCTTCCAATTAATTAATTTAATTAAATTAAATTAAATTTTTACAAATATCATTATATTATAATATTCATCAAAAAACAAAAATTTTCTGAGGAATAAAAAAATATCACCTTATCACGATGTTTTATAATTATTTTTTAAAAAATAATTTTATAAATTCATATTATATAATTTATAAATTTATCATTTTAAATAAATCCCATATAATAATAGATTTAAATATACCTATTTCATTTTTCAAATAATAAATCCATAAATATTTTTATAATGAAAATAAATCTTTTACCCTTAACTATTATGAATGAATAAAATAATTTATGAAATCATTAAGTTTTATGTATAAAAAATTATTATACAGGGCCAATAAACTGGGTCATGCTTGAGAGTATAATCATAAAATCATCAACCATTTCTGGAGAGGTGCTTTGAGAAGATGTGGGAAGGTTACACATTCTATTATAATTTTAATTATTATTATATTTCAAATTTTTTAAATGATGGAGCCTAGTTCAATATTCATAATCCTTCAATCTATACATTTATCTTTAACAGTAAAAAATTGAGGTAGATATTGGGATGATAAATGTTGCACACCAAGGATGTAGTCACTCAATAAAAAGAGTGAATGGACCTTGTAATATCGAATTTTATTTTATTTTATTTCATTACTAATATCTCAAAACATTATCAATACCATTCCATTATATAAGGATATTAATATATTAATTATTATTCTATTAAGTGTGAAGATATGAGAATAACGTAATAGAATAAGTTATTTAATATGAATTTTTCCAATGAATCAATTGTCACATAGTGGATAGTAATCTCTCATATTGAACTATCAACTTTGAAAATGAATATAAATTAATAATATACAATTGAATCTTTAAATATGAATAATAAATTAAATTACCCATACCTCATGGTAAAACTCACAGAAATGTTCATATATGTCATTTTATAAACTTGTTTGTATTATTAATTATCTATTAAAAAACCTAATTACAATTTTATAATTTATTATTAATCATTCATATATGAAATTAATAATGTATTAGTTATTCATAGTAAATATTTCTAATTTTCATTTAATAATTCAATATATACCGTTATCTCTATCGATATATTAATATCAACTATCATTCAAATTCCATGAACTCTTTATCTATAGAACAGTAAAATTAATGGTATCAAAATTATACATTTAGATATGATGCTAAAAGATAATTTGAACAGGGTATTAGTTCCAATTTTTTTAATTAAGGATTCATAGTTCATTCCTTTGGGATTCTCTGGTTAAACATGTTGATATGTATTATGATTTTTTAAAATTCAATTTCTTCCAAGCCTAAATAATAAATTTCTTTTAATTTAATAATTAATAATATAATTAATTATTAATTAGGTTTCAGTAATTTTCTATGATGATAATTATATTTTTAGTGGTGTATCTCCAATGTAATTGATTAATGAATCCTAATCATGGATATTCTATAAAAAGGATTTCACTATAAACAATCTTTATTAAAATAATAAATTCACATTAAATAATGATTAGTATACTGATTTTATTTCCAAATATATATTAACTATAATTAAAACGTATAATAATACATTAATTATTGAATTAATTTTTAGAGGAATCGCCATTTTGATAATATTAGAAAAAATCCATCACATATGTCTTTTTGAGTATGATTAAGACTCTTTAGGTCAGAATTATATCACTAAACAGTATTTGGGAATAATTAGTAGCAACAGTAAAATTTTATTAGTCATTTCCAAATAATGATGGGTTGTTCCCTTTAAATGTATAAATGTGTGAAAATTTCAAAAATAACCAATACATACTATTTGAAGAATGCATGATTATGTGGAATGTAATCTAAAAATGGAATAAAAATTTAATTTTGTTCGTTTAAATCATTTGTATTAAATGATATATATTTTCACCCATTTTTACAATATAACATATTTTATAATATAATACTTACTTCAATTGACACCTGGGTTATTTATTTTTTCCATAAAAATGATATTGACCATGTTAAATTATTTCATATACAAAATCCCAAATTGTAATCAATTTTATTACTATTATACACTAAATAATGATATTTTAATCATAAAAATATTCTTTAAAAATTTTTAAAAACATATTTCATTACGGATATTTTTTTTTATTTTAATTTTTTATTTCTAAGATGATAATTTAAAAATATAATTTAAATTTAAAATTTAGTAATTTTAGTAATTTTAGATATTATAAATTTTATATAAATATAGAATCATAATATGATTACATTAATAATAATTAAAAATATTGTAATTTTACTAATGGAATGTAAATAAAACCATGACTTATAGTTACATAACCATAGAACATCTATATATCATAAAGGTGAGATAAAAAAACATCCATATTTAAATGTGGAAATCAATCAAAGAAGAATTTGATATTGGTCATTACTAACATAAAACTATGATGTATTTGATTTTGTTACAACTACACTTATTAATCATCATATTGGACGTGGTCCCTGGAGACACAAATTGATATATCCTCTATCTCATCATTGAAAAAATGTACCTAAAATATATGTTTCTACTACTTCATTCCATTATTAATTCTTTAAATATCGATTTTTAGAACATTACAATAAATTATGATTACCATATACAAAATATCAAAGGTTCTACTACATGCATATCTTGAAAAAAATTATGATCTTTTTAATAATTTGAAATTAATTATTTGGAATATTTAAATTATTTTGGATATTAAAATTATTTAAATATTTAAATTAATTACATCTTTAAGTATAGTTATTTTCAAGAGATAAAAATATAAAATAACTTCTTTAGAGAAATTATCAATGTTTAATATAATTTCTTTAATGTATTTATTTATGACAATTTAAATTTTATATTTTCGGTCCTTATTAATTATATATTTGTAAAAATGATTAATATTCAAGAATTATAATTATTGATTTATGAATGAATTATTTTTATTAATAAGTATATATATGTAAATGATCTTCCATGTTTGGTGTTGAATGAATGGGGAGTTAACCTAAAAAGGACACATTATCAACATAAATTATTTTATAAAATGTGTGAGAGATTATTTTTTTACCTTGAAATATTTGAAATACCACTATATTTATTTGAGATTTGTGATATACAATTAATTTTGATAAAAATATGATATTATATTATCATTTCATTACATATATTTAAATCAAACTTAAATATTGTGATATTTTAAATGGTAAATGTATTTATGAAAAAATTATTTTTAATGATGAATTTGATATCATTTGAAGATATTTTTTTGAAATAAAATATTTAATTATATGATTTTTTGTTATAGTGGTTGCATATTTTTTTTGATGAATTTTTTCTATAATGATAAGAATGAAATATGGAAAAAACATTAGGTTAGGATGAAGACGATAAAGACAAGAAAATAAGAGTCGGTGATTTGTGTAATTCAAAAGCATTTATGCATTTGAAACACTTCTCTTGTTATCCAGAAGATATTTTAATTTTATCACAAAGATGGGAGATCAGTTTAAATAAATAATGGAAAAGCACAATTCATTTTATAGTTGTTTAGGGCACAATGAAACCATTTTCCACTCCACCATCATGAAACCCCATGAGCTTGGTGATTTCACTAGATATGTCTTCTTTTTATAAGACATCTATAAGAGAGTTTATATAAATTATTCCTTTATAACGCATTTACAGGGCCTCATTGTTCATTTTCAAGGATCCCAAAATCCACAGCATAGAACAACATTGTATAGGGAGTTGATACTCCAATAAATCAAACTATTTTTATTTAATTGAGAATGCATTTTAAAATTAACATTTATAATAGAAAATAATATTTATAATGTAGATATTAAATAACAAAAATAAAAAATAGGTCTTTAACATTTCATATTATATCTAATATATATTCAAAGGAAACACTATAAAGATGTATAAACATGTATGTCTCTGAACTGTATCATTTCCTAATGATTAATGGCTCTTGTAGAATAAGATGTAACAATAATATGAATTGAAAATGATTTTAGAAACAAAACCAATAATATCAATACATGTATGTCTCCACAATGTAAATTTGATTACAAAAACCCACATGTTGTATTTTAAACATTTTTCCCCATATTTATATCTCATCTCTATTTTTTGGATAAAGATTATATCAATTTTTATACACTATGTTTAATAGTTATAGGTCAAACCAACTAAAGAAATATTGCACAATAAATCTTGAATATTTGAATTCAAAATAATTCATGAATTTCATAACATCCTATAAGAATAGTAATGATTTATTCTATTGAATATGATATTTTAATAAAATCATAATGAGCCTTCAAATAGATTGTAAAATAATTATGAGATGAATTTAACTTCCATTAATAACATTATAAAAAATTACAAAATATGATATATTTTAATCACCATTATTGTATAGTCGAACGTAGGGTTCCATCATATAATTAAAAACCTAAAAACATAGGGCTTACAAAATATAGTTAATTAGAAAAGTAGTTTTGATATATCTTATGTCAATTTCCTAAAATGTAGGATTATTTATATAGATAGATTTTCTTAACCATACTTTCCCAAAATTGTAGGGTACATGATCTATATGTGCAGCTTCAAACATAAGGTTTGTTGAAAATGTATTATGCTTACAAATGAAGGGTATGCATATTTTTTTTATCAAATATACATAAACATTTCAATAATACATTATAAAATATTAATTATGGTTCAACGAAATGAATAATTTTCTTGATGATTTTTTCAATGGATATTAATTTTAAAAAAATCAATAAAAATTTATTCTATTGGTGACATAAATGTTGGAGTTTGTGATCATCACATCTAGAAATTAATTATTTACAAAACTAAATAATCAAAAGCATAAAATTAACCTATTTTCGAAATAACCCCAAGACAAAATTTCCATAATTATTTTATTGAAAAAAACTTCTCCCACTATATCATTTTATAATATTTGTTATAATGTTTTTCTCATTATGGAATCTTATCCTCCATTATCCCTTTATTTAATTTTCTATAAAAATAATAAGTGAAAAACAATTATAAACTATTATAAGGTTCATAATTTATCCCCTATGTCATGATCATTACCCATATACTTCGCTAACATATTCAACATTATTACAATAATACATATATAAACCTCTCCTCGTTTGGTAAAATCAAGAAAGATAACAAAAGTAAAATTAACTCCCCCTGTATTCATGCTTTCTTAAAAAAATTTAAATTATTGTACATTGTGTATTAAATTGAATAAAATGATCATATTCTCAAAACTCCACCTGTGTCACAGATCATCAGATATTTAATGTTTAAAACAATTTAAAAAAGATAAATAATTTTAAATATCTTTTCACATGTATTCTTTAATGAAAATTTGTTATTTATAGTCATAATATAATTTATGTAATGAGAAACAAATATTATTTTCATGATTTTTTATTATAAAAAGATAAAAAAAGTACATAAAACAACTTGTAGAACATATTTTCACTAAATATTACATTACAAACATTATATATAACATTGAATTTAAATAAAAATCTAAAACAGAATTAAACATTTATAATTGAGTTGATAATTCATCTGAGCATTCTAAATTTTGAACTTCTTCTCTTAAAATAGCTTAAACTTTTATGAGTTCTACTAATTTATTTTGATCATCTATTTTTCGTTGAAATTAAAATGGATAACATTTTAAAACCAAAATGAGTTTTTGTATATCAAGGTCTATCATGTAAATAGATTCTTTTCTACGTAATTACATTTATCTTATCATTTATACCATGAATGCTTCAAATTATTACTTATATATAAAATTATATTTCACATTCTCGTATTCTTTTTTAATAAATAAAAATCTTTTTTTGACATAGTTTATTTCATTATTTCATTCTATGACATTCAATATGCATCCAGATGTGCGTGGAGCATTAATGTTTCACCAATTAATTTGTTGACATTGAACACAACATTTTCATAAAAATATTTAGGCATATAGACTTCCATTTATTAATTTCTATGAACATACATATGTTTTCATAATAATTACCCAATTAATATTCAACATACTAAGTTGAATTTTCTTTTAAAAAATAATAAATATTGCCTTTTTCATTTCATGAGAAATATATTCTTTTGAACATTAGGTACTTTAATACTTCATATTTATGTAAATTGCTTTTTATATGGATTTGAGAAATTAATTTTGGAACTAGATGATGGAAAATGTTTTAAGAGGATGATGATAAGTTTGGCTCAAAGATAATAAATCTGATGTTACATATTTATTAACCAAAAAATGTAGAAAATTCATTATATATTTTAGTTTTTGAAAATACATAATAGTTTAGAAATATATTTCATTTTTGAAATAAATTATAGTTATTTTAATTTTTTTCAAAATTGAAAATATAATTTCCTTAATAATTAAAAAAAATATTTGTTTATTAGAAAACATTAAATATCAATTAGAAATAATTAAAAAATTTATAATTTATTATTTAATCAGTATAGTCTAAGAAATTATTCAAAGGGTAAATAAGGGTATTTATTTTAAGTGATATCTTTATCCACTTTTATTAAACTTTTAATAAACCTTTATCTTATAAATACAAATGAAAAGAAATACTTCCTAGATAAGTTATTTTAGTACTGCAAAGTTTTTGATAATGAACGACATCATAGTTGGTCACCATATTAGTATAAACATTCATATATCAATCAATAATCGTCATAGATAAATATAAATGCATGTTAGTGGTGTAATCCAAGAAAAAATAAAATGAATGTTCTGTTTGGAAATCATATGATTTTGGGTATAGCAGTGATAAAAATTATGTATTTACGTAACCAAACATGATTTGATGGATTAGGAATTCTATAATTCAAGTTAAATAATTATATTGAGTAATGAAAATTTTATATACCCAAAGTTTGATATTTTATAAAGAATAAATTATTCACATGATGTCCATTAATACAAAAATAAAAAATATTAATATTACAAAAGTTTTTTTGTCTAAACCATAATAACTAATACTTATATACTTTTTTTTTCACAATTTCTTCATATTACAAATTTTCATTTTTGAATTTTATATTTTTAGATAATTTAATTTATATATTTTAATCTTCTAACATTAATTCTATAATCTAGTTTTTAAATTATCATCATAACCCATTAATTATTTAATCTATTTATCTTTCATTTCATATGTAATTTTATGAAGAATTTGAGTTTATGACTATAATATATTTTTTTAAAAATTATTTTTCTAATATAAAAATATCATATTATTTTCAAACTTTTCTATGGAAATTCATTAAGTATTCATATTTATCTTGTATCATAAATAATTACCTATTTAATTCATCAAAATAATGTTTTTAAATAATAGTTTTTAGTGTAATATTATAACACCACATCCTTATGAGACATAAGACATACCATTTTATTTATATTCTAAAAATCAGAATCTAAAAAGGATTCATCATGTGAAAAAATATTTTTACACAAAGTATCCTATATAAATTTATTACCATTTCTCTTGTAATATAATTTAAATTGACCTTTGAGTAAAGGTAAATTATCCATTTCATGACTTTTTCCCAAAAATTCACAACATATATTTCTTCAGATACATTATTTTTCTTTTTATCTATATTTTCACATCTTTTAACAATATATTATAAATATTAATACATTTTTTTAAAAATTTATTAGATGATACGTCTATTTCAATATTGAGTGTAGATTATTTATGTTTAATATAATTGTTTGCTGCTTTATACATCTCAACATCCCAAGTTATTATTTTTCCAATAAATTCCAACATAGAAAATGTTTATACTACTATATATTAGTGTAAAACAATAAATATTACATTCTACATTAAAGATAGTACTCTAGGTACTTTTAAGTCTTGGTCTGATAATGGAATTGGAACTACTAAATCAGTACCATTATTTACAGTCTCTAAAAATGTTACATTCATTTGAGTAAACATTTAATTATTAAAAATTCTTAATATTTCAATCATAAATTTTGTATATTTTTATCATATTTTTTATATATTCTTAGTAACTTTATAGGAAAAATAAATTTTCATTTCACATATCATATGAAGTATAATAGTGAGAAATTAGATTAAATACATCGATTCTAAAAAAACATGATAACATTCAGTGCTTTTGAATTGAGATCATATTCTCTTTTTTTATTATAATTCCAATGATAGAATTATTCCATAATAATATCATAAGTCTTAGTGAACATTTAATAAATAGTTATTCATGATTTCTTAAATAAATAATCATACCGGCTTTCCAGTATCCATAATTGTCCCTATTAAAATAAGGATCGTGATTCAATGAAATATGTTCTCTAGAATCATCTATTTAATGATGTCTTTGTATAAATAATTAACATTGAACTATTTGAACATGTTAATATACTATTTATACATGTCTCTTAAGCTAATTTTAGGATATAATGATGAAGATAAAGACAAAGAAACGAGATAGGGGTGAATTGTGTACTTAAAAAACATTGATAGATTCATAAATCCTCCCCTATTATCATTTGAACATTTCCTTTTCTCTAAAATACATCAATGAAATGGAAATGAATAATGGGAAATAATATAATGAGGCATAGTGGTTTAAGGAACAAAATACACACCAATCAACTCAAATGATGTTCTACTCCAAGATCGTGATGATTTCACTAGATATGCCCTCTAATTATAAGACCTCAACAACTGAGTAAATTTGTTCCATACCTTTAAACGGATTTTATTGTTCCTTATGCTTCTTTTACAAAGAATAAAAAATCCACACCATAGAACAGTAATCTTACACTTCACTATGATGGAGTACATGTAAAATCATGCGTGTTTGAACCGGGTTAAAACATGAATGTTTTTGAAATTATTTTTTTCGGTTTATCAAAGGGTTGTTACTTTTAATCCAAGATCTGGAATTATATTTTGATTATTGGAACACCTAATGATGTCCTTTTTCAAACTTGTATTGAAGTTTTGAGGAAAGGGGAAGTTACACGGGTGGTTAAAATTTTGTCAAACTTTGCGGGTAAACCGTGCGTAGATTAAGTTTTGAGGCAGTGGGTAATGCATGGTTAGCACATAGTTTGTCTAACATTATGTCCTAACCATGTGAGGAGTGTCTGTTGAGGCAGTATCTAATGCACACTTAGCGCACAGTTTATCTAACCGTGCGAGAAAACCGTGCGAGCACATAAGTGAGATCCTAACAAAGTAGATCTCACATGTTTTTTTTCCCATGGATGGATCATTATTCTTCCTAAGAGGCCATAACTCGGGGTCACCCTTACTTTATGGTATAAGAACCACTCCCAAGTGTTTTGGACGTGATCTGAAGGCTTGTCTTGGTGAATTAAAACTGAATTCTTGATGTAGGTAGATGTTCTTCTTCATTCTTGTTCGGTTTCATCGATCTACATAGATCTACCTCTTCTATTCTCTCAGTTTCATAGATATATTACCTTTATGAGTAAATATAATAGTGTGGATAAAATGTATGATGTTTTTTGGTCTGGTTCTTTCTTAGATAATTGATTTAATGCAAGTTCTTGAAGAATTAACCCATTTCTCTTGAGTGTTCTTCGTTTGTTGTGGTTTTCATGAAAACCTAGAGGTAGTGACCCAAATCATTAACAAATTATATGAGAATTTATTCTCCTTTTGATAAATTGAGAATGGAATTTTCCTTGATGATCATATGTTGATTCTTGGTACATTTGATGTTATTAAATAATGTCATCCACGGGAGAAAAATGATGACTTGAACATGTGTTGATTTTATGCAGGGGTTACTGATTTAGTTAAAGTGATATGATTAAAAAGCTAAATGATTTGAATGGGAAGAATGATTAATAGGGTAATTAATGGTATAATTAATTATTTGGTCTTAAGTTGGAATGAAATTGTGTATTTTATTGATTATTGGGAATATTTAATATTTGACATGTTCGGTATATAATATAGAAATTGGTAATAATTAATGGATAGATTAATTATTACATGTAAAATGTTATATGGTTAACTAATGGATGATTGGTTACAGAAATGAGATTTAATAAATTAACTATTGAATTAAATAATTTTCATTCATTAAATTGAGATTGTGAATTGATTGTTTGTTATAATTATTAGTCTGGAGTACTTTTGATGTGTATTTGTTTTCCTTGCCTTATGTTGTCTTTTATGGAGTTGTTTGGAAATATGATATGTTGTGTGAGATTGTTGCTAAATAAAATGGCTTTGTTCAGCATGTTTTGTGATGATTATTGGGTGCTAGTAGATTGTTTATGTCCTGGACAAATCGTTGTCTGAGTGGACGTGTTTAGACTTGTTATTGGATTAAGATAATTAAGTGTTGAGTTAATTATTCAATGTGATTGCTAAAAATCGTAAATTATTAATTAATAATTAATTCATGACATGTTGAATTGTTAATTAAGTGTTCAATTTTTTTAAGAGGGATTGTTATTGTTAATTAGTTGTTGAATTAATTAAAGTATTGGTTTTGTTGTGTTAGATATGGTATTCTAGACCAATGATAAATATATATGAATGATTGATGAATGGGATGTTTGGAAAGGGCTGAGGCTCCAAATACTCATAGGGGGTTAGATATGGCGTTCAAAACCAATGATAGATGTATATGTATGTTCGATAAATTGGTTTTGAGATAAGGACTGATGCTCCAAATACTCACACGGTGCTAGACATGGAGTTCTACACCCAGCTTGCAAGAGAATATTCTTAAATGGGACAGGGAATGATCCCCCCAATACCCACGGGTTGTGAGACAAAGAGTAATGCTCTGAATACTCATGAGGGTGATAGACATGATGTTCTACACCCATTAATTAACATTGGACTATGGGTCCAATTGTGCGTCCATGAAATTAATTAATGGGAAATAAAAGCGGTTGTGACATAATGATATTATCCAAGACAAAGCACAAGATTGGATCTGGACCTTACATTGAGTACTTAGATGGTCCTTAGAGATATCTATGGTGAATGACTTATACAGGGGTTGTCGGGTGTAGGCCTAATCTCAATAAATTCATAATAATATTTGAGTAATTGGTAAATGAAAAATGATTATGTAATGATTGTTGTGTATGCATGACAAATGAATAATGCAGGTTCAGATGCTAGCTGAGGGATAAAGTAGGTACTTATGTATACAGTTACATTGTACTGCTCACTTTATCTATGCATGCATTCACGTGTTTTAAATTATTTAATAAATGTCATGAATTGGGTTAGACACAGGTGGTCCTAACCTACTGAGATTTATATATCACACCCTACTCGGGCCACCATTACACCTGTAACCTGAGTAGAATATATTTTGTTACAGTATTATGCTATTTGCATTTACTTGGGATATATGAGTAGAGGACCGAGCAGATGGTCAGGATGCTCGAGGAGACCGCTCACAGGGCTTTGAGTCATTAATTATTCTTTTCTATATTGGAATTTAATGTATGTTGTTATGTCCACTGTTTTTATTTTGTATCCTTGGAAAGTCATGCATGCATCTACTGTACAATTTGGTGTTGGCCATTTTTTGTACATGATTTCTAAAATCTGGTTTCTGCTGCTTTATAATTTATTATACCATTTCCTCTATTTATTGCCTTTGTCTTTTTTTAAACACTAAAAAGAGGGTATAATCTGCACATTAAAAAACTTTAGATTGTCACTGCTAGTCGATAGCTTCAGGCATAAGGGGAGACGTGCTTGAGGCCATGTGGCAACGGGTCTGACCAATGGTTCAGTTGTGAGCCAGGAAGTGATGGTACAAAGTGGTATTAAAGGTTTAGGTTTTCTTTCATTTCCTTTTTCTTACAGTTTTGTGGTTGGTAGACATGAGGCTATGAATGTGTTGGTGCTTAGGGTAATAGTCATTCTCAGGATGGATCACCTCATTTATGGGAAATGACCACGTGGTAAGGGATGTGAATTGATGCTTGTAGTAATATAGGTTACAGTTGATTTGATTTCCCCTTGAGTGGCTTGTGTGTTTTCCATTGTTTATTGATTTTGTGAATTTTCAAAAAAATAAATTTCTTGTCCTGATATGGAAAGGAATTTTCATACATGAATCATATTAGGCACCTAGAGGTTCACATGTCGTGCATATAACATTCCATGTAGATGCATTAGTACGATGCCTAGTAATTTGGATTTTCTTCCTATGGTGCATTTCCATGTTGGATCTTCTTTAGCATGCCTCTCTAGATAGCATGTTTAGGTGATAGATTTAACATGCTTGAATTATTATATTCCATTCTACCTTAGTTATTAGCATGTTTTGTTGTTGTTCCATGCTTATGTTTTGTATCATGATGTTTTGTTATTTCTTATGTTAACATGTTAGAGTTATTTTGGATAGGTGAATGAGGTGCTAAAGATAAAATATGAAATAAATGTGGATTGTGTTAAATGGGAGCCAAATCCAATGATAAGGTGTATGGGCTCCTTATTTATGGTAGGTGGTCACCCAAATAATTTGGACCATTAGGTTGGTCATGTTAATTTTTGAATTGACATTGGTATCAATTAATGAGAGCTCATTTTAAATCCATGGAGTGTATGGGCGCTTCATGAACTGGGAAATGACAACTAATATTAAATTCAATGAATTGAGGCCTTGTGAAATTCTTATAAATGTGAAAGATGTTTAATGTAGATCTAAAATAAAATGGCTATCTTCCAAAATGCAACTGGACCCAAGTAGTTCAGTTGGGGAGTGTTTTTATGGGACGACCTGTTTGGTTGTTTGGAATTTTAATACCTATGCATTTGCTATAGGGTTTCATTATAAAGAACCCAAGATAGTTAAAATGTGATCCTCGTGGGTCACCTTATCCTCTTAAAAGGAATTTATTTTGATAAATTTCTTGAAAATGATGGGATGTCAACTAACATAAATGTTTTAAAAAGGGTAATTTGTGAGACTTTCCTATTTTTCGTTGGGGCGTTATGAAAATGATACTTTTATGTTTTGATTAAATCATTTTTGATTAAATATTAAATGTGTTCGAAAATAAGAGGCTTGGAAATGGAACCTATTGTGGTGTCCACTGTTTAAAACCCTCATGTAAAGGGTAGTTCGAACTTCTCTTAATTTTCCTTGGAATGGATATGTGAGTACTTTACATAAGCATTCTTCTCCATAGTAATTTCCTTATGGTTGGATTTGGAGTCTAGTGACTTGTTTGACATGACTTGGTTTAGGGTTGTCACTTATTCATCATAAGGGGATAACCTGTGGTCCGTAGCACCCTCAGAACATAAATTCCTAGCTAGCACTATGGTTTTTCTCCCTCTTTTGGTGTTTTTGGGTGCCATTATCCTAGGTAGGACTTTTATCATCCAATGACACCCTTTTTTGAACAGGTGGTGATATGTTTCTTGAACTTTCTATGGACTTGAGCATCGATATATTATTTTTGTCAGCTGGTTAGATGTTCCTCAGGCATGGTCTGCTACTTTGATGGCCATTTGGCCATTCCTTCTTAGTAATGGATGACTGGTTACAACGTCGTCCAGGGAAATGGTTTTATGAGGAAATATGACTCCGTAATAAGTCTTTTTGTACTATTTTATACTATATCTGGTCAACTACATGTAGAGTGACTTGATCATTACAAAATCAGTTTCATTTCTATACATGGAATGGTTTTCGAAAGACCTGAGTGATGCGACACGCCAATCTTGTTGTTAATCTAGGGTGTTGGTGGGCGGCTGATCTTTTCTTGAGACGTCTTGGGAAATCCTACAGTGGGTATTGTCACTTTTTTCTCGATGAACAAGTTTGTAGGTGATGCCGAGAGTTTACAACAGAGTTATCCGGTAATGGTTTGACCGGTCTTCTTCATGTCCTTGGTTTTCTATTAGTGTGCTCTTCTGGACACATCATCAGATAAAGGGTGAATGTGGCTTTTGGGTCCACAACATCATTCGAGTTAAGCTTGTGAAACATGTTCTGTTGATTGATCTAGATTCAACCTTTTATGTTGACAAGGCCCTTCAAATGACCATAGATATAAGATTTGTTTCGATGTTTATGATTTAGAGTAATATTAGGATCTATTTTTAAAGGCTTATCCACCATGTTTTTAAAGGGTTAATGGTGTGTCTGTTGTTGGGAATGAATCACGTCACTTCTTACAAGGTCAAATGACCTTTGTGGCTCTGTTTTTTTTGTAGTGGTCCCCGATGGCTTCTTGAGGATGAGAAGATTTTTTAAGGTGGGTATAATGTAAAATCCCATGTATTTGAACCAGGTTAAAACCTGAATGTTTTTAAATACTTTTTTTGGGTTTATCAACAGGTCATTCATTTTAAGATGATCTCTAGAATTTTATTCTGACTGTTGGAAAACCTAAATTTTTCATTTTTCGAACCTTTATTGATGTTTTGCGTCAATGGGGAAGCTGCACGGGTGGTGAACAGTTTTTCTAACAGCACTGCCATACCATGCGTATTTGACATTTTGAGGCAGTTGCTAATGCACGGTTATTGCATGATTTTTCTAACTATGCGGCCTAACCATTAGAGGAATGTTTGTCGAGGCAGCATCTAACACACGGTTAGTGCACAGTTTGTCTAACCATGCGAGAAAACCTTGCATGCAATTAAGTGAGATCCTAAAAAAGTCTATCTCAAACTTTTCCCCCCCTAGATGGCTATTTTTCCTCCAAAGTGGCCACAAATCGGAATCAACCTCCCTTTAAGGTAGGATAACATCTCCCAAGCAATTTAGAGGTGATCTGAAGGCTTCTCTTGGAGAATTGAAGCTAAATTCTTGAGGTAGGTAGATGATCTTCTTTGTTCTTATTCAGTTTCGTAAATCTAAATAGATATATATCTCTTCATCACTCAGTTTTTTAGATATATGCCCATTATGAGTAAATATTAGTATTTTTATGAAAATTATGATGAGTTTTGGTCATGTTCTTCCTAGGAGAAGTGATCAATGGAAGGTTCTTGAAGAATCAACCCATTTCTCATGAGTGTTCTTTGTAAATTGTAGTTTTCGTCAAAAAACCAAGGTAGGGTCCCAAATCTATAACACTTTATAAGAACATTTGAGCTCCATTTGATAAATTTAGAATATTAGTTTACTTGATTATGATATGTCGATACATTGAACTTTTTATGTTATTAAATAATGCCGCCCACCTGAGATAAATCAGGACTTGAAAATGTGTTGACTTTAAGCATGGGCTATCAATTCATATTAAGTGATATGATTAAACAGTTGAATGATTTGAATGGGATGAATGAGTAAGGGGGTAATTAATGGAAGAATTAATTATCAAGTCATGAGTTGGAATGAAATTTTGGCTTTTACTGATTATTGGGAATATTGAATATTTGACATGTTCGGTATATAATATGGAAACTGGTAATAATTAATGGATGGATTAATTATTACATGTTAAATGATAAATGTTTAACTAATTGATTATTGGTTAAAAAGATGATATTTAATTAATTAATTATTGAATTAATTAATTTTAATGCATTAAAATAATATTGTGAAATTGATTATTTGTTACAATTATTAGCCTGGAGTAATTTTGATTTGTATTAGTTATTCATGACTTAATATTTTTGGGATGGAGTTGTTTGAAAATATGATATGTTGTGTGAGATGTTTGTTAAATATCTTGGATTTGTTCAGCATTTTTTGTGATGATTATGGGGTTCTTGTAGATTGTTAATGTCCTGGACGAATCACTGTTTGAGTGGACGGGTTCTGACTTATTACGGAATTTGGATAATTAAGTGTTGAGGTAATTATTCAATTGGTATGATAAAAATAGTTAATCGTTAATTAATTATTAATTCATGATATGTTGAATGGTTAATTAATTATTGACTTATCTAAAGGCTGATTTGTGTTGTAAATTATTTGTTGAATTAATTAACGGATTAGTTTTGTGGTGTTATCATTGTATTCTACACCAATGATAAATATATTTTTATGATTGATGAAGGGGTTGTGAGACAAGGAATGAGGCTCTAAATACTCACTAGGGGTTATACATGTCATTTGAAGTCAGTGATTAATGTATATGTATGTTTGATAAATGGGTTGTGAGATAAGGAATTATGCTTAAAATGCTCTCTTGGTGGTAGACAAAGAATTTTACACCCATCATGCAAGTGAATATTCTTTTATGGGACAGGGACTGATGATACAAATACCCATGGGTTGTGAGACAAGGACTGATGTTGTGAATACTCATGAGGGTGCTAGACATGATTCTCTACACCAATTAATTAACATTGGACTGTGGGTCCAAATGTTCATGCATGAAATGAGGTGATGGGAAATAGAAGCGGTTGTGACATAATGATTTTGTTATTTGATTATGAGAAAAGAATCAGACTTATTAATGAATAGGCTGAATCACTGTTAGTGGACGGAGCCAGGAACAAATCCCTATTTTAGATGATGGGTCAAACTTAGTATAATAAATATTTATTTTAACATTTTAGGATGCATTATCCAATCCAAAGCAGAGGCTCTGATCCAGTCATTACATTGAGAACATAAATGGTCCTTAGAGACATTTGTGTGGAGTGACTTATATGGGGGATGATGGGTGTAAGACGAATCTCAAGACTTTCATAATAATATTTGAGTTAATGATAAATGAAAAATGATTATGTAATAATTTTTGAGTATGCATGACAATAATTCAGGTTTAGATACTAGCTACCGGCTGAAGCAGGTACTTGGGTATAAAGTTACATTGTACTGCTCGCATTATTTAAGCATGCCTTCACGTGTTTTAAATTATTTTTTAAATTTCTGGAATTAGGGTAGACACTGGTGGTCCCCCCCTACTGAGATTTATATCTCACACCATACTCGGGTCTCCATAGGTCTAGGTACCTGACTAGATTATATTTGGTTGCAGGATTATGTTGTTTGCATTTACTTGGGAGATAGAAGAAGAGGACTGAGTGGATGCTCAGGATGCTCTAGGAGATCACCATTGGGGCTTCGATTAATTTATTATTAATTTATTTATTGGAATGTAAATCATTCACTTATGTTCAATATTTTCAATTTTGTATCATTAGTATGTCCTACATACATATGTTGAACAATCTCGCATTGGCCAGTTGATTTGTTCAAGATTTATAAATTCTTGTTTCCACTGCTTTATAATTTATTATAAAATTTCCGTTATTTATTTCCATTGTCTATTTTTGAACATTATAATGTGGGTATAGTCTCCCCACTGATTATCCTTAGACCCTCACTGCTCGTCGACATCCTCTAGCATAAGGGGAGACGGGCTTGAGGTCATGTGGCGACCAATCCGACCACTGATTCTGGGGTGAGTCGGGTCGAGACAATACAATATAAAAATTAAAAACTACTATAAATCAAAATAATTTGAATTAATTGAGAACAAACATTAATCTACATATTTGTGGCAATAACAAAAAGTAGAATTTTAGAACTTCAATAATGCACATCATTAAATAGATCATAAACAAAGAACACAATTTCATAAAATAGAAGCAAAAAAAAAAAAACTTAGACCGATGTATAAGTATGTATGTCTCAAGATTTTATCTTTTCCCAATTCTTTTTTTTCTTATAGATGAAGATGCTGTAATAAATTGATGTCACAACTATAAAATAAAAAATTATCCAAACATATCAAATCATTTATGTATCAAATGTGAATCTTTGTACACAATGACACACTTGTTGTATTTCAATCACAATGTTTCCTTATGTATATCTCTACTTATATTTTTAGATGATGTTTGTATTGTTATATATACAATAGCTTGAATATCTCCAATTCAAACATGACCCAAAAATATCACACTATAAATCCTAATTAATTGAATTCAAAATCATTTTAGAGAATCATAACATCCCATAAGAATAGTAATTATTTCTTCCATTGTATAAGAGCCATTAAAATCATCATAATGAGCCATTGAATTGGTTATAAAATTGTATTGAAATGGTTTTTTCATCCATCATGAACATTTCAGAAATCTCAAAAAATATCATATATTTAAAAATCCATTGTTGAATATTCAAATTTAGGGTTCCATCATATGATGAAAAAACTCCAGATGTATGGTTGAAAACATATGGTTTATCACATAAGTGGGGTTGATAGACGAAAGGTTTTTTCTACAATAGTAGGGTAATTAAAAAATGTACTGTACCTTATCAATAATTTCCCAATTTTATAGGGTACATGATACTTATATTCCTCTAGAAAATGTGATTTTGAAACAATATGTTAAGCATACAAACATAGGTTATGAACAGTTGTTCCAAAATATGCTTAATGAGATGAAAAATAAATCAATAAATATTTCCAATAGATCAATTACTTAAAAAATTTATGGAATTAATATTTAAAATATTTTAAATTAAAATAAATTCCCTACAAATTAATGTCATTAGAAACATAAATGTGGTAGTTTTTGAGCATCAAAACCAAAAACAAATTTATGAAATTTTGGAATCAACACATTCTCAATAAAAATATATATTCTGAAATATTTATTATTATATAATATTTTCTTTTATTTAATTTATATAAATATAATTATTGTAATATTAAATATTTGTATTGAATTGTTTTTTTCAATGATGAGACAAATGTTATATATCAATATTTTTTATTATAAAATATAGATGAATTTTGAAACAAAATTATTGTGTACAAAACTAAATAATGGTTGTTAAAAAATATTTTCTATATTACTTCTATAAAAAAATTACTTTAAAAAAAATTAAACCATTTTTAAAGCATACATATAGATGGTAGAGTTAATTTTTCTAGTAATCATCACATATATCATTAACAAGAAATCATCTACCTCTAATTAGAATTATGCGAAAATCAAGAGAATATGTAAATTTATGTCTAGTGAATGATTTAGAAGTTGATCTAGAACATCACCAAGATAATATTTACAGTACAAAAGCAAGGTGATATTCAGGTTTATGATTTGGAGTAGCTCCATTTTTTTGTTTTTATAGGATAAGGTTTGAAATTTTATATATCTACCACAATAACACAATATGAAACTAAGAACCAATTTATTTGAGATATCAAATAAAAAGTATATTTTCCTAATACATCATCACATTATAACAAATACAAATGATTTCTTCTTCAATCTCCATCCAAATAAGAACATGGAAAATTTAGAGGGTCTTATAAAGGAGGAAATTTGGGATAGAGAAATTCCATTAAGGGTATATGTATGGGAAAGGGGAGAAGTAATCAACTGGGGGCACAATGATTCCTCTTCATGGACTATCTTCCAAGATAAAATATCTCCATAACACTTAAGAACCATATCCAAATAGATTATGGATGAAGATTGGTCACTATATAGTTAACCATCCAGATGCTCTATTTGGGAACTATATTTGACCTTCCCATCAACACAAAAAAAATGTCACTAATTTTCACTCAAGTGTAATTTAACTATTCACCATTTTTTAATAAAAATGTAACACCTAAAATGATGTTGAGTAACTATATAATCATCCAAATAACTAAATAAGATTTATTATTCACTATCATGACATTTATAAGAAAAATGATAGTGGAGAGTCTCCACTAGAAAACGAAAATTAGTACATGGGATTGTTGATTTATATCAGGGAAATTCATTTAAGGCTTAAAGTGAAGATGTATCATGTCATTGAGAACATTCTCTCACATATAAATAGAAAACAATTTTCATTCCCAAAAAATGCCAAAAATAGAATAAATAAAACATTTAATCATAATGGATTAGAATCCATGAAACAAATATGTTTCCCATAAAAAGAAAGATGTGACATGGAAATCCTTGAGTCACTTATCTCCACAATGATCTAGAAACAAATATGGTAAGTATAGTGTAGGGTATCTTAATTCACTACAGTGGAGTGTGTGATTTGATTATGAATCCATTTGAGAACATCTAAATTTCGAAAAAACAGGTGGACTTGAATAAATGATCCAAATCAACAACATTCATTCACATCCTGGGTAAAAACACATTATCCAATAGTTGAAAATGAAAATCTAATTTTCATAGAAATAGGACTCACTTAATCAATACCTCAATAAATATTAATATGATTATAATGATTACACAATAGACATAGATCTAGTTTTTCTCTCTATGGGGAACTCGAAGACCCGATATTGAGTAAAAATACCAAATGTGGTCATATAAAAAAAGTAAAAAAACAAAAACTATTTCATGAAATGTCTAATTGTGGAATGATGTGGCCTCTTAAAATATAAATATTTAAGAAGATAACATTGGGGATCACAGGAATAACCTGAGCCTCGACCTTGGAGGAACCGTGTGGATCAATCAACTCTTAATTTTTTAGTAGTGAAGTTAGAACCCCATTTCAATTTGGATGGAATAACAAATGGGTAACCATTGGTTGTGAAAAATGGAATTATAAGGCGCTAAAAATAATGTTTTTAAAAATTTATTTTTGAGGGTACGATTATAAACCCTCATCATTATGAGACATAAGACATACCATTTTTTTAAATTCTAAATATCAGAATATGAAAAGGATTCATCATGTGAAATATTATTATTTCTCCAAGTATCAGTTATAAATTTCTTTCCATTTCCTTTGTAATAGAATTTCAACTGACCTTTGAGTAAATGATAATTATCCATTGCATAACTTTTCCCCTGAATTAACATTATTTATTTTCTGCAGTTACTTTATTTTTCTTTTTATCTACATTTTCACATATTTTAACAATATATATAAAATAATAAAACATTTTCTATAGATATTAATTAGTTGATTCCTCTATTTCAATATTGAGTGTGGATTATTTATCTTTTATATAATTTCTCACTTCATTATACATATCAACATTACATGTTATTATTATTCCATTCAATTCCATTATAACTATTGTTTACACTATGAGATATTGGTGTGTACCAATAGATATTACATTCTACTTACAAGGTAGTACTCTGTGTACTTTTAAGTATTTGTCAGATAGTGGAATTGGGAATCCCAAATTAGTTAAATTATCTACAGTCATTGAAAATGTAACATTAATTTGAGTAAACCTTTCATTGTTATACATTATTAATATTTCTATCCTAAATATGGAATATGTGTATCTTATTTTTCTGATTGTATTTGTTCCTTTATAGAAAAATTAAATTTTCTCTCACATATCATATAAAGTAGGATATTGAGACACTCGATTAAATCCTAGATTCTTAGACTAAACACTATAACATTCATTGCTTTTGAATTTAGATCATAGTCTCTTTATTTATTATAATTCCAATTATTGAATTCTTCCATAAAAATATTATACGTCAATGTGAACATTAAATAAACCTTTATTCATTTATTTTTCAAATAAATAATCATACCTGCTTTACAGCATCCATAATTATCACCATTAAAATAAGGATCATGAATCAATGGCATAAATTCTCTACAATCGGCCATTTTAGGATTTCATTGTACAAATCATTGATAATAACAATTTGAACAAGTTAATATATAGTAGAAACATGGATCTAATACTAATTTTAGGTCTTGATGATGATGAGAAAGATAAAGACACAAGAGAGGGGTGAATTTTATACTTCAAAAACATTGATAGATTCATAAATCCTCCCATGTTATCCAGTGAACATTTCTTTTTCTCTCAAATACAACCAAGAAATAGAAACTAATAAAGGAAAATAACACAACGATGTATAGTGGTTTAAGGAAAAAACTATACTCTTGTCCAATCAACTTATTCTCAACTCCAATACTTGGGTGATCTCACAAGATAGTCCATCTTATTATATTACTTCAAAAACTGAGTAAATGTAGTCGATACCTTAAAATGGATTTTACAGGGCCTTTTACTTCTATTACAATGAACCAAAAATCCATTACATTGAACAATAATCTGACACATTACTATAACTGAGTACAAACATTTGAAACTCCAATAAATCAAATCATTTTGATTTAATTGAGAACAGAAATTAATCTACATATTTGTAGCAGCATAAAATAGTTGAAATTTATAACTTCCATAATGCACTTCAATAAATAGATCATCAACAGAGAACAAAATTTCATCAAATAGAAGCACAAAAACCAAACCGATGTAAGAAAATTTATGTCTTAATATTTATTCATTTACAAATTATTTTTCCTACATATAGAATAAGATGTTGTAATAAATTGAAGTAAAAACTATAAAAGGAAAAACAGACAAAAAAATCAAAACATTTATCTCTCAAAATTTTATTTTTGTACACATTGTCACACTTGTTTTGTTTAAAGTATAAAGTTTCCTTATGTATATCTCTACCCCTATATTTAGACGATGTTTGTATTGATATATATACAATAACTCGAATATTACCAGGTCAAAAAATCTCCAAAAATATCTCACAAGAAATCATGAATAATTGAATTCAAAATCATTCAAGATAATCTTAACATCCTATAAGAATAGTAATTATTTACTCCATTTAATATGAGCCTCTAAAAAATAACAATGTCCCATTAAATTGTTTATAAAGTTTTATTGAAATGATTTTTGAATCCATCATGACCATTGAAGAAATATAAAAAATTATCATAGATTTAAAACTATATTTTTGAATAGTCAAATGTAGGTTACCATTATATGATGAAAAAATTCCATAAGTAGGGTTCAAAACATATGGTTTATCACAAAAATAGGGATGATAAACAATAGTTTTATTCCACAATAGTATAGTTATTAAAAAATTTATTGTAACTTAAACATAATTTCCAAATATTATAGCGTACATGATCTATATATTCCACTGAAAAATGGGATTTCTAAACTAAATATTAAGCATACAAATATAGAGTATGAATAGTATTTCCAGAATACACATAATGATATCCAAAATATATCAATAAATGTTTCCAACAGAACAATTCCTTAAATAAATTTATAGAATTAATATTTCAATGATTATTAATTTCAATAAATTCCCTTGATATTATTTTCTTTAGAAACATAAATGTGGTAGTTTGTGAGCAACAAAACCAAAAATAAAATAAATAAATTTTTGAATCAAAGCATGCCCAAAAAAAGTATATATTCTGATGTTTTTATTATGATATAATATTATGTTTTCATTATTTTCTATAAATTTAATTATTATAATATTATATATTATTATTGAATTTTTTCTTTTTCAATTATGAGACAAATGTTATAGATCAAATTTTTATATAATTGATGATGGTTTAATTTATAAATTAAAAAATTGTGTACAAAAAAAATAAGGGTGGTTAAAAAATATTTTCTAAATTAAGTCCTTCATAAAATATTTGTACACAAAAATAAGACCATTTTTAAATGAATCATATAGTGTCTAGAGTTGATGTGACAAGTAATCATCACATATATAATTTATCGTGATACAATGTAACTCTATGTAAAATATTCAAAAAATATGGAGAATAAATAAATTGAAGACTAGTGAATGATTGAGAAGTTTTTCTAGAACCTCATCTATATAATATTTAGTGTACAAATGGAAGGTGATATTCATTTATATTGTAACACCCTGCCCCTACCTCATTGGATTGTGGAGGTGGTAAGGGATACATGTCCTTAAGTGACTTTCCCAAGACACCAAAGGCTGGAAATTAATGTCGGGGGCTTCAAGATCAAGTTGGGGAATGATTTTCCATTAAGACGAAACCAACCAAACCATCCACTAACACCCACTATATGATGCATGTCAAGAAAACAACCAAACATGTATTCCCAAAATTAACAATGTTATTCCACAATACAACCCCAAACAAATACATCAAGACATTTCCACCAACATCATTGTACAAGCAGAAACCAAACAACCAAAGAACCATGAGCCATGACACATTCACAGCTCCACACCTAACTCCATGCTCTATGCTCCACCAAGACATCACAACACACCACTAAAGGAGGTTGATTCCTTACCTTTTCTCACGCCACGGTACACAACATCTGAAATGACACTAATGTGCCAAAGCAGGGGGTGATTACTAAGACATAGTAGGATTTCCCCAAATGACTTCCCTATAGACGCCACTAAGATAAAAAAGTTAGCACATTTATATAAAACAATTTATATAAATTAAATCAGAAGTGAAACCATTTTCATAAGACAAACCTGCCCTTACCAAGCCATCACACCCAAACCAAGAAACCAATAGAAAGACAACCAAACATACCACAATTAATTTCTTAATATAAAAGTTAGCACAAAAACTTCAATCTTTCAAATAAATTCCAAACAAACAACCAAAACAACCAAACAACCAAATGGTGGAGCTTCTATCCAACTCGTTCACCCATTCACACATTAATGGCACTTCCGGTCATTTACCACTGTTGGTGGACCTTCTGTCCACTATCCATCCCCTTTTTATAGTGGTACTTCCCTCCACTTCCACACAACATTCCAAATAATCCAATTGAAGCATATAACCCACCATGGTCACAAACAAAAGCAATCAACCAATTCCATTTCATATCAATCCATTTAAACAAATTATCCATTAATTGAAAACAATTTTCCATGCCAAAAAACATTTCAATAAAACAACCCATTTTTTTAAAAACCATTTCCATCAATCATTTTCAGAAATCAACCATAGAATCTAATTTTAAAATCTCTATTTTAAAATCCCCAACAATAGAATTTCAACACAAAACCCTCCTTTTCCAAAAAAATCCCCAAAACATAACCCAAGGGATTTATAATTAATTTTTCACATCAAAAAACAATTAATTTCATGCAAAAAATTAGTTTTTACAAAATTTTTTTTGGCTCTAACCAAGTGGAGTTTTGAGAGAAGCCACCTATATTTAGGGTTCCCATGAAATTGACCTAGGAACAATCACACCTAAAAACCGGAAAACGCACCATCGAAACCTTTCTAGATCCCCTTTGCTAACAATAAAAATACTTCAAATCATCATCCAAGGCAACAAAAACCCTAGATCTACACACAGAAAATGTAGATCTAGAAAACCCTGAAAGAGGGAAGAGAAGATCTAGAATAAAACACAAAGAAACCATGAGAGAATACTTCCTTGGGAGAAACCACCTTCAATCCACCTTGAAACCCCTTTGAAAAGATTCAAAAACAAGTGGGAGAGAACCCTGAACCCCTGAGAACCCAAAATCCCGAGTGAGGCTCGAGTGGGAGGAAGATTGGAGGGGAATAGGTTAATCTCGAGGGAGCCCAAAACTTATAACCCTATTTTTAAGTGGATGCATTGTTAGCCCGCACAGTTTGGCAATATATGTGCTAACCGTGTGCACGCTACTGCCTCGGGAGTAGGGGTCTGCACGGTTTCCATGAAATGTTTGGCGAACCATGCACAGGCCATGCAAAGCCTAATGTCTCCCTTGCACAGTTTCCTGGGGAATCCACATGGTTTCCACTAACTATTCTTAAATTGTCCACCCCATTAAAAGCCTCCAAAACCATACAAAACCATTCAAAGCTCTCCCAACCTCTTCCCAAATCATCTCATTCACTTTAAACACATAAAAATGCAAAAACAATGGCCACATACATCAAACTGGGGGTTCTACATTCTCCCCACCATTGGACTTTCTTTCCTTAGAAAGTAGTTAACCCGCCCTTTTCCAAAAGAGCTCGGTCCATTACTTGACCATCTCTTTCTCCCGATCCATTTTTTATACATTATTATGTGTTTAATGTTCATTGGATGATTTGGGAAGTGTTTGGGAAAGTTGGGAATGGGTTTTTTTGGTTTTGGATGTTTTAAAGTGGTGCACGGTTTTGGCACGGTTAGTGGAAACTGTGCGGATTCGCCAGGAACCCATGCAAGGGAGATAGTAGGCTTCACACAGCATGTGCACAGTTTTCCAAAACATCTGAGGAAACCATGAAGACCCTTGATCTTGAGGCAGTAGAATGCACATGGTTAGATCACGATTTTCCAAACCGTGCTGACATACCATGTTACCACTTAAAAATATGGTTATAAGTTCAGGGCTCCATCGGGCTTAACCTATTTCACTCCAATCTTCATCCTACTCGTGCCTCAATTGGTATTTTGTGTTCTCAGTGGTTAAGGGTTCTCCCCTACTCTATTTGGAAGCGTTTCAAAGGGGTTTCAAGGTGGTTTGAAGCTTTTTTCTCCCAGGTAAGACTTCTCTAAGGGTTTCATTTTGTTTTCCTCTAGATCTCATATTCCCCATTTCTTGGTTTTCTAGATATACACTTTTTCTGTGTAGATCTAGGGTTTTGGTTTCCTTGTATGATGATTTTAAGGCATGTTAATGTTAGTTAAGGGGATCAAGAGATGTTTTGGTTGTGTGTTCTCCGGATTTGAGGTACGATTGTTCGTGGGTCGATTTCACGGGAACCCTAAAGGTAGGTGGATGCTATCTCAACTCCACAGGGTTAGAGCTAATGGTTATGGTTACAATTAAATTGATGGTCTTGAAATTAATAGTGTTTTGATGTGCGAAATTGATTAGAAATCCATTGGGTGATGTTTTGTGGATTTTTGGGAAAAGGAGGGTTTTTTGGTGAAATGTTATTTTTTTGGATTTTAAAATAGAGATTTTAAAATGGGATGCGATGGTTGATTTGTGAAAATTATTGATGGATTTGGTTTTCTGTAAATATTGATGTTTTATTGAAATGTTTTATGGCATGGATAATGGTTTTCAATAAATGGATAATTTATTGAAATGGATTGATATGCAATGAAATTGGTTGATTGCATGTGGTTGTGACCTTGGTGGGTTATATGCTTGGAATGGATTGTTTGGAATGTTATGTGGAAGTGGCAGGAAGTACAACTTTAAAAGGGGATGGATAGTGTACGGAAGGGCCACCATCAATGGTAAGTGGATGGAAAGTCCCAGTAAAGTGTGAATGAGTGAACAGGTTAGACAGAAGCTCCACCGTTTGGTTGTTTGGTATTTTTGGTTGTTTGTTGGGCATTGAATTGCAAGATGGATGTTGTTGTGCTAACAGGTAAATGATAAAATGACTTGTGACCTGTTTGGTTGGCTTTCACTTGGTTTCTTGGTTTGGGTGTGATGGCTTGGTAAGGGCATGTTTGGATTATGAAAATGGTTGCACTTGTGATTTAATATATATATATATATATATATTAACATCTTTATTTAAATATGCTACCGGTTTTATCCTAGTGGCGTGTGTATATAAGTCATTTCTACTATTCATGCCATGCTCATCTCATTGGCTACACCCATGACAATGAGATATCCAATTCCTATAAGTGTCTCTAAAAAACTTATGTACCCAACTCCCTAGTAACTTGAATTTCAGAATTAAAGGGTTAGCTACATCCTTTTATTCTATAAATTCCAAGTTCCAACATTCCTATGACTTGAAAACATCCCGACTCAAGGAATGTGACAAAACGAATGTCAACACCAAATCTGAGAATCAACTCCAAAGGACCAAACAATCTGATACCACGTGTAACACCCCTCCTCTACCTTACTAGCTTGTGGAGGCAGCGAGGGATACGTGGCCTTAAGCGATGTTCCCATGATGCCAAAGGCTGGAAATTAAACCTGAGGGATTCAAGATCAAGTGGGGGGGCAATTATCCCTTTATTCAAAACCAACCAAACCATCCACTAACAACCACTATATGATGCATGTCAAGAAAACACCCAAACATGTATTCCCAAAAACAACCAATTTGTTCCACAATACAACTCCAAACCAATAAAACTAGATATGTCCACCAATATATGAGTACAATATGAAACTAAACAAACAAAGCACCACGATCCATGACACCTCCACAGCTCCACTCCCAGCTCCATGCTCCAAGCTCCACCAATACATCACAACGCTCCACTAAAGGAGGTTGATGCCTAACATTTTCCCACGTCACAATACACGACATCTGCAAAGACACCAATGTGACAAAGTAGGGGGTGAGAACTAAAACTCAGTAGGATTTACCCAAATGACTTCCCTACACACACCACAAGGATAAAACTGTTATCACATTTATATAAAACCGTTTATATAAATTAAATCACTAGTGAAACCATTTTCATAAGGAAAACATGCACTTACCAAGACATCACACCCAAATCAAGCGACCAAGGGAAAGACAACCAAACATGCCCCAATTCATTTCATCATTTACATGTTATCACAACAACTTCCATCTTGAAAATAAATGTCCATCAAATAATCAAAACCACCAAACAACCAAACAGTGGATCTTTTGTCCAACCCGTTCACCCATTCAAACTTTAGTGGAACTTCCCATCCACTTACCATTGATGGTGGCCAATCTGTACACTATCCATCCCTTTTTATAGTGGTACTTCCTTCCAATTCCACACAACATTCCAAACAATCCAAGCCATGCATAAAACCTACCAAGGTCACAACCACATGCAATCATCCAATTCCATTGACTATCATTCCATTTAAATAAATTATCCATTTATTGAAAACCATTTTCCATTCCAAGAAACATTTCAATAAAACTACCATTTTTATTGAAAACAATTTACATCACTCATTTTAAAAAATCAACCATAGCATCCCATTTTAAAATCTCCATTTTAAAATCCACAACAATATCATTTCACCACAAAACCATCATTTTCCAAAAAATCTCCAAAACATCACCCATGGAATTTCTAATCAATTTTTCACATCAAAACACAATTAATATGAAGCACAAAAAATTAATTTTAACCAAAACCATTAGCTCTAACCATGTGGAGTCGATAGAGAAGCCACCAACCTTTAGGGATCCCGAGATATCGACCCACGAACAATGGTACCTCAAATTTGGCGAACGCAACACTGAAACCTCTCTAGATCCCCTTACCTAACATTAAAAAGCATCCAAATCATCATCCAAGGAAACCACAACCCTAGATCTACACCCAAAATGTGTAGATCTAGACTACCATGAAAGAGGGAAGAGCATATCTAGAGGAAAACACAAAGAAACCCTGAGAGAAGACTTACCCGGGAGAAACCACCTTCAAACCGCCTTGAAACCCCTTTGAAATGCTTCCAAATCAAGTGGGAGAGCACCCTTACCCCTGAGAACCCAAAATCGAGAGTGAGGCACGAGTGGGAGGAATATTGGTGTGAAATAGGTTAATCCCGGGGGAGCCCGGAACTTATAACCCTATTTTTACATGGTCACACGGTTAGCCCACACGGTTTGGAAAACTGTGCGCTAACTATGCACACACTACTGCCTCGGGATCAAGGGTCTACACAGTTTCATCGCCTGGTCTAGAAAATCATGCATAGAATGTGCAAAGCCTACTGTCTCCCTTGCACGGTTTCCTGAGGATTACGCACAATTTCCACTAACCGATCTCAAACCGTGCACCCATTTAAAAGCAACTGAAACCATACAATACCATTAAAAACTCTCCCAAACACTTCCCAACCAATACCATGATCTTTAAACACATAAAAATTCATAAACAATGACCACATACCTCAAACTGGGGGTGCTACATTCTCCCCACCATTGGAATTTCTGTCCTCGGAATGTAGTAAACCTGCCCTTTGCTGAAAGAGCTCAGGCCAATGCTCGACCATATCTTTCTCCCTCCCCATTGTTTTTGAATTTTTATGTGTTTAATGTGCATGTTATGAGTTTGTAATAGGTTGGGAGAGTTTGTAATGGTTTTTTTATGGTTTGGGAGGCTTTTAAAGGGGTTCACAGTTTGAGCACGGTTAGTGGAAACCATGTGGATTCCACAGGAAACTGTGCAAGGGAGAGACTAGGATTTGCACGTCATGTGCACGGTTTTCCAAATCGTGGGAGGAAACCGTGTGGACCCTTGCTCCCGAGGTACTAGTGTGCGCACCGTTAGCACATGGTTTTCCAAACTGTGCAGGATAACCGTGCGACCACTTAAAAATAGGGTTATATGTTCCGGAATCCCTTGGGCTAAACCTATTTCACACAAATATTCCCTCTAATCTATAATCACTCAGTATTTTGGGTTCTTAGGGGTTAAGGGTTCTCTCTCACTCGAATTGGAAGCGTTTAAAAGGGGTTTCAAGGCGGTTTGAAGGTGGTTTCTCCTGGGTATGTTTTCTCTCAGGTTTTCTTTGTGTTTTCCTCTAGATCTGCTCTTCCCTCTTTCCTGGTTTTCTAGATATACACTTTTTGTGTGTAGATCTAGGGTTTTGGTTTCCTTGGATGATGATTTGAAGGCTTTTGAATGTTGGGGAATGGGATCTAGTGAGGTTTTGGTGGTGCATTCACTGTTTTTGAGGTGCATTGTTCGTGGGTCGATTTCTCGGGAACCCTAAAGGTAGGTGGCTTCTCTGTCGACTCCATTTGGTTAGAGATAATGATTTTGGTTACAATTTATTTTTTGTGATTGAAGTTATTTGTGTTTTTATTTGTGAAATTTATTAGAAATCCCTTGGGTTATATTATGTTGATTTTTGTGAAAATGAGGAATTTTTTTGGTGGAATGCTATTGTTGAGGATTTTAAAATGGTGATTTTAAAATGGGATTCTATGGTTGATTTTTGAAAATGATTGATGGAAATGGTTTTCAAAAAAAAAATGATGTTTTATTGAAATGTTGTTTGGCATTGAAAATGGTTTTCAATAAATGGATAATATATTCATATGGATTGATATGCAATAGAATTGGTTGATTGCATGTGGTTGTGACCTTGGTGGGTTTTATGCTTGGATTGGCTTGTTTGGAATGTTGTGTGGAAGTGATGGTAAGTACCACTATAAAAAGAGGTTGCATAGTTGATGGAACGGCCACCATCAATGGTAAGTGGACAAGAAGTTCCACTAAAGTGTGAATGGATGAACGGGTTGGACGGAAGCTCCACCGTTTGGTTATTTAGTTGTTTTGATTATTTGTTGGGGATTTATTTGCATGATTGATGTTGTGGTGCTAACGTGTAAATGATGAAATGACTTGCGGCATGTTTGGTAGGCTTTCCCTTGGATGATTGGTTTGGGTGTGATGGCTTGGTAAGGGCATGTTTGGTTTATGAAAAAGGTTTCACTTGTGATTTAATTTATATAAACTATTTTATATAAATATGCTTACGGTTTTACCCTAGAGGGGTGTGTAGGTAAGTAATTTCTACTATGCATGCCTTGATCATCTCATTGGCTACACTCATGACAGTGAGATATCCAATTCCTATATATGTCTCTTAAAGACTTATGTACAAAACTCCCTGGTAACTTTAATTTCAACATAAAATTGTTAGCTACGTCCTTTTATGATATGCATTCTAAGTTTCGACATTACTATGCCTTGCGACCATCCCGACTCAAGGAATGTAACACAACGAATGTCAACACCAAATTCGAGAATCAACTCCAACGGACCGAACAAACTGATACAACTCGTAACACCCCGCACCTACCTCATTGGCTAGAGGAGGCGGTGAGGGATACATGGCCTTAAGTGACATTCCCAAGATGGAAAAGTCTAGAAATTAATAATGAGGGCTTCAAGATCATGTTGGGGAACGATTTTCCCTTTATACAAAACAAACCAAACCATCCACTAACAGCCACTATATTATGCATGTCAAGAAAAAACCCAAACATGTATTCCCAAAAAATGACCAAGTTGTTCCACAAAACAACCCGAAACCAATACAAATAGACATGTCCAACATCATCATATTACAAGAAGAAACTAAACAACCAAAGCACCACGGGCCATGACACCTCCAAAGCTCCACACCCAGCTCCATGCTCCATGCTCCACCAAGACATCACAAAACACCAATAAAGGAGGCTGATGCGTTACCTTTGCCCATGTCACGATACAGAGCATCTGCAAAGACACCAACATGAAAAAGAAGGGAGTGAGTACAAAAAATCAGTAGGATTTCCCCAAATTACTTCCCTACACACGCCACTAGGATAAAATTGTTAGAATATTTATATAAAATAGTTTATATAAATTAAATCACATGTGCAACCATTTTCTTTATCCAAACATGCACATACCAATCCATCACACCCAAACCAAGCAACCAAGGGAAATCCAACCAAACATTCCACAAGTCATTTCATTATTTACATGTTAACACAACATCTTCCATCTTGCAAATAAATTCCCAAAAAATAATCAACACAACCAAACAACTAAACAGTGGAGCTTCCGTCCAACCCGTTCACCCACTCACACTTTAGTGGAACTTCCCATCCACTTACAATTGATGGTGGACCTTCTGTACACAATCCATCCCATTTTTATAGTCGTACATCCCACCACATACACACAACATTCCAAACAAGCCAAGCTAAGAATATAACCCTCCAAGGTCACAACCACATGCAATCAACAAATTCCATTACATATCAATCCATTTCAATAAATTATAAATTTATTGAAACCCATTTTTCATTCCAAAAAACATTTCAATAAAACAACCCGTTTTATTGAAAACCATTTCCATCAATCATTTTCATAAATCTATAATAGCATCCCATTTTAAAATCTCCATTTTAAAATCCACAACAATAGCATTTCACCACAAAACCCTTTTTCCCCCAAAATCTCCAAAACATCACCCAAGGGATTTCTAATCAATTTCTCACATAACAACAAAATTAATATCATGAAAAAAAATTAATTGAAACCAAAAACATTAGCTCTAACCTAGTGGAGTCGAGATAGAATCCACCAACCTTTAGGGTTCTCGAGAAATTGACCCATGAATAATCACACTTCAAATCCGGCGAACGCACCACTGAAACCTCCCAAGATCCCCTTCCCTAACGTTCACAATCCTTCAAATCATCATCTATGGAAACCAAAACCCTAGATCTACACACAAAAAGTAGAGATCTAGAAAACCAATAATTATGGAAGAGATGATCTAGAGGAAAAAAAAAGAACTGTGAGAGAAGACTGAGCTGGGAGAAACCACCTTCAAACTGCCTTAAAATCCCATTTGAAATGCTTCCAAATCGAGTGGGAGAGCACCCCTAACCCCTGAGAACCCAAAATACCAAGTGAGGCTTGAGTGGGAGGAATATTGGAGTGAAATAGGTTAAGCCCGATGTATCCCTGAACTTATAAACCTATTTTTAAGTGGCTGTACAGTTAGCCCGCACGGTTTGGAAAACCGTGCACACGCTACTGCCTTGGGAGCAAGGGTCTGCATGGTTTCCTCATAGGGTTTGGAAAACCGTGCGCAGGCCGTGCAAAGCCTACTGTCTCCCTTGTATGATTTCTTGGGGAATCCGCACGGTATCTGCTAACCGTTCTCAAACCATGCACCCCTTTAAAAGCCTCCAAAACCATACAAAACAATTTCAAACACTCCCAACCTCATCCCAACTCATCCCATGCACAATAAACACATAAAAATGCATAAACAATGGCCACATACCTCTAACCAGGGGTTCTACATATATTATTTTGAGTACCTCCATTCTTTTGTTTTTATTGGATAAGGAAGGAACTTTTCAATATATTCCATGATAACACTATATGGAACTGAAAACAAATTTATTATAGATATCAAATAAAAACGTATTATTTCAAAATACATCAGCACATACAAACAAAGCCAATTGAGTTCTTCCTAAAAAAATCCAGATAAGAACATAGAATACTAAGAGAGTCTTATAAAAGAGGAAATGTGGGATAGTGAAATTCCATGAAGGGTATATATATGGGAAATAGGTAGAAGTACTCAACATGGGGAACGAAGATTCCTCTTCCTGTAATGTATTCCAAGATAATATATCTCTATAATAGTTAAGAACCATAACCAAATAGATTATGAAAGAAGATGGGTCACTATGTAGATAACCATCCAGCTACACTATTTGGGCACTATATTTGACCTTCCCATTAATACTGACAAAATTACTATGGTTTTTACTCAAGTGTTATTTAAAAATGCACCATTTATCAATAAATATATAACACCTAAAATGATGGAAAGGAACAATATTATAATCCAAATCCCTAAATGATAAATATCATTACCCATCACGATGTTTATAAGAAATGTTATAGTAGATAGTATCCATTAGAAAATTAAAATTAGTACTTGAGATTGTTGATTTATAAATGGGAAATTCAATTGAGGCTAGTAGTGAAGACGTATCATTTCACTGATAACATTCTCTCACATATCAATGGAAAAAACTCACATTCCCAAAAAATGAATAAAAATAGAATAAAGAGAACATTAAATAATAATGGATTATCATCCATGAAACAAAAATGTTTCCCATAAAAAGAATGATGTGACATGGGAATCCATTTAGACACTTATGTCGACAATGATCTAGAAAAAAATTTGGTAATTATATAGTAGGGTTTCTTCATTCACTATAGGGGAGTATGTTATTTGATTATGAATCCCATTGAGAAAATCTATATTTTGAAATAACATAGGGGGGATTGAAAAAATGATCCAAAATCATCAACATTCATTCGCATCTTGGGTAAAAACACATGTTTCTTTAATTAAAAATGAAACTCTAATTTTCATAGAAATAAGACTCACTTAATCAATCCCACAATAAATCGTAATATGATTAAAATGATAATATATTGGACATAGATCGAGTTTCTCTCACAATGGGGGACATCAACACTCGATATTGAGTCAATATAGAAAATGAGGCCATATAGAAATAGTCGATTAACTGAAAATATTTCATGAAATGTATAATTGTGGAATGATGTGGCCACATGAAACATCATTATGGAAGAAGATAACATTGAGGATCCCTAGAATAACTAGAGCCTTGAACCTAGAGGAACCATGTGGATCGATCAACCATTAATTTTTAGTATTAATGGTATAACCCCATATCAATTTTGATGGAATAACATATGGGAAACCGTTGGTTGCGAATAATGGAATTGTAAGAGGATTATCCCCATACCATGCAATGAAAGCACCTATGTGGTCTAGAAAAACACCATCAGGACATCATTAATGTAGTGATTCCATGAACTCCCTAAATATATTTACCTTTTGTTAATTTATAAAATTTAACTATTTACAATTGAAATACCATAATTTTAAGTTAATAGTGGAATGTTTTTTTAACAGTGGATGAATTGGTTTGCAATTAATTATGATGTTTTATTGATAATGAATGAGTTATATTATCGTTGATAATGATTAATTTTTATCTAAATCAAGTATGATAGTTAATATTTTCTTTATTTTTTTAAAATTATAGTAAATCTATATATTTCTTATAATTAATAATAAGTTACAAAAAAATTATTTATATAATGATTAAGAGAGTAATGATTAATTTAAAAAGAGCATAAAATTTAATTTAGTCAGTGTTTAATATTTTTAATGGGTATTACATGGGTTATGAAAATAAATTAATAAATCAACATAAACATAAGACATTTATGATTTTTGATGGTCTTTATTAGATTCATGAAATCATGAGACTATTATGAAAAATGATCTTTCAAGAAAAATTTGTGGCAACAAAAAGGTATTATTATTTTTGGTGGTTTGTGAAAAATATTTTTATTAATAAAAGTTATATATATAATAATTGTTTTCTTAATTTTTTGTTATATAAGGAGATGACAGATGGTCAGTGCCTGAAAATATGTGAATATTAATGGTTTATCTTATTTAAGAGGGGATTTAATGACAACATTCAAGTAGATGTTATAAACTATCATTCGAAGATGAGTGTGCCTTGATACCTAGTTGGATATGAATTATTGGAATTATTCCATGTAATACCAGTTTCCATCAACCATGAAAGAATATATTTTATGATAAATTATGTTGAATGTGTGGAATAATGTGATTATTTTTAAATGGTGTTGTCCTAAATGGAAATTTTTTCATAGAATTAATAACATACTATCCCCACTCAATATGAATTATAATGATACTAGTGGATCCACATTACCTCAAAAGAGCCTCCCTATATGCCAGATGCTACAAACTAGTTTTTAAATCCTTATAAGTTTCAAATGTTAATACTATAGCCTCTATTTATATTGAATAAGAAATGGAATAATTAAAGATGTAACATTTATCATATTACATACAAGATGGTATCCAGACATATCCCATTAACTAAACATATACTTGAAGAATCAAATATGGTTTGTATATATATAATCTATAAGAATACATGTTAATGATTCTATATATAATTTTAAAAATGGAATCATTTGAAAAATCCCCAAATAAAAAAAGTATCATATTTATTGGGCTTCTGCATGACTCTAAGATCCCAATATCATTTATATACATACAATCATACATAAAAAATAGAACAATTATCATTATCCAAACATGTAATATTGATGTCTACCCAGGGACTAATGATGACCCGAGTAGTCTTTGAAAACTTCTCAATAATCCAATGTAATTGACATGCCTAAATTATTTCATTATGTAAGGAAGTGATTTTAGAATATCTATAATTAAAATTTCATTATTTAAATAATTTATTAAAAATAAATATAAGAAGTAACCCCACTGTTGATCTTTAGTTTAAACACAATGATGGACCATGCTTGTTTCAGCCAGTGTCAGTGTGTCATTGAAAACATCTCAATGATCATAAAAAGTAGTATAAAAACCCAAGTTTTCATTGAATATAATTGATATCACCAAACACATCATATATTGTGTTTGAAAACATAGTACATGACCATATATCATGACTTTTATATGTATTTATATCAAATGTAGTGTGAACAAATCCTTTATTAGTTTCTTTATCCAAGGCATAAAATATCATTAAGTACTTTTAGAAGAAAACACCATATAATTTTATCAAAAACAGTTTGGAGAATATATTTATAATGAAAAAAAAATACAATTTCATTACTCATACAAAAACACCAATATTTATGTTGGATCCACATTGAATACTTTGGAAATATGTCTTTAATTTTTCCAGTAGCTTGAGTCATTTATTGTATATCAATCTAGTTGTAAGTATAATTCTGATGAAGGAAATTCCCAATGTTCCAAAAATTATCAATTCTCCCAAAGTTGGGGGAAGTATCAACACCGATTATAACCCATAAATGAGATTAACAACATCCATTATTCACCCTATTTATAAGATAATAGTTTAATTTTTGACCCGCTATACTTTTGGTGGGCCTATTATCAAATGTATTACTCTACTAATGTACAAATATTGTGGTGTAAAATATTAATCATATACTCATGATTGGAGTAAAAGGGTTTTACAATAAATTAACAATTTTGGTTTCTAAAAAATTTATATTTTTTTCCCTTGGGGTGTAGTATGTTCTATTTATTTTTCATTGTATTACCACATTCTAATAGTGGGTGACCTCTACCACCATGGATTGTATTGTCAGCTAGTTGATATAAGTTGATACTAAAATATCAGTTCCACCATATATGGATTCCTCTTTGGACCCAATTTCCTTTTCCATGTTTCCCTCATATATTTGAGTCATGTTCAAAAATATCATTCCTATTACCATCTCAAGGAGGAAACCGGTGAAATAAAATACTTAGTTTATGATAGGAAACCTCTATGTGGTCATATATGATGGTGAAATTGGACACTTTTGTATATATGAGGATGTTTGTGTGTTATAAACCTATAACATATACACATTTCATGGAATAATTGTTTTGGAACCCAATGAATCCCATTTCATTCATGTTGTATCATTATTTAGGGGAATAAGGCATATAAGGATTAATCCCCCCGAAATATCATGTTCATTGAATTATGATGACATTTTATAAATCTTGTAGTGGGTATCACATGTTTAGGGTCTTGTGGGGATACTTGGTTCAAACATTTAGAGTCTTGTGGGTACATATTGGTACTTGTTTTAACATACTGTTGTGATATGTCGGTAATATGATTATAAACTTATATGAGCAAGTTTTTTAGTGTTTTAATGTAATGTGGGGATAGTATTGTATAAGTATTAATATCTTATGAGGTTATGTTAGTGTGGTTGACTGTTCCATAGGGTAATATTTCTACAATTATAAATTCTAAACGTTCATAGGGGAGACATGTTATTTAATGTTGATGAATTTGTAAGATGATTGGAAGTCATGGAGGTGTCATGTTTCTATTAGAAATTATCGTCAATGATGTTTCCAATGTAATAATATAGAGGGGAAATAACTAACTCCATGTAGTCTGACTGCACTATTAATTTTTACATGATAGGACAAGTACATGAAGTTTAACATCTGGTAGGATGGATTATTGTGTCATGAAAGGTAAAATTGAAAGTGATAGTGTGCGACTTATGTGTAGGAGCTTCCAAATATTTTTTATAATATCCCATTATAGTTATATTTTGGTAATATTGTATTGATCACATATTGGAGTGTTAATTTGTAACACCATGAGATGAAGACATTGTTGTATAGATTAACATTTTATGACCTAGATTATGGTTTGTGTAGTTTAATGTTTTACAACTCATATGTAAATTACTAAACATATCATTCACAATTATTACATCTTAATAGATGTATATTCATTACATAATATAATGATCCATGATAGAATAATTTAGTTTGAGTAACATTGGATACATGGATATATATAAAATGGTCAATATTGGAGTTTTGACATCTACCACTATGATCTTCATAAACACCAACATTTTTAGACATGACATACTAAATATATTTCTTTATATCCCATGAAAATGTGAAATAAGATAGAGTGAGATCATATTTTTATTAAGGTTAATCAAGGGATATAGAAATATATCATGATAATAAGGGTATGAGAACATTATAATTACATTTAAGAACCATTCCCCTTATATCCTCGATCATAAACATAAGTTCTAGAATAAATCATAGAGGATCATAAGACATGAATCATAATATATTAAATTAACATAAACCATAATGACATAACATTATTATATGGAATAGATTTGTGGCACACAAATAAGAATAGAAAATAGTTTATGTGTATTTTATGTATAATTGTCTAGACTATCATAGTGGAATGGGTTTACTCCCAAAACTGTTATGGTTGTCAAAGACCACCCCCAAGACAATTGTAGTGGACAATGTCCCCTAATGAAGTAGGTATACTCCCCATTTCATTCATGTGTGTCTCCTATAATGTCCATCATTACCCTATCCGTTGAATAGATATATTGGTCCTTACCATCTCTTAATTAAAACCATATATATGTGTGTAAAGACATCATAACGCGTTCTTTATTTCAAAACCAATGAAAAAATGGGATTCATAAACATTTATTCATAGATGAAACTATAGAAAATAACAAAGATTTATATTAATTTCAGCATTCAATGATTCCATATCCCATTGAAGAAGAAGGGGATACATAATAATTTTAATATCGTATAAATTTTGGAGATGAAATGGGATTCATAAACATCTTATCATCATAAAAGAAAAATTAAGAGAAATAATATTAATTTTAACCTTAGATCATATCCCTATTAAATAATATGTTTCACTAAATGATTTCCCTCATATGGAAAATGTTTTTTAAAGATAAATAACATGAAATATTTCTTCATGAATTCTTAATTTCATAAAAATTCATCTTCATTGAAAATATTTAATATAATATTGTGAAAATTATTTTATAGGAAAAATATACATTAAATAATATAAAGGAAAATAAATTTCATGATGGATATAATTTCTTTTATGTTGTACTTGTTAAAAATGATACCTTTCACATTTTCAGTATAACATAAAGATAAATTTTAAAGAAATTAAATAGATTATTAAATTTAATTTAAAAATGGTAATATTTTTTTTTCAAAAAATCATTTTTAACTATAGAAAATATTTTTTTCAGGACATTTTTAGATGACATGGTTATAGAAGACAATTCGATTATGACTGACTAGAAAAATAATGAATATGCTCATTATTTTAAACCATCAATTACATAATGTAAATATAATGAAAGGAAATTTGTATTCTATTTATTTATCTATTATAGTATAAATTTAATGATTTTTATATAATATAGATTATAATAATTCATTATTGGAATCATACTCATAAATAGTTTTGATAAACTATAAGAAAGAAACATAATATCATTACCAAAATGGTATATTTTCAATCATAATCCTCATTAAAGAGTAACTTAAAAATAAACATTAAAAATTATGAAAATAATTTTATTCATGATATAACATGTCATTTTGTAATTAAATAAACCTCATATAATATGATATGTGCATAACATAACTTATGTCCCAAATAACGGAATAAAATTCATAAATCCCTTACCTAATGTCTCTGACACTTTCATACACTTTGAAAACACCTACATAACAATTTTAATATTATTTTGAAACACTAATAATACCATAATTATATATATACATAAAATTATATGTTTAATTACTATATTTTATTACTCGATGGTTAATAATTCCATTTTAATGTCATGTTTCATTCAATAACTGCATTATTTATCTTGTAGGTTTTGATTTTTTATTTTTGGAACATTGAAATTTATCATTGATCCATAATATTATAAATGATAAATATTATATAAGTATCATATATAATAATTATAGATGTATTTATAGTAGTCTATACAAATAGAGATAGAAAAAGACATACATTGTTTATGGAGACAGTAAGTCATTCGTACCCAAGAACGTAGTTTCCATTTTCCCAACAGATTTAATGAAATAAATGTAAATAATAAATTCATATTACATATTTATTTTTATGTATCATATATATTTTTTTTTTATTAAATACATATCTATTTTCATCCATCTCAAATGTGAATGAGTCACATTGGTTCGCAAGGTTGTAGTTCGTCTTACATATGAGTGGTTTTATCATTTCTCTTGAGAATGGAAAGTAATATGGTATATGTTATATACATATTAAATATGTATAAAAGTATGACATATATCATATATAAACATTAAAACTATCATTATATGAATCTGTGATAGGTGTTGATGGAAAACAAATAACATTTATTTTTTAGGCAGTAGTCTATCATAAACACTTATGATGATTTCATATTACATTTCATGGAGGTGGGAATAGAAATAGGACATTACATTAACATAACAGAATAAAAATATATTCCATATATTTCTATTATAATTTTAGCATAATTTAATATGATTTCAAGGAGTTACATGAAGATGTATAAAAATATAGTTAAATAATACCTCTTCTTTTGAAAACCTCATTAGTGTTAAATTATATACTTCTAGAATATGATTCTATATCTCACCAATTCCTATAGGATTTGGGGAGGGATATAAAAAATTTAATTTGGAGGGTATTGTAAAACCAAAAACTTTAATGAAGTGTGAATAAGAGAGTATATCATGTGGCCTTTCATAAGTGGTAGAGAGGACAAAATTGAATGTTTTGCAAATAATAATGTGTTCTCATGTTTCTAAAATACCACAACGGTCCATAATGGAACATTATAGAACATTAGATGTAAAAAAGTCTATATATTTCCAAAAAATGTTGTTTTTTCTTGTTTCTAGGTTATTTTACATCTTATATGTTTATTCTACCACCAATAAAATTGTTTGAATGTTAATAACGATAATAAAGTTTTACAATTATCCTTATTATTTATCTATAAAAATTATATATAAATTATTATATAACTTGAATTATTATTATTAAAAATACATATTTCTTTTTTCATAATTTATTTCATATAAGTAGAATATTTTAATTTAAACTAATGCTTATATTGATAATATGAAATTGGTTATACAAAAAAATATTCAAGTGATTAATAATATTATATATTTTAATTCAATATGTACATGATTCATTCGATATAAATTTTATTTATTGGTAAATAATTTGTATATATTTACTTTATAACTAGTTTTAAAATAAAAATAAATTTTATAAATTATTTACTTATAATTAATTTGTCATTATAGAAAGGTATTTTCACAACTCAACGAACAATTAATATTTTTAGTGAAATCCCATAATTTCACCATAAGGATAATATTACATTTTGTTTTATAAAATTAATTATTTTTATCATATTTATTTTATAAAATTCTAAAAGAATTATATTTTTCAAAGAAAAAAAATTAATCATATCTTTTGTAAAATAGTAATTGTAAAACATATAATGACTTTACTAAAAATTATATACCTTTTACCAGTTTTTTTATTTTTATACAAATATATTATACATAAAATGTTAAAAATGTTTTTTTCTATTAATTTGAACATGATTCATTTCTAAATAGTAATGGTGGGTTTTTAGTAATAATATTAAAACTTTTCCTTGGATTTTTATTACTCTTTGTTGTGTGTAACAAACTCATTTGATGAAATAAAATATAATTAGAAAAAAATTCAAAAATTCTTGTAGTGTTAAATTGTAACCCCAAAATTTAATTTATCCATCAATATTATTATTACTATAATACAATAATATGAGGTTATTTAAACCTCATCATAACCTAATGTTCCCACATAAATTCTCCAAGTGGGTGGTGTCACCAAAAATCATTGAATAGGTGAGTGGTATTATTTCATAAAAATTTCATTTTTGAATAAAAAATCACCATAGGTTATCCTTAATAATAATGATATTTATCAATAATTATGACCTAAAGGTCAAATACGTTTGAAGGGTCATGTATGTACTTCCTCAAGCGAGATAACAGAACACATCATGAACATGGGTGAGGTTTGGTGAAAGAAAAAACTCATAGTATATCATCCTTATATGATACAGAATTTTCGTCATACTAATATACCTATGGAATAATTTTCTAGTCTAACTAATTATAATTATCATAAAAAATAAATAATTTATCATAAACCCCTTGTCACATAATTCAAATTCAAAATAACATAGATGATTGTCATTATTACTTTTGTACAAACTTTTTTATCCCTTCTGTTCTACTGAATAGATTTAAAAATATTTTAAATTTAATTACCTATATAAAATATAAATATCTTCTATTATCTAATATTGTTCTTTCATTGTGGATATATTCAATTAAATACATATCAAGATTTATGAGGAGAAATTTGAATGAAAGATTAAAATATATTATTGTATTACAACTTAAATAGAGGATGAGGTTGATTCCAACCATCGTTGAAATTTAAATAATGATATCTCAACATATTATATATTTTTTATATTATTCTATCATACTAAAAATATAAATTAGGATTATATTTAGTTTTGAAACTCAACTATATATCAATATCATGTAGAATACTTGTCAATAAATTAGTGTTAATCTTCATATCCCCATCAGATTCAATTAAATTTAGTTCTCCCTGATATCAAACCACATCCTTAATGTATATCCCATAATTAAAATCTAGAGATGAACCTTCTATAAGAGAAATGATGTGTGCTAAATTGGTGATGTGATTGACTGCAACCCATATTATAATATACCCTTTAGTAATTTTGGGGAATCTAACAACAAAATCCATTGTGATGTTTTCCCATATCAATTTTGGCATGGGTAATGGATGAAACACCACCTTATACATTTATATATTAGCCTAATCTTGATAACATTCACATAATCATGCTATAAACTCTATGATATCTCTATTTATTTCATTCCACTACAAATACTCATTCAATCATCTATACATCTTCAAACATACATGATTAATAGCAAATAATGAACTTTGAGAAACTAATAAAAACTCTTTCTCCTAATATGGTATGTATGAACAGTTTTTAAACCAAATCATTCCATCAAAAACAATTGGAGAGACAAGAACATTTTTAACCAACATTTTAAACTCTACATATACCTTTTGTTCCTCTATAATCTAAACATTGATATATGGATGAAAAATCAATTAATAAAATAATATTTCACACTCTTCGGATATTTACTTCCATCAAATGAAAATATAGAAAAATTGAATCATTTTTTATCCCCATCATGGATAAGTTATAATGATCCTTTTGACACAAATCATTGGACACCTTCATTCCATTTCCTAGGGTTATAATTTATTTAGTAGTAATAATATTTAATCAAATACAACCATATTATCTTGTGAATATTGAACTCCAACATTTTCTATATATACATTGATCAATTCTTATGAGTATAAATATCTAAAACTTATTCATAAAGATAATGACTCTATATAATTAATTCAAAAATTATAGTACTTCATCTCATGCATGAGTTTGATAATTTTTTTCAAAATCATCAATTATCCTAGTGATGAATCTATAAAAATGTCATTCAGCATAACAACACATAAAAATCACATATATGATTCATAAAAATGTATGGAAAACCCATTTATACTTTTGGGTAATGTAAACTTTAGTGTTATGAATAATCCTCTCTTAAGTTTGTTTAAATTTCTATCACATTTATCTGTCCAAAAAAATATGTCTTCATTTCTCGTTAATAGATTGATTGTTTTATATATTCTTGAGAAATTGTCGAAAACCCCCTGATAATATACAATCAATCCATGAAACCTATAGAACATAGTCAAGGGGGTTGTATTATTCCAACACTCCCTACCCTCTATTTTTTATATATCTAATGATATACCCTCTCTTGAGATTTTATGACTAAAAATTGAATCATTTTTCCTCCAAAATTCACACTTTTAAAATTCATAAGATAGATTCTCCTTCCATAGGGTATTTAGTAAACTTTTAATTTAATCTTCATAATTTTTTAATCACTTAATATATATTATCATCACTTATAAATATATCCACAAACTGATCAATTTAATCTCTATAGACTATATTCATATGATAAATGATGATGGAGGGGGGATTGGACCAAATTTCATCAATATATATATTCATAGATTACGTACCGTGAAAGGGATATTTTATTGGGTATATCCATCTTCTTGAACCTCTATTGATGATATCCTGATTGAAGTTCAAAATTTTAATAGTATTCAATTATACATAGTTGATAAAATAGTTCATTAATAAGGGGTAGATGATAGTTGTTCTTGATCTGGATCTTAGTTAGATCGAAATAATAAATGTAGATTCAGAACAATATATATATATTTTTTATCGGTAATAGGAGTATCCCAGGGAGAAATAGTTGGACTAAATAGTCAACTATCAATGATATATAATAGTTTCATATACAATTCATGTAACTCAATTGGGGCCTTTCTATAGGGAGTATTGGAAATGTACAAGGAAAAAATTATCAGATATATTGTGAACCAAACTTCATGTTTAATTTTATAGATATAAAAATATTTTGGAAATGCATAAAAAACCTGAAAAAATGCACATCATCGATTTTAAGTTTATCCCAAACCATATGAGACAAAATACCATCCTGATTTAGAATCAAAACACATAGAAGATATGTGATTTCCATTAGAATTTTATATTTATCATCCCACCGATAAAAGATTATATGTTTTTTTGGAATATCAAATTCAACATTCCATCTATTATGTTAATGTGGGATTTATATAGATAAATTATATTCATTTATATAATAAATTCAACTTCAACAAGATAAATGATTAATTTTTTTTAGAAAGCACATTTCCAAAAACAACAATCAAAGGGAAACTATATATAAGAGATGTGATCATCAAAACATGAGCTGTTTTCAATGCCAAATATTTATATAATAATTTATGTATTATTTAGATACACATAAAAAATTCATTATATATTAAGGAATTGAAATATTTTGGGTCTAACAAGGAAATATAAATTCTAGAGTAGTTTGAAATTATACCGTTCCCCATATTCTAATCGAACCCATCATTAAAAATAGTGATTTCATGAGATTTTTTATATTCTATTGGCTTAAGAGGATTTTGATATTGATACTAATAATTAAGCATAAAATATTTGATCTAGTAATCATAATTATCAAATTCATTACATTTTTAATAGTATAGTTTTGTTGGTCTATTTTTTCTTCTTTTGCACTATTTTCATCATTAGCTAACTTCTTCCAATAACTTGAACCATTTATTCCATAATGACCTTATTTACAAAATTGAACACATTACAAATCCCTTAAGGACAATTTTATCCATGTTTCTGTTCAGACATAAAGTGTGACTGAAGGCTCATCATCCACTATCAAAGGTTTTTAGAGGTTACTTCTAACATTATATTTATTTTCTTGTAAAAACCATAAGATTAATGGATAAGTAAAATCTATATATCATCAATGAGAGTACACTGATTTATTTCTTCTTAGAAAGTGAATTCTCATATGGATGATGGCCTTCAGAGACACTGCTAAATATACCAATGAAATAACCAACCATATATTTATTATGGATGATAATGATAGAATAATATCTTGCATGATTTTTAAAGGTATCCTCATAGGTACCAATATATTTAATATCCATTTGATTTATCTTAAGTAATAAAATAATTATTCTTAAATAAATAATACATGTGATATATTTATTAAAAAATAATCTCTTAAACGCATCCCACTCTATGGATTCAATTTCATTATGTTCCCCAGTCTTTTTTATGAGAGTCAACCATTAATATTCTTCACCATGAAAATGATAGAAATAAAAAATGGAATTTTCTTATTCTAAATACCAAATAATGAAAAATATATTTTTTATGGTACTGATCCATTTCTCGGTAACAAGAAAATACATTGAAGCATGGAAAGATGGTGGGTGTTTCCACATGAATGTATTCAAAAAAAATTGTTTCATTATATTATTGTTTCAATTTCTAACATGATTGATGTCTTAAACTATTCATGCGAAAATGGAAAAGATATTTCCACTACATATCCCATATTTATTTGTTTCTTGAGAGGAAATTATTTTAATTTTCTATCGCACAATACAATAAAATAGTTCATTATATTTCCAACCATTTAATAAAACCTAACATCAATGTTTTGTAAAATGATAATAATAGTGGGAAAAAATATAATATTGAAAAAATAGAGGATATCTAAACCATGATTGATTATTTATAATATGTTACACATTTGGTTTATGTTAGGTTATTTGTAGTCACATCTATTTAAATCATTCATTATAGTTCCCAAAGAGATTGTGTTTTTTATAAATAATATCCCTTAGGAGTTTCAAATCATATATGCATCATGTCCTATTATTATACATCATGTGACAATTGTGTCCCGAACAATATACACTTTTCATAGTTATTACCTCTTTCTACCTCTATTTGAGATCCACATTAAAATATAGTGTCTAGATAGGGATGTAATTTCATGGAAAGTACATGTTATATGCATTACAAAAAATATATGACGTTTTCATATAATTTGACTCATACTTATACATTCCCTCAATCATATACATATAGTTCTCATTAATATTTTCACTCCTATTCTAAAAAGGATAACTAAACCTTTATCTGATTCCAATTGTAATGAGTCAAACGACCAAAACATCAATAATATATATTAATAGAAAAATAAAATTTATAAAAATTGTGATCCATGCTAAAATCATTTACGTAAATTTCTTATGTATACAAGTACATATAAAATACTACTACTTGAGTGAGATACTTAATATCATACTATCTTATTGAAAAATATAACCCTTATTAGATGTATCATACATAATAATTTTCAACATAATATTTGGTAGAGTAATAAAATGCAGGGTGAGATAAAATTATCAATAATTATAATCAAGTATGATAATAATATATCATGAGACTAAGGGTACAATAATATAAGAATAAAATTTCAAAACATAACCTACTTTTCATATATCAAAAATTTTAATCATGGAATAAATAAAGGATGTTCATAAGACATTAATCATAATGGAATCAATAAAATTTATCCTTGAGAATATAACATTGTCATAAATAATTTATTATTTCAATATATATAAGGGATTAAAATCATTTCAACAGTAGTTCAGGGCTTATTTCTATGAAATTCAATGTGGAATGAGTTCAGTCCATAAACAATCATTTTATTCAAGGTTCCATTTAGAGAGTATCATATTTGACATAATAAGATACAGAACTAGGTTCAAACCCTATTCCAATATTAATTATCTAATGAGGTGAATTGAAAACCGAGACTAGATATAGGTATATCAAAACCCGATGAGCTATGATATATGACTGTTTTATTTTTTCAACATCAGTGGAGGCATGTTGGTCCCCAAAAGGGACAAAAAGGGCATCACTGGTTCCCATTAGTGGTGTATGGGAGCGGACCACACATGGGTGGTGGCTGGATGCAGCGACAGTGGCACAACATTGTAGTGGGACATGACGACAGACACACTGGTGGAGGTGAAGTACATGGAGGAAGATGCAGAGTGTCGATGTACATAGAGAGGATATATTCAGTGGGATTTTTTGGATTGAGTTGGGCAGTTGGGTCAAGCTGGTTGTTTGGAGTAGCCATAGGTTAGATCCATGACATCTGAGGCAGAGAACGATTTTGGATGACCCTAATGACATGGCACTGTGGGCTATTTGTGTGTACATGGACCGTGATGGTGGTCCATAGGTTTAGTGACCATGTGGTTAGGTCATTCTTTAAGGGAACCATCTATGGAGTTCAGACGCATCAGTGGATACCGAGACCCCCGACAGAACCATGGGCTATTTTGGTCAATCAAAATTATATACAAAACAGAGCATCCAATCAATGATCCATCTATGGTTTTAAGACCCTAACATATAGATGGTATTTTTATGAGATAAGTGGTGAGATTGTAGTTTGAATAGTCATAGCTTAATAGCATTCCCTTGGTCATTTCCTCACGGTTTTAGAACAGAATGTCAACAAAATCTTTATATTTAAATACCCTCTATAGACCAAATATTAGATAGAGTATAATATCCATCTCTAAGACTAGAGTGTGATCTTTTATCACCCGTCGTGGAGTCTATGGAAGAAACTTTCGTCCATTAGAGGGGTGTTTATTCTCAATCTCTCATGTCACATTACGAGGGCTTTTGGTATCAACCAATGTCTCTAAGTATGATCCCCTACATACTATATTGGTACATATTGTGTACGGGGTATCCCCCAATCAGTTTTGGGAATGATCTTTGGTTCCCCTTGAATGGGGTGACCTCATCTCTATGTATCATAGTATTCACGGTCCAATTATTTCTATTTTTGTGGGGCCAAGATGATCTGGACATCTTTGTCGAGTGTCTTCAATAATAATGTGGCATGAGGAGTTAGTTCTCCTAGAAATAACTTGAATCATGTGGAATCTTGTGGTAGGTAGATGGTTATGACAACAAAATAGTGTGGTTTTTCTCTTGATTATATCAAAAAATTCTATTTATATGTGTTTTAGAGTGATACCTAGGTAGAGGTTAATATACTTTATTTTGTTTTATTTCTATTTGGTTTTGGGGGTCCTTATTGAGTGTTATAATACTCAACCCTGCATGGGCTTTTCCTGCATGTTTCATGACTTTTTTAGATGATGGACCTTTTGATAGAGTCCTTGGCCTACCAGGATCATACGGTTCTTAGTTTGATCAGATAGACTATGGTGTGTTCATATGGCTTTTAGAGAGAATTCCCAATAGACATTACCTATAGTATGGACTAGTGGTTATATAAACTTTTTGGTGGGATTGTTTTTAGACCTATTAAAATTCCATTACATTTATTATCAAAAAATGTTTTGGGATCATATTGGTATTATAAAGACCATAAGATTGACATACATGTTCATTTCATTAATTTTGTGAAATAATTAACACATGACATAAATAGACACCCAAAGACTGTACTAGATTTGTTTCTTTGGAAACTAAGAATCATAATCAACAGGTTCATAAAACATCTACAACATATTATTAAATTTCATTCATAACTATAACCACTTTTTGACACATTATGATTAATTCACTTCTCTATATCGTGGGGAAAATAAACATAAATTAGGGTGAGATCAGATTCTCATCAATGTTAAAGATTGACAATATCAAAAAAAACAAAAAACTATGATTTTAAAAACATTAACACAACTTTTAATTATCATACCATGTATAAAAAATTTCAAAATAACGAGTAATGAAATAAATCATATTTGTTCTCTAGAAATAAATCATAATGGAATAAGAGCCATGAGAAAATAGTATTTTAAAGAAATAAGGAATTTTCAAAATCACATTTTCATAGAAATTCATTTCCATATTATTCAAGGATCCTTGAAAAGACAATCACAGTGAGAAAATTGCATTACTGAATTGGGATTAATTTCCATTGAAGGCCTATATTTCTAAACCATATTTTCTTGTCATTCCAATCTTGGATTACAAAACCGAATTTGGTTGTTATTACAGTTATTTTATATATCATGAGATATAAATCATTTCCCAATGCGTTGGAGGAAATATAAGTCCTACTCATCTCATAGTTGAATCAATTTTACAAGATCCACAAAAACATATATCATTCATAATAGCAAAACCCAAGGAATAATATGAATTTCTTAAACAACATTCTATCATAACATAATCCATGTTAAAAAAATGGATTTCATAAATATAATTTCATAAAAAACATAGTAAAAACATATGAATTATAGGGATATCATACTTGAAGTATAACTCAATTAAATAATTCCTTCTTAAATGAAAAATAATATTTTTAGAAAACATGAAATTATTTACTAAGGAAAATATCATTTCTTTGTAAAAGATATATTTTCTAAAAATTCCATGAAATAATAAAATAAATGAATTTATTTTAAAATAAACATGATATAATTTAATTGAATATTAATGTAAATAAGGAATAATTAAAAATTATAAAACTCTTTCTGTCGTATAAGTTAAACATAACATTATCCTCGAATATTTTCTGGAAATGTCAAAAAGTACCTCATATCGAAAATGATAACAGATTTCATTCACAATGTTTAAAAAAATTTCAACAATAATTAATATTGACTCTAAAATTTTTTAGATTAATGGAATGATTGTTTTGAAATTTGTTTATTAAGAATCATAAACATAGATGATAAATATACCCCAGTAAATAGTTAGGTATGAACAATCTCAGAAAATATTACAAAACTATCCCTTACCATAGGTCTGTTATCCTTTGTATGTATATGATCCTCCTATATAATGATTTAAATTATGTCATCAAATTATTATTAAATCACATTCATTATATATGCTCTGATTATCATTGGTTTGTTATCATCATTTATACTCATCTATTGGGTATTACCTTCATTATTTTTGTAGCCATGTTTCTTCAGAAAAGTTTATCATTTTATGTTATTGTTATATAACTTTTAAAATTATAATTTTATAATACCTATCCAATTTATTAATTAAATTCACCCAATTAATGTAAATAATCGTGATTTAATTAAATCTTTACATTGAATCAATTTTTATAATGGAGATAGTAGTCCATACGTACGCATGAGTGATGATATCATACCCATAATTTTGAAATCATATGAAAGTTGATGGTATATATTTATTCTATAATACATATCATGTTATAATAATCATATATATATATATATATATATTATTTCCATCATTATATTAATCCAAGGAACATGGCAATGAAAAAATATATTACACCACGGTGTGGAGATGGTAAGTTGTACATACACACAAATAGTGATTCAGTTTTTTGTAGGAAGGATAGAAGATGGAATATGGTATTTTTATAACCATAATAAAATATCATAAAATAATTAATTTTTCTTTATTACTATATAATGTTGAAAACTCAATATGATGTATTAGAATAAGAAATAATTTGTTATTTTCATGTAGAGGAGATTACCTATTCCTTAATGTAATCTCTAAAAATATCCTCTTAAATGTGCTAGAGATTGTATTTTGAGATAACCATGACCTCTAGAATGTAAATACGGATGTTTAAAATGGAAATGGGTAAGTGATAGTTTACCATGAAGGATCAATGTCATTTTAAGTGGTGAGGGAGGAGGTTCCCTTTTTAAATTTAGGTGAGGGGCACTTTGGGAATCTCCAAAAGTATTAATTTATAATAAAATTAAAATAAATCCTAAAAATTGAGTAAATGTTGTAATGTTAAATATAACATGATATAATGTTGTAATATCATCAAAAAATTACTTTTATACAAGTTATTATCCACATTTAATCATTTTTATTTTATTTTATCACTTAGTTATTATATTTCATTTTAAATAGGGTAAAAAATATCTGAATATTAAATGGTTGGAATTTTTTCTTATTTGATGAAAAAAATAATAAAATAATATTAAAAAACATTTTAAAACATATAATATTTATTATATATTTTCATGAAATGTTTTATGATTTCAACATAACATTACATTAAATTATTTTTACAAAACAATAATATTGTAAATTTTAAAAATAATAAATTATAGGTTTTTAAAAAATATAATTATAGGATGTTATCCTCAAAAATATATTTAATTATATATATATGGGGTCATGGGAATCTATAAAATTATTTTTATATAATAATTTTCATAAATTATATTTATTTTATTATTATTAATAACATTATTTAGATATTTCCATTAATAAAATGATTTCAACATCAACATTGTATACTTATTTAACACACTTATTTGTTGAATAATTTTTAAAAATAATATAATATGATAAAGATAAGTAAAATATATTTCATAATAATACTTTTATTTGAATTATCCTATCAAAAATCCACCAATAAAAATGTTATACTTTTAAAAATATAAAAGTGAATAATGTAACATCACTTTAAATAAAATAATACATGTGTTATAATCTCTTATATAATGATCCTAATAGTAAAAAAATAAACCTTAGGATGATTATGGAAGAGATATACTTGCCAATTAATTTTGATACAATATTTTTTGTCCTTTAATAATTATTATAATTTTAATAAAAAATTGTTCATTGAGATTTCATCAAGTAAATAATTTTTTCATCATCAATATATAAACTGTTAAGGTGATTATTTTTTTCCTAAAAATAAAAAATGAATTACCATGATATATAATTACATATTATCATTAGAAATAGTATTCATTATCTAATTTAACTTCAATATAACCTTATATTAAAAATTATTTAGTAATTAAAATTTGAGAAAGACATTTTCAACATTTCATTAAATAAAATATATTAATTGTATTAATCTCATCCAAGTGGTTTCTAAAGAGTATCATTTAGACCCAAGTAGTGTCTAGGTCTAAAATTACTCATCCAATACCATTAGTATAAATGTTAATGTAATTTTATTATATTTTTTTTACCGTTAATTACCGAATTTATATTTTTACCTTATTTATAAAAATTATTAAAGTTGATATTCATAATGCCTAAAAATATAAATATGAATTTTTCATAATTTATAACCATTTATTAAAAATATGGAATCTGTTTTTAAAAATTCGAAACACATAAATTTTAGTATTTAATTTAAAAATAATCATATCATCATAGTGGAAAAATGGGTTTTAAAAGTTATAACATTACAAAAGATTAAAATGATTTTATATAAAAATTTGTTGAATTATTAATGAAAAGGACATAAATTATATAAACTGATAAAAATATAATTATTTAATACAATAATAACAGTCTATAATATTATTTAACTTTATAAATGATTTCCATGAAAAATGATAATTTCAATTAAAATATTAGGTATTTTTACTATTCAACAAAACATTAAAGTTATCATAATAATATCAGAAATTCATACAAAGTAAATTAATGTATATTTCTTATAAATAACATGTTTTTGTTGTTAAATTTATAATATTATAATGTTAAAAATTATATTTAAAATATGTGTTCCATCAAAAGGTGACAAAACATCATTTTTGAAAAAATTATTCTTTTGTCCGAAAAAATGAATGTGTTCCTATATAATGTATATAAAACATATAGAAGGAATTTAAAACAATATATTGAATATGATAAACATATATTTCAGTAATAAAATTCATCAATAATGATTTTATTATTTTATAAACTTAATTATTTTCATTTAAAGTGTTTTTCAAATGAAGCATAATATCGTTCATACCCGCCATTATATTGACTTGGTTATAAGGTAATGTAATAATATTTTTTGATCAGTAATAATAAGTCATTTCTTAAGTGAATTATATCAAAAATAATTTAGATTTTGGGTAACACAAGCCACACATAATGTTGTGTATATGACAAGCTAATCTAGTGTTGTATATTATGAAAACATATCTTGTTGTATTATACAACACAAGATATCAATGAAATTAAACAAATTATAACACATAAAAGTATTTGGGTGTTATTTGTATAAATTTATTGTTTACTTAAAAAATTTTACATTTCAACATTTTTTATATATAGATTTTTGCGTCTGTAGATTTACTTTTGGATAATACATCACATTAATGGGATATTCCTACTTAGTTCTATTCAATAGCCCCTATACTATTGGAGGTTTGATTTTGGGGTAGTCATGGCATGATCCCCTATGGGATGGGTCGTGTCATAGTTATATCAATGGGGGTCAGTTCTACTTTAATATCAAGAGTATGTGATATTGGTTTTGGGAAACGGTGCTAAGTGTTTTGATTTTGGATATCATGTTTGGGACTCTATTGTTGGTGTGGAGGAAAGCACATTCATAATCCATGAATTTTGTAAAGACCCTGAAATTTCAATGTAATTTTTTTTCTTAATTTTTTTGGAATTTTATGTGTGTGTAGTTTCTGACGGAAGTTTATTCTAAGGCCCGGTGTGCCTGGAATAAAATTTCAAAGATTAGTTTGGGTATGTTCAGTGAACGAACGAGCACGTTTCCCTATCCTTTGAACCGATGCTCGGAATTGAGATCAGGGGGCACCGATGAACTCGCAATGCTAAGATTCACTTAAGTGAATATTAACTTTGGTTGGCAGGAGTCTGATGAAAAAGTTAAATTTTGGACATTTTGGAAAAATAATAAAATAATAAAATGTGTTATTTTATCTTCCTTCGACTATTGATCGATAGTTGGTAGAACCACAGTGTAACGATGGTCATTAAATAAGGAATTTAATGATCTGTTTCTTTTGTTGTGAATCCATAACACTCACCTAATTAATTGTGGCTTTATTATGGTTCATTAATAAAACATATTAATGAGCTAAACGTGGAGATTGTTTCTTTTTATTTAATCAATCTGTTGGTGAAAGGATTGAAGATCATGGGGAAATCTATGGAAAAGTGCTGACAACGTCATACTTCAAGGAAGAATGAAGAATGCGACAACCATTGGGGGAAACGATCTGGAGGTCGACGAGCGGCGACAAACGTCGAATGACAACGAATGCAGAATTCCTTCCTTTGTCTGCATTGGATTCCACCGAATTCATGTAGGGGAATATTTTATATTTCTCATTTATGTGGGTTATACCCTCAATCTTGAGCATTTATTTGTAGGATATATCTTTGTGGATTCCTTACCCCAGTTTAAATTTCTCATGTGGAACGCGAATTTAATAAATTAATTCACAGATCAATAAACAATTGATTGAATTAATTTTCTTCGTATTTATCTTGAATATGAAATTCTTGAACCATGATAAATATTTAATTTCCAATTCCCCATATTCTTGATTCTCAAAAACGATAGCCAAACTAACACGACTATAGATACGCACATTGACCGTGATCTTCCCTTATTCATTTTCTACGCATTCTTCGCATGTTCTTCATCCCCAAATAAATAAGTGTGCTAGAAACTCAATGTTTCCCTGAGCGTGACATACACACGCGAAGATCTCGACCTGAGGATCATGGATATGTGTTCGTATATTTTTTCCAAGTTAAATCGAAGACTTAATGGGGTGAAGAAGGATCTCATGGCGTGAGTAGGGCGGTCTGGCGGAGCAAGGTTGGCAGGCCGAGGTGAAATCAGTCGGTGCAGAATGTTTAGGAGATAATTGGGAGAAAGTAGTTGTGAATTTCGTGGGAGAAGTATAAGATTGGAGAGAGATAAATAATATATTAATGATGGTATAAAATAAAAGATAAGATTAAATGAACATAATGGAGAGAAGGAATACAAAGGGGTGTGTTGGCCATGCAAGAAGAAGGGAGTGAGGCGCAAAAAAATTTGAGAGAGGTGGTGGGTGACATGGAATCCTTCAAATAAATCAATTTAAAATAATAATATAATAATCATATTATTATTTTTATGGATAAAAAAACTATTTCGACCGTAACTGATGTGTGCGACGTCATATTGGATTTTCATCAGTGGTGATGTAATCCTATCATTAATATGGTCGATTCAAGTATAATGTTGGATACTAAATTCTGGTTCGTGGCTCGGGCCCACGAAACACCGAATAATAACATTATTCTTATTATTACAGGATCATGTATAGGACATATCTCTCTCATACGGTGTTGGAATGACAAACTGTATGTGATGTTGCGACCTTGGAATTAAGATAGTTATTTCAAGACCAATTTTTTAGATTTATGTCGAGGTCGATACGCGGTCCCATGATGCCTGGTTTGCATGTGTTGCGGTGAAATGAAACTTTTTCACTGGATATCCATTTTGGACCAATGGGTAGTCCTACTCGTGTGTTTTTCAGTAAGGATCACAATTGTGTGATGGGTTTGGTTAATCGGTGTCATTTGAAGTACGACTGGGTTGGATCGAACATGAATCCAACCAGACCCTCAGATCGGAAATCCTTATAACATGAGGACCGGATGTCTGATTGACATACCGTCAAATACATTGGATTCCTCTTGATGAGATGGTTATTTTGGAATAATTCACCTGACGTTTGGACGCATATGGAGTATGGTCAGGTTGGATTGTACCCGAAATACAACCGGGCCCCTGGAACAGACAACATTGATCGTGGTTGAGGATTGTAGAGCTGGATAGTACCTGGAGGTGGATCTCACGACGAGTCAGTACCCGGAGGAGACGGACGGACGTGGAGTGCTAAGGAGGATATATGTACCTACCCTCTAGGTAGGAACCCGGATGAAGATCCAAGAGAAGCTTCCCCATTCCGCCGTTGTCTTTTCAGTTGTACTATAACGCCCTGACCCTAGATACCCAGAGTCGGTGCATTACTACATAACATTGGCATGATCACAAATGAACAAGTCTCAAAATATTGACCAGTTTAGTAGCCTTGGAAACAATAGATACATTCATAAGTCTTACATTACATCATAAAGTATAAAAAACTACAAAAACATTTTGTCTTTATATACCATCATACTATTCCTATAGGTCATTCATGAATTACTTCATCACATCCTGGGAAAAATAAAATATTGAAATGGGTGAGATAAGATGCTCAGTAAGGATAACAATATAGCAGAAACTTTCATAAATAAGCATAAACATTTACGTAAATGTATAACTAAAACAAAATCCATTTAAACATGAAGATCAACATAATATGGAAAAGATAAAATAAATAATGCCATTTAATTATTTACATGGATATTCTACTAGTCAAATAATCAAATGAAATATCAATAACCATTTTCATAATGATTGAATGCATAATGTCAGACTATCATAACCACAGAGCCAAGGCCTCGTGCCAAGACTACAAATAATATTTTGTTCAGGCCTCATGCCAAGACACTATTTTGTCTCATGAGACCTATCGATGCATCAAGGAGCTATAACGGGCTCCACCCATCACTTATTAATTCCAATGCATTCCTCATATGAACATGTTTAAACATAACATAAACCTTCCTATTAAAAATAGCATACGAAATGTCAATACTTTCTCCACAAACCATGAATGGTATAAAAATAACACATCCATATTCAAACATATCACAAAAACATAAATAAAATAATGAAGTTTTGTATCATAATAAATAAACATCAAACAAGCATAAAATCCATCAAAGGATGTTGACATAGATGAAATCAAAACTATTTGAAAGAAATATCCCTTTTTTGAAATCATTTTAAAGTCAAAAAATTATAAAAGAAAACAATTTCTTTGAAAATATTATTATAAGCTTGTAAGGGAATCTTCGACGATTTTATAATGGCAGAAAATATCCACACCCGTCGTATAAGTTAAAAAACAGATATTCTTACCTTAATTTTTTCGAAAAGGTTAAAAGTACCTTGTTTGGAAAATGAAAGAAAGATTATTTTATAAACATATTATAAAATGTCAAAAAGGGTATAAATGACTTTAACCCATAGTCTGTAAAATAGTAAGAATGATTTGAAATACAATTTTAAGAAACATGGAAGTGGAAGATATAGAGGTCCCAGTAGATAATTACGTATAAACAACCTCGGATAATGAAGATATTGTAAAATAAACATTTAACTTGTACTTATCCTTAGTTGATGGTATACTAAACTCCCGTATAATTTTTTAAACACTGTTATTAAATTATACAAGAACCATATACATAATTATGATATTATATATGATCTTCTAATAATGCTTAGTTAATAATATTTTAGTACTATTGTCGTTTCGGGTGTTAACTTAATCATTTTATTTTATATGTTTTGTTACATAAGTCATTTTTGTTATGAATATGTTGTATATTATTCATATCCATAATTATATAAAGTTCTTAAACATTACTTTTAATCATCAAATGAGAATTAGTCTTGAATGGATACGATGGGGAATGAATCTCATCAGGTTCATGGAGATGGTAGTCCGTACGTACGTACGAGTGACAATAACATTATTTTGATATTAAAATAATATATAATTGGATGGTATATCATATAAACAGATTCATTATCATGTTATATTTATTATTTATAAGAATTACACATCATAATTATACCCATCCAAGTAATAATATATTGAACAACAATTACACCACGATGTGGAGACGGTAAGCCGTACGTACACACATATGGTGACATGTCATTAAAAGGATGGATATAATACAGAATATGGATTATAAGAACATCACAGTATATAGATGATACTGGAGTTATTATTTAAGAATGGAAATAACAAAGAATAAAGTAGATGACGAAGAAAGGAACTTGAAAGCGGGTGGTGAAAACATTACCTCTTCTTCGGGTTATTCCTTTTTATTTGACCAAAAGGGATCCTTAAGTTGTCCTTCTAACTAATGGAAGGCCTCTAGGATAAAGGGAGGATATTTTAGAGTGTATATGGGCAGAGGTTGGCATTTCCAATGGATTTTAAGGTGTGAAATTGATAGAAGGGGGAGTGCCATATTATTAGAGGGGTGAGGGGAACATTTGGAGATGGTAGAAATAATATTTTATAATAAATTCATATTCGGTTTCTAATGTCTCCATAGTGTATTATTTAATGGTTAAGCTGGGTATAGGTTGAAAACCACTCAACCAATAGGTTTTAGAGAGGTTTGGGTCACTTTATGAACAATATCTTTTAGTATTAACTCTTAGTTATTTAGTTTGACACTTATGATGTCTCTTTGTATTTTTATATTATATAGTCAATAAATATAGTATAAACATCATAGAGACCCCCAAGTGGTCCATTAATGATGCACCTATCATTATTTAAGTCTCCTGGACGATCCATAGATTTTTAGGAATAAAATATAAATTAATAATATAATATTTGTTTTAAAAACACTTTTATGTCAATTTTGACACTATTGGGTATTTTGTTTTTGATAATTCAATAAAATAATTATTGATTCAATAAAATTTTATATAATCAGTCATAATATGTCATATTAACCTTTAAAATTAATGTAATTCATAAAAAGTATCAAATTACATTTATTTAGATATTTATAATATCAATTATTTTAATATTTCATTAATTAGGTAATTACAACATCACCATTGTGTCATAAATAAATTAAATTATATAGTGCCTAAAAATTATAAATAAACTACCATATTGATAAAAATTTTATTATATTTCTAATGAATATTTATAATCGAATTTATCTTATGCATAACACTATATTAAAAATGTTTTAGTTATTATACTTGAATTTTAACTCTTTTAACTCTTTTTTGAATTAAATAATAATAAATGTCCTAATATGATACAAGTGGACCTAAATGATAATATTTTATTCATAAGGTTGTTTTTGGTCTTGATACACATGTCCAATAGAATTATGACTTGTGTTAGGGTAATATTAATATCATTTTTACCCTTAATTACACTATTTACTTTTATTCGTGGTAAATAAAAGTAAAAAGTTACTATTCACCAAAAATTATTTTTAACATATTGAACAACATTTTACTCCTTGATATTAACTGTGTCTCTTGGATTTTCGAAATTTCACTCACAGAAGCAGTAAAATTATGTTTTATTTGAATTTCCAAATTCTCTTATGAGGTGGGTAAAAGACGGTAACAAGTTAAATAAAACATTTATATATCTAAAATTACTCTGAACTAACTCAAATGAATTAAATTGAAATTATATAGGTATTATGTATCTATTTTGACATTAATTAAATTCAAATAAAATAAATAATTATTTAAAGAAAAATTTTATTTTAAACTATAACTCAGTGTTTTTTCACTATTCATCAAAAATGGAATGTTTTCAGAAAAATACCAAAATTACACCCTATGATAATTTCGATATTAAGAATCCAAAAATGAAGTCCATTTTGAATGAAAAAATTTACAAAATTTCAAAAATATTTTATTACTATTCATAACGGCTAGTTTGATTGGTTGTGGTGTGTGTTAGAACTCGAAGTTGCGTACAACACACACAACTGTATTATTCAAAGAGAAGCATACCGTGGAAGTTTGGGGTGTTAAATTCTCTCCTTCTTCAAATAATTTCATCCTCAAAATTTCTAGAATATTACCGCATGAAAAAAATGGGGGGTTCTTCATCATAAGATCCACAGGTTCCCACGTTGCCTCTTCCATCTTATGGTTTCTCGATAGAGATTTTACCAGACGAGTGACCGGTTTCTCTACACTTGTTCTCTGGTATTAAGAATACAGATGGTTTCTTCGCAATAAGGCATATCAGGTTCCACTTCTAACTCCTCATAGGTTAGTACATGCGTTGGTTCATGCATGTATTTTCTCAATAGTGATACGTGGAACACGTCGTCAACTTTAGATAGATTTGGCAGCATTGCCAAACAGTAAGATACAGCCCCAATTCATTCTAGAATTTTGAATGGTCCGATGTACCTGGGACTCAATTTACCCTTCTTACCGAAACGTATAACTCCCTTCCATGTAGATACCTTCAAGAAAACATGATCTCCTACATGAAATTCCAAATCCTTTCTTCGGTTATCCGCATATCTCTTCAAACTTATTTGTGCTGCTTTGATGTGGTTTTGGATTACGTTAACCTTTTCCATTGTTTCATCCACTAGTTCTAGGACTACAAGTTTTCGTTCACCAATGTCATCCCAACAGGTTGGTGTGAGACATCTCTTTCCGTATAACGCTTCATATGGTGCCATCTGAATACTCGAATGAATTCTATTGTTATAGGAAAATTCTACCAATGGTAAATTTTGATCCCACATACCCTGAAAGTCAAGTGAGAAAGATCTAAACATGTCTTATAAGGTTTAAATAGCTCTTTCTGATTGTCCATCGGTTTGAGGGTGGTAGGCATTACTCAAATGAAGATCAGTATCCAAGGCCTTTTAAAGAATCTTCCAGAATCATGATGTAAAATGGGGATCACGATTAGAAACAATCGATAAGGGGTACTCCATGAAGTCTCACAATGTCAAAAATATATAGTCTTGCTAGATGTTCCATTGGTAGATCTTTTCTTATAGCAAGAAAATGTGCTGACTTGGTAAGACGATCAACAATAACCCATATTTCATCGTTCCTTCTAGTAGTCTTTGGTAGACCCATGTCAAATTCCATCGTAATATTGTCCCATTTTCACTTTGGTATGAGAAGAGGTTGCAATACTCCACCAGGATTTTGTCTTCCAGCTTTCACTTGTTGAAAAACCATAATTCTTGACACAAAATCTGCAATCTCCCTCTTCATGTTGTCCCACAAAAAATGTTCCTTCAAATCTATATACATTTTGGTTCTCCCAGGGTGTATAGAGAAATTGGAGTTATGGGCATCATCTAACAATTACCTTTTCGGATCAGGTATATCAGGAACACAAAGTCTCTTCCCAAGTTTCAAAATTCCTTTTTAATACACAAAGTCTCTCAATCTCCCATCTTTCACAGCTTTTATCTTCTTTTGAAATTCTTCTTCATCGGTCTACGAAATCTTTATCCTTTCTAATAAAGATGGTTTGGAAACCATTTGAAAAAGAAATGATGTTTCTTCATCCATGGTTATTCCCATTTCCATCTTCACTAGATCCATTAAAATTGGATACCTTTCAATTCTCATATTGTTCAAAACTCCATGATCTTTTCTGCTCAAAGCATCTCCCACCTTATTTTCCTTACCTGGGTGGTAGTGTATTGTGAAATAATAATCCTTGAGTAATTCAAGTCATATACTTTGCCTCATGTTGAGTTCTTTTTGTGAGAAAATATACTTCAAACTCTTGTGATCAGTATAAATATAACATTTTTCACCATAAAGATATTGTCTCCATTTCATAAAAGCATATATCACAGCTTCTAACTTGAGATAATGAGTAGGATAGTTTTTCTCCTAAATTTTCAACTGTCGTGATGCATAGGCAATAACCCTATCATTCTGCATAAGGACACAACCAAGTCCTTTCTTCGATGCATCACTATAAATAACAAACCCCTCATTCCTCGATGGTAGAGTCAATATAAGAGCATTGACTAATCTTCTGTTCAGTTATTTGAAACATTCTTCACACACTTTTTTCCAAACAAATTTTACCCCTTTACGTGTGAGGTTTGCTAACGGGTTAGCCAACTGGGAAAAATGCTGGATGAAATGTCGATAATAACCTACTAAACCAATAAAACGGCATACCTCAGTTATACTCCTCGATGTAGGCCATTCTTGGATTGCTTTGGTCTTAGACAGATCAATATAGATACCATCTTTAGAGAAAATATGGCCAAGAAAAGAAATCTACGGAAGCCATAATTCACACTTGCTAAACATCCCATATAATTCATGTCTTCTCAGAGTCTTCAAGATAATGCGCAAGTGATTTTAATGATATTATTAGCTCTTGGTGTTTTACTAGATATCATCAATAAATACCACCATAAAATTATTGAGATATTCCTTCAAAACTCTATTCATTAGATCCATGAATACATAGGGTGCATTAGTCTTCCCAAAAGGAATTACTATAAACTCGTAATGCCCATACCTGGTTCGAAATACTATCTTCGGAATGTCTTCCTTCTTCACACACAACTGATGGTATCTAGATTGAAGTTCAATCTTTGAAAAGTATTGAGCTCCATGCAGCTGGTCAAATAAATCATCAATGTGAGGTAGGAGATACTTATTATTTATTTTTATAGCATTGATATCTTTGTAGTCGATACATAACCTCATAGATCTGTCTCTCTATTTATAAAAAATAATAGGGGATCCCCATGGAGAAACACTAGGGTGAATAAATCCCTTATTACTCAATTCTTATAGTTGTTTCTTTAGTTCAAAAAATTCCACAGTGCCCATTCTATAAGGGGTTTTCGATATAGGCCTTGATCCAGGAATTAAATCAATGGGAAACTCAACTTCTCATTCTGGAGGATGTCCAGGTAAATATTCTGAAAACACATGTACATATTCTTTCACAATCGATACATCCCCTATTTGAACATTTCTTTCCTCACCCATAGTCATTTCATTCTCTTCCTCCCCAATAATTGAATTTAGTTAAGCTATTGGTGGTGGATCTAGGTAAGAATTAGGTGGTGATGATTCCACTCTAAAGATAAGTTGTCCCTTATAATCATCATAAAAAATAGTAACCTCCTTCTTCATACCATAAATTTTTACATCATGGTCCGAAAGACAATCCATACCAAGGATTATATCAAAATCAATCATAGGTATGACGATGAGATCAGTGGATAAAGAAAATTTATGTGCTCTAATTGGGACTGATTCACAAATCATTGTTGCAATGATACATCCCTTATGAGTTTTAACTAACAACTCCCTTGTCAAATAAAATTGGAAATATCTAATTTTATTAGAAAACTGGGAAGATATGAAATAATGTGAGGATACAAAATCAAATAATGCATTTGATAAACTTGAAAACCCATTAAATTACCTCCCACCACGTCTTTAGGAGATTCTAACTCAGTAGTAGTGATAGCATAAGCTTGGCCTTGATCCCTTGGCCTTTTCTCTGGTAAGTTCCCCTGATGCTTAGGATAATAATTTTCATAATGTCCCATCTCCCTACAGTTGTATCATTAAACATCAGTATCTTCTTTCTTCCCCATTCAATCTCGAGCTTGGTGGCCTTTTTCACCACACTTGTAACAGACTCTGATTCCTTTCAAGAAAGTACTCGGGTGTTTCTTCCCACATTTACTTCTAGATGGATATTCAACTTTTCCCTTATTCCCCTTATTTCCATTCCCATATTGATTAGATGATCTCTTCTTCTTTTCCTTTGCTTTAATGTCATAATACTTAGATAATTCCCTTTCTATCTTGATAGCACATGAGACAATAACTTCGTACCATGAGAAGGATTGTGAGACTAATGATTGACGATGAAGTGGTTTTAACCCATCAAATAAATGATCAATATTACTTCTTGGGTTACGTATATAATCTCCAGCATAACTTGAAAACCTTGTAAAGTTAGCCTCATACTTTGTGACATTCTCATCCTCCTTTTGTCTCAGACTCATAAATTGTCATTCCATATTTTCTCAATGGTCATGAGGACAATATTTTTCTAATAAAATCTCTTTGAACTTCCTCAATTACTTATTTGATACTTCATAATCTTCCTTTGTGTTTTGTATCAATTACCACCATTGATCAGAATCTCCATTGAGGCGATAAACTGCCATGATAACTTTTTCTCTTTCACTACTCCCAAAGCCTGAAATATTTTATCTATGGAATTTATCCATTTCTCAGCTACTAAGGGATTTTATTCCCATTGAATGTTGGTGGTTGTGGCCTCATCAAGCGATCTAACATTGATCCTCCACGGTACATATCTGGGTGCTCCATATGGGTAAGGTTATTATATATAACCTGAGTGAGTTATCCCAATATGGTGATTAGCTGATCAACACCAGTTGCATCACCAACTCCACTGTAATTATCTAGAGTAGGAGGGAAATCCCTACATGGAGTGCGTGCATTGATGAAGATTCCATTCCTTCCACTAGGCGCCATTTCTAAACAATGTCATAAACTAGATTAGTTTATGAATTAAAATAGATAATTTCAAACTTGTAAAACATTTAACATAAATTGAACACTTTATGGTTATAATCTATAATCATAAAAATGTTTTCATTTAGGAGGAATATACTCATAAACACTTCATAATGGTTTATAAAGAAAATGAGAATTATCCTAAGCATATCCCCCTGGAGTGTCGTAACCAAGAGTGCAGCAAGGCTCATTGTCATGCACTAGTTCTCGTTTTAGTCTAGCTCAAAGAGGTGTTTTGAGGTTTTACCCATAGGTACATCTATGCCAGATCCACCACTACCTGCTCGTACCTAGACAGGGATGTATTGTTCAGAAAACTCACAAAATCTCTACAATACCAATATTCTAGGAAGTTCTTCTATACTAATCCTCAAAGACTATCTTAGGGCTATGTGATCTAATCAGAGTTTATCTAAATATAGCTTCCACGGTTTGTACTAAACTTTGTATGATACCAACTATAATTCCCCGACCCCAGTTACCCAGAGTTGGTGCATTATTACATAAAATTAGCAAGATCACAAAAGATCAAGTCTCGAAAGATCTATTAGTTTAGTCGCATTGGAAACACTAGATACATTCATAAGTCTTACATTACATAATAAAGTAAAAAAAACTACAACAACATCTTCTCTTCATATCCCCTCATACTATTATTGAAGTTCCTTAATAAATTACTTCTTCACATCCTGGGAAAAATAAAAATTTGAAAGGGGTGAGCTCAGATTCTCATTAATGATAATAATATAGCAGAAACTTTCTTAAATAAGCATAAACATTTATGTTAATGTATAACTAAAACAAAATCCTTTTAAACATGAACATCAGAATAATATGGCAAAGATAAAATGAAATAATGCCATTTACTTATTCACATGGATATTCTACTAGTCGAATAATCACATGCAATATCAATAACCACTTTCATAATGTTGGAATGCATAATTCAAGACTATCATAACCACATAGCCAAGTCCTCGTGCCAATACTACTAATAAGATTTTTTAAGGCCTTGTTCCAAGACACTAGATTGTGTCATGAGACCTACTGATGCATCGAGGAGCTATTACAGGCTCCACCTGTCAATATTATGTCCAATTCATTCCTCATATGAATATGTTTAAACATAACATAAACATTCAATTTAAAACTAGCATACGAAATGTCAATACATTCTCCATAAACCATGAATGGTATAAAAAAAACATCCATAGTAAAAAATTTCACAAAAACATCAATACAATAAGGAAGTTTTGTATTATAATAAATAAACTTCAAATAATCTTAAAATCCATCAAAGGATGTTGACATAGATGAAATCAAAACTATTTGAGAGAAATTTCTCTTTTTTTAAATCATTTAAAAGTCACATAATAATAAAAGAAAACATTTACATTGAAAATATACTTATAAACCTTTAAGGAAAGCTTCAAATATTTTATAATGGCAGAAAATATCCGCACCCACCGTATAAGTTAAAAAAAGACATTCTTACCTTAATTTTTTCAAAAAGATTAAAAGTGCCTTGTTTGGGAAACGACAGCAAGAATCCATTAAAAAAATCTTATAAAAAATCGAAAAGGGTATAAATGACATTAAACCATATTATGTAAAATAGTAATAATTATTTGAAATACATTTTTAAGAATCATGGATGTGGATGATAAATAGGTCCCAGTAGGTAATTACGTATAAACAACCTCGGATAACGAAGAGATTGTCAAATAAACCCTTACCTTATACTTTTCCTTAGTAGATGGTATGTTAAACTCATGCATAATAGTTAAAACATTGTTATAAAATTATAAAAGAACCATATACATAAATATGATATCATATATGATCTTCTAATAATTCTTTGTTAATAATATTTTAGTATTATCGTCATTTTGGGTGTTAACTTACTCATTTTCTTTTATATTTTTTGTTATAGAAGTCATGTTTTTTATGGATAGGTTGTATATTATTCATATCCATAATGATATAATGTTCTTAAACATTAATTGTAATCATAAAATGATAATTAGTCTTGAATGGATACGACGGGGAATGAATTTCATCGCGTTCGTGGAGATGGTAGTCCCTACATACGTATGAGCGACAATCTCATTCTTATGATATTAAAATAATATATATTTGGATGGTATATAATATATACAGAATCATTATGATGTTATATTTATTATTTTCAAGAATTACACATCATTATTATACCCATCCAAATAATAATATATTGAATAACAATTACACCACGACGTGGAGACGGAAAGCCATACGTACGCACGTATGGTGACATGTCAATCAAAGGATGGATAGAATATTGAATATGGATTATTATAACATCACAATATATAGAAGATACTTGAGTTATTATTTTAGAATGGAAATAACAAATAAATAAGAAGATAAAGAAGAAAGGAACTTGAGAGAGGGTGGTGAAAACATAACCTCTTCTTCGGGTTCTTCCTTTTGATTAGATCAAAAGGGATCCTTAGGGTGGCTTTATAACTAAAGGTCGGCCTCTAGGATTAAAGGAGGATATTTGAGAGGGTTTTTGGGTAGTGGTTGGCCGATCCCAAAGGATTTGAAGTTGTGAAATTTAGAGAAGTGGGTGTGCCCTTTTATAAGAGGGGTGAGGGGCACCTTTGGAAAATCTAGAAATATTATTTTATAATAAATTAAAATTCGGTTTATAATGGCCCCAAAGTGTATTATTTAAAGTTTAAGATGGGTATTGGTCTTAAAACTCTCAACCAATAGGTTTTAGATAGGTTTGGGTCACTTTATTAACACTATCTTTTAGTTTTAACTTTTAGTTAATTAGTTTGACACTTACCATGTCTCGTTGTATTTTTATATTATATAGTCAATAAACATACTATAAACTTTTAAGAGACCCCCAATTTATCCATTAATGATACACCTATCATTATTTATGTCTCTTGGCCGTACATTAGATTTTTAGGTATAGAATATAAATTAATAATATAATATTTGTTTTAAAAACTCTTTTATGTCAATTTTGACACTATTTGGTATTTTGTTTTTGATTATTTCATAACAGCATTATTACTTCGAAAACAATTTACATAATATGTCCTAATATGTCATATTAACCTATAAAACTAGTTTAATTCATAAATATTATCAAATTACATTTATTTTGATATTTATAATATCATTTCATTAATTACGTAATTACTACATCATCGTTGTGTCATAAATCAATTAAATTATTTAGTTTCTGAAAATTATAAATGAAATACCATTTTGTTTGAAATAATTTTATCTTTTTAATGAACATTTATAATCTGATTTATCTTATGTATAGCCCTATATAAAAATGTTTTAGTTATTAATCATTAATTTTATCTCTTTTAACTCTTCTTTGAATTAACTCATAATAAATTACCTAATCTAATCCAAGTGGACCTAAATGATAATATTTTATTCTAATGGTTGTTTTTTATTGATATACACTTGTCCAATATTATTAGGACATATGTTATGGTAATATTAATATCATTTTTACCCTTAATTACCCTATTTAATTTTAAACGTGGTAAATAAAAGTAAGAAGTTACTATTCACAAAAAAAATATTTTTATCTTATTGAACCAAATTTTACTCCATCATATTAACTATGTCTCTTTGATTTTCTAAATTACAGTCATAGAAGCGGTAAAATTAAGTTTTATTGGAATATCCAAATTCTCTTTGGAGGTGGGTAACAGACGATGAAAAGTTCAATAAATTATTATATATCTAAAATTATTCAGAACTAACTCCATTGAATTATATTGAACTTATATTGGTATTATGTATCTATTGTGTCCTTAATTAAATTTAAATAAAATAAATAATTATTTAAATAAAAATTTGGTTTTAAACTATAACTCAGTGTTTTTTCACTATTCATCAAAAAGTGAAAGTTTTCAGAAAAATACCAATATTTCACCCTAAGATAATTTCGATATTCCGAATCCAAAAATGAATTCCATTTTTAAAGATAAAATTTATAAAATTTCAAAAAGTGGGTATTACTATTCATAATAGCTAGATTGATTGGTTGTGGTGTGTGTTAGAACTCGAAGTTGCATACAACACATGCTACTGTATTATTCAAAGAGAAGTGTATCGTGTATGCTTGTGGTGTCACATGTTCTTTCTATCAGTTGTAGTTGTACCTTTCTGTTGGGCTTATATTTCTTCCCCCTTTTTACTTTCAGCACACAAGTTACTGCTTACATAGTGTTTACTTCCGCTTGTACTCTGGTTGTGTGTTTTTACGTTTTATAAAGGCAACGCCTTCCCAGTTATATGGATATACACCTTTGGTGCTAGTTTCCAGCCCCTATCATATGGAAGGAGGGCTTGGGGTAGTTACGACACGGGCCCCAGTGGATGGTTCGTGAAAAATTGGTATGAGAGGAGTCAGTTCTACCGCAAAAATTAGGACTTTGATATTTTCTTTCTGTGAAGCAATAGTGTTAAGGGTACTAAGTGTGGTTCTCAGTTCAGGGAGTCCAGTGTTGGTACGGGCGGTTGATGTATCCATACACTAAGTCCCTGACTTCTGATTTCTAACTCAGTGCATGAAAACACTGATTGCGTGTGTGTTTTCAAAATATTATTTTAAATCAACACAAATAAGGTCAGCTCACCTGGTATAGTCTTTTGATCGTGTCACATCTGTTCTTTCAGGATGCCTCCCCGCGGACGACCAGCTAGATCCCCGAGAGTTATATGTACTGACAGGCCACTGAGCGATGAGGCCTCAGTATAGGGCCCTCGTCCAGTTGAGTCACCAGCAGTACTACCACCCATTGGGCCACCGATGCCACCAGCCCCAACAGCAGGTGATGCACACCGCTTGAGCACGCTGCACGAGTTCCAACGCCAGAGGCCACCTAGGTTCCTGGGAGAGACTAACCCACAGGCGGCTGAGGATTGGATGGAGGTTGTGGTGAGAGTCTTCAGGCTTGAAGGTACATCAGTGGACTTCATGGTGATCCTTGCTGCCTGCCTCCTTCAGCCAGCAGCAGGCAGATGGTGCAGCTTGATTATCCAGATGCATGATGAGGACTCACTTCTATGGGAAGACTTAGAAAGCCTGTTCTGCTCAGAGTTTGTTCCAGCCACCCTCCGTGCGGTGCACATACAGGAGTTACTACAGCTGCGATAGGGCAGTATGACAGTATCCCAGTACTCGGCGAGATTTACAGACCTATCACTCTACTCTACATATGTGGTACGGGACCCGTTTTTCAGGGCCTTGATATTCTAGCAGGGATAGAGGCATGAGATCAGAGCTTCGACGATTCCCCTCAGCATCACGACGTAGATGGGAGTGTTGGAGCGAGCCCTTCGATTGGAGAGTTTCCTTGCTGAGTAGTCTCCAGTAGCGGGACCCACCACTAGTTGACTTGCAGTGGAGTCATCTTCAACTGGAAATAGACAGAAGACACAGGGGTCCAAGAGGACCAAACCCACCGGTGGCCGACTGCATGACTCTGGTTCAGTTGTGTGGGGAAACTGGAGTGGAATCAGAGCCAGTCGTGCCAGGAGTTGGCAATGTTACTCCTGTGGCAGGCTTGGCCACATAGAATGTGACAATCCGACCCGCTGTATAAACGATCAGCATATAGATGAAGAACCTCCCAGGTAGAGGCTGAGGTTTGATCAAGGCGGACCACAAGGATCAGGTGACCGTTGTAGAGGAGCTGGCAATGCATCTAGTAGTGGATGACGCCTTGAGGTGTTTCAACCACCACCACCAGGAGGACCACCTTGACAGCTGGGAACATATGGACATGGTAGATCACAGCTTCAGGCAGCAGAAGCATATGACTACGGAGATCCGTAACTAGGTGGACAGGAGCGGGACTAGTTCCACGCATAGAGGACTATGTTTTTTGTGCTTCTAGCTTCCTTTTTGTTTTTTTCTGTGGTTGTTTTGTGTCATTGTGTTTTGATATGTAGTAATAAAAGACCATATTCCTTGTGATATTTTATTTCTTGTCCTTTTTGTATGTTTGATACTAAGAGGTTTCGGTTAAAACTGTTGACTTGACCCTCACTTGTGAGATTCCTACTGGAGGAGACCCAGTAACCACACACTGGTGCCTACAGTGTATCTCAACCCTTGAAGGCGAGAGTAATGGTTGGATCTCTCGGTAGTAGTGTCTAGGCCTTACGACGTCATATATGGCATGAAATAGTACCGTTCAGGTCAGGATTGACTGTATTAGGAAAAGAACATGGTTCATCCAGGGGATGAGACCTATTTTTTTCTTTTCAGCAGAGGATAAATCTCAGCTGCTCTTTGGTAGAACATAGACGAAGAAGGGTGGAGATTAGTTCTTATATTTGGATAGTCTCACCCATTGTTCATTGAGCGAAAGGTTTAAGATTCTATCCAACTCAATAGTCTCAGTTGTATCTTCTCTCAGAAGGACATGAACTAGAGACAGCGGTGAAGGCTTGAATTTTTACAGGACTATGACTTCAATATGGTTTATACTCCGGGGGAGGGGAATGTTGTAGTAGATGTTCTTAGTAAGTGATCAGGATTTCAGCTATTAGGAGTAGTGAAATAGCAGCTGGCCGAATTTTATATATCCTTTGTGGATAGTGATGATGAATGCATAGAGTAGACAGAAGTCCTAGGATAATAAGGGATGAGGCCACTGGAGTTCGAGGGTGATGACCACGGCTTCTTACGGGCCTCACCTTGATGGGGTCTACGGATATTTGGTTAGGGGGGGAAGTTATCTGTGCGATTCATCAGACCCTTCAGGGTCCCCAGCAGAGTAGACAAGGTGGCCTACCGCCTACCCTTTCCACCTCATATGCACTGGGTCCATGACGTCATCCATGTATCTTAGCTGAGGAGATGTGTGCATGACCTATTTGTCATCATTGATCACAGGGATCTGTACATCGATGATGGGGTGACATTCACGGAGGTCCTGGTGGAGATCTAGTATTGATAAGAGCAGGTCCTACGTGGATGATTGATTTCTCTTGTGCTCTTTTGCTGGCAGCATGGGAACCTCCAGCAGAGCACATGTGATCGGGAGGCTTAGATGTGTTCTTGGTACCCCCTTTTGTTTCCCTAGCATGCATTGTTGCTCTATAGGGACATAAAGCCCTGAGGTGGGAGTAATGTAAAGACCCGTAAATCTAAATGAATTTTTTTTTCTTAATTTCTTTGGAATTTTACAAGTGCGCAGTTACTGACGGCACTAGATTCCGAGGCCCGGTCTGCCCGAAATCAATTTCTGAAGTTTAGATCGGGTATGTTCAATGAACGAACGAGTGAGTTTTTCTGTCTTTTGAACCGGTTCTCGGAATTGAAATTTGAGGGCACCAATGAACTCGCAGTGCTGAGATTCTCTTAGGCGATACTTAACATTGGTTGGCAGGAGTCTGACAAAAAAGAAAATTTTTGGACATTTCGGAAAAATAATAAAATAACTAAATGAGTTATTTTGTCTTCCTTCGACTGTTGAGCGGCAGTTGGCAGAACCACAGTGTAACGACGATCATTAAATAAGGCATTTAATGATCTTTTTCTTTTGTTGTGAAACCGCAACACTCGCCTAATTAATGGTGCTTTTATTATGGTACATTAATAAACCATATTAATGAGCTAAACGTTGAGATTGTTTCTTTTTATTTAATCAATCCGTTGGCGAAAGGATTGGTGATCGTGGGGAAATCTTTGGAAAAGCGCCGACAATGTCATCCTTCAATGAAGAACGGATAACATGACAACCATTTGAGGAAATGATCTGTAGGTTGACAAGCGATGACAAACGTCAAACGACAACGAACGTGGAATTACTTCCTTCGTCTGCATTGGATTCCACCGAATTCATGTAGGGGAATATTTTATATTTCTCATTTATGGGGTTTATACCTTTGAGCTTGAGAGTTTATTTGTAGGATATATATTTGTGGATTCATTACCCTAGTTTAAATTTCTCATGATGAACGCGAATTAAATAAATTAATTCATGGATCGATAAAAAATTGACTGACTTAATTTTTTTCTTGTTTATCTTGAATTTGAAATTCTTGAAGCATGATAAATATAAAATTTCCAATTCCCCATATTCTTGATTCTCAAAAATGATGGCCAAACTAACATGGCTATCGATACCCACTATGACTGTAATATTTCCTTATTCATTGTCCGTGCATTCTTCACGTGGTCTTCATCCCCAAATAATTAAACAACCTAGAAACTCAATGTTTCCCTGAGCGCGACATACGAACGCGAAGATCTCGACCAGAGGATCATGGATATGCGTTCGTATATTTATTCCGAGTTAAATTGAAGAAGGAATGGAGTGTGGAAGGATCTTGTGGCGCGAGTAGGGAGGTATGGTGGAGCAAGGTTAGTAGGCCAAGGCTAAATCCGTCCGTGAAGCATGTTTGGGTGCTAATTGGGAGAAAGGTATCAGGAATTTCATAGGAGAAGTGTAAGATTGGAGAGAGAAGAAAAATATATTAATGATGGTATATAAAAAAATATAAGATTAAATGAGAAGAAAGGAGAGAAGGAATCCAATGGGGTGTGTTGGCCATGCGTAAAGAACGGAGTGAGGCGCACCAAAATTGGAGAAAGGTGGTGGGTGACATGGAATCCTTCAAATATATCAATTAAAAATAATCATATAATAATCATATTATTATTTTTGTTGATAAAACACTTTTTTGACTGTAACTTATGTGCGCGACGTCTGATTAGTTTGCCGTCAGTGGTGATCTAATACTGTCATTAATACGGTCGATTCAAGTCTAATGTTGGATACTAAATTCTGGTTCATGGCTTGGGCCCATGAAACATCGATTATTATTATTATTATTATTATTATTACGGGATCTTGTATCAGACATATCTCTCTCATACTGTGTCGGAATGATGAACCGTCTGTGGCTTTGTGACCCTATAATTAAGATAGTTGTTTCAAGACAAATTTTGGAGATTTAAGTCAAGGTCGAGGTGTGGGCCCCATGAGGCCCTTTTCGCACGTGTTGCGGTGAAAGGAAATGTTTTCACCGGCTATCCATTTTGGACAAATGGGTAGTCCGACTCTTGTGCTTTTCGGTAAGGATCACAATGGTGTCATCGGTTTGGTTAATCAGTGTCGTTTGAAGTACGTCTGGGTTGGATTGAACAAGAATCCAACAGGGGCCTTCGGAGCGGTAACACTTATAACTTGAGGACTAGACATCCGATTGACATACCGTCGACTATGTTGGATTCCTCTTCATGAGACGGATCTTTTCGAATACTTCACCTGTGGTTTGGACGCAGATGGTGTATGGTCTTGTTGGATTGTACCCAAAATCCAACCGGGCCCCTCGAACGGAAATTCTAATAACTCACAGACTGTTTGACCGATTGAGGAGCTATCTATTGCGTTGAGACCCCTATGACGAGGCGGTCCTTTGAGATACTTCCATGTGAGATTATGTAACTCTTGGAAGTATCAACCAGTAGCTCATGGAGAAGACCCTCCTAGAGATGAGCGTGTGGAGTGCAGAGACCTAGTAGCTGTAGAGTTGATGACTGCTTGACCGATTCGACTCAGAGTGATTTGATTAGCCTAGTGGACGGAGCGCCCGATATTTGGCTGTAGACCCATGGAAGACAGAGTGCCTAGTAGTTGGCAGTAGACCCGCAATACTCGATAAGAGGAGTACCTCTGTAGGCTATTAGGGGGAGCACCCGGTATTTGGAGGTAGACCCACATCGAACGGAGCACCAGGTATTTGGAAGAAGACCCGCGGTACTCGACAGGAGGAGTACCTCAGCAGTCTAAGGTTAGTGACCAATGCCTCGGAGTCATGACAGGATCACTGTACTTGACAGAGGAGGAGATCTTCAGTAGTTGGGGTTTCGATATCATTAATGAAAAACCTGGTTTGAGCTAAGTCAATGACCCTTTGTGTTTACCTCATGATTGAGATGGGTTACTTGATAACATAGGTATATGTACAAGCATATAACTAAGTAAAGGTTATCTATTGAGATCATTCTTTATGTTATATCCTTGTTGGTTTTAGTGAGACCATGAGGGTCTCAGGGTCCCTACTGAGTATTTTTATTCTCACCCCTAAATGGGCTATGCCCGCACATTATTGTGTTGGTTCCAGATGACGGACACCACTGATCGTGGTTGAGGCTTGTAGAGCTGGACGGTACCCGGAGGTGGATCTCACGACGAGTCGGTACCTGGAGGAGACGGATGGACATGGAGTACTGAGGAGGACATCTGTACCTACCCTCCATGTATGAACCCAGAGGACTATCTAGGAGCAGCTTCACCATTCAGCTGTTGTCTTTTCAGTTGTACTTTTATTCATTTGTAGTTTTACCTTTCTGTTGGGCTTGTATTTCCGTTCCCTTTGTACTTTCCGCACACCAGTTACTGCTTACTTATTGTTTACTTCCTCTTATACTCTGGTTGTGTGTGTGTTTACGTTTTATAAAGGTTGTTCCTTCACAGTTATAGGGATTTACGCCTTTGGTCCTAGTTGCCAGCCCCTGGCCTATGGAAGGCGGTCTTGGGGTAGTTACGAAACGAGCCCCGGGGGACGGGTCATGATAAATTTTATTTTCATATTTTCAACTCAGTACATGAAAACATCGGTTTTAGTGAAAAAAATGGCACCTGAATCACATGGGAAGTGTTGTTCTTTCCGTGTACATCATGAATCGGCTCTCTAGATACTCTCTATGGACTGTAGTGCATCATGTTTTATTTATGGATGCCTTTACATAGATAGCTAGCCAGGATTCCTTGGCATGATCATGAGGAAGCACACATGATGAGGGTGTTCCCTGAGATTCAAAGGGACTGACCTCCCAGGTTTTAGGGTGAGACATACCCCAAGTTGGTTGAGGATTTTTTGGTGGTAACCACTAGTTTCTATCGTCATGTGAGGAAGCATTATAACTATATGTAAATCATTTCCATGAGTCTTTTTATGGATCTAATGGGAGATATTGGAGCATGGTGATATAGTAACATTATGAAACAACTATCCCCTTGATAGGCGTCAATTGTCTCATCAGGGAGGATTTTTATGTGGCCATGTTGCGATCGGTACATATGCAAAAGCATCTGCATCTACCGTAGGGCAGTATTATTGTGGAGGAGTATTCAGAAAATTTTATTAGTCATTTACGCTACTCTATGTATATGTTATGAGACTAATTCATCAGTGATTAAATCATTGAGTAAGGATTATGATGAGACATCATGGAATCGGGGGAATCCCTTAGAATTTATACATATTTTGAGGTATTGGAGAGAGATATTTTTGTAGGTTTTTTTTTCTGGAAGAGCAGACACCAATAGTTGGAGCTACTAGTGGGAACCAGGTTAATAAGACCTCTAAAGTTGGTAGAAAAATGTTATCGTAGGTATCCATGTGGGTGATTCCCTAGGGAGTGTGATCCCAAGACATATGATCAGATGTGCTAGGCTCCCATGGCTGCTCAAATAAACTCATGGAAAGACAATGTTACTCATGTGGCGGTCAATGAAATATGACACGAGATTGCCTGAAATGTCATATAGCTAATTAAGAGATTGTCACAGAAATTCCATTGTAGATATAGATACTGGAGGAGGGTTGTCCATAGGGAGGATGACGTGGCATATGGGGAGGTAATTAAGTAGGAGTTGGTCATAGGTTTGACCTATTACCACATCCACCCCCATGTTTTCCTTTCCAATCATATATAAATTGTGGACAGCGATGATGCTTATAGCATGCGATGGGGGATTATGACCCCATTTCTCTCTGTATTATACGTGGTATGATACATTTCTATTTCACCTAAGTTTTAGTATTGAAAAAAATATGCTAGTAATTCATTTATTTCCGTAAACCATATCTTGGACTCAATGATACTGGTTGAACCATTATCTCGACCCTAACGCTTAGAGACTCCTATTGAAGGTGACTCGATAATCACATCCTAGTTTCCACTGTCTGACCTACCACATAGAGGAATGATATTCAGTTGGTATCTCTTGGTATCAGTTTTGAGGCCTTACGATGTCATTCTTGGCATGGTATGGTTATCCACAGTTCATGCCCCAATTGACTATTTTTGGTGAATAGTGAGGTGTGTCTATAAGGAAGGAACCAGGTTTCCCTTTTTGGTGTAACAAAGATAGATGTAATGCTGGATGTACTCACACATATGTTAGGGCAACTGATTACTCATCAGTTGGCTAGCCTCACCCTTAGTTTAGTGTATGATATGAGGCATCAGTTTCCTACATGGGTGGAAGAGTATGAGTACATCTTTTGTGAATATGTTCTAGGTTTACCTCCCAAAAGGAAGATAAAAATATGCATTGATCTTCTCCCTAGGAGAATAATGATATTTAAACATGCTTATCGTATATACCCTATTGTGATTCTTGATATGATGGTGTAGTTGGAGGACCATTAGATGAAGGGCATAGTGAGGCCCAATGTTTCACCCTTGGGTAGCCCATGTTTTGTTTTCCAATAAGGGTAAAGAGAGATTGAGGTTTTGATTGAATTACCAAGGCTTAAAGAAGGTGAAAATAAAGAACAAGTACCCACTATTGAGGATTTATAAACTTTATGATCAGTTGAAAGGGGTGTAGAGGTTCTCAAAGATTGGCCTCAGATCAAACATTCAACATCAATGATTTTAGGATGAGGATATTTCAAGGACATCAATCATATGTCATTATGTTCAGTATGAGTACAGAGTGGTGTTGTTTGGTTTGACGAACATACCAGAATTGTTAATGGGACTTATGAATCAGATAATTGGACCCTATATAGACCATTTAATGGTGGTATTCATCTATGACATACTAGTAGACTCTGCATCTGAGGAAGAGCATGTGGGACACTTCCGGAAGGTCATGGATACACTCTGACAGCACCATCATTTTGGGAATCTCTTAAAGAACCTATTATGGATTAAATAGGTCCATTTTCTATGAAATTTCATCCTAGAGGCTCAATTTGTAGTGGAACCATTGAATTTTCATTCCGTTCTTCCCTAGAAACCACCAAAGATTGTTACCATGGTGTGGAGTTTCCTTGGATTCGAAGGGTACTATAAGATGTTTGTACTAAACTTATCTATATTATAACCACCATTTAAAACTTCTACATGAAACGGGTTGTCATTTTTTTGGATATAAATGTACCGATGGTGATTTCTGGATATATGGTAGAGGTTGTAGAGCACTCCAATCCTAAAGATACCAGAGGAAAGCGTATAGTATGTGGTGTTATATAATACATTTGTTAAAGTGACTAATTGGGTCATCATTCAATGTCAATAGATGATTGGAAATGGTTTATTCTATTTGATACAACATGATAATAAGTATGATACTCATAATCTTGAGTTATAAGTGGTAGTTTTCACATTAATGATATGGTGACACTACCTCATAGAAAATCAATTTATCATTACTCTGGTCAGAAGAGTATAAATTATATAATCTCTTAGAATGATCTAAACACGAGATAGAGGTGATTGGCTAGAGTTCCTCCAGGACTATGACTTACAAATTTTCTATACTATTTGGAAAGAGAATGTAGTGGTAGATGCTCTCAGTAATATATCCAGTTCTGTGTAGTTGAACGAGGTTTCAGAGCAGTTGGCTTTAGTGGAGTTATAATTTATGAATGAAGATATAGTATCTTACCAAGAGTCGATGGTTTTTACACCTACACTCTTACAACATGCCATGGATTCATTGATTGGGGATACAGACTATGAGACCGTAAGTTCTCAAATGTCTATAGGGCATACTTTTGATGGATATTTGAAAGGTGGGGAGAACATAGTAATTTTCAAAGGATTTATAGTAGTTCCAGTGGAATTAATGGATTTTGTTTTAATGGACTTTCATACATCCACTTTTGGGGTACATACATGTAAAGAGAAGACGTACTATGGCCTCTGATGTCAGTTATGGTTTCTAGGGATGAAGGCATGGGTTACCAAATTTGTTTCTCGGTGCCTTACGTGTCCGCAATAGAAGGATAAGCACCTGGTTCTAGCAGGGTTAGAACAATCCCTTGAGGTTATATAATAGTAGTGGGATTGAATATCAATGGGCTTTAAAACAGGTTTACCACGTCAATCTAGGGAACATGATTCCATCTAGGTGGCTGTTGACTAACTAACCATGTCGGTCAACATCCAAGCTATCCATCAGCAATGTTTAGTAGTGGGAATGGGATGACTTAATGTGTAAGAGATTGTTTGACTCCATGGAGTCCAATCAATGGTAGTATCTGATCTTGATTCCCACATTCCATCCCAGTTTGGAATGGATTGTTGGAAAAATTTGGTACCCAACACCACATGATCATAGCATTTCACCTGTTGATGGACCACTAGGCTGAGCGTGCCAATCGGGAACTGGATGACTATATGCATGATCACATATTAAAATTTGTCCATAGTTTGGAGGATCACCTACCACTGGTGTAGTTTACAAACAACAGAATCTAATATTCCAACATTTGTATGGAACCATTCAATGCCCTGTACGGGCTACCCTAATGATCACCCCTTTGTCGAACTAGAAAAGATGATTCAACACTCATGGGCTTGATGTTGGTGAAAGCTACATTTGAGAACGTGAAGATCATATAGGTGTAGATAAAGAATGCACAGAGTTTTCAGAAGTGTTATGCTGATAAGTGATAGGGGCATTTATAGTTCGAGGGAGGAGAAAAATTGTTCCTTTAGGTGTCACCTCGGTGAGGATTATAGAGATTTGGATAGGGGTTCAAGCTATCTCTAAGGTTCATCATCCCTTTCCAGATACTTTGTAGAGTAAGAAAGATGGTGTAGTACTTAGATATATCACCACAGTTATATCATGTACATGAAATCTTCTAGATGTTGAAACTGAGGAGATACATGCATGCCCCATCACACATCATCGACTGGGGCGAGCTGGACATCGAGGATTGAGAGAATCATTTTGAGAACCTGGTGGATATCAAGGATGGGTAATAGGGGGTCCTTCATGGGTGATCGATTCCTTTATTGCGTGTCTGGTGGTAGCATGGGAATCCCGTGTATAGAAAATTGGAGGTAGGGGCTCATATCGTTATCATTACCTCATATGTTTTTGTAGCACCTTTTTCCCTTTTGGGGACGTAAAGCCCCAATGTGGGGAAAACATAACATCACATATTTTCTTTGTATCAATTTTGGATATTATATGGAATAATATAAAAGAGTATTCCCTAAGGTGACATGATATTATGAGGCATGTTGTACCAATAATAAATGTTCTGAAACATAATAAAAAACAAAATTGAACTCATGCATAATTTCCCAAAATATGTTGGATAACTCTTAAATGTTTGCCCATATCATAAATCCTAGGGTACCATTTAGTTTAGTATAGCGGATTTACCTTTGGATATAACTAACTTTAGTCTTCATAGGTCATTTGTGAAACATTTATTATAGAATGTAAATAGAATATACTAATTTAGTAAAAATTATTTATAATGCAATGAATTTTACATTAAATCTATCATATTCTTGGAAATAAATGGATAGTGACATAACCATGGAGGTGTCGGAGGGTCATTGGAGGGAACCATAGAGAATTCACTCAGGTGAATGAAAATGGATCATGATCGGATCGTAGAAAGTTGCACCAATGAAATCTATGGAACTTGTCAATGATAGCAAGACAATCATTCCATTCTGATGATCGATCCAACATGAGGAAGGTCTTATGATTTATAGTTTTAAATCATAATTATTGATTCCTATGATGAACATGGAGTAATCCACAATCTAATTAGGCTATGTATCAGTCATATTTGAGTAATGGGATTTTATTATGGTTTATCGGGAATTATTGATAAAGTTTTCTAACCCAAATCATATGATCATGCTCATTTGTTTCGAATACTTGGACAATGATGATAAAAAATTGATCATGTGAATTTATCTTGCTATTCTCTTCATTCATTTCTATTGGATCACTGAAGTTCCTAGCTTTTCATTGTTGGGTGGTTCAAAATTTTTTAGAACTATAGGATTGGAGGAGATTCAACAACCATGTATAGATCTTTGTAGATTAGGACCCATGTCCCATGAATTTAAGACTAGTTGATTTTTGGGGCATCATTGTAGGTGTTTTGGTATATGGAAGTGTCCAATTGCACATAACCTATGACCAGTGACCAGAGGTGGAATTTGGTGGCACACTGCATGTGGGAGGTGAGGATCGTTGATGTAGTGTGGCTACACTTTTCGTACATGGTGGTGGATGGGGTGGTAGTGGAGAAGGATTCGGTAGTAGATTCCATGAAAAGAAGGACGTGGTAGTAGACACAGAATGGTGGAAGATGTAGAGTGAGCTAGTCCAGGGGCCAGGTTCAGGTGTATTAGCTCGATCGCTTCGCTAGGTCAGGTTTTCGGGTCTGGTTTTCAGTTCAAGCCAGGCTAGACCTTGGTCAAAACCAATTCGGATCTAGGAAAACCATGATTCATCTCAGATTTAGTTGACCGCAATGGTCGACCTCATTGGTAGACCATGGTGGTTTCCCATAGGGTCTCTACATCTCGAGATGTCATGGGTGCACTGACTGTGACAATCAACCACAAATATCGATTGTGGGGTGAGCGACTATGAGGTTGGGCCATGTGGTAAGTCATCTAACCATTTTGGTTGGTGTACCTACTGTGGCCACGTATCCATAGGAACCTAACATTCATATAAGAAGTTTCAATCTACTGAACTAATCTCTTAAATAGAGAATCAGATCATTAATAAATCTACTGCGTTGAGACCCTAACGTTGAGATGGTCTCTTTGACACAAGTGATGAGATTTTAGTATGGACCATTATAGGTTAATTTCATTCCCTTTGTCCATTCCTCAAGGGTTTAGTATATCATTCCCTATGCATCAATGTATTGTATTCCCCTCAAGAAGGCATGTCTTAGTGGGAGCATTGTATCCATACATGAGACTGGAGTTCGATTCTCTATCATCGCAAGTGGAGTCTATCGAATCGTGTGACCTCCATGAGTAAGTAGTCAGTCCTCCATTTTCTGGGCCGCATTGGGAGGGCCTATGTTATCCACTAGTGTGTTTGGGAATGATCCCTTATATAGAAGGTTGATATATATTTGGTATATGGTGTCCCCCAGTCAGTTATACGTGTGACTTGTGGTGTCCCATGGTCAGTTCTGGTCATGATCACCTCTCCATGTAGCATATTCTTCCATGAAAAATGATTTCACTTTGGGCGGTTCTCAAATGATCTATTACTCTTCGTTGAGATTCTTCAATTATAATGTGTCTCAAGGAGTGAGTTCTCATGGTATGAACACACTGTGAACACAATCCTATGTCTCGCAGTGGTTTATTACCACCTAATGGCATGGTGTCCCTCTTGTGTATATATGGTTATTCTAGTAATGTGTGATGTATATATATACCTATATAAATATTAAAATACATTCCTTTTTTTAATGATTTTTGGTATTGGGGTGTCCTACCGAGTATTGTTATAGTCACCCCATCACTGGCATAACCTACACATGACATGTCTTTTGTGGATGGTTGACATTTTGATGGAGTCCAAGGCTGAATATGATCAGATAGTTATATGTGAGTCTGGATATACTATGGTGTGTTCAGGTGGCTTCTAGACAACAGTCACAGTACCCTTTACCTTCTGGATAGACGCGTGGTTATATAATATCTGTTGTGTACCTGTTTTTTCCCTCTTTTCATTCCATTAAGTTACCTGCCTCACATTGTTTTGTAATCTTAGGGGTATATAAGCATATTATAAATAGAATTTTTTAAATTTCATCATTCTGGGACATCGATGTGTGTGTGTCTGTACATGTACTTGAGGTTATTGCCTCCAATTTTCAGGATATTTCTACTCAATGTTAGTCACTAGGCATTGTCCATTTGGAGATGGACTTGGGGTAGTCACAGAATGTGCCCCTCTAGGATGGGTTGTGATAGAGTACTTCTCTTCATCCCAAGATTTAATCCCCTTGACACATTCTCAGATTTTCCATTCTACAATTTCACAATCAAATCATATGTATTTCATCCAATGAAAATTTACTTGAGATTTCACAATATGCACTAGTCACTAAAACAAAGACAAATCAGATTCCAGTTCCAATTCATCCAAGTCTGGAATGAGAGTGAGGTCTAGGTTATACATCATCAATTATGATACATGGAATATTTCATAGATTGATGTCAACTAGGATGGTAAAGCTAATAGTTATTCTACCATACCAATTCTCAAAGTAATCTCATGGGGTTCATCATACCACGATCATAGCTTCACTTTTATTACCAAGTAAATTTTGACCCATGTGATGGTCTACCTTGATATAACCCATATCATCAACTAATAAATTTAAAGACAGTTTCCTTTGATTATCCTAAAACTATTAGATGTTAAGAAATATAAATAACCACATCATAATAACAAAATAATTATCTAATGTCCCATCTACAATTTCCATTCCCAAAATATATTTCTAACCCACTTTTTCACATTTGAAATGTTAATAACATTACCAACCCTCGAGTTCCTCAAAGGGTGATATCATTATTCTACATTGGTAAATATTTTTACATGAAAACTCCAACAATACCAAATAGTTATACCATGATTATCCAAAATAGGACACAAATGAAAATACTATATCTTGTAGAAAGTTGTATTCCAACATTTTATGACCATTCATTTGAGGCTGGCAGGTCATACTCAATGTGACAAGAGATCTCATTTCATTTTGATGGCCATCCAAGAACCTAGAGTGATGTGGGGGTCCCTGCCAAAATTTATTGATAAAAAACCCCATGAATCCACATCATTTCAAGAACATACAATAAACAAAACACATCTACCTTGGTTTACTCCTTGATCATAATGAAATGGGTTGATTTGTTCAGATATTAAATAACTACCAAAACTGAATTCTACCCATGGATGTGTAGGTTATATTAATGATGAAATACATGGCATACCAAACATAATTCAATGTAGAAATTGGTAGATACACAAAAATACATGAGGGTCTCTCCGGAATGGTTTTAATCTACTAAAAACTTTTACATCTAGATATAAATTAAACTATATCACTCCTCATATATGGCCACCATAATAGGAAGAAGACAACATAAAACATTTTTATGGTACATGGATTAAAATCCCACTTAGTCTGATGGCTACCCTACTACAGTAGGCTCTAAAATGTAAATGAAACCACAAACAACCCCTAAAATAAATAACACCCTTGCATGGAATCTAAAATTCACTAGAAACATCCCCCAATTTAGAAACTCCATGGATCATTGAAATAGATTATAAATATGATAATAATCCAATATAAACTCTATAAGAGAATGAATTAGCAGAACATTGACCAAGAATATTCCCCCACAATGCTCCTTGGTCTCCACATACATCTGAGTGAAAATACTTGTAAAAGTTCATTTCTCTAGAATTGTTTACCCTATCCAAATGTATCATCTTATATAGAGAATAATATAAAAAATTTATTTTACCAGGTTGTACAAAAAATGTTAGTCAAATCCATGAAGGTACTTGTCTCATTAGTGTTTCCTTATATTTAGTTCCGTCTGGGTGAAAATGTAGTCCAAAATCTTATGATCAATGCAAACCAAAAACATCTCCCCTAGGTGATAGCTGAAAAATATATTTAATGTTTGTGCCACCACTACCAATTATAGATCCTGGGTAAGACAATTCATTTCATTTGGTCATTTTTTTTCAATAACAACATGCATCCAATTACTCATCCTGCATCAAGACATACCCACTATGCATAATTTGATTATCAAATTGGAAAAAATATCCCTTCCCTTATTTACTAATGATAAAAGAGGCACTTTTTAAATAAATACATATAATCCTCAAAAGATTCTTGACCCTCTGATCTCTATTCAAACCTCACAAAATTAAGGGTTAGTGTGTTAATGGATGAAAAAATTGATACATCCTAGAAAAATTAACTATAATACCCAGACGATACTATAATTTTCATGAGATTCAAGAAATTACTTATTTACTACATTGAAATCAATACTTTGATCTTATAACGGTTCACTCAAACCCCATGTTATGAATCATATGGGCCATAAATTTTATATACTAATCCAAAATGTACAATTGGTGAGAATAGCATAGATATGATGAATTTAAATAGTTCCATCATGATCCCCATATTCATCTCATGATTTTCCATAGTATCTGATTAGACCAAGATGTTATCTGAAGACAACAACATGAATGTGTTGAATCTCTAATGGAACACTTGTTTCATATGATTGCTAAAAAACTGGATTTTTTATAATCTTGAATAGCATGACCATGAACTAGAAGTGGCCACACCTTATTTGAATAGTTGTTTTAGTAATATCTAGCTCTCAAACCCATAATTTTTGATACTCATAGCACAATTCAATTTTGTAAAACCACATATCCTCATTGATCAGATCACCTACACCGTCAATGCCTTAAAGGGGATAATTAAACATGATTTTCACCCAATTCAACTTTTGATAGTCAATACACAATGGAATGAATCCATTAGGCTTTTTTGAAAAAAGAACTATGGTGGACCCATTTGATATGCTTGGGAAAATTAATAGATTGGATACCCAATAATCCAGCATTATCTTTAATTACTTCAACTATGTGGGGGATATAATATATGATGGATGAGATATCAACTATGTTCCCTATTCCAAATTGATGGTGAACTCCGCATCCCACACTAGAGGAAACCAAATGAAATCCATTGGACGTAGTAGTAGGGACTCATCCATTGAAATAGGTAATACCTCCTCTGAACCTCTATCATCATCCTCCATCCAAAGTTATGATATAATTAAACATGATTTCCCATCTCTGGATGTTGAGGTCTATCTCACCATGATTGAGGATCCCATTCACCTTGAATGGCCTGGGTAATCACTGCACGTTTCATGAATCCCACTCACAACTGGTAAAAAAAATTTCCACATTGAAATAAATATTCCAATCCACAGTGATGATCATATCAAATAAGTCTATATCTATAACCAAAAAATCACATTTCATATTGACCCCTAACATAACTGGAGTGCATGGTGGACACATGAAACCTTATAATCAATTATAACTAATTGAAATAACATACTTTATTACATTACTCATAATCTTTTTTATAAAATTAATCAATAACCCAAGAAAGGAATAAAAAAAATTATTACAATCCCATGGTCTAAAAAATTTATACTTGTGGATGATGTAGCAAAAACAAAATCTTGAACTATCAATGGTCATGCATCAAATTACACTAGTTCTTAATCCATAAATTCAAGGTGATATATCTCCACTTATTCATGTTTTCATTTAATAGAATATGGTTCTACCCTGGGAAGACTCTGACTATTGGAGGATTTATTTTTCCCATCATTTCCAGTTGACTGAGAACCCTTTTCTCTTGAAGTACCAAACTGAGTGGGTAATTCCCTATGGGCAGAGGAACCAATTATACATTGATTTTCCTCAACCCACCCATACAGATCCTCGAATACTAACCCAGGAACCCATAATGAAAGTATGGTCTAGGTGGAAATGTACATGCTTCAGACATGATCCTCATCCTTCTCAACTAGTTGTATAAAACTGACCCACCAGTAGTGGTCGTAGATGAGGGATGTCAAGATTTTTTGACTGATCTACCACCATTATTTGTCTCCATATCATTGTAATTTATATATCCTTTTAGTAAAACCACTAAAATCGTATCCTAATGATGAAACTACCATAGAAAACCCCAATTTACTAGAACAGTCTCTCTATACCACCAAGGATCGATCCACTATCTCAACAAATGTATTCATATTGGTCATGAAGAATTAGAGCCCAATGTATATTTTTATCCCCCACTACATAATTATGAGCATATATATCTTCATTGGAAACTTCTTCATGTGAAAAATAGACCAATTCCTTGATTTAGTTGGTATATTCCGACAAATGACTATCCCATGATAGAAATATAGAAAATATTGGCTCACAAAAGGGGCCTAGGAATTAAGGAAATACTGGTTATTAAATAAAATATTGATGTCCTTCCATCTTATATGATATTTCTTCTGATCAACGGCGGCAAATTCCCACTATAAATGATATTTTCCTTGTAGAAATAATGAAGAAAACTTTACATTACTGGCTCCAATCATGTTACCAAACCCATAAAATCATCTCTCTCTATTCAATCCAATCCACTATCTCATCGGGTTATGTGATACCATTGAAGGAATGATGATTTTTATTAAGTAACTCATGAGCCTTGTCATTTTCTAGACCCATTTAAACTATCTATGAATGTGAAGGCCTATACCCATCCCCTTATCAACTTCCCTGATAGCCTGAACAATCCCATCAACTAATCTCTAATCAACTGGTTATGGTAATCTTTCTCCAGCCTCTCCCTTCATCAACATAATATCTTTCCAAGGAAAAATACTCCTACATAATTTAACAAAACCAATGAAACCATCAACACCTCACCCAAGAAAATTTCATCAACACAAAATTACAAAGACTTCTATTAATCAAGTCAAAAACACAATAATAAAAATCAATAACCATTCCAATCCACAACTCTTAATGTCCATGATATGTATTATCTTTTACATCGCCCTAGGAAGAAAAGTAAAATAAATTTCCAAAAATTCAATGGCGACCCCAGTCCTTTAATAATTATTGATGGCCAAACACCCCACCCACAACCAAAGCTTCAAACCCCAATATTTTCATATATGGTCTATCCAAAGTCTCCCAAATAACATGACCCAAAGAAAGGGGGAAACATGACTTGGTATAATTTTTCACAAACCTAGCCAGACCACTATCCAACCCACCACCCAACATGGCCAACATCATGGCATGGAAGGTGTTACAGATGCCCATGTTCTCCAAACTAGTACTTTTGATTCAAGAAACACCATTTGGATTGATTTCACTTATGTAATCACCCCAAAATAATCCAAAAAAATAATATATCACAACACAACAATGGTCATAACCAAAAAAATGACTGACAAGAGTTTAACATATTAAATTTCACACCAAATTCAAAAATTCAAAAAAAAAGGAGCAGAACCAACTATAAAAAATTCCACCATTAAAAAATATTTTTAAGACCCTCAGGCCACCTTCATAAACACCTTCCCCTAAGAGGAAACACTAGAACAATGATCCCTGATAACCAACATATGAAACCCAATCTTTACCTTGTTAAAAAATAATATGATATACATACACCAAAACATGTATGGAGGATTTGATCCAAATTACCAATTAGATATCATAAAAAATACATTCCATGTAATTTAATTCGATAAAAATTTCACATTCTAGTTTTCCTTAGAAAAAATGATATATTGTTTAATAAAACATTATTTACAAATAAAATGGGAGAGTAGGTAAAGATTTTGACATGGTTAATGGTAATAATAACATTAACCCCAAATGAATTTCCTAATTCACTAGGGTTAAAAGGTATTTAGGATCCTTAAACTCTTGGGGATCTCATTTCCCTGAATAGATGTTCATTAATCGAGCCTCTAATCCTCATCGCTTGTATCATTATTTAGTGTTGTAACATCAATACATGTTAGAGAGACTAGGCCTCGCACCTAATGACTCACCCAACATAATATCCCTAGTCTTTCTTCCTAGATACCTAGGATTCCCTTAATCTCAATTTCATCCCCTATTTCACATATATGACATCTTATACAAACACACATCAAAAAATTTAAAACACACACAACGAACAACCATTTACAATAAGAAAAACATTATTAAATCCTTACTCAAACTAAAACAGTTGGATAACATGATTTGAACCACTAAAAACATTTCTATAACATATTTTGAAAAAATATCATTATAAATCATCAAATAATTAAAAATCATAGAACCACCCAACACTTTCTTATAAACTTTTGAAAATGGGTTGGAAACTATGACCTCCCTGATGAAAAACCCTATAATGGGAATATTGTATAAACCATAAAGGTTATAAAATAATAGATAATATTTAACTTTAATTGGTTCAAACTTTTCAACAGAAAAATTATTACACAAGAGAGATACGTGAAAAATATCAAGACAATGAGGGAAAAGAGGAAAGGAGGAGATTACCTAGAGACTAGATAATGATTTCACTCAAATCAACAAAAGATATGAATCCCACGGGAGTGGAAGAGGTTTGTAGGATGAAACTTGGACAAGGTAGTAGAATTATGGATGAAAAGGGAGGTATTATTAAAATAACAAAATGGTAGTTTTGAATTGTCCCCATTTCTTAATTTTTGGTAGGCTGCATGGTTTGGCCACAAAGTGTAACAACACGAGATTTTACAAGATATATTCTTTTTAATTTCATTCATATATTCTATTGTACGCTACACCAAGATTATCTTGCACTATATGTAACACCGTATTAGCTAGCAGTATACGCAACAATAATCTTGGATCGTGTTACACAGAATTTCATGTTTTTTATAGTAGTTATTCTATGCAACATTGAGTATATATATATATATTCAATGTATAACCAAAATATGGTTGGATTTTGTTTTACGCAACAACAAAGGAGTCATGCACTACACACAACACTGACTTGACTTTCATTACATGCAATCGCGACCTTCCTCGATAGTGTGTGTTGTACGCAATACCGGGTTTCACTAAACAATGATATGCTATTAAAATATTATTAAAACTAGCCATTATGAATAGTAATAACCACTTTTTGAAATTTTTTAAATTTCATCTTTCAAAATGGACTTCATTTTTGGATTCGGAATATCGAAATTAGCCTAGGGTGAAATTTTGGTTTTTTTCTGAAAGGTTTCAATTTTTTATGAATAGTGAAAACACTGGGTTACTATTTAAAAACCGACTTTTTATTTAAATAATTATTTATTTTGTTTAAATTTATTTTAGATCAAAATTTATACATAAAACCTATATAAGTTCAATGTAATTTATTGGAGTCATTTTATAATAATTTTAGATATATTAAAAAGTTTATTTAACTTTTGACCGTCTTTTACACACCTCCTAGGAGAATTTGCAAATTTACATAAAACATAAATTTACCACTTTTTTGAATGGAATTTCAAAAATCCGAGAGACATGGTTGATGTTAGTATGTAAAATGTGGTTCAATGAGATGAAAATAATTTTTGGTGAATAGTAACTTTTTACTTTTCTTTACCACAGTTAAAAGTAAATACGGTAATTAAGGGTACAAATGATATTATTATTACCCTAAAATATGTCCTAATTCTATTGGATAAGTGTAATTCGACCAAAAACAACCTTAGGAATAACATATGACCATTTAGGCCCAGTTGGATTAGATTAGGTCATTTAATATTAATTTATTTAATGAAGGGTTAAAATAAATTAAATCAAAGTTTAATAAGAGAATCATTTTTAATATAGGGTTATACATAAGATAATTTTGACTATAAATATTAATTAGAATGAAAACATGATTTCCTAAACAATGGTATTTTATTTATAATTTTTATACTTTTAATAAATTAATTTATTCATGACAAAAAGATGATGCAGTAATTATCTTATTAATGAAATATTGACATAATTGATGTTATAAATACCCAAAAAATGTAATCTGAGACTTTTTATTAAATAAACTAATTTTTTAGGTTACTATTACATGTTAGTATAGTTTTAGTTATCTTTTTCGAACAAATAATTCTGTTATGATTTTCACAAAAATCAATTACCAAATAGTGTCAAAATTGACATAAAATAGTTTTTAAAACAAATATTATATTATTAATTGTTATTTTATTCCTAAAAATCTATGTTTCAGAAAAATGACATAGCTATGGTTATATATATTAATAATAAACAACTTGGGGATCGTTTGGCTTGTTATAGTATGTTTCTTTACCTTATAGTGTAAGAAAACAAGAAGACACGGTAAAATAAAATTATTTAACTTAATGTTAAATATAAATGATAATGTTAAAATAGAAACCTAAACATGTATAAATTCTATTGGATGAGATTATTTCCACCCATACCCACCTTAGATTCTAAATAAATCAATTTGGAGCTATTAAAAACCGAATATGAATTTATAATAAAATAATATTTTTAGTTTTTCCAAAGGTGCCCCTCTCCTCCCTTATAAAAGGGCACCTCATCCCTCTCTTCCTCACACCACATTGAGCATTCAAGCTTGGCCAAACCCTGAAAAATTCTCTTCTCCATTTCCATAGAAACATCCTATAGGTCATGGTCTTCGTCAACGACCAATTTTAGTGCCCTAAGAGGAGTCTCACAGAGGCGCTTCAAAGAAGAGGTAATGTCTATTACCGATTCTTTCAACATTATTTCTCTTACTCTTCTTCTCCTTTAGTTGTTTCATTATGAAGTAATAACATCAGTATCAGTCATATACTTATATGTTATTATAATTTTGAAGCTAACCTATTTCACCATCTATCTATCCTATGGAAAACTAAATCACTGTGCGTGCGTACGCACGGAATACCGTCTCCACGCCATGGTGTAATCTTTTTTTCCACCACCAACTTACTTGGATGGGTATAATGGTGTAAATAATAACTATATATGATTATTGTAAAGTGATATTGATTCTGAAATAATATACATACACTCCAATACAATTCCACGATCATGGGAATTGTATCATCGATCGTACGTACGTACGGACTACCGTCTCCACGACGCGATGAGATTCATTCTCCATCTTAACCATTAATGAATGATTATAAAGTATATATAATATGTAATCATGAAATATATGACATAATAATGATATTGGAATTATATATATATTTATGTATGTCATCTACTTAATTTCATTCAATTCAATAAGGAAACAAAAATAGCGTTCATGCGTACGATCGGCCTACGGTCTCCATGAACGGTGTACTTCATTCCATTTAATTGATCTATCATATATATATGTATATAATGAATATATATTATATATAAATCATGTTTTAAATTTTGGAAATTAATTAAATCAGGATATAAGTAATAATATCAAGAACAACAATTCCAAACACGTACGATAAATAAAAGAATTTTACCCAAAACGCTGCTTTAACATGGAACTTACAAAAGAACGGTTAATATAACGTCATAAGTGAACCATATATGATATAATAACAATGAATATGATTCTGTAATAAGTCTATGACATTATTTAAATCATTATACAGGAGGTTCGGAAATATACGAAGCATCTCGGACCTTTGGTAATGGATAATTATTCCAATCACATTCTTATCTGAGATTGTTTATTCGTAAGTATTTACTAGTGTTATGATTATTATCCATGTCCATATGTTCTAAAAATGTTTTCATAAAATGTTTAATTTTCATCCATGTATGTTTAAAGTCATTTTTACCCTTTTCTACTTTTACCACATCGTATGGAAGGAATATTTCTTTTGTTTACCATATGAGGTACTTTTTGACTTTTCCGACAAAATTACGAGATGAATGTTATTTTTAACATATACGGCATGAAAATTTTTTACGGTTTCATAACGACTCATTTTCATGAATATTACTATAAAATATTCCATGATTATTTTCAACAAAATCCTTTTCTTTTAAAATTTCATGACATTTTTTGAAAAGAAAATGATTTTGAAGAAGGAAGGATATTTTCCTCAAGAATTCATTTCAAGTGTTTTATCAAAACCATTTTCATCTAAGATTGCATTATTTCATATGCTTATGTTTCAAGTATAATGTCTCTATGATTTACAAGGTTTCACTTTCCTTATTATGAAATGATATCCATTTCTTTTATATGGATAATGTGATGAAGGGATGATGTTTATGAAACCCATTTTATTTATTGGGTTATTATGAATGATGTATGTTTATTTTGTGGCACAAGTAAGAATGATTTAACTATGAGATGGGTGGGACCTATATCTCCCTCCAATGCATTAGGTAATGATTTATATCTCATGAGATAGACATGGCTAGAACGGTAAGTTAATCTGGTTCAGTGTTATAGGACTGAAAAGTGGAGTAAACTCGATTCAAAAAGGGACATTGTCCACTAAGATGGTCTTGGAAGCAATGCCATGGATACTATTGAAATCATAACATGTGCTGAATGGTTTCCACAATTACATGTTTTATTCCCATTATTTTTTATCATGGTTGATGTTCTATTATGATATATGACTTACATACTTACACAATTTATGTCTTTGCTCAAGATTTTGATGATTAATTTTCATGTTCATGTTTTGCTTTCAAATTTTTATGGATTTTTCTATGTTCTCTATGTTTTCCATTACTGAGCATTTGAGCTCACCCTTTTTATGTTTTATTTTCCCCAAGAAATAAAAAAGGTTTTAGGTAAGGAAACAAAAGGGGAAGATCGTTATTGGAGTTTTTGAATATCTTTCACCACGATTATAAGATTATTTTTCCGAGTTTTCAAAGACACTAAACTATTACGGTCCTTGTGTGTCTGTTTTTGTTATGTATTAGGTATTCCGAAAATGTAATTTAAGGTCTATGTACGTCATGATTCGGGTCTCTATAGTTGGTTTCAAAGGAATGGTTTAGTCAACCTTTTGAAACTAGGATGCGAGAACTTTAGTGAGATCTCTAGAGATATTTCTAAGGTATGTCTTGGGATGTCCCTAAGGTTAAGTATAAGTATAGGTTATAGTCATAGAATTAGGGTAATGATATTATAATTAAACCAAAATTGTTATATTTCGAAGGTACTCCCCCTTTATTATATTGTTTTCCCTAGCATTATTTTTTCCTCTCAAACTATTCATTTTGGGTTTTAGACGATGGCTGGAACCCAAAGGAACCGTGTTGATCAATGTAATGGACAATGTAATGATTGTACTCCTGAACAAACCAATGTTATGGGAGATGGAGTGAAAAATATTATTGCTATACTTACGCAAGCTATGAATCATTTTGGACTTCCGAATGAGTAGAGAGGGGAACAATATTCTATTGAGTCCTTCATGAGGCAGCATCCACCTTCATTCAGCGGGTCTTCTGATCCCTTAGTGGATGAACAATGGATCAGTACCACTGAAATGATATTTTTTGTTCTACAATGTTCTGAGCATGATAAATTCATATTATAAGTATATCATTTGGAAGGTGATGCTGATAAATGGTGGAATATTATCAAGAATACGAGGAAAAGAGATGAAATTGAGTCTATGGAATGTGACGAGTTGAAGAAATTATTTTTCAATAAGTACATCCCTCGTATTCTTCAAACAAATATGGAGAAGGAGTTTCTTGAACTGAAGGAAAAGGATGATGAATCTGTTGGTATATATGAAGAAAATTTTACAAGGCTTGCAAGGTATGCATCTGGCATTATCATCCATCCTGAATGTAATGTTGATCGATTTTTCAGTGGCTTAAAACCAAGTATTCGAAGGGAATTAGCTATAAGAGACTTCAGTAGCTATGAAGAAATTGTGTGTTGTGCTATCAAGGTAGAACTGGAAGATGGTGTAACATATCCATCTCATGGTTTTGACAAGAAATGAAAGAAGAAGTTCAAGAAGAAATCCCAGAACAATGGTGAAAAGAAGATGACTGATTCTTTATGCTCAAAGTGTGGAAAGAAGTATGGTGGAGATTGCCTAGAAGGTACTATAAAATGCATTAAGTGTGAAAAAGAAGGTCATTGAGTAGTTGATTTTCAAAGTAATTGGAAAAAGGATGCTAATGATGTGAATAGAGAAAAGACTACAGTGAACTCTCCACCAACACTTCAATGCTTCAATTGCAAGGAAATGGGGCATTATTCTAATAAATGCCCTAATCCACAGGTCAATGATGATCAATGTGAGCAACCTCATAAAGAAAAGGATAAAGGAAATTCTCATGCGATCACTATTTGTGATGTTGAGTATGAAAATTATGATGTGTAATGATTAAGTGTTTATGTAATGAGATTCCAAAATAGTATCATGGAATCTCATTTATGGTATTGTGGAATTTTGGAATATCTATGTATTGGTTTTCAATTATTATATGGTACTGGTAACCATGAAAAAGTGATTGAAATATTTTTGTAAAGTAGATGAAATGCGCATATTGAAGGGATAAGGAAAAAATAATATGATAGTAATCATGAGCTTATCACTAAAATAAGGAAAAAGTTATATCATGGTTTGAGTATATAGAAATTTTCGGATTTTGGTACATGGAAAGAGTTAACTTTTGACAGCATTCATGTTTTCACTAAGGTTTAATGGGTATTCATTTTTCAAGATAATACATGATTAAGGTATTCACATGATTGAAATCTGATCAACAAGATATATCGGGGATAAATGATTGTATTCACATGCTCGGTAGATGACATTTCTAGTAATTGTTTTCTTTATACTATAAACTTGGATAGAAGTATTTTGGATAAGCCTAATGATTTGAAATGGATTATGTTGAACATAAGTTAGTTTAAGGCTAGAACTTTTTTCAATATTATTGATGGAATATTATAATGGTGTAGTTTTAGAAAATGGTACAACCTACAAGACGGGCGACAACCCGTCACGTCGGACAAGGCAGTGGGAATCGAACCCACAACCAAAGTGCGACAGGCCTTTATCACCTACCACTGGCCAACAGGAAGTCCCTGGTTATTAGAAACTAGTTTTATTATATTAAGGGGTTTTAGAGATGAAGTATAAGTCCATTTTTGGAATCATATACGATTAACCTCAGCATATATGGACTTATGTATAACTTTTTCTAACCTTTTATTTTTGACAGATGGAATGACCCATCATTTTATCACATGATATGCTAACACTTCACGGAAGACAAATTCAACCTCATTTATTTAAGAGATGATGCAGAAATATTTCAAGGCACAAACAACAATAAGATTGTACCAAAATCATGTAAGTATTTCTTTTAATTCATCAACTATAGGGAAATGATCTTGAGAACCAAAATTTTGTCCTAGTGTCCTCATATATGATGAATCAGATGTTACCATTGATCATAAAAAATATATGGATTTGGGATTGTTGGCTTTTTCATAGCCATGTTCTCTACCACTCTCCATCAGAACATGATGGTTAGATTTTTATTCCATATCCATATTTTCAACAATTTTTTCTTATATGGAAACCCAATGATGAGTTACTTTGGGTAATCATTAAGTTTCATACTTTAGTTTATAAAATTAAGTTTTAGTATTCCTTTTTACGATGTGGGTTTATATGAATAGTAAACGATTTATAACCCCGAAGAATTCCGAGGGAGAAATTCATTTTAAGGGGGGTTGAATGTAACAACCCAAGATTTTATAAGATATATTCTTTTTAATTTCTTTCATATCATTTGTTGTATGCTACACCAAGATTATCTTGCGCTATACGCAACACTGTATTAGCTTGCAGTATACGCAACACTAATCTTGGATCGTGTTACACACAATTTCATGTTTGTTTGATAATAGTTATTCTACGCATCATTGAGTGTATATATATATATATATATATATATATATATATATTCCATGTATAAATGAAATATGGTTGGATTTAGTTATACGCAACAACAAAGGAGTCGTGCACTACACACAACCCTGACTTGGCTTTCATTACACGCAATCACGACCTTCCTCGATAGCGTGTATTGTACGCAATACCTGGTTTCACTAAACAACGATATTCTATTAAAATATTATTAAAACTAGTCATAATGAATAGTAATAACCACTTTTTGAAATTTTGTAAATTTCATCTTTCAAAATGGACTTCATTTTTGGATTCGGAATATTGAAATTAGCCTAGGGTAAAATTTTGGTATTTTTCTGAAAACTTTCAATTTTTGATGAATAGTGAAAACACTAGGTTACTACTTAAAAACCGACTTTTTATTTAAATAATTTTTTATTTTGATTAAATTTATTTTAGGTAAAAATTGATACATAATACCTATATAAGTTCAATGTAATTCATTGGAGTCATTTTATAATAATTTTAGATATATAAAAATTTTATTTAACTTTTGACCGTCTTTTACCCACCTCCTAGGAGAATTTGAAAATTTACATAAAACTTAATTTTACCACTTTTGTGAATGGAATTTCAAAAATCTGAGAGACACGGTTGATATCAGTATGTAAAATGTTGTTCAATGAGATGAAAATAATTTTTGGTGAATAGTAACTTTTTACTTTTTTTTAACGACGGTTAAAAGTAAATATTGTAATTAAGGGTATAAATGATATTATTATTACCCTAACACATGTCATAATTCTATTGGATAAGTTTAATTCGAACAAAAACAATCTTAGGAATAAAATATGACCATTTAGGCCAACATGGATTAGATTAGGACATTTAATATTAATTTATTTAAAGAATGGTTAAAATAGTTAAAATCAAAGTATAATAAGTAAATAAATTTTAATATAGGGTTATAAATAAGATAAATTAGACTATAAATATTAATTAGAAAGATAATAGGATTTCCAACATAATGGTATTTTATTTATAAATTTTAGACATTAAATAATTTAATTTATTTATGACACAAAGATGATTGAGTAATTATCTTATTAATGAAATATTGACATAATTGATGTTATAAATATGCAAATAAATGTAATTTTAGACTTTTTATCAATTCCAGTAATTTTATAGGTTAATATGACATGTTAGTATTAATTTATTTAACGTTTTTTGAAAAAATAATTCTGTTATGATTTTCACAAAAATCAATTACCAAATAGTTTCAAAATTGACGTAAAATTGTTTTTTAAACAAATATTATATTATTAATTGTTATTTTATTCAAAGAAATCTTTGGTTCGGTCAAATGACTTATATAAGGTTATATATATTAATAATAAACAACTTGGCGTCCGTTTGTCTTGTTATAATATGTTTATTAACCTTATAGTGTAAGAAAACAAGAAGACACGGTAAAAGTAAAATTATTCAACTTAAAGTTAAATCTAAATGATAATGTTAAAACAGAAACCTAAACTTGTCTAAATTCTATTGTATGAGATTATAAAGACCCATCCCCACCTTATCATCTAAATAAATCAATTTGGAGCTATTAAAAATCGAATATGACTTTATAATAAAATAATATTTTTAGTTTTTTCAAAGGTGCCCCTCTCCTCCCTTATAAAAGGGCACCTCCTCCCTCTCTTCCTCACACAACTTTGAGCATTCAAGCTCGGCATTCCCCTAAAAAATTCTCTTCTCCACTTCCCTAGAAACATCCTAGAGGTCCTGGTCTTCTTCAAAGACCAATTTTAGTGCCCTAAGAGGAGTTCTCAAAGAGGCGCTTCAAATAAGTGGTAATGTCCGTTACCGATTCATTCAACTTTATTTCTTCTTCCACTTCTTGTTCTTTAGTTTTTTCATTAAGAAGTAATAACAACAGTATCAATAATATACGGATATGTTATTATTAGTATGAAACAACCCAATTTCACCATCTATCCATCCTACAGAAAACGAAATCATCGCGCGTGCGTACGTATAGAATACCGTCTCCACGCCATGGTGTAATCTGTTTTTCCACCACCACCTTACTTTGATGGGTATAATGGTGTAAATATTAACTATATATGATTATTGTAAATTTATATTTATTTTGAAATAGTATACATACATTCCAATACAGTTCCACGATCATGGGAATGGTATCATCGCTCGTGCGTACGTACGGACTACTGTCTCCACGACGCGATGAGATTCATTCTCCATGTTAACCATTCATGAATGATTATAAAGTATATATAATAATTAATTATGAAATATATGACATAATAATGATACTGGATTTATATATATATATATATGTATGTCATCTACTTAATTTCATTCAATTCAATAAGGAAACGAAAACAGCGTTCATGCGTATGTACGACCTACCGTCTCAATGAACGGTGTATTTAATTCCATTTAATTGATCTATCATATATACATGTATATAATGCACATATATTATATATAAATCATGTTTTACATTCTAAAAATTATTTAAATCAGGATATAAGTAATAATATCAAGAACAACAAGTCCAAACACGTATGATAAATAAAACGATTTTACGCAAAACGCTGCTTTAACATGGAACTTACAAAAGAACGGGTAATATAATGTCATAATTGAACCATATATGATATCATAACAATCAATATGATTATGTAACAATTAAATGACATTATTTAAATCATTATACAGGAGGTTCGGAAATGTACAAAGCATCTCGGACCTAAGGTAAGGTATAATTATTCCAATCCCATTCTTATCCGAGATTGTTTATTCGTAATTATTTACTGGGGTTATGATTATTATCCATGTCCATATGTTCTCAAAATGTTTTCATAAAATGTTTAATTTTCTTCCATGTGTGTTTAAAGTCATTTTTACCCTTTTCGACTTTTACCACATTATATGGAAGGAATCTTTCTTTTGTTTACCATACGAGGTACTTTTTGACTTTTCTGACACTAGTACGAGAAGAATGTTATTTTTAAACTATACGGCGTGAACAAATTTTTACAGTTTTATAACGCCTCATTTTTGTGAAGCTTCCAATACAAGATACCAAGATTATTTTAAACAAAATCCCTTTCTTTTAAAATTTAATGACATTTTGTGAAAAGAAAATGATTATGAAGAAGAAAGGATATTTTCCTTAAGAATTCATTTCAAGTGTTTTATAAAAACCTTTTTCATCTAAGATGACATTATTGCATATGCGTATGTTTCAAGTATAATGTCTCTATGATTTACATGGTTTCACTTTCCTTAATATGAAATGATATCCATTTTTTATATGGATTATGTGATGATGGGATGATGTTTATGAAACCCATTTTATTTATTGGGTTATTATGAATGATGTATGTTTATTTTGTGGCACAAGTAAGAATGATTTAATTATTAGATGGGTGTGACCTATATCTCCCTCCAATGAATTGGGTAATGATTTATATCTCATGAGATAGACATGGCTGGAACGATAAGTTAATCCGGTTCAGTGTTACAGGACTGAAACGAGGTGTGGAACCGATTCAGAAAGGGACTTTGTCCACTAAGATGGTCTTGGAAGCAATGCCTTGGCTACTATGGAAATCATAACATGTGCTAAATGGTTTCCAAAATTACATGTTTTATTCCCATTATATTTTATCATGTTTGATGTTCTATTATGATATATTCCTTAAGTACTTCCATGATTTATGTCTTTGCTCAATATTTTGATGTTTAAATTTCATGTTCACATTTTGCTTTGAAATATTTATGGATTGTTTTATGTTTTCTATGTTTTCCCTTACTGATCATTTGAGCTCAACCTTTTTATGTTTTATTTTCACCAGGAAATAAACAATGGTTTAGATAAGGAAACAAAATGGGGAAGATCGTTATGGGAGTTTTTGAAGATATATCACCATGATTAGAAGATTATTTTTCCGAGTTTTCAAAGACACTAAACTATTACAGTCCTTGTGTGTCTGTTTTTGTTATTTATTAAGTATTCCTCAAATGTAATATAATGTCCATGTACATCAAGCTTCGGGTATCTACACACAGTCTTCCATAATTTTCACCAAAAATCCGTCACCTCTGACTAAGAATAAAACTAGCCATATGGTCTTCCTAGAGGTGGTGAAAATTCATTTTCCTTGATTCAATCTAGAGATACGCATATTTTACTGGTTTCATGGTTATTCCCAGAGGGTAGCATGACTGTGAGCTAGAATGAGCATCATGTAAAGTGCCATTGGGCTCATTTATGGTTACTACTAACCATTCAACTATCATGGACCTCCTTCAATCCATCCCCAAAACCATATTTTTATCAAAACATAATGTGAATCAAAGTATTAATATGAATACAAATAATTAATGATAAATTCCTCATATTAAAACCAAGGATTTGACATTGATTTCATTTTTTACATAAGACCAATTTATTCCTTTGGTTGTTCTTTGATCAATTACCACTACATCACTAACTCCATAAAATGAAGTTGATTATTTTAGTCCAAAATCCATAATGGATCACAAGATCCATAATATAAAGATTATTCATTACTTATATATGTAGTAATCATCATAACAATATGCTTATCACTTGTTATATAATGTTCATAAACCATCATACAGTGAACTAATAAATCAAAATAAAAAATAATCTAAAATTCCAAATAAACCATTCCATAAATGGTTATCATTTTTACCATTATAAATTAAAAACATTATAAATAAGATAATAAAATTTCCTAGAATCAACTTAAATTTTTTCTCCAAAATATAAATAAGTAGTTCTTAAATGTCACAAACCAAATATTTTAATACCTTTTTTATATACTCTTGAACCATGGTAATAACCAGAAATACAATAAAACCAAAATAAAATTACACATCCCTCATTATTCCATGAATAAACCATAAAATATTATATATATTATATAAATCAAAAAATGTGTTCAAATTTCTAAATGATTACAAATACAACATTCCATCAAATCATTAATATGTTTTGTGGCCATCAATACTATCCACATTTCCTATTGAACATCAATCATATTGTTATCCATACTAAACAATATTTTAACCAATAACAAGAACATATTACATGTTATCTTCCCATAGTTTTGTGTTTTAATTAAAATATCACCTTTCTATTAGATAAAATTTCTAGGTCATCAATGGAGTTAAACATATTCTTCTAACTCTATAATACAAAACATCTAAAAAATAATCCTTATATATTTCAGAATTAATATAACATAAATCTAGAAATCCCATAAACAGAAAATAAATCAGTACACATCATTATTACTCCATTAACTTTTCTTCGTCATCTTATTCTATAATAAATTTTCTTGAAATATGAAATATTAATCATGTATTAACATTCATACACCACAACTTAATACAGATTTCCATGTTTAACATGAAAAATAATACTATAACAACACATACCTTTAATATATAATTTGTTTTCTCTTCCTCAACAGTCGTATTACTATTACCCAAACCACCTTTCTATTTCTATTCATGTGCATTCCAACAAGGTAATATATCTTGATAATTCCCATTAAAACAAAATTTTTAATATTCTTCCATTGATTATTCATTATGGAAATTGATTTTTCTCATCTATTAATTTAACCCTATGTTTTATTTTCATCATAGAAATTACATTAATCATTTCCTTATTTTCCAAACTCAAAACTTCTTCTCATCCAATGACACCCTAAGCTTCCATGTTATGATTCTTTTTAAATAATTCAATAGAATTCACTACTAGAAACACAGAGTTTGAGAGCACATATCAAAATGGCCTTTTAAAACGTGTTTATGAACAGTATTAACAAAATTATGAAATTTATAAATCATTTTTTCCAAAATAGGTGTCATTTTTGAATTTTAATATTGTAATTATCTTAGGGTGAAATTTTTGTAATTTTATAGAACATTTCAATTAATGTTGAATAGTGAAAAATATTACATTATAATTAAAAACATGATTTTATATTTAAATAAATATTTTAGTTTATAATTTTTTTAATGTTACAATAGACTCATAATATGTAACGCCCCGACCCCGGCTACCCAGAGTCAGTGCATTACTTACATAACATTGGCATGATCACAAGAAAGATCAAATCTCGAAAGACCGATTGGTTTAGTAGCCTTGGAAACACTAGATATATTCATAAGTTTTACATTACATCATAAAATGAAAAACTATTACAACAACATAATGTTTCCACAGTCCACACTATAATCCCCTCATAATATCCCTGCAGGTCATTCATAACTTACATCTTCACTTCCTGGGAAAAATAAAACATAGAAAAGGGGTGAGCTCAAATGCCCAGTAAGGATAACAATATAGCGAAAACTTTCATAAATAAGAATAAACATTTAAGGCAATGTATAACTAAAACAAAAGCCTTTTAAATATGAACTTTCAACATGGTATGGCATAAATAAAATGAAATAATGCCATTTACTTATTCACATGGATATTCTACTAATCGAATAATCACATGCAAAAATCAATAACCACTTTCATAATGTTGGAATGCATAATGCCAGACTATCATAACCACATAGCCAAGGCCTCGTGCCAAGACTAAAAATAAGATTTTGTCAAGGCCTTGTGCCAAGACACTAGTTTGTCTCATGAGACCTACCGATGCATCGAGGAGCTATAGCGGGCTCCACCCGTCACTTATTAAGTCCAATGCATTCCCATATGAAAAGGTTTAAACATAACATAAACATTCGTATTAAAACTAGCATACGAAATGTCAATAATTTCACCATAAACTATGAATGGTATAAAAATAGCACATCCACAGTCAAACATATCACAAAACCTTCAATACAATATAGAAGTTTTTTATCATAATAAATCAACTTCAAATAATCTTAAAATCCATCAAAGGATGTTGACATAGATGAAATCAAAATTCTTTTTAAATAAATATCTCCTTTTATTTTGAAATCATTTAAGATCCATATAAAATAAAACATTTTCTTTGAAAATATTCTTATAAGCTTGTAAGGGAAGCTTTTAAGATTTTATAACGGCGGAAAATAGCCGTACCCGCCGTATAAGTTAAAAAAAACATTCTTACCTTAATTCTGTCGAAAAGGTTAAAAAGGACCTTGTTTTGAAAATGACCGAAAGATTCCTTTATAAACCACTTATAAAAGTCAAAAAGGGTATAAATGACTTTAACTCATATTCTAGTAAATAGTAAAAATGTTTTGAAATGCATTTTTAAGAAACATGGATGTGGATGATAAAGAGATCCCAGTAGATTATTACGTATAAACAACCTCGGATAATGAAGAGATTGTGAAATAAACCCTTACCTTGTACTTTTCCTTGGTTGGGGTAGGTTAACCTCCTGTATAATGGTGAAATAAGTGTTATTAAATTATACAATAATCATATACATTAATATGATATCATATATGATCTTTTAATATTGATTTGATAATAATATCTTAGTATTATCGCCGTTTCGGGTGTTAACTTACTCATTTTCTTTTATATGTTTTGTTACATAAGTCATGTTTGTTGTATCTTATTCATATCCAGAATGATATCAAGTCCTTAAACATCATTTTTAAATCATTAAATGATAATTATACTTGAATGGATACGATGGAGAATGAATCTCATTGCGTTCGTGGAGACGGTAGTCCGTACGTACGCACGAACGCTACTTCCATTTAATTTTTATTTTAAAAGAATCGAATCCAAATGATACATAGGTATATTACTATTCCAGTATAATATAATATTTTATATATGTTACTTAAGTTCATTAACACCATCCTTTATACGTTCCATGTGTGGTATGAACGAGTCATATCATTTTAAGGGGGCGGTAGTCCGCACTTCCTCAAATGAAATTATCGTATGTATATACAACATGAAACGAATAATGGTATGAAATAATATGGAATTACAGAAGCTTATATATAAAATATATATCATTAATATCATATTTAATTACAGTTCCATCATAATGGCCACCATGAGAGGCGGTAAGATGTATTTGAACAATCATCGTTTCGTGAGGCGTTAGTTTGCCATCCACAGAAACATTATGTTCATCATCCATTAGATGGAGTTGTGTGTATGTGTAGTTTGAATCCTTATTATAACAACATCCTAGTATATTGAGGATACTGGTGTTGTTACAAAAGAAAGGAAATAAAAAGAGTTTGGGGGTTGGAGAAGCAAAATAAAGGAAAATAATTTAAGAGAAATCGTTACCTTTAATTTAGGTAACTCACTTTGGTTGGAACCAAAGGACTTCTTGAAATGATTTCTGCCTAAGTGGAAGCTTCAAGGAGGAGGAGAGGGATGTGGGGAGCTTAGTTGGGCAGAGTTTGGACGAGCCAAGTGGCTTGAGAGGTGTGAAGAATGAGTAGAAGTGGTCTCCTTTTATAAGGGAGAGGAGGGGCTCTTTAGGAAAGAGTGAAAGTATTACTTTATAATATAATTATATTCGGTTTATAATGGTCCAAAAATCATTGAGGTCGAAGATAAGATGAATCATATTCTAAATAACATCAACCAATAAGAATTGGACAGGTTTTAGATAATATTTTAATCATTATAATCTTATTTATTTAAATGATTTATTAATGAGGTAAACATTGCATCATTATTGTGTCATTAATAATTTAACTTATTTGATGTCTAAAAATTATAAAGAAAATATCATCATGTAGGAAATCTTTTTAGCTTTCTAATGAATATTTATAATCGAAAATCCAACATGTATAACCCTAGGTAAAAATTGTTCTTCTAAACGATGTAAGCTTATGCCATTTTTATTTTTATTTTAACTTTATTAATATAATGTGTCCCTACCACATACAAGTGGCTCCAAGGGGTCCCCAAATTGACCCAAGGATGCTCATGGTCGGGTATGTGTCCACCAATAAGGTTAGGACACGTTTTAGGGTAACTTTGTATTATTATAATATTATTTTTTTAACCCTTATTTACCGGATTTACCCTTTAACCATGGTAAATAAAATATTTACCGCAGTAATTATTCAAAATGTGTAAAAATAAAAGTTAACTATTTACATAATTTGGACATCCTGATTCCAAATATGGAATCCATTTTCCTAAATTCAAAACACAGAAGTGGCAGAAATTAATTTAAAATTAATTCCCGCTGTCAAAACAAAAAGCGTGTTTTTAAGAGGTAATAACTATCAAAAGATTGACACTTGTTTATGTTCGGTTTAATTGTAAAATTATGTCCAATGACCAACATTATATTAAATGGTAAAAATATATTCTAAATATACTTTAAAACCACTCAAAATCAAAATTTATCACTATTAATTATTTTGATTAAAAAAGTTGTTTTTAATTAAAATTTAGAAAGTTTCACTATTCATCAAAATATGAAAGTTATCCGAAATGTACCAAAATTTCACCCTAGGCTAATTTTGATATTCCGAATCTAAAAATGAAGTCCATTTTGAAATATTGAATATATATGATTTCAAAAAGTAGGTATTACTATTCACAACGGCTAGTTTAATTAGTTGTGGTGTGTGTTAGAACTCGAGGTTGCGTACAACACACGCTATCGCATTATTCGAAGGGAAACGTACCATAGAAGCTTGGGGTGTTACATAATACAAATATTATTCCAATGTGGATCATTGTAATCATTTTTATAATATAATTCAATATAAAAATTTTATTGAACTTTTGAACGACTCTTTTACATGCCTTCTAAACACATATGCAGATTAGCATTAAACATAATTTTACTACTTCTATGAATTGAATTTCAAAAAATTGATATACATGGGGGTAACCAAGGGGAAAATTTTCTTCTAATAAGATTTTTTTTTTTCAATAGAATAATTTAAACATTATTTTCCCTGGTTAAATGTAAATTGAGTAATTAAAGGAAAAATAATACTATTAAAATATAAAATTACGCTAACACTTGTTTTAATATTATTTTATAAGTGTATCTATACCAAAATAAACATTAAGTAGAAAATATGATCCTTTTTAATCTACATATTTATCATTAATACATTTATTACATTTTATTTAAAGAAGTTTTAAAAATGTAATATTCAAATTTTATAAACTATTTTACATTTAATATGAGGTTATATAGGTGATATGGTTGACTATAAATAGTATATATAAATATAAGAAGTTTATATTAATCATGATAACTTATTTATATTTTTCTCAATTAAATACAAAATTAAACGGTGACACCATGATGATGTACTAATTTTTTAATTAAGTGTGATATCAAATAAATGATATTAAAAATTTTATAATAAATATAATATTACATAAATAATGACATACATGAATTTTAAAAATCACATAGAGATGTTAGTGACATTTGTAAAGTATTGTTTCGAACTTACCATGATGGATTGATATTATTAAAAATGAAAATATTCAATAGTATCAAAATTAAAATAAATGATACATTAAAATAAATAATATACTAATAAATTATATAATAGTAATAAAAATATGGGGTTTGGAAAAATAACTTTTATAAATCCAAATTTGTCCTAAATAATCCAATTGTTCTTTCTTTTGGATTTTATAGTAACAATATTAACCATACAATGTAAAAATATAAGAAGATATGGTAAGAGTTAAACAGTTTAACTAAGGGTTAAATCCAAATGATAAGTTTAATTTTAGAACCAAAACATTTCTAAAATCCATTTTTTGAGAGTATTTTGACCCCTACTCATCATATATTGGAAATAAATTTCATTTTGGATCTTTTAAATATAAAATAAATTTATAATAAATTAATATATTAAGATAATCCAATAGTTCCCTTCACATATCTTATAAAAAGAAACTTCTCATTCTCTTTAATTCAGACCTCCAATACCCTTTGACTCAGCCAACCCGAGAACACTTCTACTTCTAACATCCCTTAATTCATCTTAGAGGCTACACATTTGGATAAAATCCATCCTATGAAGTCCTTTTGTGATAACCAACATGAGACACCCAAATAATGTGTAATTGTTTTATCACCAATTTCAATATTCTTTTATTATTGTACATCCAATTTCTATGTTTTTCCATAAAAAATGTAATAAAAATTGTACCTTTTAAATTATGATATGTCATTATAATTATTTTACAACCATACTCTTCTAATTATCAAACCGACGAATAACAATATCTCTTTGCCTGTTTCTGTATAGCTTACCATCTCCACGCCGCATTTTAATTTATTATTCAACACTACATTACTTGGATGGGTATAATTATGTGTATAATATATGTAAACAATGAATATAACTTGATAATTATTCTATATAATTAATATACAAACTAATTACATACCATTTTACCTTTAATAGAAATATATTGTCGCTTGTGCATATGTACGACCTACCGTCTCCACGATGCACTGAGATTCATTTTCTACATTAACGATTCAATAATGATTATAAAATTTATAAAATAAGGAAATATTATAATTATGAACTTAAAATCATTCAATATATTAATGAAATAAATCCTAAACTTAACAAACATGACTAAAAAAACAAAACATGAATAGAAAAAAAATCAGTTAACACCCAATACAATGGTAATACAGAATTATTGTTAGAAAAATGATATGTTAAGATAAAATATGATATAATAAATTTGTATATGGTCATAGTAAAATTTAATAACATTCAGTAGCCATTATAATAGAGGATAACTGATTCTCAACTAAAGAAAATTATAAGGTATGGGTTAATTTCACAATCTCATTATTATCTTAGATTGTTTATATGTAAGAATCTACTGAGATATATTTATCATCCATGTGCATGTTTCATAAAAATGTATTTCAAAAAATTATTACTATAAATCAATAGTTTCTTAGAGTAATGTTTACCAGTGTTTTAATTTTTATAAACCATTATTAATATAATCTTTTAGTTGTTTTCCAAATGAATTACTTTAAAACAATATCGATAAAATAAGGAATTTTTTTTAAACCTTATATGGCGTAAAATGATATTTTCCACTATTATGATGACTTGAAATTTTGAAGCATGCATTACAATCATACAAGGTTTTTTTAAAGGGAATGTTTTCTTTTTTTTTTGTGCCTTTTAAATGATTTATAATAAAAAATGGATATCTATCTCAAAGTGTCGTAATGATTTTTTTTTTCATATGTGTCACTTTACATGTTGAATTTGATACTTAATTGAGGTTGATTTATTATGAAAAAATCTTCTATATTGTATTTAATGGTCAATGATATGATTGACATTGGATGTGATATTCTAATACTATTCAAGGTTTATGGTTTAAGTATTCACATTTCATATGCTAGTTTTAATATGACTGTTTATGATTGAAATTTTTTAATGTTTTCATATAAGGAATTAAATTAGACTTCCTAAGTGATGGGTTGTAGAATGCTTAATGAAAGACCTACGGTTTGGGGACTAGTTAATGAATTCCACTAGATTCATTATAATGACTCACGAGATAAACTAGTGTTTTGGAATAATGCATTGGTGGTATGGAAATGGTCATGGAATGATACCTTGACTTAAGGGTTATGATGTTTTGAATTATGCATTTCCTCATTATTATTTTAGTTGTTGATATTGAATGAAATTTTTCAACTATTAAATTATCCATGTGAATGTTTAAAAGTAATTATTTGATTTATTCATTCTATGTTATGTTGAAGTTTGTGTTTAAAAGGATTCTCTTTTAGTTTTATATGCTTCCTTAAAAGTTAATGCAAATTTATGATATCTCCTGCTCTATTCTTTATCCTTACTGGACATCTGAGCTCACCCATTTCTTATATTTCATTCTTACCCAGGATGCCCATTATTATATAATGACAGACCAATAGGGATAGTCTGAGTGATATTTATGTGTTCAATGGAGACATGATGTAGTTTTAAATTTCATGATATAATGTAAATCTTATGTTTGTATCTCGTTTTTTTCAAGGAAAATTAACAGATCGGTACATTTGGATTTAATTCTCTTACGATCATGCTAATGTAATAAGATAATGATCCGACTCTAGACAACTAGGGTTGGGGTGTTCAGTTTGTATAAGAGGATGTTTGAAACAATCATTTGCAACTAAATTTACAAAAACATTGATTTGGGAACATTACCATAAGGCAAACATTGATTATAAGTATAGATGAACATTCTATATTTTTTAGTAATTTAGTGATTATGTGTGTATTCCTAAAAAATACATCCTCTTAGGGATACTACAAGTGATCATGGTTCTGGAACAAATGATTCTAGAGGTGAAACCCTTGACAATGATTTACGGGTTAGACTCAGGGTAACCAGGTACATGACAAAGTGCCTTACAGTGAACCTAGTTTGACACTCCCATGAGATATTCTTTTGAAAATTCAGATTTTCTTTACAAACCATAACGAAGGGTTTTGGATTAAAATTGTCCCCAAATAAACCATATTTGTTATTATTGATTAGATATGCATAAATTTTTCAATTTATGTTAACTATTTTTCTAGTTTTAAATTACTCTTTATGATTCATAACATAATATAGTGCATTCTATTATTTAGAAAAGAAAAATAGAAGAAGAAATTGAAATTGAATCAATGAATGTAATTCATGTATGTATTTCCATCCAATAGAATATAATTATAGTGGAGATGGTGATACAACAGATGCTGAATAAATAATAACAATATCAAGACATCTCACTCTGGTTATAAATAATATCATTTCCTGTATGGGGCTCCCTCAACCACCATATATAAGATCAATGCTAGACTGCTTAATGAGTCAATAACCCTCAACATTAAATGGGACTAAAAATCCATTTTTAGTAGAGTAATAAATATTTTCCATATAGAAAATATTTCATTCTTTTGGGAGTAATGAAAAAGAAAAAGTTTTCATGGATGTTTGTTGTTTCTTAGAATATTCAGATCAACGGTGAAAATTATTTCAAAATAAAATGGAAGATGATGAAGTAGAAAATAAGTAATGGAGGGTTTTTAAATAACTTTTTAATGAAAAATAAACACCTCATGAAAAATGAGATGATATTGAATGGAAATTTTTGAGTTTTATGAAAAATGAGGCTGATAATGTTGAAAAGTATGAGGCTATCATCATACTTTTAGCGAGGCATGCTATGGACTACATTTTTAACACATGAAGTAATACTGATTGATTATTTTTTAGGTTAAAACCATTCCCATGATGGGCACTGGTCTCACAATCATTCTCATCATATGAACATATATTCTCATCTGCTATAAAGATAGATATGGAATTATTGAATAGGCATGACATTAGTGTAAATAAGGAGTGGAAGATGGATGTTGAACACTCTATAAAAGGAAAAATGGGAAATGGTAAAATCTTACATTCCTGTCTGTATTAATTGTGGGAAGAAACACCCTGGTACTTGACTCAAAAGAATTGGAGTTTTCCATACATGTGGATAAAAGGTCAACAATATTGTGAATTTAAGGTGAAGAAGGAAGCCACCAATGATTAATGATACAATTTTAACAAGAAAGGACATTGTGAATATAATTTTCCGAAGCATCAAGGAAATTTTACCCAGAAAAAGAAAAGATTAAGTGATAAAAAATGTTTATGTTGATGTTCTGAATGATGTGGTTGAATGTACTATAACCTTATCCTAAAATATGTCTAAATCACTATTTGATTCTAGATCCTCATATTCTGTTATATCTTCCAAAATTTCATAAAAAATACAATATTTAAAATTAAATTTAATCATAAAGATGTCTGTCAAACCCTCTAAGGGAAGCCTCATTGAAACAAATATGTGTGAGGTGGTTCACCTTATGGCATATAAATGTGCATTAACATCTCACACGATCATCATAATTATGGTCATCTTTTTTATAATCCTTAGTATTTATTGGATATCAAAAGTGATGCTTAAATTTATTGAAAGAAGAAGGAAGTTATGATTTGTGAGGATGATGAAGAATCCATTATCATTAGAGAATAAATTTCATCAGATTCTTATTATATAAATACACACACAGTAGTACTTCTAAATGAAATTCATAGGGAGGAGTAGATAACATAATCCATGGGTAATGAAATAAATACTCTAATAGATTATGTTTCTATTTTAAAAGAATACATTAATATATTATAATAGGATTTACCTTGAAATCCTCTAGAGCATGAAGTTGAGTTTTGTAATGATTTAATCCATAATTCCAGACTAATATGAAATACACCTAATAGAATGCTTACTTTTGAATTAATATAGATTAAGACACAACAAGCGGGTTTCAGTGAAAAAGGATTTATTCACCCATGTGTTTCTCAATGGGGATACCCAGTTATTTTTTTGAGAAGAATGTTGGATCAATGAGGCTGTAAATTGACTATAGATAAATCAATGCTATTACATTAATAATTAACAAGTATCCTTTTCCACACATTCATGATTTTTTGACCAACTTCATGGTGCTCAGTATTTTTCAAATATTATCCTGCATTTTGGATATCATCAACTATGTCTATAGATTGAATATATTTAAAATATATCATTCTGAATGAGGTATTTTCATTAGGAATTTACAGTAATTCAATTTGGATTAACTAATGCACCCTCTATTTTCATTGATATAATGATCTGATTGTTCAGAAAATATATAAATTATTTTTTCATTGAATTTGTTATTGATATCTTCATATACTCTAAATGTTATGAATTCCTTGAGAACAACTTGAGGATTGTTTTGAAGACTCATAAAAAATGAATTATATGGTATATTTAGCATGTGTGCATTATAGCTTCATGAAAATTCATTTCATGGAAATATTTTCTTGATGGATGGAATATATTTTGATCCTATGAAGATAAGTGAAATCAAAGAAAGGTCAACAACAACGAGCATAACCACAGTACACAATTCTATTGGTTTGGCATGTTACAATCATTGTACCATCATGGATTTTTCCTAATTGGCTAACCCATTAACCTATATCACATGTAGATGGGTTAAATTTGGTTGAAAAAATGGAGTCAATTTTTTTCTTCAATTTTAGAGAATATTAATCATTTATTCTATCTTTATATTACCATCTGCTAATATTGGTTTTGTGATTTTTAGTGATCTTTCTAGGAAATGAATTTCTTGTGTCCTTATGTGGAACAATATGGTTATTGCATAGTAATCAAGGCAATGAAAATTTCATGAACAAAAATAACCAACTCGTGATATTGAGTGAGCTATATTTATTGTTTACTTGAATATATGGAGACACTAAATCTATGGTGAATGATTTTATATATATACAGATCACAAGATTTAGAAATATATTTTTGTCACATAATGAACTAAAAATGAGACAAAATAGATGGATTGAGATACTCAAGGATTTTAATTTCACAATATCCTACCACACATGAAAGGAAAATATGATGTCAAATTCATTGAGATGAAAGGTCCATGGATTCTTTACCTATATGAGAGTTAAAGTGATCCTATGTTCATGGATCTAGTAATGATGGATATGGGGATTATTATAGAAGGTAAAACACTACAACTTATTCAAATGATTCACAAACCATATTTACTGAAAAGGATAGAAAGTAATCAAACAGATGATGAGGAGTTTCAATAATTAAATTAAGGTTTTGAATAATTGGAGAATAATTGATTTTTTAAAGAAGAGAGAATTTTGAAATTTGGTAAGAGGTTTTATGTTCCCGCAATAACTGAGCTAATAAAGAATCATTGGATGATGCACATTGCTCTAATTTAATTATACACCCTAGTAGAACTAGGATGTATAAATATTTAAAAGAAAATATATGGGGGGACACCGTGATGGGGAGATTAATGATTATGTGTCAAGATGTTTTTTTGTAAAATGTTGATGTCTAGAATACAACATCCTAGAGGTTCCCTGAAACCTATTCGTAAACCTGTGTAGAAATTTGATGTTATTACTATGGACATTGTCAGGGGGATACCAAAAACTCCTTGAAGAAATGATGTTACCTGTGTTATTTTTGGTCATATTACAAAATCAAAATGAAATCTATAAGATACTATTTACCACATGAACTTTTTAGATAAATATATATTAATGATTTTGTACGACATCATGGTATACCCATAAAAATCATTTTTTCTCATGATATGCATTTTAAATCACACATCCAGATAAATATTGTAAAGTCCCTAGATATCGAGCTTCATCTAAGAACGTCATACCACCTTTAAACTGATGGACAATCAGAACAGACTATTCAATCATTAGATGAAATGTTGAAATCTTTATTACTTTTTATTCAACATATGTTGTATCAGTATTTTCCTATAATAGAATTTTTTTATAATAATATCTTCTTTCGAAGTATACATATGGCACCAGATGAAGAATTATATGGTAAAATATTTCGTACACCAACTTTTTGGGATGATGTTGGAGAAAGAAATATTGTAGGCCTAGAACTTGTTAAGGAAACACAAAAAGGGTGATGATTATAAAAACTCACATCAAAACATCTTAAATTTGAAAAAATGATAGTATGATAACTGAAGGAAGGAATTTTAATTTCATTGAGGATATCATGTATTCTGGAAGGCATCTCCATCTAAGAGTGTTATATGATTCATTATGAAGGGTAAATTAACAACCAGGTATATCTGACCTTTTGAGTGTTTGGAACAAATTGGTGTTGTAGCCTACCTTTTGGCAGTGCCTCCACGTCTCTCTATAGTTCATGATGTGTTCCATGCATCACTATTATGGAACTATATTCCAGACCGAATGCATGTACTAACCTATGATGAAATTGAACTGGGACATGATATATCTTATGATGATGATCCTATCCGGATTCTTGATTCCAAAGAATATGTGTTGATGAATCAGACGACTCATCGAGTAAAATATCTTTCAAGAATCCATAAAATGAAAGAGGATATCTAGGAACCTGAAGAACATTTGATGAAGAACCACACTAATCATTAAATATATTGATATTATAGAAATTTAGAAGTTGAATATTTTAAAGGAGGTAACAATATATCACCCCAATCATTCCATGTATGCTTCTATTTAAATAATTCAATTCTGTTTACTGCATGCAACACTGAGTTTGAGGGCACCAATCAAACTAGTTGTTTTAAAAATATGATATAAAATTTATTAAAAACATTTTGAAATTTAAAAATTTTATTTTTCAAAATATACACAATTTTTGAATTCATAATATCAAAATTATATTAGGGTGAAATTTTGGTAATTTTATAAAATGTTTCACTTTTGATGAATAATTAAAAATAATGCATTATTATTATAAACATGAATTTTTATTTTAATAATTATTCAAATTTAGAATTATTTTAATGCCACGATTGATACAAAATAGATATATTATTCCAATTTAGGTCATTAGAATGATTTTAATAATATTATTAAATATATCAAATTCTATTAATCTTTTGAATGTCTCTTTCACCACCCTTCTAACAACATATGTTGATTTTCATTAAATGTAATTTTACCATTTATGTGAATTTCATTTCTATAAATGGACTAACATGGTGGTAATCACGGTGATTAATGTCATCTAATAGGTTCAAAATAATATTTTTTAATAGTAACTTATGAATTGTATTTACCACTATTAAAAGTAAATAGGGTAATTAAAGGTAAAAAACAATATTATAATATGATAAATTTACTATAAAAAATAACATAATCTCATTGGATAAGTATATTTAGACTAAAATATACCTAATGTCAAAAATATGATCCTTTTTAGGCTACTTTTGTTAGATTAATACATTTATTATATTTTTTTTAAAGAAGTGTTAAAAATGTCATATTTTAATATTGATGATTAGTTTTTTTAATATGAGGTTATAAATGAGATATGGATGGATATAAATATTACTTAAAAATATAAGAAATTTATCTACATATTGATAATTTATTTATTATTTTTAGACATTAAATAATTAACCTAAATTGTTACATAATGAGGATGTAGTAATTGTTTAATGAATTAATATATCAACTAAATGATATTAAAATAATAAAATTTACATAATTTACATAATTTACTAACCCCACTAATTTTATAAATAAAATAAACATTATAGTTCCATGTTGAAAGTATGGGTTATAATTTATCATGATGGGTTTATAATTTGAAAAATGAATCTATTGAATAGTATCAAAATTGACATAAATGATTCATTAAAATAAAAAATATTTTAATAAATTATATAAAATTCATAAATATATAATGTTCAACAAAATCACTTTTATAATATTCATGGTTACATATATAATGCAATTGGGGTTCTTTTTTAAATTAATACTATCAATATTTACCCTATATACTAAAAATATAGGAAGATATGGTAAGAGATACAATGTTTAAGTAAGGGTTAAATAAAAATGCTAAAGTTAATTTTATGGCATAAACATGTATAAATGTCATTGGTTGAAACAATTTAGACCCTAAATCATCTAATAAAAGTAATAAACCATTATGGATGTCTTTATATCCAAAAGTTAATTTATAACAAGTTAATAATTTAAGATATTCCAAAAATGTCTCTCACCTATCTTTTAAAAGGTCACTTCATCCTATTTTTAATTCACACCAAAAAAGACCATTGGTTCATCCATCCCCTACCCATTTCTCCCAAAAACCTATCTCACTATAGTATAGATTCCAAATATTTGGCAGAAATCAAACCTATAGTATCTTTTGTGAGAATCAAAACAAGACACCCGAAAAAGATATGGTTGTTTTATCATCTCTTTCAAAGTTATTTTCTTAATCAGCATCCATTTTAAAGTTTTATTCCAAAATAAATTAAAAACTCTGAAGCTTATACATGCTGATATGTTCTAATAATTATGAAACAACCATGTTTCTAGTTTTATCCATCCTATTAATAAATATATTACAATGCATGTGTACGTATGCCTTATGATCTCCACCTTATGGTGTAATTTTTTATTCAATATAACATGATTTTGATGGGTATAATGATGCATATAATGGATTTAAATAATAGATATCACTTGATAATTATTCATTAATATTAATTTATCATCCAATTACATTCCATTTACCATTTGGATAATGATAATGTCACTCCTATATACATACAACCTACCATCTCTATGAAACGATAGGATTCATCCTCTATATTAACCATTAAATAATTATTATAATATGTATTTGTTAAGGAAAAAAATTAATTTTGAAATGAATACCATTATTTATATTAATAAAATAAATCTTATTCATAATAAACCTGACATTCACAACAAAACATGTATAGGATGTTTAAACAATTAACACTCAAAACAATGGTTATACTGAAATATTATTAAAGATTGATATAAGAGTTTCCTATATGATATCATCAACATGGATGTTGTCCTTGTATATTTTAATAACATGGTTTAACTATTATAAATGATCTAAACTCAACCTAAACTAATGTAAAGTATAATGTAAGTTTTAATTTCACAATCTCACTATTATCTATGATTTTTTATATGTAAGTATCTACAAAGATATCGTTATCATAAATGTCCATGATTCGTACAAATGTATTTCAGAATATTATTTCTATTCCCCAATAATTTTCTAAATTCATTTTTATACATGTTTTACTTTTTATAAAATGTTTTTAATAAACTATTTTCGTTATTTTCCTACGAAGGAACATTATAAACATTTTAACACATTAAGGAATTAATTTTCTTTTATCTTATATGGTGAGAGTGGTTATTTTCCACCATTATTATGATTTGACATTTTAAATCATCCATTATAAGCTTAGTATGTTATTTTCGAATAATATTTTTTCTTTTATTGCTTATATTTTAAATGATTTAGATGTAAAAAAAAGTTTATCTCTCTCAAATAGTTTTAATGGTTTCTATTTTAATCTATGTCGACATCATTGTGGGATTTTATGTATAATTGAGGTTGATTTATTATAATAAAATATTAAGTATTGTATTGAAGTTTCAACGATATGTTTGACTTGGATGTGCTATTTTGATACCATTCATGTTTTATGGTTACATGATTAACATTTTGTATGATAGATTTAATACATTTGTTTAAGATGGAAATATTCTACCCTTTTCATTTGAGGAATTCATTAGACATAGGAAGTGAGGGTTTGGGGGCCGATTAATGAAGGATAAAATGTTAGGGGACCATTTAATGAAATCACAATGATGCATTAGTATGTATCATGAGACAAGAAATTATTTTGGATCTTGGAATTGATGGTTTATTAATGGACTTGGAATGAGGCCTTGACATTATGGTTATGATGTCTGGAATTATGCATTTACATATTATGTGATTAGTTATTGATATTAAATGTTATTATTCTACTAGTATAATATCCATGTGAAAATTTAAAAGGAATTATTTGAATTATTCTATCCATATTATGCGGAATATCATTCTTAAAAGGCTTATGTCTCAGTATTATATATATCCTTAAAAGTTTATGCTTATTTATGATAGCTTCTGCTAAATGTTTATCCTTACAGTCAATCTGAGGTCACCCCTTTCTTATGATTCATTTTTTCCCAGCATGCGAAGATTTATATTGGGACTAACCTACAAGGATAGTCTAAGGGATATGTTTTTTCAAATTAGACACTATGTAGTTTTTCATTTCATGATGTAATGTAAAAATTAGGTACATATAATGTTTTTTCAAAGCTACTAAATTGATCAGTACTTTAGGATTCAATTTTCTTGTGATCATGTAACTGTAAAAAAAAAATAAAACCCCATCTCTGGTCAAATGGGTTTGGTCCACTACAAATTCCATTGAGGCATTTAGTTGGGCGATTCTTACCATATTATCGACATATAGGAAACTAAATCATTTTTCCTCCAATGTCAACATCACCCAAGATCTCAGTGATCATTTCCACTCCCTTATTTGGTTAGTCTAAGTGTAAGTTTAGGTGAAGGATGTTAATCATATATCCTTATTAATGATTATTAATAATCACAATATTATTCACTTTATTCATTATTAAATTTTCATTATATCATCTTCTGATCACATTCAATGTTTATCATGTATTTTCTAGATCCCTCAATTGTTTAAAATGAAAATGAATAGTGTGATAAATAATAATCGTATTTAAAAAAATTCATAAAGTATCAGATATATTATTTCTATATTATCAAACAGTTTTTTAAATCATTGAAATATTGAGCTTAGGATTGGTCATCTGTGGCCCTTATTAAAATCCTTCTCGATAGTTTTTAATGTGTTTCTGAATAAACAAAGAATATACCATTGATGTGTCAAAATAAGTTTTTAGTATTTCATGTTGTTGTGGACTAAGTAACAATATAATCATGCTTTGACAACATCTTTTAGGTTTTTTAACCCTTATTATAACTATTCTAAAACACAACAACATGTAGTATCTAGAATTCTATGTAATTTCATGGAGGCCACTTGATCTATCGTTTTCCAATATTCGATGTTATTTTATGATACATATAATTACAATTATGGCTATAAATAATTTTTTTCAACCTTGATTTAGATGGATTTACAAATCTATTCTTAGATACATGTTTTTTTAGAATAATTTTAGCCAGAGGAACAGCTTTAGTACAAATTAAATAATAAAAAATAAAAACAAGAAAGGAGATGAGGTCGAACAAATAAAAATTCCATCATCTAGAAATTTAGTTTAAGAATTATAAAAGGAATTTTAATTTCCACATTTAGGATTATAATCATTAGAATATCTCCATTTAGATAAATATTGATCTTGATTGAGGATTCCAAGCATTCCTACTTTGGACCTATCCATCTCTAGGTTGAGCGTGATCTTTGAAGATTTTGAGGATGACCTGGTAGAGACATTACATGAAAGCATGGAATAATATTTTCATTGTATTATTTTTGGAGGATCCATTTCAATCATCATCCCCTTACCATGGACGACAACATCTACAAAGGAAGAAGCTCTCGTCTACTACTTTGTCCTAAATGCTTCATCTAAGATGTTGCACCTTTTATCAATTTTTTAATGTTCTAAATTTTCCCAACCATCCAAAATATATTTTCCACAATCCACCACTATATTGAAAAGTTTAAAGTCCTCACCTTTCCTATTTAAAACCTCACCACTTCTAGTTGGTTAAATAGAGCAAGTTTTCATTGGATCGTTAGGAACACCTATATTATACAAGATCCCATCGGGAGAAATGAGACCCCCAGTTACATCTTCATTTTTAATGCAAAATGAAGTAGCAGTACAACCATAATTTTAATTATCATCCTTTAAAAAATTAACACAATAGTGAATACTATTATCTCTTACCAAAGACTCATCCACCGCCAACCCATTTCCTTTCAAATTTGGCACTTGGGAATCTTATTTTTCAAAAACCAATACGTAATCAAAAATGTATAATAGATTTTTTTTGTAAATCTCCATTATAATCTAGGGGAATTGATAAAGATACATCATTATTTATTCAACCTTGATTATCTGGATAACCTCTCATCCCATTTCTCTCACATGATTCTTTTCCTCGACAAAACTCTGAAGACTGTCCAACAACTATAAAATCATTGAAAAAAAGAGACCTTCATTCATACTCAACATAAATTTTGATATCAATTGTAGGATTGTAAATCTTTATTTTTTCAATCATGATTGAATTGAAATTAATCTCCACCAACATCATTGCAAAGTTCCCAAACCTAACATCCTCATTTTCCTTATCAATAGGTATTAGTGTTCAAACAGACATACTGATGTCATGTTAAATTTCTCTAATAAAATTTGTATAGACCAAAACTCTTCATATATAACTATTAAATCATAATGAATTAATATTCATTATATAATATAGTTATCAATAATATAATCATTTAGGTCTAGCGAGTTTATATAAATATACATGAAAAAAAGTACATATGTGATCTTTGTTTTTCCCCAACATTTTTTATTAATTATCACCCTTATTAGAAATATCAAACATAACACCTTTATTCATATCCATTAATAGGGAAATATATGAAGTTGGCATATTATATTTTTAGTAAGGTTAAAAAAGGTATATTATAATATAAAATGTTCATATGTGTATACAAAAATGAGAAAAACATTCAAATACCATAACATTCATTTCATTGATTATAAACATGATTCATGTCTTAAATCATGGATATTCATAATACAATAATCATAATGGAAAAAAACCCGATACATAATATTATATCATTTGAATAATACATATAATTTTGGAATACAATTACTCATATAAATTATTATATCAAGGTGATCCACCAAGACATTATTAACAAGGTAGGCATGGGATAACCAAATGTGTACCTTCTTCGGGCTTGGGATAACCACTTCTGCACCATCATTTAGGAATGGGTTGACATCTTGTGTACAATCCTTAGTGAATGGGATCACCTAATATGCATCCTTCAATGGGATTATGATATACTACCATGTAACCATTTATATTATATAACATTAATCATTACCCAATGTGTTTGAATGATATATTCTTACAACCCAACACATAATCCATATAATTTGGTTTCATAAAAGTTTCATCATATCATATCTCATATAAAATAAAAGGGGATCATATTTATTTCATCAATTCCTGATAGTATAACTTGAGTAAAATATAAGGGCTTAAAAAATATCAATATCAAAATTCTAAACCATTCAAGGAAATATTGATTACGTTATCATTGGATCATATCATGATTAAATTATATGTAATATCAAAGGATATCATTAAAGATATAATATTTTTAAAACAATAATCATTTATAACATTTCTTAAATGGAAAAATATTATTTCAAAATTACCCACTTAAAAGTAAATATTCCTAAAACATTGGAAAAATACATTTCTTCAAAAATTACTGTAAAATCATATAAAGGATTAATTTAAAATAAATAAAAACATTTCTTCATAAAAATAAGTATTATTTGAAAATAAATTTATATAAAAAAATCATAACTCATTTTGGAAATTAATTTCAAGGAATAAAACCATAGAATCATGTAAAAGAAGCATTTAAACATTTTGTGTTCATGATGGTGGGAAATTTTGTACATGTTAAAACAATGATTTCATTTATATTTTGGGTAAAATACAAAAAACCAAGATTAGAAAATGAAATGAATATAAAATATTCAAAATATTAATAAAAATAAATTAATGATGAAAATGAAACAAAAAAATCCTAACAACAAATTAAATCATTTTTAATAATTTTTCAGAAAAGTATGATATGGAAGAAAAATGCCATTTTTTCCAAGGAGATAAATAATGTTAGTTTTTATTATGAATATTAATTTCACCACATGACTTCATAAATTAGAGAAAATGAAACGAAATGTTTTATTTACATTTAAAAAATTTAGGATAAATTTCATGAGTTTTTTTGCTGATCTATCAAAAATATCACAATAAAAAGTAACATCCTAAAGAATCCTATTAAATAATGAGAATACAACATCAAACCTTTACCAATTTGGTATATTTGAAATCATAACACACTTTCATGGATAAAATATAATTCATCATTGAATATAATTTAAAAAAAATATTCATGATATAAAACATTTGGGTGGTATAATATGCACCTTATATAATAAGATAGGTGCATAACATAACTTTTTTCCCAAAGAAGTAATTTTGTGGAAAAACTCATTTACCGCTTAGGTATCATTTTCACTTTAATCCCCATAAAATATAGATCTATAAATTCATATTTATATTAAAAAAAAATTCATGATAACCACCATAAAATATATTCATTCATATTATTTAATCCACATTACATAAATAAGTGGTGAATATGTCATGTGTCGTATAGAATAAAACATTAAGAAGACAATCCTTTACCATAAGTCACGAATTACTTCATATTTGTTAGAACCTTTTATACAAAATTTTTAATATTATTATAAGTTTTATAAATTTAGATTTTATATATATCATTATATATGTGATTTACAAATTCAATGTTTTTACTCGTTTAAAAAATAATAATTTTTAAAACAAAAGTTATAGTAAATACTACTTTGTTTTTCATGTTATATTAAATTTTTAATCAATGTGATAATATTATAATCATGGAAATATCATCTATATAATTTTAAAAATGATTTAAATATCATATATATTTATTATATATATTTTTTAATCCATAAATATTAGATATAGAAAATCAAATCCACCATTCTAGGAGACGATGGACCGTACATATGCATGAACAATATTTTTATGTCTTTAATGAATGAAATGAAATATTTAAAATTTTATATTCATTTTACTGAATATTTTTTAATTCATTAATTATCATATATTTATTAAATTAATACTTGTTACCATCCATTCAAATCAATTGTTAGAAATGAATTATCTCTCTTCATGAGGTGGTAGTTCACAATACACAGAATCAACATTAACGTATAACCCATAGAATAGAACATAATACAGTATATGGATATATTTTTTCAATAGGAATAGTTATGTTAAAAATATCATATATAAATATATATAATTGTTTAATCTATCCTAATTGAAATCCATGTTAAGACGAAAAATAACATGACATAGTTTCATGGCGTTGTAGTCTGCCAGAAAAATGGGAAACATAATTATTTTACAACTAGTTTGGATGTTAGATTTTATATATGGAATTATAATAAAATAATAGTAATATAAAAATAAATATAACATATAATCATTAAATACATCATGATATACAAATTTGGTAGGTGTTTATGGAAAAGTAATAACATCGGTTCATGAGGCGGAGTTCGCCGTACACATGGTCAACGATTTCATTTTACATTTGATGTAAGAGGAAATAGATAAATATTATTAAATAAACCTAATACAATATAATTATATGTTATTTACTACTATTTTTATATAATAAAAGTTTAATATATTTTATAGAATATATATAATAAATTAAATCAATAATGCATAGTTAAAAACATTACTTCTTCTTTGTTCAATAACTATATTTTTATCCTAATTCCTTCTTGGATTGGATATATTATACAACCATGTCATATAGGATGTTTTTTGGAATAAATGTAATAATTTGGTCGCAGATTATTTGAAATAATTATTTTGGTATGTTTGGAGGGGGAGAGGTGGTCGAATTTTATAAGTGCGGGAGTGGATAGATAAGGATCATTTAAAATGGTAAAGTGTGCCGATGTTTATCACATGTCACAAGGATAAAATATAGTCCATTACGATGTTATTGAAGTTATTAGGTTTAGATATTGATATAAAATGGGTGTTCTATTTTTTTTTGATCATTACTCATTATCTATTATGTCTAACCACCATTAAAACAATTTTTACATTTACCACTATAATTAAATTTTACTATATTTTCAATTAAGTTTGACCAAATAATATATATACCTTGTTATATAAGATATATTATTTCAATTCCAAATATTTAATCCATTTTACCTAATTCAATTCACATATTTGGAAAATTTTGATGTAATATTAAATTCTTAGATGTGATGAAAAAGATAATTTTCCAAGAAACAATATTCAAATGTTCAAGAACAATAATATCAAAATTCACTATGATATAGATTCTAATGACAAAAATTGGATAAAAATATGTATATTCAAGAAGTGTTACATTAAAAATCATATTAATATAAAATTTCACTCTCTAAAACATTAAATAAAAATATTATTTTTTAATAAAAATATTTTTTTCACTCAATTTCTTGAATATTTATTCTTATAAATAATTTATAAATAAAATTCTAAAAGATACTTTTTCAAATTTTAATTTAAAATTTTAATTTTTCAATAATTATTTTTATGATAAGATCTCAATACGTAATGAAATTATTTTATAGAAAAATATACGGGTTTAACAGTAAATTTGAATTATTTCGTATTTAATGCCTAGAAAAAACACAAGATGAATCTCTTTAATTTTATTGAAAATATAATATATATATATATATATTTAATTAAAATAATTTATAATCATTAATTTATTTTTTTTATATTAAATTTTTTTGTTAAATAAATATTAATTTAGAGAAAACTGATTTCTTTATTTTCATATGTTGTTAATTGTGATTTAAATTTAATTAGTAATAAATGAAACAATTTTATATACCTATTAAAAACATATATATCTATAATATAGTTAATACTACTCATACTCACCCTTCGTACATCTAGTTGAAAAACATTATATTGGACTATAATATTTTAATTGAATATCATGTTTTGTTAAATCACGATTTTGATTTTAATGAATGATTTAAAAAAAATTCAATTTATATAAAAACATATTTCATTAAATATTAGTTTGTTTTAGTATTACATGTCTAACATTCTTATATGATATTGTATTATCAATGTTGATATTATACTCTTATGAATGGGAGCCTTCCAGATATGGGGGTATCCTCTCATGCTTCTCACATGTGGTGGATCATCTCATCGCATGACATATTCAATTTTAATAATATCGTTGTTCCATTAGGAAAGTATGTGGATTGGATTTAAGACAAATGGATTGGTTGATTTTGGGGAGGGGGTCAATTTCTTCATCAATATTTTGAATCTGTTTTCCATTTTATTATTCTTCCATTGAAACTCCCAATAGTTCTCACACACATATATCTATAAAGACCGACATTAAATAGGTAGGAGGTCCCTTTAGGTTTCATGCCAAGTGACTATTAAGAACTCACAGTGGTTGAGAGGATTAGAGGTCAGGCCCATCATACCCTTTTTGGGGTAATGTTTCATACCTCCAGATACTCTTATTTATATATGGTATGTTTTTAAAATACTTCATACACCCATATATGGGATTAGCTGCCCATGTGTTAATGATTTTATTAAAAACATGTATCGATACGAACAATTTTCTATATATCAATGGTTCTCTATCCCTAGCTTATTAAATAAAGATTCATTTTGTTATATCCAAATTCAGGAACTCTATAGTTTATTATCGTCTAGGAATGTGGTTAGTGTCTCGGAGATGGGATTGTACCACAACGAGCTATCTTATGTATCCCATGAAAACAGAAATGCAAACCCATGTAGTTCATTTTTCATTATTGAATGGTCTGTGTTTGGATCAATGCATGAAGTTTATTATCATGAAATCTAGATGTTACAATATGTCTTCTTACACAATGAGTATTCCTACAAAGATTGTGAAAATATTAATCAATAAGCATGTAGTTTGTTTGGAATAGTGCGTGGACATGTTTCTAGACTGATCCACGTAGTTTAACGTTGTTGGTTAAGGAATTTTATATAGGTATCATACCTCAATGAGGATTTCTAAATATCCTATTTCAAAACTAAATTAATTTATATGTATTTCCCATATGGGTATCTTCTTTGTGAGATATAAAATAGTAGAGGCTTTAGATAGGAATCATTCATATAAAAAGTCCATATATTTATTTGTTGGGAGTATGAACCCTTTAACGGAGAAGAGATGTAATAATACATACCACTTAATGGAGGGATCAAATTGGGGAATTCCCATAAAAATATTGATATAGTCATCACGTGTTTCTATGTCCATTTGAGTTAGCCTCGGTGTGTGAAATATGATATAGCTTCAGATCAGACACATTACATGAAAGCATATCTATATGGTGCATGTACATTAAAGTCCCCATTTGAAATTTATTCCTACACATCTCATAGATGACATAGTATACATCTATCACATTAATAATGTGTACTACATATCATATTTTATTATAAGCATTATATTCGTTATTGTTTAGTTAGTTGTGGTCTAAACATTGACATTTCCCATATATGTGGGACATATCATATAATGTCACTGATCAGAACTTACACATAGATATTTCCATTTGTTCAGAGATTAAATACTATTTGATACTTTTATTTTGGACTTATACACTAAATACACCCACTGGTCATGGGTTAAACACAATGGCAACCCTTTTTCGAAGATCACACAATGAGGCCTTCCTTTGGTATATTGATTCTGTATCTTCTGATTGACAATGATATATGAGAAACATAAATAGTTTTTTCAAGAGAATCAAACTGATAGGGTTGAATCAGTGAATAAACTTTGGTCCTAAAGAAAAATAACATATAAATGGGGAATATAGCTGATTATTCATGGTTGGTATCTAGATGTCATCAGTCTATGTGTGTCTACTTGATGAGGTTGACATTTTTTAGAGGCTCTGGCTAACATTTCTTGACTATCTACTAGAAAAATAATAATTTTCTATTCGACAAGATTTTCCCATCATTCTGTTAAAGTTAAAAAGTCCAATGGTGTCTTCTTGATCTATTTACATGTCTTCTATTTCTTAACATGAGTGAAGTAGACACATAAAAAAGGATCGATGTAATCAAAGTGGACATGTCTATGGTTTTTTACATGATAAAAGAATACATTAACATACTCTATCATATGATGAACACGAAATTTTATTGCAATGTCAAATTAAAATGATGACTTGTCTATAGGAAATCAAATGACCATTTTTACATGTCAAACAATCCTTCTTATGATAAAATGAAATTTCCATGGGTATTATAACATAATCAAGGTGGATAACTATAGGGTTATTCACAAGACATATATTTCATTTCCTCAGGATATCAGCTAATAAATCTGAAATGATAATGGTAAACCCCATGATGAACCCAAATTGTCAAAATCAAGTATTCTGATAATCAATACATGTCAATGGATTGTCTCTAAGTCAACTTGTATTGTATTTAGACTAACACATGAAAATTTTTACACCTTTAAATGTTATGTTATGATTATCCAGGATTTTTCATGGCTTTTCATGTGACAAAAAATAAAATTTCAAGGTCACCAAATAAAATCACATGATCATTTGATAATCCAATGAGCACAAGACCTTAATGTATTCATGTGGGGGAGTCTTGAATACATTTTTAGGCTCACTCAGATGAAAAATTTGGTGTGCCTGAGTGTTGAGGAAACCTATTAAAAGGTATTATGAGAAAAAGCCTGGGAAATGATACATAACCAAGTGTTCATGTCAAGGACATTAACCATAGGGATTCATGGTGAAGGGGTGTTCCTTCCCATGAACTCAAAAATACCGAAAATGGTACTCGTAGATGACCAATTATTCATAAAAATCACATTATCTTAGAAGGGCCTGGGGATTTATTTTTCAAACACACAAAAAGGATTCCGAATGAAACCGCAATAATGCTTTAGGGTCCATGATGCATATGACTGAGGGTATTTCCACTGTATATCTACATGTCAATAGGTTTCTTCATTAGACTACATGATGACCGAACTCATGCGATTCACATGAACAATATGAGTTACTGAGATGAATTATGTCCTTATGAGAAGGGGTTTCCTATCAAAATAGTATTGTGATTGGGAGATGGTAGATATTTCATGGAATTAATAAGATGATTACATTGGGGCTTCACATCCTAATGAATGCACCATAGGACTGAGTGAGGGACATTTTGTGACTGATGGTGTTTCTCCTTATGTGGTGTAGCATGTCGGAGACATTACTTCTAAGGTAGTGTTCATGAATTGAGAGACTAATGGTTCATGGAATCACTATATGATTTTCAACATATTCCTATATAAATACACGAGTATAGGTTTCCCAATGTTCTGATTTCATGTGTGATGGTGTCTCATTACGTTCAATTACTCTTTTGATCTCGTGATCTACGAGAATATTATGTAGGAGATCATTTTAACAGGTTCAAGGGGTTCATGAAAATGAGGGAAGGGGTGAACATAGGTACTGTAATCAGTGATTCAAATCATGATCAATGACTACTCAAACCAAATTATGTATCACACTATCACGTGAATATATTTTTCAAATACCATATACCATTTTTACATATTTTGGTATTGAAAATGGTTTTGAGAATGGATTTATTATGTCAATATATTGAACTAATTTCATGTGATTTAAATGGGGGAAATGACATCTTTCTGGTATAATTATTTTATGTGTTAGGATTATGATATAGTTCTGGGATATTTATTAAATATATGGGTGGTTCCATGATAAAATAAGGGCGGGTGAGCCTGAGATATATCTCAAATTCATTGGGTAATGTGACAGAGGTAAACTTTAATGTTTCACCTAATAGATTTAGGGAATATATTTTGATTATTTTTCCAAATGTAACTCCCTATATAGTAGTGATTGCTACAATGTATGTTTGTTACTGATGCCACATATTACCTTTATGATTTATGATTTTAATGTTCTATTCATAAATCTTATGATTTCATGAGGTATGATAATGGACATATGTTTTATGATTGATAATTATAATTTCATTGAGTTTTTTATATTGATGGAATAGTATTTTCTTTCCTTGTTTTATATCCCCTACTAAGATATTTTTCTCATCCCATTTTGTGAAATTTGTTTCACATGGTATAAGGATGGGTAAGAGAAACAAATAATTCAAGAATATTTATATCAAAAAACAATTCTTCTATTATTTTAAGGATTTTTATATTCATTAAATAATTGATTAAGAAGAAGTGTTTATGTTTTCATTATTGAGATGTAATGTTAGAGTTATGGCATAATTATCTAAATATATAAACCTAAAAATATACTCAATGCGAATTCAATACATAATGCATGATTATGTAAATTTTAAGGTTGGGGCCTTATAGTTTGTAGCAGAGGCCAGTTTAGACAACTTTATGAGTTAGGATATTGTTATATTAGTATTCATAAATTAATTTATGGTAATATTGAAATGATATAGCATTTTTATAACCATGTTTCTTCATCTATTTTATTTCTGTGTTTATATTGGTTTTCCACAGAGTAAATAGGGAATATTTGATAGGAAGACAACTAGAGGAAAGAAACCATTCAATTCAGAAACTTGATATGGTCATAATCAGAAATGAACTATTTGTTTTAGAGACGGAACAATTGACTTGGGCTATTAGTGGTTGTGGTATCCATTAATGGAATCATCTATATAATCCACCAAATAACATGTTAGTAGTAGATAATTTCATGAGGGGTCATCCACCATCATTAATTGGATCATTTTTCCTTGAGCTAGCTGAATGTTGGATTAATGCAGTGGAAAATATTTTTGATGTCGTGGTTTATTCAAAACATCAAACGGTTAGTCTTGACATTTACCATTTTGAAGGTGAATTTGATTAGTGGTGGATGATGGTTAAAAATATCAGGGATAGTGAGGAGATTTATGCTCTTGATTGGGAAGAATTATAAGGATTGTTTTTTTGAGAAATATATTCCTATATAGGTTCGACATAGTATGAAAAAACAGTTAAAGGAATTTTGTTAGGAGGATTACACAGTGGCTACTTATGAAGCAAAATTCAATCAACTGGAACAGTATGCTTCAAATTTCATAATGTATATTGATAGTAAAATAAATCATTTTAAATCTGTATTAATTTCAATGTATAAAATGGATTTAGCTTATCATGAGGTAAAATGTTATGAAAAAAGTTCTCGATGTGTGTAGTAGGTGAAAATATATTTGTATAATGATCTGGTGTTCTTTATAAACAATAGAATAAGAGTTCTAGGTGGCAGAAGAAAAGTAATAATCCTTTAGAAACGTTTGATGGTAAGAAACTTATGTTTATAGTTAGTGAAAAGTGTTGCAAGAAAAATACTAGGGAATGCCTTTTGAATTTTATTATGTTTATCTGATGTGATAAAATGGGACATACGAATCGTTAGTTCATTGAAAAAGATCATGGTAATGGTTAGAAAAAATCTGATTTACATTTAGTAAAAAGGGTTGACTTCAATGAAATGGTTAACTATGCAAATGTGTGTCCAACTAAGAACTCAAATAAAGGAACTAAAGGAGACTACAAAGAGAAAGGGGTGGTGAAATATTTTTCAACTACTTCAGTAGATTTTGGGCCATCAAATGAATTATTATCAGGAACATTGATTGTTTATTCAGATTATGCCAATGTGTTGTTTGATTTAGGGTCTACACATTCATTTATTTCTGAGATATTTTCTTGTAAATTGGGAATTTTATTTCAATATATAAATCCCAGAATTGTGGTAAAAATTCCTTGAATAAAGGATGAAACAATAAGATATTATAAGAAACTTCTTGTACCTATATGTGGAATGAATTTACATTAAAACCTTATTTGTTCCTCTTTTAGAGTTTGATGTTTTTTTGTTTAGTAATGGATTTCCCTTTATGATGCTAAGATTTAATGCATAGCTAACAAGGTTTAATTTTAGAAATAATTTCATTTGGTGTGCAATAATGAACCCTTACTTTTGATAACATATTAAGAAGCTGAGAAACCTGTACAATATGGAAATGAATGTTACATTGAACATATTGTTTAATATAAAGGAACTATTTAGATTAACTATGTTCTAGTGGTAAATGAGTATATTGATGTTTTTTCTGATGATTTTTCTGGAATAATACCAGGTTGGGATGTTAAATTTATAGTATACATAGTTCCTGATTATTAGATAATTTCAAAACCCCCTTATCGAATGGGAGAAATTGATCTTTTAGAGTGAAAGAATCAATTACAGGAGTGATTAAATGAAGGTATAATTCAACCTAACACCTCAACCTAGGATGATCCTATATTTTTTGTTAAAAATATTTATGGTTCAATTACAATTTGAATTGATTATAGAGCTTTCAATAACATAATTATTATAAAAAATTAACCTTTTCCAAATATCGATTATTTTCTTGATCCTCTCTTGGGAGCACAATATTTTTCAAATATTGTCTTAAGGACGGGGTACCATTAGTTAAAAGTAATGACCAAAGTCATTCCGAAGACCATATTTTATACTATATATAGCCATTATGAATGTGTAGTTATGCCTTTTTTGTTAACCAATGCACCTGGAGTATTCATTCATCTTATGAATATAATATTCTGGGAGTTTTTGAATAAGTTTGTATCTGTGTTTAGTAATGATTTTTAGGAATGTTCTAAAAATAAATAAGATAATTAAAGTAATTTATGTTTTGTCTTTCAAACCATAATTGAAATTGAATTATTTGGGAAATTCAGCAAGCGTGGAAATTAGTTACAAAAAAATTTATTTCATGGTCACAGTTTTTCAAATGATGGCATAACTATTGATACTGGTAAAACAAAAGTTTTTAATGAATGACCAAGACCCAAAAATATAATTGATATTTGTAGTTTTGTTGTTTAGATGGTTATTACAAGACGTTTGTTGATATATCTTCATGGTTATCTAGGAAACTGACTAAGTTAACTGAAAAAGGTTTTATGATCATATGAACAAAAGAATTTGATTAATGCTTTTAGAAATTCAAAATAATATTTCTGAATGTTAATTTTTTGGAACTGCCCTAAAAAAATGGGGAATTTTGAATCTATTATTATGCTTTATTGAAAGGATATGGGTATGTCCTAATATAGAATGATCAAGTAATTTTTATGTTTCACATTAGTTAAAACCTCATGATTTATATTACCCTACACATGTATTAGAATTAAAAGTTTTTGTTTTTTCATTAACATTATGAGGAATAAATTTAATGGAGTGTAGTGTGAAATATACAATGATCATATAAGTTTGAAGTATATATTCACATAGAAAGAATTTAATATGAGACTGAAGAGATGGATAGAACTAATCAGGGATTAGTATTGCACAATCCATTACCATATATGAAAAGAGAATAAAGTGGATGATTCTTTGAGTCGAAAGATTAATTCTACATTAACCATTCTATGTTTGGAATGAGATCCTTTGGTTTTTGAGTTGATGAATTTTTGATTGGAAGTTACTGCTGTAAGAAATTCCTCTATTTTGTTTTAGGTGGTAGTGAAATAATCTCTATCAAAAAAATTATGATATCACATAATGAAGGCAATGAGTCACAAAAAAGGTAGAATTGTTTTAAAAGGGTATGTTACCTTAATTTAATGTTGATAAATATTTTGTTTTTAGTAATGGATGGGGGTTATGTGTGCCTTGTGATTCATTGTTGAAAAATGAGTTGGTATGTGGCGATCAAAGATTTATGTTTTTAGTTCATCCTAGTAGTTATAAATTTATCAAGATTATTTGTAGTATAACTAGTTGGATGAAATGAAAAAAGATATTGTTGACTTTACTGTGAATTAATTAACTATTCAACGGGTTAATGCTGAATTGTAGTTACCGAATGTGATGCTTCACACTTTTCCAATTCCAGAGTGGAAATGAGAAAATGTGTCCCTAGATTTTTTAGTGGGATTACCAATGAATTCTTATGGTAACAATCCAATTTGGTTTATTGTTGATCAATTTACCAAATATTCTCATTTTATTTCTATTATGGATGCTCTATCTATAGATCCACATTCTAGATTATATATTAATGTGATCGTTGGGTTTTATGGAGTTACCCTTTCCATTGAATATAATCTTGATCCTTGGATCACTTCTATCTTTTTGAAGGGAATTCCAAGGTAATAGGGAACTGAATTAAATTATAGTAACTCTTTGCATCCTCAATTATATGGACAATTAGAATTATCAATTCAAATATATGAATATATGCTACGTTATTATTCAATGTATTACTAGGGATGTAGGGACCAAAATTGTTCTTTTGTTGAGTTGTCTTATATTAAAATTTTTCTTTCTAGTATATAGTTGGCACCATTTTAGGCATTGTGTGGAATGCGGTGTTGAACTATATCTTTTTTGGATGAAGTAGGTGAATGTAATTTGATGGGACTACAATTTTGAGAGGAGATGGAATAAAAAGTTTAGTTGATTTAGAAGCACATGAGAATTACTCAGAGGGAGAAGAAAAGTTATGACGACAATAGGAGAATTGTCATTAATTTGAGGAAGGTGATCTTGCCTTTCAAAATGTATCTCCATGTAAAAAATTTATGTGTTTTGGTAAGTAGGTAAAACTGAGTCCGAAATTCATTGGACACTATAAAATCCTAGGAATGTTGGATTAGTTTCCTACGGAGTGGATTTACCTCCATGTTTATCCTAGGACACAATATTTTTCATATTTCAATGTTGGTAATGTATATTCCATATCGATATCATGTTTTGAGTCCAGAGGTAGTTTTTTTGGAGGAGAATATTTTTTATAAGGAAAAACTAGTCTAGATTCTTGATCGAAGAGAACAAGTGTAGTGAAATAAGGTAATTTATCGGGTAATGGATTTGTGGAAAAACCATACGTTTGAAGAGGAAATATAAGGCACCGGCCTTAAACCTTACTTAATATTGAATTAAATGAATAATTCACATTGAGGATCTTTTCAGGTTTAGAGTTTTAGAGAATTAGAACATAACTATTACATCTCAAAATATTACAAAGTAGACACTTCTACTATGTTTCCATAGAATAAAAAAAACTCTTAAAAAGAAACATGTCTAGTTCCATGTTTTATATAGCATGAAATTCCCTTGATCCCATCCTTGACCCTATTCCACATTAAGTCCTGTGAAAAACATTTCAAAGAATCTTGGGGTGAGCATAAAATCTCAGTAAGGGATATACAAAGAATAAAAACTGTTAGTTTATCAAAACAAAAAGTAAACCATGTATACATTATTAAAGTAATACTTTTCACCTTTATGAAGTAGTAAAAACTCTTCACTGAATAAAAGATCATTACATACCCTTTTGTAACCAAAATATTACCATAAAACCCATATAAAGAACACATAACATATAAAGGTAACTTGGGACATAAACATACTTAAGTGGAATAACCTTACGGTCGACTTCCACACATATCACTTAATGGAATAGCCATTCGGCCAACTTCCATACATACTTAATGGAATAGCCATACGGCCGACTTCCATACCCAATGCATTGGAGGTTATAACATAACCACCCGTCCTGGTATTCACGACACCACCCGTCATATGGTTTATCACGTAACCACCCGTCAAATGTCCAAGTACCATTATAAAATCATAAGACATAAAACAAACATAATGGAAAGAAAAAATTTCCACACTTTGATCACAATATATCACTCAAATATATTGAAATATCAAATCCATTATAAAAACATTTTCAATACCAAAATACATAAAAGAGTATATGGTATTTATTTCATTTTAAAAACATCACGGCTTGTTGAGGGAGCCAAAGACCAAAAAATACTCGCGGCGGCGGAAAAGGTCGTTGTCGTACGTTAAAGGAAACAATCCATTTTGTCTTTTATGTAAAAAGCTTTGTAGAAAAAGATTACTTTTGTATAAAAGTAAAAGTCAAAGGGGTTTATACACCGTATAAAAGAAAGTTGTGTATAAAACGAAATATGCCTCAATGAAAGGAGATTGAGACGAAGTCCCTTACCTCGGGTCCGACTTGACTCGATCGTTCTTTAACATCCTGAATAATAAACTTGAGTTAATTTATACTTGCTTAAGAACCTTTTTCAAGTTCATTATTACTTTAATATCACTTATTACCATGTTATAAACATTATGTAATCATTTAAGTTAATAATGTTTGTTTTGTCGATATTTGGTTCTTAAGTCGAAAGGGGACTTCTTACAATTACATGTTGTTCGTGTGGTAAAAGGTTCTTTATATCCAGAATGACATTATTGATTTGGATATCATATATATCATATATATCCAGCATATATATGTATTTATAATATTACACAATCATTTAGAGGTAAGAAATGAAATGCACCGTTCATGGAGACGGTAAGCCGTACGTACGCATGAACGCTACTTTCATTCTTTGTCATATTAATGGAATTAAAACTAAATGAGAGGTATGTATATTTTAATTCCAGAATTATATTCATCTTTTAGATGTATCTTTAATCATATATATCCATTATATACATGTACTTATAATAGAACATTACATTTGGGGATAAGAAATGAAATGCACCGTTCATGGAGACGGTAAGCCGTACGTACGCATGAACGCTACTTTCATTTATATCTCATACTGTAATGGAATGAAATAATAATTATCTTGAGGTATATTATAATTCCATTATTACATCATATATAATAACTTTAAATCCATACTTTATACATCCCACATATGGCATTAACGAATCACATCACTTAGAGGGGGCGGTAGTCCGCACTTCCTTAAATGAAGATATCGCGTTTACCCATAATGGAAACCATAAAGGTATGCCCAAAATGAAAAATACAGAAGCTTAAGGAAAACATAAACATATTATATATCATATATAAATATAGTTTCATATTAATGTCCACCTTTGAAGGTGTTAAAAGAATGTTGAACAATCATCGTTTCTGGAGGCAGAAATTCGCCATCCACGGAAACAGTATGTTCTTTAACCATTAGATGTAGGTGTGTGTAAGTGTAGCACGAATCCTTCTTATAAAAACATCCTAGTATATTTAAGATACTGTATTTTTCACAAAAGAAATGAATATAAAGAGTTTAGGTGGTTGGAGAAGCAAAATAATACAAAAGGACTCAAGTGAAGACATTACCTTAAAATCGGGTAACTCCCTTTGGATTTAGCTCAAATGCATTATTGGGAAGACTTATTCTCAAAGTTAGGCTTCAAGGAGTAAGAGAGGTAAGTGGAGAGACAAAATGGGAATGTTTTGGCCGAGCCAAAGGCTTTGGAAGTGTGGTTAAATAGGTAGTGGTGGGGGCCTTTTATAAGAGGAGAGGAGTGCACTCTTGGAAAGTAAAGAAAAGTTACTTTATTTTAAAATGCTTTTCGGATTCAAAAGGTCCCACATTGATATAATTCAAGGGTAAGGTGATATGGGTTCTAAATACACCCATCCAATAGGTTTTGGACATGTGTAGGTCATATATTTTACATTATCGTTTCATTTTATTTAAATCCTTTATTAATGAGGTAATCACTGCATCATTATGATGTCATAAATAATTTAATATATTTAATGTCTAAAAATTATAAAAAAACATCATGATGTAGGAAATATTTTTAGCTTTCTAATGAATATTTATAGTCAAAAATATAACTTGTATAACCCCATGTAAAAATTGTTTTAGTAAAACATCTCATGTTTGTGTCATTTTTACTTTAACATTTAATAAAAAGTTATTTATGTCATTTCCCAACCAAAGTGTCTCCATGGGGTCCCCAAGTTGACCCATGGGTTTTCTTGGTCATCCAAGACACATGCAATGAGGGTAGGACATGTTTCAAGCTCATCTCATTTTATTAAAGCATTATTTTTGCCTTAAACTACACTAATTACCTCTAATCGCGATTAAGAACTTAAAAGTTAATATTCACCAATAAATTATTTTAATCTCATTGAACCACATTTTACTTCTTAATGAAAACCATGTATGTCGGATTTTGGAAAATCAAATCACATAAGTGACAAAGTTTCATTTAAACGAAAAAAATCAGTTTCTTTAACTACCACTTAGTGGTTTCACTATTCATCAAAAATTGAAGTTTTTCAGAAAAATACCAAAACTTTACCCTAAGATATATTTGATATTCTGAATCCAAAAATGATGTTTATTTTACAAAATTCAAATCATATAAGTCACATTAAATAATTTAATAATTAATTCCTGCTGTCATGACAAATAGCGTGTTTTTATGATACAATAAGTATAAAAAGATTGACACTAGTTTAAGTCCAATTTCAAAGTGAAATTGATTCCAATGACCACCATTGGATTAAATGGTAAAAATATATTATAATTTATCTTTAGAACCAATTCAAAAGATAATATAATCATATAAATAAATTAGATTAAAAAGAGGTTTTGAATTAAAATACTACATTTTTTCACTATTCATTAAAATATGAACTTTATCGGAAAAATACCAAAAATTCACACAAAGTAAATTTTGATGTCCCAATCATAAATAATAAGTTTATTTTGACAAACATAGCTTATAAAATTGTCAAAAGATAGATTTAAAAATGGTTTTACATCAAAAGGCACTAAAACAATCTTTTAAAAATATTAGTGTATTCCATGCTTAAGATTGGATTTATTTTCATTTTAAGCCTTTAAAACACTGTCTAATTCATTAATAGACATAGATAAAAATATCTATTATTAATTACTTACTTGGGAGGTTACAGGAAACATCGGAATATGAAAATTCAGTGAGAGATAAATACCCCAACTTATTTGATAGGTGAATAAAATTTTGGGGACGCAGTTCCCAAAATTTGGCAGGATGTAATAATCAAGTTATTTATTGAATAATATTTTTTAATTTTTGTTAATATTCATGAATAAGATATTCTTTTTTACAATCTAGTTGATTATATGTTCGATAGAATACTCATCATGCTAGAACAAGTTTCTTTGAAATCCAAAGTTGCACACAACATTGATTTATACTGAAAAATAATATTATTATAAAATTAAATTGTAGTTAGCACCAAGTTGTTGTATTTCTGGAAATGAACATATATTACAAAAACATGATTATAATATTTTTTAAATGCCTTTAAACATATCCAATTAATTATTTAGGGTTAAAATAAGATAGAATATGATTTTATGCATGAAATACTCCAATATTTTTAAAATGTCGATTTATCGCCTTTTGAGGGAGAAACCTTATTAATTTTTTTTTTCTGTTTTATATATTCTATTTGAAAAACTATACTTCTTCTATATAATTGGGACGTCATGATTAACTTTGGATAATGTTTTGGTAATTTTCTAATAATGTTCATTTTTTATAAATAGTGAAAAAAACCTCATATTATGTCGAAACTGCCTTTTCATCTAATTTATTTATATAGGTATATTTTAAATTAAATTGGTTTTAAATAGAAATTGGATTATATTTATAAAATTTAGTCCAATTTTTTCATTGTATTTAATTTCACATTAAAATTGGACATAAACAAAAGAAAATATTTGGGTAGTTTTTACTTTTTAAAAACACGATTATTGGTTTTGACAATGAAAATTAATTTCAAGTAAATTCTGCATCTTCTATACTTTCAATTTAGAAAAATGTGTCCAATATTTTCAATTAGGAGGTAATTTTTTTTGAATAGTCAAATTTTAGTTTTGAACAATATAAACTGAAATTTCACTAAATATTTTATTTACCATTGTTGAAGTGTAAATCTAGTAAATAACGATACAAAACAATATTATAATGATATTAAACTACCCAAAAACTTGTTATAATGCTATTTGATTATATATTTCTGACCTTTTCCAACCTTGGGTCGATTTATGTTACCCCATGTATCCACTTTGATGTGTAAATGGCATTTTATAAGAATTAATTTAATGTAATGAAAAATATAACATAATAATATCTTTTTTTACTAAAATAATTTTAATATGGGGTTGTATAAGTGATATATTCAAATATAAATTGTAATTAAAAATAAAATTATTTCATAAATCATATTATTTTATTTATATTTTTTAATAATCATATAAATAAATATATTTACAACAAAATGATGATAAAGTGATTACTTCATTATTGAATGATTTAGATAAAGTAGATTATTAATATTAAAATAAATTTATTTTAAAATTTTTTATGCCATCCAATAATTCTATGGATTTTGATAACTTTTTATCATTTAATGAAGGATGTTTTTACAAAATAATTAAGTTGTTATGGATTTATATTAAATAAATTCATGATTTGAATAGTGTGAAAAATGACATAAAGGAGTTTTTAAAACAAATACAATTTTATTAAATAACATAATAGTACAAAAATATAATATTTGAAAAAATGATGTAGATAATTTTTAAAATGTAAATAATTAACCACATTATGTTCTATTGGAATTCTATAGTAACTATATTAACTATATTATACGATTATTAAAGAAGATATGGTAAGAGTTAAATTAGTTATCTACGGGTTAATGCAAAATGATAAAGTTAAATTTGTACATAGGCTATTCTAAAACATATTGTTTGAGATGATTTCAACCCAAAATAATTGTATCTTTTAAATAAATGAAATTTTTACTTTTTGAAACTGTAAATAATTTTATAATATAATAATACTTCAAATCAATTTTAATGTGCCCCTACTCCCTCTCAAAAAAGGGATTCGCACCCACCCATGTAGTGACTCCCCACAGAATGATTTTATTGTCTAAAATATGCCCAAATAATCTCCCAACATTCATCCCCTCCTTCTTGAATAATTACGTTAGGCATATGGCAATTCAAGAATGCCTTTGGGCTCAAATCATAGGGAGTTACACGTTTTAAGTGGTAGTGTCTTCTCTAATGTTCCTTTCCATTATTTTACTTATTTAGTCATTATTTTATTATTGTTAATTGATTACATAACAACAATCGTATCATAAATATTCTAGGATTTTTTTATGATATGTATTCAAACTACAATTACACACACCTCCATCTAATGGATATGAACATACTTTTTCTATGGATGAAAATCAAATGGCTCATGAAATGATGATTGTTAAAATTTCCCCACCCACATATTATGTCGGTCATTATCATGGAACTATATTTTATATGGTAAATATTATATGTATATTGTCTCTATTATTTATATTTTTATATAAATAATACCTTAATTTTTCCCATAATGTGTAAATACAATAATTTTATTATAGGTAGTGTTGACTACCACCCTCTCAAAGTGATATGAATAGTTTAATCCATACATGGAATGTATAAAGGCTGGAGATAATGAACTTATGTAATGTATATTAAATGTTATATTATAATTGATATTAAATATACCTATGTATCATTAATTTTTCATTCCATTAACAAGGAAAAAAATGAAAGTAACGTTCATGTGTTGAAACGACTTACAGTCTCCAGGAACAGTGCATTTCATTTAATATCACCAAATTTTACGGACTATTTAAATACATATATAACTGATATATATGATATATGTGATATTTAAATCATGAATATCATTCTGGAAATGGTGTAATTTTGACCACATAGACAATTTGTAATTATAACAAGTTCATTTTGACTCAAGTACCAAATATCTAAAATACGACTAATATTAACATAAATAATTATGGTATTTTTATAATATGATGAGAAGTAATATAAATGAATAATAAACTTGAAAAAAATTCGGGGTAATTTAGGAATAATCATAATTTTATTATTCAGGTTTATAAATAATGAATGAGACAAGTTGAAAACAAGGTAAGGGAACCTTTCCTCCTCCTCTTTTAGTCAAAGACTTATTCTATGTTATATATTTTAATTTCCATTTTAATATGTTGGGATATGTTCTTATAAATAATAATTTATTTACATTTTATGTCAATGTTATGAGAGATACTTTTTTATCCCATCAACTCATTTTTTAAATTTGAAAGTGACATTTTTGGGCTGCAGAATTATCGTAAGGGACTACGTCTCAATCTCCTTTCATTGAGGCAAATTTTGGTTTATACACAAACTTATATTATAAAATATATAATTATAAACAATTTCATTTAATTTTAATAAACATTTTTCAAAAGGAATATTTTGTTTTATAAAAAGTTTTACTAAACGTCAAAAGTAATGTTTCTTTTTAACGTACATGGCATTGACAACCTTTTCTCTACTGTGATAATTGTTTGAGATTTGTATTTCATAACAGGTCATAATGTTTTTAAATAGAAAATAAATACCATATTACCTTTTTATGTATTTTTGAATTGTTATTGTTTTAGAACAGATTGATTATGTCAATATATTATACTAGTATCTTGTGATAGCAATGTGGAAATGTTATTTTTCCATAATACTTGTTTTATGTTTTATGATTATGTTATGGTTCGTCATCATTATTTACGTATATGGGTGGTTCTATGACAAACTGAGGGAGGGTGGGACTGAGATAGCTCTCAAATGCATTTGGTAACATGATGAAGGGAAACATTAATGTTTCTCCAAAGAGATTTTGGGATTTAACTAGGATTGGTCTTCCAAATATAACACCCTATGTAGCTATGTAAGCTATAATGTATGTATGTTATGGATCCCACAAGTTAATTTTTTGATTTTGGATTTCTATGTTTTATTCATAATTATTTTGATTTCATGATGTATGTTAAGTAACCTATGTTTTATTATTGAAAAGTATGGTTTAATTTTTTTTATGTATTGATGGACTAATGTTTCCTTTCCTTATTTTATATCCCATACGGAGATTTTTTACTCATCCCATGATTTTAAATTTTTTTCATAGGGTATATGTAATGTTAAGATAATATTATAATTTATGAAGATTTATATCAAAAAAAGAAATATTATTTATGAAGTTCATTTTTTTCAAAAAAAAAGATATAGAAGAAATGTCTACTTTGTAATTATTGAGATGTATTGTAATTGTCGTAGCCTGATTCATTAAAACTCTAAACCTAAAAATATATTCAATGTGAATTCTAGACATAACTCAAGATTATGTATTGTTTAAGGGTGGGGACTTAAATCATGTCACTTCCACTATAGTACAACCAACATCATCAGTAGCTCAGTACTATGAAGGCCAATCCTCCAAAAAGGGACATGTCCATAATGATAAGAATAAAACACTAAAAGATGAACCTATTACAAATAAAATATTGTTCTTAACATTGGTGGACATCAAGCCAACGGTACCATAAATCATGGGCAGCGCCCCACAAAGCTGCACTACATGAATCAACTCATCTGATAGAAGATTCATCATAAGAGGATTTGATATTTTTTTCTATTAATGTTATATATTTAATGGATCCCTTTGCATATGATGATTCTGGATATCAAACCGAATTCTCAAAAAATTATTTAGAAATTAGGGGAATAATTCATTATATTTTTTATTAAAAGAGAGGATATGTTAATGTCAGAAGTCACTACATTAACCATGCCCCTTCTCGGATCGTCTAAGCTTCCAAAAATCATAAGATATATCTTCAGCAAGCACAGAAGGAACAAAGGAATTCAACCACATATTAGAGGGTGTCTCCTAACGTAATTTACATTTAATAACTTTTACATGATATTCCACCACCTAACTATCCATAGAGTGTATGCAGACTAGGCCGACCCAATCCACCAATATGGGAAGAACCATGAACTCATATTCCAAGGGATGGTGCATCCACATCAGGAACATTAGTTCTAAATTCATCAATGAATGAACACTCCCATTCAGGGATGTTAATACCTTTGGATTAAAAGTTTGATGTTTTGAAGATATTTTCCCAAGTACTGGCTAAGCTATAATTATTGTATTTTTTGAATCTTTTAAATGACCTCTAGGAAGCACACGTCGATGACATTTAAAGACCTCATGAGTTTCATGTTGCGTCTTTGGTATCTAAATTATATCTTGCGGATAATTATATGGTAGAATTTCTTGTGGTAATCACATTCATAAACTTGTATTAGGATGTCATCATATAACTGCATGTTAGGACCTTGAATATATCTATATGGTTAAATATAATTCAAATATGATGATAATTTATAGAAAATGGCTTAAGAGTCAACCTAATTATTGTACATAAACTTCTCCAATTGGGTCTCAATGAATATCACATGTATCCCTCCTCTATGATGTTACTAGTTTATCAAAAGAATGAGCAACTGTCTATTGGTGTTATCACAAACAGAAATAAGTTTGGGGTTCTCATGACTGACTCAGAGTTCATGGATGTTAGGCATAATACAACCTTCAATGTCCTTTAAGGAAGGCCTTTCCTACATCAACATGTAGTCATTCCATCTTCATGTCACCAATGTAATGAATAATGTGTCAATGTCCAATTGGTAAATTTTATGGTCACAAGGACCTGTTCAAATATTTTTAGTCATATTATATTGATGTATGATTCTATTGAACGGGATAGAATTATTTCATGGCTTATATTGTCACATGGATCAATTCCTCAAATGTACTAATGATGATCCCAAAAAACCATTTCAAGTAGGTCTGTATGGATTATGTTCTACCCATCAATAAAATCAAAAGGGTGGTCCAAAATTCAAACACGAACACAATGGATTATTTAATGTTTATCTAAAAAAGATAATGACAATTTTTTAGAGTTTAAATACTATGAAAATGGTGATGGATGTGGGGATGAAACATTGTCCATCCCATCGTTCGATCTTCAAAAAATATCTATTTTCTCATCTAGAAAAAAATTGGTATTTATTCAACATGGTAGAATAAGTATTATCATCCTTAGGCCCTCATTCCCCCCAATATAGATACATAGAGACCTAGTTCCACCAATTATTATACAATTGGTTACTTCCTCTTCTGGATGTCCAAATACCAAATATTACCTTGAATTTGAGATTCTTTCTTCATCGTCAATCTCCCAAACATAGATGAAAGTTGTAAAGAATAAGGAAGTCAAGAAGATGATGAATTCATAGATGCCCCTCCATAATTTGAGGATGGTGTCTCTACTATTTTGGATGAACTCAATGAAATAAATATTGTTATAGATGAAGATCCACAACCCACTCTCATTTGTTCAGCCATGGATCCTGATGTAGAATAGGTACATATTTCCATTTTAAAACAACATTGATACATGTTATGCAAGATTTTATAAAGTGATATTGATACTTGATCATGTAGTGTCTACCCCTCAATTTGTTTTTATAGACGATCATTAGGGATAGAATTAGGAAACTAGATGGACACACCCAACTCACACATCCAAAATAGAGGCTCAAGTGAATTATCTCTTCAAGGATAACATTATATGAGATATGAAATATAGAAAATGTTTATTCAGTATTTTCCTATGAAAAAAATTACAAATTAAAAATTAGATCCTGCATTGACATCAATGATCTCAACTTGTATTGTACCAAATATATCTTGTCTGTTCCAATTATATAATTCTATATTGATTCCACATATGGCTATCAATCCCTCTTCAGTATGGATGGTTATTCTGGATATAACCAAATCTGGATGGCATCTAATGATGATGAGTGAACAACCAGTAGAGTAACTTAGGGAGTGTTCCACTATCATGTAATTATATTTGTCTTAACTAATGCTACCTCCACATTCAAATGTTTCGTGCATCAAATATTCAATACATTTCTAGATATGTTTTTGAAATTCTACATTGAGAATTTATGGTATATTTATGGAAGCATTCTGAACATTTTTATGACCTAGAAATTTGTTTATACAAGTTGCGACAATATATCTTGATGATTAAAACCATTAAATGTTCATTTAAGGTAAAATTGGGATTGTTTATCAGCACTGTTTTATGCCCTAATGAAATCAATGTTTATAATGAGAAAACTATTTATATTCGTTTCTTGTCACCTCCTAAAAAACCTTAATGCATTCAGGGGTCTTCTAGGACTCTTACCATACATTTGTTGATTCATTGCTATCCTCGTAGGAAAATGTTTTCACTTCACTAAATTGATGAAGAATGGGGTCATAGATCAGTGAAACAATGACATTTAGGAAGTGTTAGAGACCCTATGAAATACCTCTTGAGCCTACCAGTATTAATTCCATCTATTGTATTAAACCCACACATTCTGTATGTGACCACCCTGGAGCAATCAATTGGAACCTTCCTCGCCTTGGAGAATAAGGTTATGAATGAAATCATCCTCTAGTATCTCAATTTACCTATGATCAGAATGGAGACTATATATTTATATATTGAGAAGGTATTTCATTAATTAATATTTTTAGTTAAGACATTAAGGCACTATATTTAGAACCATGCGATATAACTGGTGTCTACTAATACACTGTCCAAATACATCCTCGGTCTTCCAACATTGATAGGGTTTCTGTCGTGGTGGTAAGTTATTCTAAAATAGTTTGATATATAGTTTGTGTCCCATAAAGTAGTTAAAGGTTAGGCATTGGAGAATTTTCTGGAAGAACACCCATCCGCAAAAACATCATTGTTAAACACAAAATTTAATGACTAATATTTATTCTATATTAAAAAAAACCCCAAAACAAGTGTAATTTATTTTGAAGGTTCATCTTGGAGTCTATTGGGGAATAGAATGGATGACACTAAGCTCAAAAAATTTGGGTTAGGGATAACTCTTATTTCCCCAGTAATGGTTATCTTACCATACTCATGTCTTTTGAAAGAATGTTTTACCAACAATGAGGAAAAATACCAAGCCCCCATTATAGGTCTATAACTAGTGGTCTAAATAATAGTAAATGACATTGAGTTAATGTGAGAATCATAATTGGAAATTAAAAATCAATAATGGGATTTACGCCATAAAAAATGAATAACTAATCCCCGTTATTGAATGTGTCTGAGGGTTTGAGGAAAAGTTCCCCTCTAAACCAGAATTGACTCACGTATCATGATTAGAGAATTCCTAATCGAATGCATTGGAAAATGATGCCACATCTTTGGAATATCTAAATTATGATGAAACAATCATCAAAATAACCCATCATAGAATGGTATATTATTTTTCCTCAGATAGAATAGTGGATATCATTTAATTTTATCCCTATCATGGTGATACATGGGCCTAACATTGCATGGATGACACCAATTATAAATTACCTTCACGATGGAGTACTCCCAATGAGGAGGGATCGAAGAGAACAACTCTATTAGAGAGTATCAAAAATCACCTTTTATGGTGGCCAATGTCAATACAAATTCCTCTAAAAGAAGGAATCAATGAATAAATTCTCATATGTATCGATAGAGAAGATATTGTGGTTGTTTTGTATGAACTACATGTCGAGGAATGTGGTTCCCAACAATTTGGATACATGCTCTCCCACCATATTAAATTTCCTGGATACTTCTAGACTTCAATGATTTATATTGGATCTCATGTAATTCACAAAGATGTTTCATTATTTCCAAGTGCATGACAACATTGTTCATAAACCCCCATAGATTCTACATACATCCAGGTACTCATAGACAATGATTATATTGGTGATGGATTTTGTTGGGTCATCCTCTCCTTCTATGAACAAGTCATTCAAGTACATTTTTACTATTAGTGGTTTCTTCCCCATATGGGTTGAGGGAGTACCTCTCCATGAATTTGATGAAAAATTAATTTTTATATTCATGAAGGACAACAAAATTACTAAATTTTGTGTCCCTCATAAAATATTGAAAAATAATGGCACGAATTTATATTCAGTTGATGTGGAAAATCTATATCAAGAATATGATATCAAATCCAACAATTAATCTCGCTATCATGTTGTGGATAATGGCCAGATAGAGGATTCCAACAATAAATTTTCAAACATACTGTATAATATGGTGGATAATGTTAAAAATTATTAGCCTCAAAAGCTCTTACATTCAATATAGTCTGACTGAACTATGACTCATACTACTACACAAGAAACCTCGTACTCACTTATATATGATATAGAAGCAGTCTTAAAATTTTTGGAATAATTTCCATCACTATGTGTTTCCATATGTGATGAAGTATCTATAGATGAATAGTTATACAAATTACTTGATGAATTATCACAACTTGATGAAAAAATCATTCTAACCTTACATCATATGGATGTCTTCCATAATTTGATAACAGAATATTTAAACAAAATTGTCTACCTCTATCCATTTTTCCTATAAGAATTGGTGTTGTTCCTTAGGATTCTAATGACACCAAGAAATAAGAATCTAAAACATGATCCAAATTGGGAGGAACATTATTCTACACTCAATGTATACTCCAACAACATTTGGTCCCCTATATCAATGGATGGATAAATCATTATGACCCCAACCAATAAAAGGTTTATAAAACAATATTTCATGTAATCACATGAGATAATTCATCATTGTTGGACATTAAACTGCATAGCCCCATATATTTCCTAGTTGAAAGGCATTAAAATTAAAAGTTGGTCTTTTTAACATGACCATAAATGGCATGATATAACATCTGTTTCACATGATGTTAAACTATGTGACATCATCATCCATATCAAAATAAAATAAACAGCAAGACAACATGTACTATTTTCATGACATGAAACTAAATGAAACCATTCATCCTCACCACATGACATTAAACTCTATGGTTAATTTCTCCCCCATTTTATGTTAATATCCCTTAAAATACCACAATTTGTTACTCTTCATATTCCCTAATAAATGGATAGATCCCATGAATATGCACCACTCATTTCATGGCCACTCTATAGTGTTACATGGTCTCTTTTATACGTATAATCCCCATTATTATAACATCCTTATAGTATGACTGTAAACTGCACAACTAACATCCTCATCCCATGATTGTATACGACATGATCTATCCAATAACTACATCTGTCTTAATTCTCATTCCAATGGGAAATTTAGTAGCACCCATATCTCAAACCTTATGTCAAATGTGACTGTAAATAAAAATTTATATGTTTCCCTATGTATGAACCTGATCTACATAGAGAACATTTTTAGAACCACTGGCCTAATTTTCATTACAATGATATCCACAATAATAGCATGTCCACATGTATTGGTCCTAATCACCATTATGGAAAATATTAAATCTTATTTCCCCATGTGAAATCACAATTGGTGTGTGTAACATCACATTAAGAACAATGTGTGGCTTGTATCTCATCCTAGTGATATATGTAGTGAAGCTCAACTCTCTAATCTGAGGCACCACGACAACATTTTTGTTCTTTGACATCAGTCCCTCATCATCTTCACTCCATGATGTTAAAAATCATGTAATTTCAATAAATACATATGGCCTGATTCTAATCCTAATGAGAAACATATTGATTCATATATTATACTTCCTTTCCCAAACACCACTGAATCTAAATTCCCATATCATTCCCTTGTACTTCCATTATTTCATGGACAACACAATTAGTACACCTTGTTTCTCACACTGATCACAACTCATGTGGTCTTATGAGTTTGGTAAATGAGAGTCCCTACAAATGTAAGGCATATTAAATCACAATGGGGTTACCATGATCCATGTTATGACACCTTAAAAGAAAAACCATATTTTTTCATCACAGGATGATAAACTAAATGATTTCCTAAAGAACAATGCGTGGATAGATTCTTAACTCAATAAGATATATAGGGAAGCTTGGGTAATATACCATAGTCTAGCCATGAAATCCTTTTTCACATTTGAATCAACCATGTCCTCACCGAATGACGATAAACTACGAGGCTCTTCAAGAACTATCAATAGATCGATTCACACCCCCATGATATACATAGTAACATCTAGTTCTTCAATCCTAGTCCCAACTACAACACAATATAGGAAACACTCCCACTCTCCCATGTATGAGTCATATAATTATGAGAATATCCAATTTGAGTTATCACCCTATACATGAACTCATATAAAAAACCCCCAATTTTCTCCACTAATGAATTCAATCGGTGTGGGGGACCATTATTTTACCACTATTTCTGTCTTTATTGTTGATCTAATAGGATAAAAATTGACACTCAGGACCAATTCCCTTGACCAATCACAATATCCCATTGCTCTTTATGGCAACACACCTTTGTCCTTTCTACATGATATTAAAATTCATGGATAATGTCCTTTCCACATGACATTAGACAACACATATCCCAAAGAACTACATATGGATTGATTCTCATAAAATTTTGATATGTAGTGACACATAGGCCTTATTTCCTAGTCCAATCCATGGGGTAAAGATAAATTCCCCCTCTTCTTCTAACAAATCATGATATGTGAATGATATTTTAATTCAGGATCCCCACATAATGTTGTCCACAATGGAAATACAAATTGCCCCATTTATATAATAGATGGATCTGTATAAGGAACTCAAAATTTAGGACCAATATCAATCCAAGAACATCATTTGTGATTGGAAACATCCCTTCCAAAAATTTTACTCCTAATATTAGACACATTAAATTTTTATAATCATTCTTTATCTCCCAGTGAAAAAATATTGGATACCTTCAGTCTCCTTTTCATGACAATGTAATGTGCCCTAGTTTTCCTTCCTTAAAATGAAACTCATAAAGGGACTTTTACAGAAAGTATACCACTATTTTACTTTGAAATGTGTTCCATTGATGGCCTTTCATATAAATACCCTCAAAAAAGGGGTTTTCAACCAGCGGTAACTTCTCCTATGGGACAAGCCACTTCTACCCTCATAAGAATCGAGGACAATATATTGAATCCCGAGATTTCATACAGTTTATAGTTATTATACTTTTATGTTTCATATTCACTCTCCCGATCTGAGAACCCCTAAGACCATGGTTTACAATTTCCTCCTTCGTGTGTTTAAAGAATATTGTAACGACATTGGTATGAAAATCTTTTAATCACAATTATTTCCTTAATACTATTGTCCTAACCATATAACTGAATACTATAGATGTAATATTAGTTTTCATTTGGTCAGACCATCATAGGAAACCACTTTTCCCAATTCATTGAACATTTTTACTTGAAATGTCCCTTCTGTGTTCATATAGCATCCATAAACAAACCAAACACTATGACCATGTAATTCTGAATCACCGAAAACATCCATTTACTTGTGGTGATAGATTTTCATAATTATGGAGAATTTATTTTCATGACTCTTCTATAACAGGCCCCAGTTGGATTTGTATAAGTTGCTCCCAAATTTCATGGCCTCTCATCCAATGGATGCTGAAATATACTATGCAGTTTGTTTCCTAGTTTACCATCCATAAAACATCCAATAAAATAGATTTCTCAACCAATTGTAACATTGATTCCAAGAGATACCACCACTAATAACATAATATCTTTTTTCATACCACTTTTGGTATCTAATAATTCCCCAATAATTTCTTATAACATTATTGTTAGACACCATAAAATGGTAACACATTTCCAAAAACATTACCATGAATGGGAGAATCATTAGAAATTCATTTAATGCTAATGAAATTAAATTATAACCATCTCCAAGTCCTTTTTATATGAATTAATACTTAATAGAATAAGTTACTCTCTTTATGAATTCAAACTACATAGCATTGCATCCTCACAAAAATATGTTAAACTACATTGTGATTTTCTTGCGTGCACTACATTTATCTTCTTGATCCATTAACCCTTGTCATAAAAGGTCCTTAACCCATGCATCAACCATCTACCAAATTTTATCATCCTTCACTCAAGATAAATTCATATAAGAGTGGTTTCCCATGATTGAACATTACCAATACAGATATTCCCTTCATTCATAGGCACCCCCTTTTTAAAAACCATCCATCATTGTCTTGAGAAACCAAAATATCTATAAACACCCCTTTATCATCAATGTTTGAATTCCGGAATTCCTGAAGAATTTTTTGTATGACTATACTATAACACCCCCCAATATTCTTTTCATAATTTTGCAAAAAATTTCTGATCCTATAAGCCAAAGGAGTACACTGTTGACTATGCAGTACTTTCCCCCATTGGCCATATATAAACAGTTAATAAAGCCTATTTGTCAACTAGTGGTAACATCTTCCTCCTGGGAGACACCTCTATTTCAGAGTATCCTGTTTTAGACCCAGAAACCAAAAAATCAGGGCTCAAGATTCCCCGTTGGATACTTAAATAACATCATCATATTATCGGCCCAGAAGCCATGTTTGGATTATTAATTAAAAACATATTATTAAATATGTTCTTCAAAAAACCACAAGCCTTATTAGTCTGAATTATATGAATTTAATCTATATGTGAAGAGAGATGCAGTACACAGCTGATTCAACCCACCCAAATGGAACAATGAACCAATAGACATGTCTTGGTTTTCTAGAATAGAACTATATATGCTATAATCAATATTGAATGATAAAAAAATAAATTATAGAAAGCCTGTTGGATTTTTCAAATGACTTTATAAAAAGTTGAACTGCACTCGTAAGGCCCCCCGGCTGAGGAAATAATTAGGTCATCCCTATATACATGATGTAGCTCCAAAACCCACAAGACGAGGATGGAATTTGTTATACTTATCTATAGTTACCTTATAATATGATTCTTTTTATTCTAAAATATTCTAAATCTTAGGGGATATTTATTTGAAAACATGAAATATGTACTATTCTATTTTCCAAAATAAGAAAATATTTAATCCTCAATTATATAGTAATTTTTTAGTATGAGTAGTAATAGGTATTTACATCCAAATAAAGAGAGGAATGGATTTCCATTTGTTCATACCCATAATGACTTTCGTAATGTCTCGTATTTTTCATGTATTGGTTTTAAATCATATATAAAACTATTTCTAGACCATTCCTTCTAACGAACTGCGATTCTGATGCTCGGAGTGCCCAAAGAAAATTTTAGAAATTTATTTAATCATTAAACATAGCGTAAAATATGTTTTCATTAAATAGTTCATTAACATTTAAAAGGATTCCCAGATTAGATAACTGAGGGAACCATTAAATTCAGAGCAGTGACATTACCTTAGGTGGGTCCTAATATTGAATAGCACGTGTCAACTGCAAATGTAAATTTTTTGGGCATTTAAGAAGAAACATTGTAAAAGAAATAAAATAAATTAATAATTTATTTTATTTTAAAATGTTTCAATAATGAAACAATGCTTATTTTCTATAAATGAGAAGGAGCCTGGGGTTATACTCACAACCATAGAGTTTTTCCCAAGAATCCTCTATAGCTTTGGAGAGGAGCGAACCATGGAGGATGTTTTACGAAGGATGATAAATGATGACACATGGATTGTAATGTTGTGAGATCGAATCCTGAACAACGACTGATCTCCCTCTTCATCGATGACTGAGGTAGTGGTTTTTAATATCGATCTTTCATTTACCAGTTCTTGGATTGAAATGACAAATGCAGATCAACCTAGGAATAGGTTGATATGTGGTTCGTATGTCCTTCCTTGGGGATTATTATTCTCTTTTCTTCGGTTTTCTGATTCAAAAATTTAACCCTGATAGTATAATTTTTTTTTGATTCAGCTCTGAATGATACTACTAAGGATAGAGGATCAATGTCGTGATGAACGACGATGGAGGTTCCTTATCGATTTGTTTTTGGATTTTCCCCATTTTTACATGGGTTCTTTGCGTTCTTCGTGGGACAATGAAAAATGGATTGTTGTGAATCCATTATAAAACACTACGATACCAAATTATTGATCTAATATCATGACGACCTTGTGGAGGTGAAACGATGGTGGCGGTTGACGAATCAACATGGTTCTGGAGTTCTCATTCTTCAAGAGTTCTTCACGTGGGGCGATTAGAACATGTTTCAGGGCTGATCGGATGACCAAAAACCGAAAGAATCTGATCAATGATGGTAGGATGACCTTAGATCTTGAGTTTCAAGGTGATTGGGTGGCTTGATCGAGGATCAGAGGAGAACCCAGGGGGTGGAAAAAACTTGCATCATTTCTAGAAATTATTGATGAACACACTGTGTAACCCTAAGAACACTCCATGTGGGACCTAATCGATGGAGGTTAGGGTTCTGTTATACAAGAAGCGATGAAACAACATGTTCCCCAATTAACATGGCATGTGGGTCCTTACGTGGTCTTGACGTGTATCCTTGGTGATATAGGGACACAATATGTAGTACACAGCTGTGTACTCTACCACCCGTCCAGACCAGGCTGGCTGCATGGGTTACCCCATGTACCGGTTACCCCGTGTACTGGTTACAAAGGATAGTGCACACGGGATATATCCAGGAATGGTAACACTACAATGTATACAGAGCAGACCCCAATTACTCGGACACAACATGTGATCTATACTACAAGCCATGTACTGACCTTTCTACATGACAAGACTTGTGACCCAAGACATTGTACACAAGCAGTACTCGGGATTAAAATACATGGCATGTGAAACCTCAACACACTATGTACATTTTAGTACATGGATTGAACTTCTTGTCCAACATATCCTGGACAAGATTCATTTGGTTTAGTGCCTCTTTTTCTCGTTCCCCCGATGGTCAGGTATCGTTTCCTTCTACATGAGTATGATCCCTTCAGCAGGACATTCCGATAGAGAGTCAAGTATCCTTTCGAGAGTCCCAGAATGAGATCCTCTATCCAATATTGACCCTAGGTAGAGTCAGGTATCAACATGACTATTCCCATTGGGTGTTGATCCTCTACTTATCAGGTGAATATGAATGAGTCAAGGTATCCACCATGACCCTAGTAGTAATAATCATCTGTGTATCGAGATATTTTCTTCTCTCAAGAGTGTGTTCTCCTAGAATGAGTGTATATATCTCTCGTGACTTTCTCCAATGGATAGTACTTCTCAGAAAAAAATCATCAGAGCTATCAGACTCATGGAATGATTTCCCCCGGAGGAGTGCTTCATGGAATCTTCTAACCGAATCCCAAGAGGGGGAATGTGGTTGTGTTATGTGTCTCTAAACTATGGGTTTGGGTTTTGAGTATATCTTGATTTTTTTAACCTATTATATGTAAATTAGACATATATTGTGTATAGTTGACTATACATATACATTGTGTAATTTCATTGTGGTTTTTAGGGTCCTCTACTAAGTTTTGTTATACTCACCCCTTCAAGGGATATTCCCACATGTGTCATGTCTTGTGCAGACGATCAGCCTTCTGATAGAGTCTGGGGCAGACCTAGACAAGATAGAGCATTCTATCTTTCCCAATAGGCTGAGGTGTTCCTACAGATACAAGCAGCAGTCTGAGTACCACTATGTGTTTGCAGGTTGGACAATTTAGTTTTCAGAATCTTGTTATTTTTTTGGGGGATTTTATTCAAGCCCAGTTTACATTCAGTGATTTACATCCCATCGTACACTATTGGTTGGGTTTAGTTGCATGCATGAATTTTTTCCCCTGGTGGATTTTTACCTTTATGAGTTTGTGGTCTTTGTGATGTATGCATGTGTTCCGGTACATATGCAATTCTTCCCATGTTAGTAATATGCCACCTAGGTTATAGTTACCACCCCCTAACCTATTAGAGGTGGGCATGGGGAGTCGCATCATGGGCCACACTAGGATGGGTTGTGATAGTGAGGTTTCAAAGGTGTTTGGTTCTACCTTTGAAACAAGAGACTGTTATATTGATTTGGGGAAATAGTATTAAGTGTTTCGAGTTCAAATTTCAAGCCAGAGAATATAGTTTTGGTGTGGGAAGCTGACATATCAATACATCATGACTTTGATAACCTGCATTTTGACTCGGTACATGAAAAGACTAGTTGTGGGGAAATAACATATTGGTACATGAATCATATAGAAATGTGTTGTGTTTTCCATGTCAATTGTGTCAACTATCCAGATATACTCTCTGACCATGGTACATCTTGTTCCTTATAGGATTCCTCCGCAATGCATACCCACTAGGATTGAGCAATGTGATCACGAGTATTCCCCCTCAGTGGAAAGGCTTCAATACATAAACTAATTACCATGGAGTTACCTCCAGGTGGTGTACCTACAATACCTCCACCAGTTGAGTAGTTTGTGGTACCTATAGTACTGATAGACGAGGGGCGTAGGCGAAGTGCACTCCATGAGTTTCAGATAGAGAGACCCCTCAGGTTCTAATGCGAGCCCAACCCTTAGGCGGCTGAGTACTGGCATGAGGTGGTGACTAGTTTTTTACATCTTGTGAGGACAACAGAGACCAGACGGTGATCCAAGGAGCGAGTCTTCTTCATGGTTTGGATGGATGATGGTGGAGACTGAAAACTAAGACTCACGACGAGGAGAATCATTCATGGACGGAGTTGAGTGACACTTTAGGGAGGAGTTCTCCCTTATTATGTTGAGATCAATGCATATCTAGGTGCTCCTACAGCTTTAGTGGCATAGTTTGACGGTGGCAGCTTATTCATCGAGGTTCACAAACCTCTCTATGTACTCGATGGATATTTTATGGGATAATTACATCAGATCTCAGACCTTCAAGATAGGTATACAAAGGTACATGTAAGCTCATGAAATGAATTTATGCATTTTGACATATGCTTAAGAGCACGAGTGAGCCTTGGGGATCGATAGCTTCTTGGCAGAGTAGAAGCAGATGACGGCTGTTAGCAGCAGCCCCATTAGCGCAGAGACCTCACCAGCTAGGAGCAGAAAGTAGAAACAGGGTTTAGTAAGTGAGAGACATCATAGGAGGAACCTGGACTGGGGATCGATAGTACATGGCTCTTAGGCTAGATCCAGTCTGCATAGGGAGAGGCGATGCTACTTATGCGACAATAGGGTACATCATGATAGAGATTGTCCATCCAGTCAAGGTGTTGACAGGGGGCGGTGGATGGACAACAGAGGAAGATGTAGAAAGTTGAGACGACATACCCGCTAAATGGATGACATGGAAGAGGATAAGGGAGAGCTGTAAGTGGTGGAAGATGCTTCGATCTACTTCCACAACCACCCAAAGAGGCATGCACCAAGCTCAAGGAGCTGGGGGGATAGGGGTGGGGACAACTTCATGCGGTCAAGGTGTACGACCCAATGACACCAGGGATGACCTGAGGTATGATCATTGTCTTCTCTACATTAGCTTTCATACTTATAGACATAGGTTCTAGTCACTTCTTCCTCAACTCATGTCTGGTTCGAAAACTTGAGATTATGTTAGAGTCATTGACTCTATCCTTATGCTTGGAGACACCTATGGGAGGAGGCTTGATGATCACGCGCCTTAGTAGATAGTGTGATCATATTCTTTTTGGTGAGTTTTTATAATGACCCATACTTTACATACATTGTTAATACTTCAAAATTGAAGCACACTTATTACAACATATAACAAAACCATGAAAGGACCATATAGGTATAGTGTCTTTAAACACTGGGAAACATAAATAACTAGTTCATAAATCATCTACACTGTCTCCCTTTTATTTTATCAAATCTAGAGTCCCTTTTGGCATATCTTACTTAATACCCTTCTTCCTGAATTGGGGAAAAGAAAACATAGAAAAGGGTGAGCTCAAATTCTCAATAAGGGTAAATAAAAGAAATATCAATCATATCATATACATAAGAATATAAGATTTTGAAAATCATAACCTGAAAAAGAGATCATAATATCATAACATGGAATAAATCATATTAGTGAAATTTAATTCCAATAATCATAACATAAAACATTAAACGTTGTGTCATACACACATAATCATAGAGAATCATTTCTTAGTAGTCAAGATTCATTTCCAAGACTATCCTAGTGGATAATTTCCATTTCTGAACTGAGTTCACTCCTCGTTTCAGTCCTGTGTCACTAAACCGGATGAACCTTCCATTCCAGCCATGTCTATATCATGAGATATAAATATTTACCCAATGCATTAGAGGGAGATATAGTTCCCACCCATCTCATAATGAAACCATTATTATGTGTGCCACAAAATCATAAATCATACATCATAGCATAACCCATGTAATAAAGATGGGATTCTTAAATATCGTGCCATCAAAACATAATCCATATAAGATAAAACGACATCATAAAAATAATTAAATCATAACATAATCAAATATATGTAAATAATAGGGATATAAATATAACCATATATTATCTTAGATGGAAAATTATTTTGATAAAATGCTTGAAATCCATTCTTGAGGAAAATATCCTTTCTACTTAAAAAACATTTTCCTTTAATAAAATGTCAAATAATTTTAAACTAAAAGAAGTTTATTAAAAATAAACTAGAAAAAATGTAAAGGACACTTCCTAGAATAATGTTCTAAAAATCCATTCATGTCTTATAAGTTAAAAATACACACTTCTCATACTTTGGCCGAAAAAGTAAAAAACTACCTCGTACGAAAAAGAACAAAATATTACTTTCATATCTTTTACTAAAAACTCACCGAAGGGTAAAATAGGATTTAAAAAACTATAGGAGGATAGAAATAATATTTCATATTGAGGAAACATGGATGTGGATAATAAATATCCCCCAGTAAATTCTGAAGTATAAACAATCTTGGACAAAAATGAGATTGTGATATTTTTCGTTACCTTAGATCTGATTTTCTTCGTACATGTACGAAACTCATGTATAATGATTTAAATAATGTTATTGACTTATTCCAGAATCGTACTCATTGTTATGATAACATATATGGTCGTATTATTAGCTTCTTCTTAGTAATATTTTGTTGTTACTTATTATTCGGGTGTTTATTTCTTTTTATTATTATGCGTGTTTTGTCGAATAAATTCTTATTCTTCTTTTTAGGTTATATATACCTCATTTACATAATGGTATTATTGTAATATATATCATATTTATTAATTCAATTCATTTATATAATCATTAATCATTGAAGATCATGTAGAACGAGTCACATCACATCGTCAAGACGGCTGGCCGTACGTACGCACGAGCGATGATATTGTTCACATGATCATGGAATTGAATTGAAGTGTGTTTATAATATTTCAGAATCAATATCACTTTACAATAATCATATATAGTTATTCTTTACACCATTATACCCACCCATGTAAGGTGGTGGTGGAAACCAGATTACACCACGATGTGGAGACGATATTTCGTACGTATGCATGCGCGGTGATTTCAATTTCAGTAGGATAGGTAGAAGGTGAAATAGGGTTGTTTCATATTTATAATAACATATCACTATATTATTTATACTGATGTTATTACTTCATAATTAAACAACTAAATGAGAAGAAGTAGAAGAATAAATAAAGTCGAAAGAATCGGTAACAGACATTACCTCTTCTTTGAAGTGCCACTTCTTAACCTCATCTTAGGGCACTAAATATGGTCTTTGAAGAATACCAATAACTCTAGGATGTTTCTAGGGAAGTTTAGAAGATAAATTGGCATGGTTTGGTACAGAATGAATGCTCAATGTGGTGTGATGAGGGGAGGGAGGGGGTGTCCTTTTATAAGGGAGGAGAGGGGAACCTTAGGAAACACTTAAAATATTATTTTAAAATAAAGTCATATTTGGTTTTTAATAGCTTAAAATTGATTTATTTAGAATATAAGGTTGGGATGGGTCGAAATCCTTTCAAACAATTGATTTTACGCAAGTTTAGGTTACTAATGTATCCTAATCATTTAGTTTTAACTCTAAGTTAAATAATTTAACTTTTACCGTGTCTTCTTGTTTTCTTACATTATATGGTTAGTAAACATACTATAACAAGCCAAACTAACCCTATGTTGTTCATTATTAATATATATAACCTTATCTAAGTCATTTGGCCGAACCTTATATTTTTAGGAATAAAATAATAATTAATAATATAATATTTGTTTTAAAAACTATTTTATGTGAATTTTGACACTATTTGGTAATTGATTTTTGTAAAAATCATAACAACATGATTAGTAAGAAAGAAATTAATTATATAAATAATAACATGTAATATTAACCTATTAAATTATAGGAATTTATAAAAATTATCAAATTACATTTATTTGGGTATTTATAACATAAATTATGTTAATATTACATTAATAAGGTAATTACTGCCTCTTTATTATGTCATAAATAAATTAAATTATATAATGTCTAAAAATTAGAAATAAAATACCATTATGTAAGAAATTTTTTTGGATTTATAATTAATATTTATATTCGAATTTAGATTTTGTATAACCCTATATTAAAAATGTTTTAGTTATTAATCCTTGATTTTAACTCTTTTAACTCTTCTTTAAATAAAATAATAATAAGTGTCCTAATTTAATCCAAGTGGACCTAAAGGGTAATATTTTATTCCTAAGGTTGTTTTTGGTCGAATTACAATTATCCAATAGAATTAGGATATGTGTTTGGGTAATAATAACATCATTTTACATTTAATTACCCTATTTACTTTTAACCGTGGTAAAAACAAGTAAAATGTTAATATTCACCAAAAATTATTTTTATCTTATTGAACCACATTTTACTCCATGATATTAACCGTGTCTCTCGGATTTTCGAAATTCCACTCACAGAAGCGGTAAAATTATGTTTTATGTAAATTTTCATATTCTCCTAGGAGGTGGGTAAAAGACGGTGAAAAGTTTAATAAAATTTATATATAAAAATATTTATTATAAAATGACTCCAATTAATTACATTGAACTTATATAGGTATTATTTAACAATTTTTATCTAAAATAAATTTAAATAAAATAAATAATTATATAAATAAAATGTCGGTTTTAAAATAGTAACCCAGTGTTTTCACTATTTATAAAAAATAGAATGTTTTCAGAAAAATACCAAAATTTTACCCTAGGCTAATTTTGATATTCCAAATCCAAAAATTATATACTTTTTGAATGATAAAATTTATAAAATTTCAAAAATTGGGTATTACTATTCATAACAGCTAGTTTATATCCCATACTGTTTTTTAGTGAAACTCGGTAATATGTACAACGCAAGATTTTAAGGAAGGTTTCTCTTGCATGTAAGGCAAGCCAAGCCATTGTTGTGTGTAGTGAAAGATAACTTTATATAAAATTATACATAAAAACGAAATATTTTTCATAAAATCTTGGGTGTTACATTCTACCCCCCTTAAAATAAATTTCTCCATTAAAATTATTCACTTTGTAACAAATAGATAAGGATACCTCTCCCTCATCATATTCTCTAGTTCCCATGTAGCTTATTCTAATTGGGGGTTCCTGCATAAAACATTCACCAAGCAAGTGGTCTTGTTCCGTATGACTTTTTCGCTACGATCCCGAATCTCTATCAGATGTTCTTCATAAGAAAGATCTTTCTCCAGCGGTAAAACTTCTGATCTTAGTACATGTGAAGGATCAGGTATGTACATTCTCAGGAGAGATACATAGAACACATTGTAAACTTGAGAGAGATTTGGTGGAAGTGCTAATCGGTAAGAGACCTTCCCAAAACGATCCAGTATTTCAAAAGGACCAATATACCTAGGGCTCCGCTTTCCCTTCTTTCCAAATCTCATTACTCTCTTCCAAGGAGATATTCATAAGAGCACTTTATCACCCACATCAAAATCTAGGTCTTCTCTTAGGTTATCAGCATAAACTTTTTGTCGACTGTGAGCTTCTCTTATATGTTTCTGAATAGATCTGACCTTTTCAACCATCTCATCAACAATATCAGGTCCTAATATCTTTTTTCCCCAACTTCATCCAAGATAGTTGGAGTCCTGCATTTTTATCCATAGAGAGCTTCATAATGATCCATCTGAATACTGGAGTGAAAGCTATTATTATAAGAAAATTTCACGAAAGGTAGGTGTTGATCCCAACCACCTTTGAAATCCATAGAGAAGGCTCTTCCATATCTTCTAGAGTTTGAATTGTTCTTTAAGACTGACCGTATGTACGAGGATGATAAGAAGTGCTGAAACTCAACTATGTATCTAGATTATGCTGAAGACATCTCCAAAACAATGAGGTAAACCTCAGATCCCGATCAAATATAATGGAAATTGGTACTCCATGCAATCTTACAACTACTTTTACATATATCCAGGCAAGCTGATCCAAAGAGACATTTTCTCTAATAGAAATTAAGTGTGCCGACTTCGTAAGATGATCAACAATGACCCAGATATCATTATTGCCTTTGGATGTTTTAGGAAGTCTAGTGACAAAGCCAATAGTGATGTTTTCCCATTTCCATTCGGGTATGGGTAATGGTTGTAACATCCCCTTAGACTTCTATCTCTCAGTTTTAACTTGTTGAAAAACCATGCAACGAGAGACATATTCAGCAACATCTCTTTTAATGCCATCCCACCAGAAGTACTCTTTCAGGTCCCTATACATCTTTGTGCTTCTAGGATGAATAGAGAATGAAAAACTATGAGCCTCATCCAGTAGCTCCTTTTTTATTTTTGGGATGAGAGGAACAGAAACCCGATTCTTGAACCTTATTATCCCGTCACAATCATGGTTAAATTTAGGAACATTTCTCACCTTGTTTTGTAACTATACATCTTCTTTTTGTGCCTCTTTAATCTTCACATGTATAGATGTTTGAACATTTATTTGAGAAAGATAAGATTTTTCTCCTTCCATTATAATTGGATGATCCATCCTTTGTAAATCCATAAATATTGGATCTTTTGTGATCATCATCATCGATAATCTGGCATGGTCTTGTGGACTTAATGCATCTTCCACCTTGTTTTCTTTCCCAGGATGATAATTAATAGAGCACTCGTATTCCTTAATCAACTCCAATCATCTTTTTTGGTGCATATTTATCTCCTTTTCTGTGAAAATATACTCTAAACTTTTATGATCAGTATAAATATCACACCTTTCACCATAAAGATAATGCCTCCAAATCTTTATTGCAAAGATTACTGCATCTAACTCCAAATCATGAGTTGGGTAATTTTTCTCATGGATTTTCAACTATCATGAGGCATAATCTATCACCATATCATTTTTCATGAGAACACACCCCAATCACTTCTTGGATGCATCATTGTAGATCACAAACCTTTCTCCACTACAAGGCAGTGTGAGCACAGGTTCACTGGATAACCTTATTTTAAACTCCTTGAAATTCTCTTCACACTCCTCCATCCACACGAACGTAACTCCTTTTAGAGTCAACCTGGTGAGTGGATTAGATAATTATGAAAAATCATTCACAAAACGTCGATAATATCCAGCCAAACCAAGTAAACATCGGATCTCAGTTACTGTTGTCGGTCTCGACCATCTTTCGATAACCTCTGTCTTTTCTGGATCCACAGATATCCCCTCTTTTGAGATTATGTGACCAAAAAATGAAACTTCTTAAGACAAAATTCACACTTGGTAAATTTGGCATAAGGCTTCTCCTTTCTTAGGGTCTTTAATACAATTCTCAAGTGATATTCATATTCTTCCTTTCTCTTTGAATAGACAAGAATATCGTCTATAAAGACTACCACAAACTGAAAAAGATAGTCTCTAAAGACTCTATTCATTATATCCATGAAGATATCAGAGGCATTAGTAAGACAAAATGGCATCACTATAAATTCATAGTGTCCATACCTTGTACTAAAATCCATCTTTGGTATATCCTCCCTTTTGACCCTTAATTGATGATACCCTGAATAAAGATCAATATTGGAAAAGTATTGAGCTCCGCGTAGTTGGTAAAATAAGTCATCAATGCGCGAGAGAGGATATTTATTTTTGATTGTGATCTTGTTTAGTTCTAGATAATCAATGCAGAGTTTCATTGATCCAACTTTATTCTTAATAAACATAACAGGTGCTCCCCAGGTTGATGCACTAGGGTTTATGTATCCCTTATGAAGATTCTTTTGGAGTTGCTTCTTCAATTCATGCAACTCAATTGGGGCCATTCTATAATGTGTATTTGAAATAGGCAAAACACCCGATACGAGTTCTATTAAAAACTCAACTTCATGATTTGGTGGAAGACTCAGAAATTCCTCTGGAAAGATATCATCAAACTCCCGTAAAATGGACAAATTCTTAATCGTGAGTTTCTCTCCAACCATTTGACATAAATAACCTTCATTTAGTGGAATCAAGACACAATATATGGAAGAAATTTCAACTGGAAGGTTATGTTCATCCATGCATCAATAGACGATCATAGATTGATCTGGAATATGAAATGTGACTCCCCTTCTTTGGCAATTGATATGTTCTCCATATAAAGAAAGCCAATCCATGCCAAAAATCACATCAAATTCCACTATATGAAGGACCCCTAGATTTACAGGAAGAACATTCCCACAAACTTCAATAGGAGAATAATTATAAACTTTTGATGCAACTGTTGTGCCATTAGGGGTTGTCACAGCTAACTCAACATCTAATTTTTGGGGTAATACAGTGATACCCCTAGAAAATTCTTCATCAATAAAAGAGTGGGTGGATCCAGAATAAAATAAAACATTTTCTACTTTAGAGTGGATGGTAAGTGTACCTTTCACCACTTCGTTATTTTAATCCACATCACTGATGGAAATTGCATGTGACTTTCCTTTGTCTTTAGCCTTAAGAGTTTGTTGACTTTGATCATCATCAAAACCCTTGGATTAGGGCATTGATTAGCATAATGCCACATTTCCTTGCACTTGTAATATTGATGTGTATGAGGTGCACTATGTGTATCCTTTTCTTTGTTCGCATCACTAGACATCTTATTCTAATCATTGCGGCATTAAAATCCCCGTTGACCTTCCTTTACACATTTGAAACATTTACTTCTTCCTTTAAGACAACTCCCTCCATGTTTCTTTCCACACTTTGAGCATAAGGGAAATATCATCTTCTTTTCATTGTGCTCTTTAGATTTTACTTTGCATTCCATTTTCCTCTTCTTATCAAAACCATATGACTGATGGGTTACTCCAATCTCCATCTCAACCTTGAGAGCACATCAAACAATTTCCTCGTAGATATTGAAGTCCCCTTATGGATAATTTCTTTAGAAGACTTGGTTTTAAGCCACTAAAGAATCAATCGATCTTACTCTCAGGTTGGATAATAATACCAGAAGCGTACCATGCAAGTCTTGTAATATTTTCTTCGTTGGTACCTACAGATTCATCATCCTTTTTCTTTAGTTAAAGAAATTCCTTCTCCATCTTTGTTTGAAGAATATGAGGGAATTACTTATTGAAAAATATGTTCTTGAACTCATCCCATTCCATGGACTCAATTTCATCCCTTTTCCTTATGTTCTTAATAAGATTCCACCATTGATCAGCTTCACCTTCCAAACTATATACTGCTAAGATGACTTTATCATGTTCAAAACATTGAAGAATTGAAAATATCTTTTCAGTGGTACTGATCCATTGTTCAGCCACCAATGGATCAGTAGACCCACTGAATGAACGTGGACGCTTCCTCCTGAAGGATTCAATAGAATGTTGCTCCATCCTTTTCTCGTTTGAAAGTCTTACATTATTCATATCTTGAGAAAGTTGTGTGAGCATGGCTACAAGGTTTTTCATTCCAGCTCCCATAATGTTTTTTTTCTTAGGGGGACAATCATTGCATTGCCTGTCACATTCATCATTAACACGGTTCCTTCGGGTTCTTTCCATTGTCTAAAACCAATAAGCATAGTGTGAGAAACACTAATCATAATAGAAAAAACACATAATCAAGAATAAAATTTCACACATAAGGTTTTATAATAGGGTATTCATGGACTTTTCTATGACCCTATGATTTTCTCCTATGCTTAGACATATCCTTAGGGTTCTTACGAAGGCTTTCACATCCTACTTTCCAATGGTTGATTATGCCTTTTCTCTGATACCAACTATAACGAACTATACTTTACATACATTGTTAATACTACAAAATTTAAGCACACTTATTACAACATATAAAAAAACCATGAAAGGACCGTATAGGTATAGTGTCTTTAGAAACTGGGAAACATAAACAACTGGTTCATAAATCATCAACATTTTATTCCTTTTATATTATCATATCTAGAGTCACTTTTGGAATATATTACATACTACACTTCTTGTTGAACTGAGGAAATGAATACATACAATAGTGTGAGCTCAAATTCTCAGTAAGGGTAAACAAAAGAAATATCAATCATATCATATTCATAAGAATATAACATTTTGAAAATCTTAACCGGAAAAAGAGATCATAATATCATAACATGGAATAAATCATAGTTTTGAAATGTAATCACAATAATCATAACTTAAAACATGAAACTTTGTGTCATACACACATAATAATATAGAATCATTTCTAAGTACTCAAGACTCATAGCCAAGACTATCCCAGCAAACAAAGTCCATTTCTGAACCGAGTTCACTCCTTGTTTCAGTCCTGTATCACTGAACCAGATTAACATGTCGTTCCATCCATATCTATCTATTGAGATATAAATCATTACCCAATGCATTAGTGGGAGATATAGGTCCCACCCATCTTATAATGAAACCATTCTTATGTGTGCCACAAAATAATAAATCATACAACATAAAATAACCTATGTAATAATAATGGGATTCTTACCCATCGTGCCATCATAACATAATCTATATAAGATAAAAGGACAGCATAAAAATAATTCCATCATAACACAATAAAATAAATGTAAAAATAGGGATAGAAACAGAACCCTATATTATCTTAGATGGAAAATAATTCTGATAAAACTCTTGATCTCCATTCGTGAGGAAAACATCCTTTTTTACTTCAAAAACATTTTCCTTTCATAAAATGTCATATAATTTTAAACTAAAATAAGTTGATTAAAAATAATCTTGAAAACATGTAAATGAAGCTTCATGGAAATAATTTTATAAGAATCCATTCATGCCATATAAGTTAAAAACACATTCTTCTCATACTTTGGCCGGAAAAGTCAAAAAGTACCTCGTACGAAAAACGACAAAAGATTCCTTTCATATCTTTTACTAAAAACACACAGAAGGGTAAAATTAGATTTGAAAAATTATATGAGGATAGAAATAATATTACATATTTAGGAAACATGGATGTGGATGATAAATATTGCCTAGTAAATTCTGATGTATAAACAATCTTGGATAAAAATGAGATTGCGAGATTTTCCCTTACATTCAATCCAAATTGATTTGTACGTGTCCGAACCCCTTGTATAGTGATTTAAATAATTTTATTTAATTATTACAGTATCTTAATCATTGTTATGATATCATATATGGTCATATTCTTAGCTTCATATCAGTAATATTTCATTGCTACTTGTTATTATGGTGTTGATTGATTTTCGTTCTTATGCGTGTTTTGTCGAATAAATTCTTATTATTATTTTTAGGTTATAGATACCTCATTTCCAGAATGTTATTAGTGTAATATATATCATATTTATTCATTAAATTCATTTATATAATCATTAATCATTGAAGATCGTGTAGAATGAGTCGCATCACATCGTGGAGACGGTAGGTCGTATGTAGGCACAAGCGATGATATCATTCCCAAGATCATGGAATTGTATTGAAATGTATGTATACTGTTTCAGAATCAATATAATATTATAATAATCATATATATTTATTCTTTAGACCATTATACCCATCCATGTAAGGTGGTGGTGGAAAACAGATTACACCACGGCCTCGAGACGACATTCCATACGTACGCATGCGCGGTGATTTCGATTTAAGTTGGATGGATAAAAGATGAAATTTGGTTGTTTCATATTTATAATAACATATCATTATATGAGTGATACTGATGTTATTACTTAATAATGAAATAAGTAAAGAAGAAGAATTAGAAGAAGAAATAAAGTTGAATGAATCGGGAACATACATTACCTCTTCTTTGAAGCGCCTCTTCTTAACCTTTTCTTAGGGCACTAATGATGGTCTTTGAAGAAGACCAGGACCTCTAGTATATATCTATAGAAGTGGAGAAAAGAAATTGGAAGGGTTTGGCCGAGCTTGATAGCTCAAAGTGGTGTGAGGATGGGAGGGAGGAGGTTCCCTTTTTAAGGGAGGAGAGGGGCACGTTAGGAATAACTTAAAATATTGTTTTATAATAAAGTCATATTCGGTGCTTAATAGATCCAAATTGATTTATTTCGAAGATAAGGTGGGGATGGATCGAAATCCTCTCAACCAATAGATTTTATAAAATCTTATGTTACTATTTTATCCTTATCATTTAGATTAAACTCTAAGTTAAATAATTTTACTTTTACTGTGTCTTCTTGTTTTCTTACATTATATGGTTAATAAACAGACAATAACAAGACAATAGAACCCAAAGTTTTTCATTATTAACATATATATCCTTATCTAAGTCATTTTGTCGAACCATAGATTTTTAGTAATAAAATAACAATTAATAATATAATATTTGTTTTAAAAACTATTTTATGCCAATTTTGACACTATTTTGTAATTGATTTCTGTGAAAATAAAAACATCATGATTAGTTCGAAAACCATTACTTAAATCAATACTAACATGTCATATTAACCTATAAAATTAGTGTAATTTATAAAAAGTATCAAATTACATTTAATCGTGTATTTATAACATCAATTATGTTAATATTTCTCTAATAAGGTAATTACTGCATCTTCATTGTGTCATAAATAAATTAAATTATTTAATGTCAAAAAATTATAAATAAAATACCATTATGTAGGAATTTTTTTTTTAAGGAATATTTATATTCGAATTTATCTTATTTATAACCCAATATTAAAAATGGTTTTGTTATTAAACCTTGATTTTTACTCTTTTAACACTTCTTTAAATAAAATAATAATAAGTGTCCTAATTTAATCCAATTGGACCTAAAGGGATATATTTTATTCCTAAGGTTGTTTTTGGTCGAATTAAACTTATCTATAAGAATTAAGACAGGTTTTAGTGTAATAATAACATCATTTTTACCCTTAATTAACATATTTACTTTTAATCGTGGTAAAACAAGCAAAAAGTCACTATTCAAAAACATATATTTTTATCTTATTGAACAACATTTTACTCCTTGATATTAACCGTGTCTCTCGGATTTTTGAAATTCCACTCACAGAAGTGGTAAAATTATGTTTTATGTAAATTTTCATATTCTCCTAAGAGGTGGGAAAAAGACGGTGAAAAGTTCAATAAAATTTTTATATATCTAAAATTATTATAAAATGACTCCAATAAATTACATTGAAATTATATAGATATTATTTATTGTATTTTTCCTAAAATAAATTTAAATAAAATAAATAATTATTTAAATAAAAAGTCGGTTTTTAAATAGTAACCTAGTGTTTTCACTATTCATCAAAAATTGAATGTTTTCAGAAAAACACCAAAATTTCACCCTAGGATGATTTAGATATTCCGATTCAAAAAATGAAGTCCATTTTGAACTATAATGTTTATAAAATTTCAAAAACTGGGTATTACTATTCATAACGGCTAGTTTATATGACATATCGTTGTTTAGTGAACCTCGGTATTGCGTATAACGCAAGCTATAAAGGTAGGTTGCTCTTGCATGTAACGCAAGCCAAGACAGAGTTGTGTGTAGTGAGAGATTAATTTATATAAAATTATACATAAAAACGAAATATTTCTCATAAAATCTCTAGGGTTACTGTTTTTTTTGGAACCTCTTGTTGGAAGCATCGAGGCCTTACGATGTCATTCTCTGTATGGATTGGTTACCCTCAGTCCATTCCTAGATTGACTATATTAGGCAATTTTTGTGGTGTGTCTGTAGTGATGGGATGTGGTTTTCCATTATTAGTGAAAGGGAGACTCAGGCAGCACAAAATGTGCTCATGCATAGGAGGGTAAAACGATCACTCATTAGTTGGCTGGCCTTACTTTCAGAGCAGTAGATGTAGTGAGCTTCCAGTTACCAGCTGCAGTGGAAGAGTACAAGGATGTCTTTCTTGAAGATGTTCCAGGACTACTTCTTCACCCAGAAATTGACTTTTTCATCGATTTAGACCACAGAACAACACTGATTTCCTCATCAGCATATCAGATGGCTCCCGCAGAGCATCTCAAGATAAGGGTGCAATTGGAGGATTTATAGAGAAAGGGTTTCATGAGACCTATAATTTCATAATAGGCGACCCCAGTATTGTTTCCAAGAATGTATATAGGTGTTTTAGGTTGTGCGTGGAAGACTAGTGCCTAAACCAGGTGACGGTGAAGAACAAGTATCCACTAATGAAGATCGATGAACTATTTGACTAGTTGAGAGGGGCACCATGATTCTAGAAGGTTGGCCTTTGGTCAGGATACCACCAATTAGGACTAAGGGGCAACGATATACCGAAGTATACATTAATATGCCACTATGGTCACTCTGAGTACATGGTGATGCCTTTTAGCAAGAAGAATTCCCCCAAAATGTTCATAGGGAAAAGGAACAGTATCATTTATCCATACTTGGACTGGTTCATAGTGCTCTTCATCGATAACATCTTTGTGTACTTGAAATCATATGAGGAGAATTCAAGACACCTACGGATGGTTCTGGAAGCACTCTAAGGGAAATAACATTATGGTAAGCTATAGAAGTGCTTGTTCTCGATTTGGGAGGTTTTCTTTCTGGGAAAATTCATTTCATCAGATGGAGTAGTTGTGGACCCAACCATGGGAGAGGAAGTGTTAGAATGGGAGACACCTTGAAGCGTGATGGCGGTACGGAGCTTCCTTGGGAAGGCATGATATTGCCGAAGATTCATTACTAATTTCTCCAGAATATCAACACCGACGACAACCATGAACAGGATGGGGAAACTCGTCTTATGGAAGGAGAAGTGCGAGCAGGAATTTGAGCGGTTGAGGCAGAGTTTGATGAGGGCATTGAACTTGAGATTATTGGAGGAGGCTGTCAAGTACGTAATTTTATACGACGCATCAGGTACCGGGAATAGATGTGTCGTGATGCAGAGTAAGTAAGTGATATCATAAGTTTTGTGTGAGCTTAGGCTACATGAGGACAACAACACATCCCATGACCTGCATTTGGCAGTGGTATTCTTTGTGTTCAAGATGTGGCAAGACAACCTTATGGGTGAGTGGTTCATCATCTACTATGACCACAAGATCCTCAAATACATATTCTCGCAGATGGATCGGAATCTAAGATAGTGGTGTTGACTTGAGTTCCTCCAGGACTATGATTTCAAGATCATCTAAACTCATGATAAGGGGAAAAGGTGTCTGATGCTCTTAGAAAGAGATTGATCACACACCTTCTGATTGAGGTGACAAAACAGTTAGCCTCGTTAAAATTATCATTCATGGAGAAAGAGGATGCAAATAACTTTAAGTTGATGGTTTTCACCAATCCACACATGCATCATATAATGGATGCATAACTTGGGAATGTCAACTATGAGGCTTTACGTGTTCAGTTATCCATAAGACCTGCTTCTAATAGATATTCGCAAGGTGGGGAGAATGTAATTCTTTTCAGAGGATGCACTATTGTACCAGTGAAATATCAGGAGGAGGTCCTGAGGGTGTTTCATTCATCACTCTCGGAGGTACATCTAGGAGTGGAGAAGGTGTTCCAGGATCTCTGATAACAGTTTTGGTGGTTCGGCATGAAGAAGGCACTAGAAGAGTTCATTTCTCAATGCCCTACGTCCCACCTGGTAAAGGCTAAGAACCAGGTTTCAGCAGGAATATATCACCCCTAGAAGTTTCAAAGTGAAAATGGCATGGAATATTGATGGACATTGTGATGGGATTACCACGTACGTCCAAGGGGAACGATTCCATCTATGAGATCATTGACTGACTCACTAAGTCGAACCAATTACTAGCTGTTTCAGAGTAGAGTTCTTTATAGAGTGTGGGACACCAGTACATACCGGAGATTGTTTAGATTCATGGAGTCCCTTAGATGATAGTATTTGATTGAGATGCCAACATCACATCCTGTGGTGGAATTTATTGTAGGAGGCTTTTGGGACTCAGCTACGCTTGAGCACGATGTTCAATCCCCCTAACGATGGTCAGACAAAGAGGACCACTAAGGTTTTGTGGGATATGATGTGGGGAGGTATCTTGGACTTTGGTCGTAGTTGGGAGAACCACCTACCACTGGTGGAGTTGGAATAAAATAACAGTTACCACTCCACCATTGGTATGGCCCTATTCAGGGCCTTGTATTAGAGACCCTTCCAATCACCGCTTTACTAGACCAACCCCAGAGAGTCAGCACCCATGGGTCTAGAGATGGTGCAAGAAACCACCAAGATGGTGTAGATCATCTAGGAGATAATGAAGACTACACAGAGTCAGCAGAATTCTTATGCTAACAGACGACGAAGACATCTGGATTTCGAGGAGGGAGACCACGTATTTCTTCATGTCTCACCTTGATGAGGGATATAATGATTTTTACGAGGTATCAAGCTTTCTATGAAGTTCATCATACCTTTCCGGATACTGTATAGAGATGGTGAGGTGGCGTAACAGTATGCTCTACCACCAAGTTGCACAGGTTTCATGATGTATTTCATGTGTCACAACTGGGGAGGTACATGCATGACCCATAACATGTCATCAATTGGGGAGATTTGAACATCGAGGATGGAGCGACCTTCACTGAGTACTCGGTGGAGATTGAGGATCATAAGGAGAGAAACGTTTTTTGGAGATCTATACCCTTGGTTCATGTCTGGTGGTGGCATGAGAATCTTCAGGAGAGCATGTGGAAGTAGGAAACTCAGATATGTGCTCAGTACCCACATTTATTTGAGTAGCCTTTTGTTTTGGCTCTCTGGTACCTAAAGCTCTATGGTGGGGAGAATGTAATGTCTCAAATATTTCAGGTATTATTTTTAAAAATTATATTGAATTATTTCAAGACCATTCCTTCTAATGAAATGATAATTTGAGGCCTAATGTGCCCAGATTAAATGCTTGAAATTTAATTAAACATTAAATAGTGTGCACGAGCAGTTTTCCAAAAAATTTATAATAAAATTTAAACAGTTTCTTAGATGAGAAATTTGAGGGTACTGTTGTGTTCCGAGAAATGAAATTACCTTATATGGGGCATAATATAGACTAGTTCAGGTCGGTTGTAATAGTTATTTTTTGGTCATTTTCGAAGAAACATTTTAAAAGAAATAAAAGGAATAAAAGAAATTATTTTAAAATTCTTCGACAACCCAACGATGCTTAGTTGCATTAAATGAGAAGAAGCCTAGGATAAGATTCATAACCTAGGAGTTTCCCAATAGAATCCTCTAGACCTTTGGATTGGAGCCAACAAGGGAGTATTTTTTACGAAATTCAATGAATAATGACTTGTGGATTGTTGGACAACAAGATCGAATCCTGACCAACGAACGATCTCCCTCTTCGTCAACAAATTAGTTAGGTGTTTGTTATTTCAATTATTCTTTTCCATGTTCTTGGATTGAAATTAAGAATACGGATCAACCCATGAATATGTTGATCCGCATATCATACATTCCTCTAAGACTATTATTATTTTATTTTCATCGGGTTTCTAATTCAAGGATTTAATCTACACTTGATTAATTTTTTGTTGTCTTGATTATGATCTATTTGATCCTACTAACGGGAGAAGATCAACGCTATGGTGAACTATTGTGGAGGCTCGTTCCTTGATTTAATTATGTATTTTTCCCATTTTTACTTGTGTTCTTCACATGCTTCACGAGGCAAATAACAAGTAATTTTTGCACATCCATTCTTCAATGCAATGATCCCAAATTTTAGATACCTTATTGTGACAACCTAGTAGAGGTTCGATGTTGATGGTGGCAGCCGAATCGACACAGTTCGGGAGTTCTTGTTTTTCGAGCATTCTTCGTGAAGGTGGAAAAGAATGCATTTTTGGGGCTGATCGGAGGCTCGAAACTGATGGAATCAGCATCATGATGGTAGGACAACCTCAGATATTGTGTTTCAAGGTGATCTAGTGGCCTGATTGAGGATCGGTGGAGAAACTATTGCACAATGGTGATGTGTGTCATTTTTAAAATTTCCAAAGAACACGACGTGTATCCCTAGAAACATGTTGTGTGTGACCGTCATAGTGGTGAATAGGGTTCCATGATGAACGTAGTGATGGCCCTGCGTGTTCCCCGAAGAACACTACCTGTGGGTCCTTACTTGAATTCTTCATTTATCTTGGGAGATATACAGACATGAGAAGTAGTACACAGCTATGTACTCCACCACATTGCCAGACAAGGCATACTGCACGGGTTACCTCATGTACCGGTTCCACAGGATGGTGTACAAGAGATAAAGCCATGTATATGCACATGGCCACATACACGGATCCGACCCTAGTTACTCAAACACAACATGTGATCAATACTATAGGTCATGTACTGTCCATTCTACATGACCGGCCTTGACACACTGGCTGTTGTACACGTGTAGTACCCGTGTTTAGAAGACACGATGTTTGACCCCTCTACATGCCGTGTACTTTTCATTACATGGCTTGATCTTCTGGTCCACCATATTATAAATGTGTCCCGTTTTGTTTAGTTCCCATTTTTTCATTCTGCCGAACGTCACTTATCGTTTCCTTTTATAGAAGTATGATCCCTTCAGTAGACCATTCTGAGAAAGAGTCAGGTATCCCTCTGAGTGGCTAGAAGCGGGATCCTCTATATATTTTTGACCCTAGGTAGAGTCAGGTATCAACATGACTATTCCCACAGGGTGATGATCATCTACCTAGAAGGTGAATACATATGAGTCGTGATATCCGCCAATGCCCTTGTAGGGATCCTTATCTATGTATCGAGACCTTTCCCCATTCAGAAGTGTGTTCTATCAGAATGAGTGTATATATCTCTCAAGAATTTTCCCGACAGAAAGTACATATTAGATAAAAATCATCAGATCTATAAAACTCATGGAGTGAGTTATCTCAGATTAGTGCTTTATGGTATCTTCCAACTTATCCCCTAGTGGGGGAATGAGGTTGTGTGACATGAATCTAGACTACATTTTTGGGGTTTCAGTATATCAGATTTCTTTTCACCTATTATATGTTCAGTATATATATATTGTATATATCTGACTTTACCTTTCTATTGGGTAATTGCATTATGGTTTTTATGGTCCTCTAATGAGTAATTTTATACTCACTCCAACATGGGATTTTCCTACAAATGTTGTGTCTCGTGTAGATGATCATCCTTTTGACAGATTATAGGGAGGACCATGACATGACCGAGCTTTCATAATTTCCCTAAAGGATGAGGTGTTTCAACAGATACAAGCAGCACTCCCAGTACATCTTTGTGTTTATAGTTTAGACATTGTATTTTTCATACTCTTGTATTTTTATGGCGGGCTAGTATTCAAGACCAATTTACCTTCAACACATTACATCACATCTTAATCTGTTGGTTTGGTTTAGTTATATGAAAGCCTATGGTTCCTTAGTGGTTTTTCTTACATTTCAGCATTTTTGGGCTAGGTGATGTGTTCATGTGTACTGGTACTTAGGGAATGCCTCCAATGTTTGTAATATGCCTACTCGGGGCAAGTCACCAGCCCATGGACTATTGGATCCAGGCTTGGGTAAACCAGTGTTAGCCGCACTGGGATGATTCATGACATCCTTAACCGGGCTCAAAATTTTTGTGGTGAGAATCTACATTTTTTATGGGTATTAGATACGGTAATGAAGTGATTGGACCAAAGGGTTGGAACTATAGATCTAAAATGCTATGAAGAAGGGGTGTGGTGGCACAACTCCGTGGTTAAAAAATAGATGTTTTACCGGTGTGATCCATGAATGTCCCCCAAGAACATTCAGCATGTATGTTACATGCAGAAACCCATGTGCGCTTGAAATGTGAATGTACCTGCATGGATCACTTTTGGGAGATGGTCCCTTTTACCAATGTAATATATTTTCCTATAAATAGGACCATGGGGTCTCATATGTATAGATGAAATTTCTCATAGGTCTTCCAATGTACTTTTGTCCCTAATGCTTCTCTAATTCCCTCTATAACCATCTAGGTATAATTCTAATAGATGAAGAAGATGTAATTAAATTGATGTAGTGAAATTAATGTCATCACATGGTTTAGAAAAAATAATTTCTATGTGAGTCACCTAAAAAACCCCAAATATCTAATTTATAGGGTGGGGATGTCTTCCTCAATGAGGGAACTATGTGGTTCACCTCTTATAGCACATGTGGATTCCCCTGATGTCTTGAGTAAGGTCTCACACATGTGTAGTCTCCTAGGGGGGTCCATCACCCAAGGTTCTACCAACATGAACAAGCCTACCAATGCGGTGCACCCCCTAAGAGAGCCTCTATGGTTTTCCCTAACCTCCAACCTATGATAGACATTCATAAGTAGATTTTTCATCCATCTATAGAATGGTTCATTTTCCATTCACTCCCTTTTTTTAGGTGGTTCAAATTTAATGATCCATGAAGGCCTCAGAAATTGCGAAGACACAGGAAAGGGAACACCATCATGTATCCAAAATATATTTCTATTTATACCATCAGAGGATTCCCAAACCTATCCTACTATAGGGTGGGATCCTTAAGGAATGTTTATTTTTATATCTACTGTCTTGAGTACCCCATCCCCAAGGATAGTGTTTGGGAGTTCCCTATATCGAATAAATGGGCTAGGACTACGTCATTCCCTTAACATCTCTATGACATGGAACCTCCAATTTCATGAAACAAGGATAACAATTATGAATTATATTCTATTAAATATATAATGAAATCTATATCCCTCAATATATGACAAATTATAGGTCATTACATCGTAGAGTAATACCGTAGCATTTCTAGTAGGAGTTTTCACTCTAACTCCACTATTCATCATAGCCAATAGTTCTAAGAGGGGATGGGAACCTGAGCCATCATAACTCATTCCTTCAATATTCCTTCTTAATTTTCCATATCATGGACCCATTCCAGGGTAATGTGAAGAGAGGTAAGTTCTCTATCCCTGAAAAATTCAATTATACTCCATGCCTCTTCTGTAACGCCATGACCCCAAAAGCCCAGAGTATGTGCATTATTATGTGTCATTGGCATGATCACAAAAATCATGCATATAATGACCGATTAGTTTAGTATATTTGGAAGTACTAGATACATTCATATGGTTTACATTATATCATTAAATAGAAAACTACAAAAAAACTGTTTACATAGTCAACACTGAGACACCATAGACTATCCCTGCAGGCCAGTCATAATATATTTTGTCGCATCCTGGGAAAAGTAAAACATAGAAAGGTGTGATATTAGATGCTCAATAAGGATAAAAATATATCAGAAACATTCATAAATAAGCAATGAAATTTAAGGCAATGTATAATACTAAAACAAAATATTCTTAAACTCGACCTTTATCATAATATAGAAAAGATAACATCAAATAATTCCATTTACATATTCACATGGATATTCTAAAAGAAAAATAATTACATGAAATATCAATTACCACTTTTATAATTATGGAATGCATAATTCCATACTTTCATAACCACATAGTCAAGGCCTTATGCCAAGAATACAAATAAGATTTTGTCAAGGCCTTGTGGCAAGCCACTAGTTTGTCTCATGAGACCTACAAATGCATCAAGGAGCTATAGTGGGATCCACCCATTACATAATAATCCAAATGCATTCCCCATATAAAATAATTGAAACATAACATAAATATTCGTATTAAAACTAGTTTACAAAATGTCAATACATTATCCAGAAACCATGAATGGTATTAAAATTACACATCCATAGTCAAACATAACCCATTAAATAAAATATGAAAGAATGTATTGTAACATATTAACCTCAATCGAGAATAATGATGGATATTGACATTGGTGAAATTAATTATCAAAACTATTTGACCGAATTATACCCTTTTCATAAAAACATTTAAAAGTCACAATATTTAAGAAGGAATTTCAAAATAGATTTTTGAATCAATGTTTACCATACCACTTCAAAACTTTTAAATGGAATTTTAATGTTAAAAAATTAATATCTATATAAATAAATCCTTAAAATGAATTTTAAAACATGGACATTAATGACAATGATTAAGAATAATAAATCTTTAAAACATTTTAAAATGTTAATATAGTTAGAGATCATAACTAAAAGAGAGAAACTAGAATAAAAATAATTGAGGTAAAAAAAATTATAATATCATGGGAATAAAGGGATTCATGATATAATATGTCAAAGTAAATTATATACACCATATAAAAGTGAATTGGATAATAACAACAAAGAAGTCTCAATGGAATGTAAATTGAAATGAAATCTATTATAAAGACTGTATATTTAGGTCAAGGATAGATCAACAACATAATTATGTATGAAAAATATAAATACATTCAATATTATTGGATTTTCAGTGTAAATAAATCAGTGGAAATTCACCCATATTCATGTAAAAACAACACCAATTAATTGGATGTTTAACTCAATAAATGGAGATTGAGTTAACATTTCTCTTATCATATTCATATCGATGATTGAAAATTTATCAATGGATTGAATATGTGTATCAAAAGTATATTCACAGAAAGGGGAGAAGAAATTAATACAATAATAATAAATAGTGATTCCACACATAATCATGGAGATAAATAATCAAGGAAGTATGCGTAATGCCTAATTAGTGGAAATTGAAATTTAAAATTCCCTTACCAATTTCGTATCATATGAAACATACATCCCATGAAAGATGGATCATAAAATCATGATTTAATTACTCATAAGTTAAATTTTATTACAAAAATAATACAATCATTGGGCAGTACAAAAACCACACAAAAGGAAATAGTTGCAGAATGGAATGAATCTCACAGAAATACGTAGTGAGACAAAACCCTTAGTTCATTGTAATCAATCGAGTCGTACTACCAAAAGTTAATAACAACCAAATTAATGACATAATATGATGAATATAAATAGAATCATGATAATATATTTATATCCAATAATAGTACACAAAAAACCACATTTAATAAATAAGTGGCGAACAATTGAAATCTAACGGAATTATAAGTGAGATAAGAAACCCCTTACTTTGTAATTTTCCACGGTTGAGGGTAGGTTAAACTCCTGTATAATTGTGAAATAATTGTTATTAAATTATAAAAGAATCATATACATTTATATGATATTATATATGATCATTTAATATTCCTTTGTTAATAATATTTTATGATTATCGTCGTTTGGGGTGTTAACAGATTCGTTTTCCTTTATATGCTCTGTTTCTTAAGAAGTGTTTGTTATGAATAGGATGTATCATATTCATATTCAGAATTATATTTGGTCTTTAATCATTATTGTTAATCATCTAATGAAATTTAGTATTGAATGGATTACGATGGGGAATGAATCTCATCGCGTTCGTGGAGACGGTAATCCGTACGTGTGCACGAGTGACAATATCATTATTTTGATATTAAAATAGTATATAATTGGATGGTATATCATATATACAGAAGAATTATGATTTTATATTTATTATATACATCAATTAAACATAATTAGTATACCCATCAAAATAATAATATATTGAATAACAATTACACCACGATGTGGGGACGGTATGCCATACATACGCACATATAGTGACATGTCATTCAAAGGATGGATAGAATAATGAATATGGTTGTACCATATTCATAATAGAATCATATAATATAGAATATACTGGATTTATTATTTTTTAAGGAAACAACAATGATATAGAATGGGGAAGAATAAATGAACTTGAAAAGGATGATGAAATATTTAGCTCTTATTCGTGTTATTCCTTTTAATTTGAGCCAAAGTGCTCCATAGGGTGGATTTATGACTAATGGAAGGCCTCTAGGATGACGTTAGGATAGTTTAAAGGGTATTTGTGTATATTTTGGCCTAGAAAAAAGTCTATGATGGTGTGAATTAGAGGGAAGGGGGAGTGACGTATTATAAGAGGGTGAAGGGGACCTAAGGAAAAGATGGAAATATTATTTTATAATAAAATAATTTTCTATTTCTAATGGAACCAAAATGAATTATTTAAATTATAAGGTTGGTATGGGATGGAAAATACTCAACCAATAGGTTTTAAATACGTTTGGGTCACTATAAAAACCTTATCTTTTAGATTTAACTCTTAGTTAAATAGTTTCACATTTAACATGTCTCTATGTATTTTTATATTATATGGTTAATAAACTTATATATAATATCAAGAGAACCTAAATTGATTCACTAATTATACAACTGTCATTATATAAGTCTTTTGGATGAACCTTATATTTTTAGGAATATAATATCAATTAATAATATAATATTTGTTTTAAAAACTCTTTTATGTCAAATTTAACACTATTTTTATTTTGTTTTTTCTAAATTTATAAAAGAATTATTACTTCAAAAAAATTCATATAACCATCCATTAAATGTCATATTAACCTAGAAAAATAGTGGAATTCATAAAAAGGCTCAAATTATATTCATTTGGATGTTTATAATATCAAATATTTTAATATATCATTAATTATGTAATTACTGCATCATCATTGTTTCAAAAATAAATTAACTTATTTAGTGTCTAAAAACTATAAATAAAATACCATTATAGAGTAAATCGTTTTATATTTCTAATTAATATTTATAATCGAATTTTTCTTATGTATAACCATTTATTAAAAATGGTTTATTTTTTATGCTTTGAATTTAACACTTTTAACTCTTCTTTGAATTTAATATTAATAAATGTCCTAATCTATTCCATGTGGACCTAAAGGATCATATTTTTTTCCTAACGTTGTTTTTGGTCAAATTAATCTTATCCAATAGAATTAGGAAATTTGTTAGGGTAATTAAAGTATCATTTAAACCCTTAATTGTCCTATTTTCTTTTAACCGTGGCAAATAAATGTCAAAAGTTACTATTCACCAAAAATTATTTTTATCTTATTGAGCCACATTTTCTATACTAATATTAACCGTGTCTCATAGATTTTTGAAATTCAATCATATAAGTGGTAAATTTATGTTTTATTAAAATTTTTAAATGCTCCTAGGATGTGGGTAATAGACGGTTTAAAAGTTTATTAAAATTTTTATATATATGAAATTATTATAAACTGACTCCAATAAATTACATTGAACATATATAGGAATTATATATCTATATTGATCTAAAATAAATTTAAATAAAATAAATAATTATTTAAATAAAAAATTTGGTTTAAACTATAAATCAGTGTTTTTCACTATTCATAAAAAATTGAATGTTTCTAGAAAAATAAAAAAAATTCACCCAATACTAATTTCGATATTACAAATCCAAAAAATGAAGTCTATTTTGAATGATAAAATTTATAATTTTTTTTAAAAGTGGGTATTACTATTCATAACGGCTGGTTTGATTGGTCGTTGTGTGTTGGAATATCGAAGTTGCGTACAATGCGAGCTATTACATTATTCAAAGGGAAAAGTACCATGGATGCTTGGGGTGTTACATCTTCCATCAGCGGTAGAGGGGTTCGAAGTTGTTGACAAACTAAACACCCATCCCTCTCCCATTGGTATTTCTCTCCATGTCCGCATGTAGACAAAAGTTAATTGTGTGGTTTTTTAGATTTTTTTCTTCCTCTTATTTCCCACATTGGGAATTACTCATGTGATCCTAGTTATTAATGGTAATCATGACATCTGCACAATCAATGTGACTGATCCAACTATTATAACTATGATTCATGCTAAAATATGGATACTTAGGAATCTTGCCTAAAGTCTAAGCTCATTGGAATCATCCTCAAGAACAATCCCCAATAATAACCTCCCTAATCTAGGCCTCCTCCTCGGGTGTGAGCCTCAATTTTACCCCCAAATAACCAAGAGTTGAGATATTAAATTTTTTTGGGGAATAAATTTAATGATAAAGCCCGATATTAAGTCCCTTAAGAGGAAATAACCCCTACGAGACTAGATGAATATGTGGGATTTTATTCCCCTCTAAACTGGATATGTAAGAAGTGTCCACGAAATCCAAACCCAACACTCCAAATTAAGCCATTTCCTTCTCGGCCATATTCCATGTAGGGTGTAATTCATACTTGGAACCCATGTTCCTCCAAGATAACATAGGATGCTTCATTATAAGTCCACCAAAAACCATTCACCATTCCCCATCCACCTAGATGACCTTTATAGATGATGTTAAACTATTGTTTTGGGTCCTTATCACAAGCATTTAAAAGGTACAAGGTTACCTATTATACAGAAAAAAACTACATGGGTTATGATCCCATTCATAATGATACATATGAAGCTCATTTATGGGTTCGATCCAAACAGAAAAATATCTATCATCTACTAGGAAAACGATAGACTATAGAGTGATTGCCCTCCCCCAAAATGATAACACACACCAAATATAGCTATTGATTGGATATAAAACCAAAATCATCATTGTGACCTTGGAGAATCTAATATGAATAAAAGAGGATTCCATTTATGGAGAAACTCTGATACATATAAATATATCTATTTATGAAGAACCTCAAATAAATTCTTATGTATCCATTTATTAAGTACATCAGATACATAAAGATGATTCTATATTACATAAATGATAATTATTGTTTCTTAATTATAGGTTAATCAACATCATACTTTGGAATCAATAAAAGAAATGAAAATATGTCTTCAATTTTTATGAGGGTCCTCAAATGGTAAATAATTCACCCTAAAAGAGTGTGAAGATCCAAAACGACAACCATCTCAACCAATGTGAGTTTTTGAGCATCATTTTCCAAACCTCTTTATAAGAACATACCATTGGAAATATTTCCCACTGGATATAGAATCTTTTGGTGTTTTGGGTTCCATGAACAAACCCATTGGAAACCGTTAAGAAATAGTGATTTCTAACTAGAGCATGATTTCTATGGGAGTAATGGCATAAAAAAATCCACATTTGCACATTTTTTATGCCAAAAATTGGTGGTGAATAGAAACATCCTTGATGCATTGGAGACTGTCTCATGAAGCTGGATCATAAAGCTCCCGGAACCTAGTGGCCAGCGCAAAAGGCCTCCATCGTGACACACTAAAAAGCATAGATGTGGGACCACTCCACAAGCCCCATTGATGTTTGCGACCTACAATGCAGTACCAAGGTGGGATCGCTCTGTGATCCCCCTTCACATCCATGACTCACTACGAAGCACCAAGGCGAGACCCCTCTACGCGCCCCATGACGTTCGCGATCCACCGCGAAGCACAGAGGTGGGATTGCTCGGTGATCCCTATTGACGTTCGTGACCCTCTTCAAGGCATGTATCATCTTCATGCTGAGCAAATCCTGAATCACTCTTCCTGTTGCCTATAAATACCAGGATCCCCCTGATCCCAAAAGATGGATCCCACGACCATTCCCATTCACAGCTCTCAAATCACAATGCACTTTCTACTCTGTGAACCATGAGATCCTCCAGGTACTTTTGCTCCATAGATTACCTCTGCTTTGGCCTAAATTGAGCCCCTCTTCTGAGAGGGACGACTTTCTCGAAGCCCACATACCTTTGAGAAGGATGGAGATCCCCAAGGGGACTCAGGTCTTTGTGGAGCCCTTATGCTTTGCGAATCACTCTCCATGCGCATGTAACACAAGTGAGAAGGCCAGGTCACTGTGTATCGCGAAGCACCCTCCATGTGCATGTATCCCAACTCCCAAGGTCGTGTCACTTTTCATCGTGAAGAACATAGAATTGCAAAGCTATACTTTGTGAGGCACCCTTGCTTCGTGGTGCATTGCTTTGTGAATTCCCTTCCACTTCGCAAAGCTCCTCTCATATGCACCTATGCCCTATCCCAAGCCTAGGAGATTTCACTTCGCGATTCATATCCCTTCACCAAGTCCCTCCAATCCATGGGGACCTAGAGCTTCCCAAGGCTTCTACCTGCGAACCTCTTTGATATGAAACACCTTTTCCTGTGCGGCTTGTCTAGTTTTCATGAAGCAATCTCAGGATCCCTTGGACAATACTTACTGTTGCATTGCTTCACCACATGCTTCTCAGCATAGGCACAGTAACAACCATTTCTTCTTCACGTAGTCATGCTAACATAGACCCCCAAGGTTTTTCTCCATAATAACCCCTATCCAGGGCGTTGCCTATCCCTTCTCTTCACTAAGGTGAAGATGGTACTGGTTATTTAAGTCATAGGAGTGCGTAGTGAACCCAGCTCATCCGAGCTACAGGATGTTAAATGGCCAAGCACTCTCATCCACAGAACATGACGTTAAACTATGACCATGGCCCACATGCCAGACATGGGGTTTCCCCACCCTGGACATTCTGCATGCACACTGGACTCAATGGGAGTGAGATCATTCCTAATTTTTAATGAGATCTTCTTTGTCGGAGCGACGTCTATCCACGGGGAAAGGGAAACCACTCTGGTGTAAGCCCCAAGCTTTCCTACCAAGATGTAGCATCCGGGATCCTCCTCTCTTCTAGGGTGCCAAGTCCCTCTCCCACTAGGGTTTGTCACCATTCGGGCCTCCACCCTAGAGGAAGTCCCAATCTCCATTCTTGGGCCGCTAACCACGTGTAATCCCATATTTCCAATTTGGACTACTAACAACGTGTAAGCCCCATTCCAGTTCCCATGAATGCACCGTTTACGACGTGATCATCAAGCCTTTGATGTCTCTTGTTTCTCACACCGATCATGACTCACGTGGGCTCTGATCAAGAGTACATTGAACATTGGAAAGGTAAGGTACATTGGAAGTCTCCCTGAGGTTCAAGCCCACCACCCATTGGTCGTTCAGACCCCTTCACATCAGTTTAACATCACCTTAGGAATCTTAGATTTTAGGCCCCAAACCCATCTTAAACTATGTGGTCTTTGATTTTTGTCAAGTCATGGTACGTAGGAAGGATACCTGAGGTTCAAGAACAACACCTGGTCGTTCTGAACCCCATCATGTTAGTTCGAAAAAATCATTCCTAACTATAGGGAATTTGATCCTTGCCATTGCGAGGTACGTAGAAATCCTCAATCAGGTTCAACCCCAACAACCATTGGTCCTGACTACCTCATATTGGTGCACCAAGCCCCATTCCTACTAAACTATGTGGTATTAGATCCTTGACAAGGAAATCTTTGTAGGAAGCTTCCCTGAGGTTCTAGCCCATCACCCAGCAGTTCCGACCCCCATTCACATTGGTTCTCACCCGTCCTTCTTGACGTTAAACTGTGGAACTCATCCAGCGGTAATCCATCATGAACCCATCCAGCGGTAAGCCGTGGTGACCCATTCCTAGGTTAATTCATTCTCAACCCCATTAAATGCTAATCCGTTGACATCTCCATCTAACGGTAAGTCGTTATGACCCCATTCAGAGGTAAGGCATTGACATACCTATTCAGTAGTTAGCCATTGTGTCTCTATTCCAGCGGTAAGCCGTTGAAACCCCAATCAGTGGTATGTAGTCATCATATGAACTACGTGGACTTTGATGCCCTAACACATGGATACATAGGAATCATATTTGAGACTCAATCCCAAAATCAATTTCATCCTTACGATGTCCCCATCTCTTTCTCCATCCACATCATTGAAACTTCCATCACCCTTCCTATTTCATAACAGGGTCTCCACATACCGGTGAGATCATGCCACCCCATTCCCCATTCCATTTAACAACAATAGGGAAGCCAACTACACATTGGGCCAACCATCAGTGTTCCCTCCAGGGGTTTCACCCATCTGATCCACTGTTGTCAGTGTTCTGATAAGTCTGATCCATCTCTACTAGATGATAAACTTCCATCATACCTTATGTTAAACATGGGATGCTACAGAATAACTCTAAGACATAGTCATCGCATATAATACCTCACTTCTGATGTGCGATGACTCAGACATCCGTTCCTTCGATAATCCCTATAATAATGGGAAGAAAACTAGATGCATTAGTGTCCCAGTGCCCAGATAATCCAGTGATGCCCAACGTGACTCCTCCTCTGACTGAAGGTTGCTGCCCTGACCGGACCAATTGGGATGTCCTGACATAAGTTGTGTAATAAACTGGTGTCCATGTAGATATGGCACTAGGAATAGTTTCATGAACAAAGTCATAAATCTATATAGGAGACCCAGACTAGGAGAAGTGTTACGAAGTGAAATCCACAGAAAGAAGAACCAACATCCCATCATCAAGTTTCGATCAAGGTTAAAATGTCCCTGAACAAGGAACGGAGGCCACCTACCTTTGGAAAGAAGAAATTCGGGGCAACAACTACATGTCCTCCATAGAAGGATGTGTGTGACCCTGTGAAAGAATCGGAAGTAGTAATTGTGAACCTGATGTGACATTCTTCACCTCAATATTAATATTAGTAGCGCTCGAGGAATCAATGGATTAACATGTCACCGGATCCAGTTATCTGGCACCGGGTCCCACCAAGAAAATAGCAGGCCTAGTTTGAAACTAACCAGATGTGGGGGCAGCAGAACATTGGACATACCAATCTGCGACGTTGTCAGTGTGTATCCCTCATACCGGTCACGGGAGACAGAATAATGTTTGGGCATTGGTTGTTGATTCCTTTTTTCAGCACTTATAAGTTAATCTCCCTACCTTCAAGTATCATGTTGCTTCACCAGGGATGCGATCACCGCCTTCCCACCGATGCAGGGGTGGGGGAAACCCCAAAAAGGTAGTCCCACATGGCACACCTCTTCAACGACGACCTCTACATCCACGACCATTGGGTGATCATACCCCATCCCTATGTCTGACGTCATCCAACGAAGGGTGATAAATGGTGTCATATGCCTCTATAAGGAAAAGGGTATTTTCGCTACTCAAGATATGGATCACCTGGATTTGGAGGCCTCTACGCCATGTAGGGAGTTTCTTCTCCCATTACCGACCTATAACTGTTTCTGGATTCTCTCTTCATAAGGCATTGATGACTCCCGACCCTACGCTAACGTGTTAGTTGATGTCTGGGACTGCCCGTTCAGATTCCAATTCTAGGGTCCCCCATTGAGGGCTCCCACCCGGACACATTAGCACTGCCACTTGATTTTACTGGATGTGGAGTAGGTTTTCCTGGTTCCTACACCACCGGCTCTGGTCCGTCTGACTCGACGCCAGTGCCAGGTGCAATCTGAAGAGGATTTCCACCAAGTGGTGTCAAAGTCAGTGGCTATTATGGACCAAGCGACCACTGACACATACTATCAGCTCCTCATATAAGTTAGGTAGGGGAATTTATACACTCGACTTAGATCGAGGCCCCAAACCCCCCACGGGCAGGCTGGGTCAGCTCTTTTGGTCGTCGGCACGGCCAGTGGTCGTTGTGGACTAACCCGCAGCGATTCCAACCATTACGGAGGTCCTACCTGTACCCCTACATTGTAGAATTAGAGCCTTCCCCTCTTCTAGTCTTGGAATGATGGTATACCATGTTCCACCATCAATAAAAGTGAGGGTCCTCTCCGCAGCAGTGATGATTAGCATAAAAGTCTCTCTTGTGCCCACTAAACTGGGTTTGGAGTCATTCCTCCCTCCCCGACCACCAGTGTGGGGATATTACACATCCAGACTCTCTTCAACGTGGGGATCCTCCCCATGTCCTCTTAGAAGCTGGAGATGGTCCTGCTAGCCTCATCAACTCGAGGGGGGAAGGAAAACCATGCTCCACCAGCACCCAACAAGGAGGTCCTACCAGTGTTCAGCAAGCCCAGTATAAGGACCCTCCTCCTACTGAAGTCACCAAGGGAAACACACAAGGATGTCCCTACCAAACTCCTACCATTTCTAGTAGAGGAAATTCCTTCTCCATCACTACCCATGGATATCCTCACCATGTCCCCTTTGGTATCTGTCCCAATGCTCCTCGCACCACGACTTTCTCAAGTGGAAACCCTATCTGCCCCAACACCAGTGTGGCCAACGGACATCGTGTCTGAAATATGCCATGTCTCGAGGAGCCACCCAAGGGTAGTAAGGCTGGTCATCACTTCCATAAAATTTATTTTGGGAAGGTCTGGATAGATATCAACCTTGTCCACTTCTCAGACTCTGAAGCGGAGTACGACTCAGCACAGGAACCCTCCCCTCACTCATCCGAGTCATGGTCTATGGAAGGAACCAGGTGTATCATCCTAGTACTCCTGGAATGTGAGGTCAATAAAATTACTGCCTCCCTCTAGAGGTATATCTAGGATGATGTTGATTAGGAAACCCCACAAGTGTTGATCATGCAATCACCATCGTCGTCACCCAAAATGATCTCTACCTTGACAAGAGATCATGGAGAGATATTTTGAGGACCAATTGAGGGCGAGGAACAATGCGACCTATGGCGAGTGGACCGAGCCTCTGCGCCAGGAACTATATCTATCAGACCATCTTATTGCGATGTAGTGGCTAGGTAACTACAATATTAGGAGGATAGCCCAAGATTCGACAACCAGACAGCCTGTTCGCCGTACTCTCCAACGACTAGCCTACCGCTCCACTGGTCTGCCTCAGTACCGCTACTAGTTCCTCAGCCACCCCCAGTTTACTAATGGTAAAATCAAGGTCCAGAACCTGAATTCGATCTGAGGATCTTATTGAACATCATTGCACTTGGCCTCCTTCTTGAAATTTTATGGCCCATGGCAGCACCAAATTTCGACGTAACGGAATCTCTCACTCTTGAAGAAGTTGAATGTTTCCTCAGAACCCTCTAGGAGATTCAATTTATCCTTCTTCATCAGAGAGTGGTGTATCCCATGAGCCATGCACATTTTGAATAGATTGGCGAGCAATGCCATCTAGTGGATTTGTACGCACTCCCAATGGCCCAGTGTCCCGAGTCACCAGGTCGTCGTTAGGCCCTCTAATAGCAATGTGTTCTGAGATTCAAGGAACTCCACAAGATTATCGAGGAGGCTTCCCCCCACATGAAAATCGGTGGATAGGGGTAGTATGATTCCCTCCAAATCAGTCCTATCTGACAGCTTTCGGACTCTCTAGTTGATATTGAGGGCATTCCCCTAGGAAGGGTCATGGTCAATATGCCTGACATAGTGGACGAGGAGAAAGAACTAAATTTTTTTGATGGGGACGTACCCCCTGAGGGTGTCCCACCACTACTGGATCTATTGAGATGACCTACTCATCAGTAAAGGAATCTTTTCGGGCTCCCTGTGCCCACCGAGGCATTGGTCCTTGGCCGAAATAATGACAATGTTAATGAGCCCCTCTGAGCTACCAAACACTCTGACCAGTATGCCTTGGTGGAGAAGACAGAGGAGGACCCTAAGAAGACCACATTGCCACAAAAACTTGCTGAAGAGGAGAAGTAGGTCGATGACCTCCTAGATGAATGTGCTGCCAAGCGAATACTAGAGTATGGAAATCCTAGCCCTGGGCAGCAAGGCCATGAAAAAATTCCCCTCAGTGAGCTACCTCTGGGTGACCCTGACCATCCTGTCCTCACATAAAGGGTTAAGGCCATAACATATGAAAATAGTGCGAAGTATGCCTCACCAAACTATTCAGAATGGTGCCACAATACAAGGAACCCAGATCATGTTTCCCCAGCTATCCAGTAGGTCACTCCACCAGTTTCCCCATGAGCAGATGAGTCGGATTATCATGTTGATGAATGTTCCAATGAACTCGTGGTCAGGGATCCCCATCAAGGTAGGGAACGTCGCCCAGATGATCCAATGCTGGCACTCACTGCCTACCTTGAGGCATTGGAAACGCAACAGGTGGAAATCCAACTTGATGTAATTCCATATCCAGCATGGGTGGATGATATGTTAGCACCTCCTTGATTCAGAAATCCCACCTTCTCCCCCTTTAATGGGACGAGGGGCCCACCGCAGCACCTGGCCCACTTCAACTCAAGATGTTGGCCCAGGTTGGGGAATCTAGTGCAGTAGGAGGATGCGAAGCTCTGTTGTTTTGTTCAGACATTGGAGGGGACTACTTTCATCTAGTACAGCCAACACCCCATAAGATCTGTAACCAACTGGTAGGACCTTCACAAGAAATTGCTCTACTAGTTCAGCTCCACCCCATGGAAAACGAGCATCGCAGACCTCTACATGTGCTAACAAAGTCCTGATGAGTGTGGTGCAGACTTTATCGCCCAGTGGAAGGGGCATACATACTCCCTTGACATGCCGCTGACTCAGGAGTAATTTTGGATAATGTGTGTTGAAAACATAAAGATGGAACTGGATCCCTCTCTGATCACCCAGAACTACCATGGAGGACTTTGAGACTTTTCCAATAAGGCCCAGTGCCTGGACGAATCTCTACAAAAGGCCATCCAGGTATGTCCTTTGCCTCCTGTAATTCCTGCATGGAGGGATGTCAGAGCGGAGCCTGCTATGATGGCTCAAATAAAGGACCTCAGACAGTTGGGTTTATTACTATTAGAGTCGCCCCCGCAACCTCGTAGAGGCTCGCCACCACATGAGCAACCTTCATCCCAACAATATCTGCCACAGAATCAGCAAATTCCACCTCCCAACGCGCGTTGACCACCCAAGAAGGATAACCAAGATTTTCCTCCTCGACATGATCCTATAGCTCCTCATCAGGTCCAGGCTTCATGTTCCCCCTTTCCAGACAGAAGAAACCAAACATTCTAGTTTAACTAGAACCAGGTCCCTGGCTATTTCTGAGGTGCCTTGTAAGATAGGATTGTTCAATTTCCTGAGTGTATAAGGCTAGAAGAGACGAATCCCATTGATTGTCCCAACTATTTCCCCTATCAACAGATCCTTAGGAACACTCTCAAGCAATGCTTTGTGTTTAAAGTCTAAATTCAAAACTAGGTCGATAAAACCATAGTCTGGTTGGGCCCGACCCTGGCACGAGTGGCATGCATCATCGTAAGACCTGACAATAGAAGAAACAACAAGGGAAAGTGACAAATAGTTTCTAACTGTGAGTCCCAGTAGTATGAAGATTATATGGCTCACAAAATGGCCTCTTGTGCCCATCGAATCATTCGTTCATGATTGAATTAGAAGAAAACTTTAGAGGGTACATGACCCACTTCTACATCATTATCTCACCTGGCCTCTTCCCAAAAGATAAAACATCAGCGGCGTATGGGAAATCAATGCACCCCAGCAATGCCATCAGCATCAGATACTCTCCACAACTTTATACCCTTGTAGATGGGAATTCATCCCAGAATTCACCCAGTAGTGAATGACTCTTCAAATGATAGTCAAGGTTATTCTTCGTTTAACACCGTGGAGTTGGTTATCCCCTACATGACTCCTGATGATGGGGACCGCCAAGTGGACATCTCTAACATCCCTAGTTGATTCCAACGTCATCAGAGACGTGGATAAATGGGTCATAGAGGCACATCTGTTGTCACCTCCAGCCAGGCTGTGCATGCCACTGAGACTGGACAATAGTCCAAGCACAGAGCTCAGCCCACACAACCTCCTCATCTGGTGCCATGAAGTCTGCCTCAACCGCAGTTTGTGCTACATGTCCACGAATAGTATCTGAGACCTCACGGTGATCATTCACGCTACACCATGGACTGGTCTCAGTCAGCTAGCCCTGTCATAGTAGTCTCTTCACATGCTTCTACTAGTGATTAATGGGACATTCCCACTACCAGCCTGTCGCTGATCAAGCTAGCAGGGCCCTCGATACTACCTATCACAGAGCATCCTCCTATAGGCAGATGGTCACACATGGCACGGAAGTATGACATTCTCAAAAAACATTCCAGCATTCCATCTAGGCTCTCTACCCTCAAGGCCCTTCGCCTATCATCAGATATGTGGGAGGCCCTCGCTGAGTCATTATGAAGCCCCCTCCAGTTCGAGATGGAGGTAGAAAATGTAGAGGCCTTTCATGCAGTGGCTCTCAAAAATACTAAATGTCAGGCCATCATTTCCTTCTCCAGGGAAGATGAAGGTTCTCCCATAAAGGGGCACATTCACACACTATACTTCACCAGATGATTCAATAGAATCGATGTTCACTGCAATCTTGTTCATATAGGATCCAGGATCAATCTAATCTCATCTCGGACATTGCAGAAGCTAGGGAAATCTGAGGATGACTTGAATACCTCTGACTTGAATATCCAAGGATACGACAAGACAGAGCAGACCCCGGTCAGTAAGATCTGTTTTTAGACCTAGTTAGGGGTCCTAATTGACAAAACCTAGTTTCTGGTTGTCTCCCAAGACACCGTGTGTAATGCATTGATGGGATGACCATGCCTTCACCTACACGTGGTGGTTCCCTTGTCATATCACTAGTTCCACAAGTACTCCATCAATGGTCGAGTGGGCGTACTCCAATGCGACATGTCTCCTTTTAACTCTTATGAACCCCGCTACCAGGATGCCGACTATTACAAGAACAAGGACAAGTATACATAGGCCAGTGAGGTTGAACGAGTCATGATTGCATCTAACCCCTAGGCAGGTTTGGATGACACATGCGCCTTCCCGATCCATCGATTGGATGCCACAACCCCCGACATGGGGAAATGTTTTGTTGTCTCTAGTAGAAGGGGAAACCATATTCCCATGTCCAACCTATAGGGTAATATCACATCATACGACTACCCAAATCAGGCTCAGGTGATCCTGGAGCCTCATACCCTTGTACAGTATCAGGATGTCTGCACCATGGAAATGACAGCAAATCATACATGCCTGTTTCACCAGAATGGAATCAACCGGCAGAATATGACGCACCACTAATACTTTGATACCATCAAGTGTGTCCTATTAGGATAAAGACATAATGTGATCGGATCCAAAACATTCATTTAAATGGTTTCAAATGCACGTGAGTCTCATGATGTGATGTCCACTACTGCCCAGGTAGGCACCAGCCTCTCACATGGGGCTGTCGACCCATAGGAATCTTCCCTGGCTAGATATCCCTCATCCACAAGATAATAATAGGATTTGTAGGATGCTCCCCCACCTTTGATGAGGGAATCTCTACCACAGTCAGTGAACTGGTACAAGTGAACCTTGGTATCAAGGCAGATCCGAGACCCACAATGATCAGTCCCACTACATCCCTCGAAGAGCAGTAGCAGTACATAGACTACCAGAACCATCATCGTGATGTTTTCTCCTAGACCTATGAAGAGATGCAAGGGATAGATACAAGGGTATTCGTCGACCACCTTGGTCTCCCAACAAATCATCATGGGTTCATGCAGCCTCCCTGAAATATGCACCCATCTCAAAGTGCCATGGTCGAGGCTGATGTTGATAGGCTCATCAGAGAAAAATTCTTCAAGGACATCTAGTACCCCATGTGGCTACCCAAAATTGTGTCAGTTAGGAAGAAGAATGATCATATCAGAGTCTACATAGACTTCCGCGACCACAATCGTCACTGTCTGAAGGATGATTTTCCTCTTCCCGTGACAGAATTATTGATCGATGCTAAAATTGGGTTCCAAACCCTCTACTTCATGGATTATTAATCTAGATATAACCAGATCTGAATAGCCCCCAATGATGAGGAGTCCTCATCCTTCATGGAACCACAATGTACGTATTTTTACAAGGTCATGCCCTTCAGCTTAATGAATGCAGCTTCGACCTATCAGTGGGCCTTGCATCACATATTCCATTGAATCCTTGGGACATTGGTGGAATGATATATGGATGATTTACTGGTCAAATATTTCTAGTGTTAGGACCATCCCAAGGACCTTGAGAATGTATTTGGCTTCATTCGTACCCAGCACCTGTAGATGAATCCATTGAAATTTTCCTCCTGGGTCACCACAGGAAATTCCTCAGATTTGTTGTCAAATATCAGGGTATCAAGATCGACCTTGAAAAGAACAAGGCCATCAGCCAGATGCCTCCCTCGAGGAATATTAAAGAGATTTGAGGTTTTTAAGGCCACTTAGCCTACATATGTCGATTCATTGAGAATATACCCGGAAAGTGTAATCTCTTTTCTTAGCTCATGAAGAAAGGAACCGCATACGAATGGGTCGAAGAGTTCCCTACTGCGTTTTAGGAAATATAGAAGTATCAACTCCATCCTCCAGTCTTGAGGCCACCTATCTCCATATATCCATTGGTCCTTTATGTGATTGACCTCGAACAAACTCTTAGTGCCCTTATTTCCCAGAAGAACATTTATTGGACATAAAACAACCTATACTACATCAGTCGTATGATAATTGATACGAAGACTATATACTCCCCCATAGAAAAGAGATTCATTGCACTGGTATTCAAAGTATAGAAATTAGGCTTTACTTGCTGCACCACGAGGTACAAATGGTGTCTCAGGTGGACCCACATATGTATATTATGAACAGTCCCATGTCTACATGCCATCTAGCTTGGTGGGCAGTGATTCTTCTACAGTTCGACATCAGGTTTGTCACTCAGAATGCTACTATGGGGAAAACATTGGCTGACATTTTTGCTTCCCATCTCGTGCTTGTTGACTAGTCCTTGGATCTTGATTTTCCTAATGAGGATATCCTCTCAGTAGATCATGCCACCCCGTGTTGGAAAATGCATTTTGATGGTGCTTTCCATAGTCCCACTAGCGTGAGGCTCAATGATCCCAGACTCTATATAGTTTTCCTAGGTATTGTCTATATTACCCCATCTCAGTCCATTCTTCCATACTCATTCCATCTATTATAATGCTACACTAACAATGAGGTGGAGTATCAGGCTCTCATAATTGGCCTTGAGATGGCTCTCAATATTGATGTGTTCCATTAGGATGTGAAAGGGGATTCTGAACTAGTCATCTGGAAAATCTTTGGTGACTACGTCATTAGAAAGCAAGAGCTCATACCAATGATGGAACACACTCTCCATTTAATTGCCCAATTATCATCTTGGACAGAAGTTACTCATGTCCCATGTTCTCAGAACGATCGAGATGATTCCAGGTCGGCCTTGCTACATCACTTGCAGAGCCCAAGAAGGATGATCTGATTATCCATGTGGCACATCAGAGATTCATCGCTTCCGTCACTCCATATGACAACAACGGGCAACAGGTAAGCCATCGTACCATCAGAGCATCCATGTCAGGACCCCCATGTCCCTCAGATTCGGGGGTTTAAGTGACTCCAAACTAGAGATCCCCCTTTGTCGAGTATCTCCAATATGGTTACCTCCCATCTGATTGGGCCAAGAGTGAGTGAATTTGATGCCGCACACTGCAATTTTCCCTCCAGAGTGGTCTTAGTCTTGATCATATCTTCTACAAGCATTGGTTTGACGATGTTCACCTCCGTAGCATACAAGGAGATGATATTTATTATGTCATGAGGGGGGTTCATTCCAGTTCTAGTGGGGCTCATTAGACTGACCCGAAGCTATCTCGCAAGATCTAGAGATTGAGGTACTTTTGGCCCTCTATGATCCATGATTGCATCCAGTTATCCTAGAGATGTCTTGTGTGCCATGTTCATGCCAACATCATTTCATCAGCCACTGGATCCTCTCTACACCACCAAGTACACTTGGCCATTTCTAGTATAAGGAATTGATATCGTGGTACCATATCCACCGACGACAGTTTTCCAATGTTGGTTCATCTAGACCTCTAAGGATTTCTTTTCCAAGTGGTCGGAGGTAGTTCTACTCAAGGTGGTAAAGCCATAGTCTATCATTAACATCATGATCTCCAATATCATCTACCGATATGGAGTCCCTGAATCCATCCACACCGATTATGGTACCAATCTTCGGGCCGACATGTTGAAGAAGTTGAATTCCAAGTACAACATCCATTTGAACCATACCTCCAGCTATCACATGCAGGAAAATGGACAGATCGAGGCATTCAATGAAACCCTCTCTAACATTTCGCATAAAATTGTTCTTCATAACAATAAGGGTTGGTCCGACATGATCTGGAACACCCTCTGGGTTTATCGTTCGATGACTCATAATTACACCCAAGAGTACCCATACTCCCTGGTGTATGGGGAAAAGGTCATCCTGCCTATCATGATTCAGTTTCCTTCGCTACACAATGCGGTCTATGACCAGATGGCGGTAGATAATGTAGCTTACATTCATCTATCAAAATTGGAATCACTTGATGAGAATGTTCTTTGTGCCCTACAATATCTGGAAAGGCATTATAATTTGATGTCTAGAGCATTCAATAAGAAAGTTTACCTCTACTCCATCTTACAAGGCGACTTGGTATTGGCCCTCCGAACACCAATGATACCCTGCAGGAAACAACCCAAGTTGGAACCCAAATGGGAAGGACCTTACGTAATACAAAAGGTCTATCCCAATGGTTAATTCTCCTTGGTAACCATGGATTATGAGCATATAACTCATCCCACCAATTAAAACTACGTCAAGCAATAATTTGACTGAGCATGATGGTCCTGCACAACCTTAAACTACCAGTCCTGCACAACCTTAAACTGTTGATCCTACATAACCTTAAACATACAGTCCTATATGACCTTAAACTTCCAGTCATGAAAGACCTTAAACTGTCAGGTCTCACATGACCATAAACTATTTAGGTCCCAGACGACCTTAACATTTATTGGGTCCCACATGAACATAAATTGGAAGGTCCATCATGACCATAATTTGCATGATGGTCCTTCATGATCATAAAATATATGGTCATGCATCTCTCTAAACATAATGATAGTATGAAATGACCATAAACTGTATGGTCATGCACAACCCAAAATTGCATGATGGTCATTCCTGACCATAAACTGTATGGTCCTACATGACCTTAAATAGTGCATCGTCCTGCATGATGTTAAAATGCATCTCAAGAACTATGTATGTCTTGATTCTCAGCCTAATGGGATATGTAGGAACGCACAGATGCCTCATCTTGAGTCCAGCCATGAGACTCTTCTCTTTTACTATCCCCTTCTGGGCATGTTAGTCTCAGAAGGTCCTTACATGGTGTATTGTAGGAATCTTTGTCCCCACTCATGTCATAATTGTGACGACCACACCATGTACTTACTCCTCAAGCTTCTATTCTCCCATGACCACACCACATGACTCTAAACTCCATGGCTTTCAATAACTACATATGGATTGATTACCATTATCATGGTATATGTAGGAACCCCCAGAAATTATGTCTGTTGGCGCAGCCCAAACATTGGAGTCTCCCCTCGGGTCAAAGAATATGGTGGGGAGTCGACTTTTTCCGTAATCCACATTGAGATCAGCATGGTCCCGCCATGCGTCCCATTCCCTCGACACATCCCCCTCTTTCACTATCCTTATTGATGTGGAAATGTACATGCACAGATATGCTTTACTTACACTCTTTACGTGGGACTCCATCATCTCTCATGCCTGAAAGGTCCCCAGAATGGCATGGATGCTTAGCCTAAGGGATCTCCTACCATATTGAGCCAACGACCTTGAGGATTTCGGAAAACAAATTGATACAAATCCCACATCGTGAATTCGTTCAATGTTCAATCCTCAATTTTTGTTCCCATTCTATGTTACACGATATGGACGTTGTGCATCGGACATGGTAAAAAATTATACTTTGTCATTATCGCCTCCCCCATAGGTGCCAAATTGTGAGTGTAGTGGTTCAGCATACCTCATCCCACCTTCAAACTGTGGTCTCCCTAGGGTGATGCCAGCTATCTAACCCTTATATAATGGGTAGATCCATGTCCTACTCCTTTTTTTCCACACCGATAATTGATCACGTGGGATTAGGAGCTATGAGGAGGTAACACCCGCATTAGAGGTCATATGACAACAGTTTGTTGAAACCCCCAAACTCAGGTTCCCCGGCCTTCTCGGGTCTCTGGTCCATGTTCTCATTAGGGATTGTATGGTGTCGTATTGGATTATGTCCTCATTCGTGTTGGGTAACTGTCCAGGTCGTACACCCCCTTTTCGGTATAGTACTCCTATCATTGTCTCTTCTCGAACTACGTATGACTCGATTCCCATCATTATGAGATATGCAGGACTGCCCGAACGTTCAGTCTTTGGGTCCAGCCCCATCATGGCCCCATGGCCTGCATTTCCCAAGTGATAGGAGTACACAGTGTGGTATGGGATTATGTCCTCATTCACGTCGAGTTTTGTAAGACCCATGACATTTACCTCCTTCCTCTGATAATTTTCCATCCCCTTGTGTTATAATCGTCATTCCAAATATACTACTCTCAATATGAGCCCCTTGATCCCCTTCAGTGATTCGCCAATGTTCCCATGTGTACTATGGTTTAGCACCTAGAATGTCAGATTCTACCCGGACATTCTTTCACACATTTCTCAGGCTTCATGTTCCCCTTAATTAGGGATTCTGTCATGTTTCACACAAAAAAAGAACCTCGAATGGCATGGATTCTCAGACCAAGGGTCCTCCAACCATTACAAGCCAACATCCTCATGAGTATCGAGCAACAAATTAATACAAGTCCTACCTTATGAATTTGTTTTGTGGTCAATTCTCATTTTATGTTCCAATCTCAGGTTACACGATATGGATGTTGTGTTTCGAATACAATCAACAGTTATCCCCCATCGTCATGAAAAACCCATTAAGCCCAAAATGTTGGATACATGACTCACATACTTCTCCACCATATCATGTCCATGTATAATTTTGAAACCCTTGGTACTATTCCTTAGTGTGCATTCGCACATTATGGGGAAAATTCCGCGATAAGGCAACCATTCGGGGCATCGCCCCAATTTCCCCTTTGCATGTATTTCAAATATTTCAATTACATTATTTTCTCATCCTTCCTACACTGAGTTCGACTGAAGTAGGCTTAAGGATCATATTAAAGTCCACCCTTACGTGGGATAGTCCTACTTTTCCATGGTCTGAGCTCTAAGACAATAAAATAAGACCAATACAAGAACAACATGTGGCCTGATTCCCATTCTCATGGGATATGTAGGAACACCCAGACATCTCGTTTTCGGGTCAATCTCAACATGGAGCTAGTTTATCCTACCCGTTTTCTTCTAATCCTTCCTATCTTCTCGACCTCACGATTCCACCTTAGAATTGTACACGATATGGTGTGGAACTTGTCCTCTTTCATGTCGAGTATTATTTATATTGTCGTGCACATCCCCTATAGTACATCATCTCTCCTGTATATGTCTAATCCATGGTACTTTAGACTATTATTCCTGGTCCAACATGACTTTAAACTATTTTTTCTATCCTGAACGACATTAAAAATGCATGGATGGTCCCATCACATGATCATAAAATGTGAAATTATTGTCCTGGATTCATGAAGAAAAATGACATTGCATTGTGATTTCCTTAACCAAGAGGACGTCATGTTTTGTATCAGTTACACACTATAATATTTTTCAATGCCTGTATATGGCTTGATTCCCATGGCGATACTTGGATCATCCATCCTAGGTCCATCACTTCAAAAAAACATTCATCCTACAGAACAAAGAAGATATATCAAATACTTCTCCTTTTGGTGCAAGGGCAAGACCCACACAACCTTATCGTTTAACTACATACAGCTTGATCCCCATACACATGGTGTATATAGGAATGTCTGTGAACCTTGTTTTGGGCTCGTCCCAACCTTCTTTTTCGGTCCCTCAACATTAAACCTCCCCTAGAAGCGCATGGTGATCCGGACCAGGTCCTCATTCACGGTGGGTTTTGTAATTACATCAGTATGTGTCCCTTATTTCCTACCATCTGTTGTCCATGCTCTAAGACTATAAAATAAGACATCTTCTAGAACTACGTTTTTATTTATTCCCAACCTAATGGGATATGTAGGAATGAACATACATTTTTGTCTCTGGGTCCTACCCCTGGAATCCACAAATATTGTCCCCCCTTTTTCGTCAACATGGACCGAAATCATTTGTGAACACGTGGTGTGATGAGTACCACTTAGTATCTCATTCAATTCAGGGTATTCGATAGCCGCACCATGTGATTCCCATATCTTTTCCCCGGCAATGTCCGAGTTATATGACCCAAAACTAAGATATCATTTTGGGAAATGTGCATCACGTTTGGAAAAAATGCCTCCCTAAACACAACCCATTAAATAATTCCCCTTGTAATGGTACACCATAGGACCTAATGTTTAAAGAGTGCGACCCCAGGACCCTTGTCCTTGGGAAGGGACATGACCCCCCCAATATGATGTGTCTCATTGTCGTACTCATATGCATTCTGAAAAAGAGCCCGAAGTTTGGAATTTTCATAGGGACATTCACCTTGTTCCATGTCAAAGCTTTATGAACCCATTATTTGGATCCTCATCCTCATCAAAAAGACCCCCATCATGGCCAGGTATCATGCTGCCTCAGCTCACCTACCGTCTTGGGCCAATGTCCCTAATGACCCCGAACGACATTTGTGACAGATCCCGTGTTTCAAACATAGTTAGTGGTCAACCCTCACCAATATGTCCACATTACAGGCTAATGTGATATGGATATTGTGATTCGAACATTGTAAATAACTATCCTCTATCATAATACAACCATTATTATGTTCCAGATCTTGAGCATCATGATTCACAAATTTCCACTTTCTTTTGTTCAAGTGTAATTCCAACAAACTCAGCTATACTCTTCTGCCAATATAGGTGTGTTATATTTACGGTTCATCATCATTGGGACATCATTCACCTAGTGTCCCATCTCCCCTGATGTGTGCTTTCTTATGCAAGGTAATTCCCATCACTACTTCTTTTCCACATCGAGCATGACTCACGTGGGCTTTATAGTTCTGGTTGGAAGTGTACTTTCACAGCCAAGCCACACGTGCCATTCATTATCCCACATGATGTTAAATTGTGCCCTTATAACTATGTATGGCTTGATTTCCATCACCATGAGGTACTCAAGAATGCCCAACCACTTTTCTTCAGTCCTAGCCTAATTTTCACTCTTGTACCCTCAACTTGAAGAGTTTCCTCCAGGGATACATGGTGTGATCCGGACTCCAAGTCATCATTCACATTGAGATTATGGATACCGCACCATATACTCCCTCCTTGGTATTGACCCTTTCACTCGACTTCTTATTGTATGACGTTAAACTGCATGAGACCATATGTACTCATCATATGACACAAAAATGTGGTTCTACCATGAACAAGTTCGGTATTCCCTATGTTAATAATGGGATGCGTCAATTTCTTCTCTAGAGAAGATTCTCTCTACCAGTTTTGGTCCCTAACCACACAACTCCCCAAGCACTACGTTTGGATTGATTCCCATACTCATGGGATATGTAAGAACCCCCAGACATCATTTCACCAGGTCCAGCCCTAGGAGTCATAATTCTTGTTCCCCTCATTTTTAGTCCCTTGAACTGAGAAACGTTGGGGAAACTTGAAATTTCATCTTTACCCTTAACAATTTCCGGATTCCCCATGATAACATTGGAAGGTGACAGTTTCCTCATTAGAGAGGTCCTGTTTAGAAGAATTTTTGATCCCTGATCAGACCGATGTACCCACCGAATGCATTTCCACCATAATGGCGTAATTTTAAGAGTGTTGGACTCTAGTCAAACAAGACATCACTTCACTCTCCATGATTTTTGTTTCCTTTATTTGGATCCTCGCCCTCTTTCACGAATAGAGGAACCCCCTAAAAGTATGGATGCACGAACTATGGCTCACCTACTGTCCTGGGATAACATTCCAGAAGACTAATGGATGAAATTTCAAGTCAGGTCTTGTTTTTTGAACATGGGCAGTGGTCGAACCTTGTTTTTTATCCCCATTTCAATCTAACACAATAAGGATACTGTGTTTCGAACAACGTTAACAATCATTCTTAATTTTCATGCCATCACTACAGCATTCCAAATCTTGGGTATTGTGATTCACACCTTCCACCCCCCTGTATGTGTTTCATTCCATCACTCCTGATGTTACCCCATTAGTGCAAAAGTTCACACTAGGAAAATGGTAATTTTGTTGTTCTGAGAGCTTTATTCTCCAGTCAGGTCTCTTTCTTCTCTTCCCAGGAATCTGGGTTGGTTTTCAAACTCCCTTTTACCCGAAGCTTGTTATTCACTCTATTATTTGGATGGAATGATATGGTGGACATCCCTTGTATCCCACATTGGGCCCGTCCAATGTGAACATAGGGAATGAATGCTGGGAACTCCATGAATATCTCAAGAATGAAATAAACCAATACAGATAAATGAACTCATGCATGCATATGGCATAAAATAATAAAACCATGAAATTAGGTTGAAGGGTTTGTAATCATTACTGTAACCAAGGGTCGATTCCCCCCATGTATGGGTTATCCTCGTCAAAAGTGCATAGCAGGTCTACCACCCTCTAGCTGGTGGCATCCAGGATTTTTTGCCACTTGTTCGGTTCTCACTCCTCCTAGGCAGTGATAGGGCATAATTCATTAGCCGTATTCTGCGCCCACTCCACACTGGTCTAGATGATGATCATTTCATCAGAGTTTCGCTTCATTCCCTATTCGGCCTCTGCGAGCTAGGCCTTCCATCGTAATATTATCTTGGACATCACATTGATGGAGGAAGAGTGATCTTCCGCATGAATCTGCAACTTTTGTACCTCATCATCAGCTTCCTAATGCCTCTTGATGTTCATTGCTTTCCATCACTACAAACCCACACCTAGGACAATGTCATACACCCGCATATTCTCCGCCATAAGATCTCAGGTGAGCATGTGACAAAGCTGGGTGTCTACTCCCCTCGCACCAAATTCATGTAGCCTTGAGGGAAGTTTGTCTGTATCATCCATCCATAGTGCACGGGGGGTTTCATCAATGAAGCACATGATCAGCTTCTATGTTCAGTGACGAACTATTTTTCTGTCCTCTTCATCATCGGTCGTCTCGTCCTAGTCAGCGTGGTTGGCGGGCTCGTATGCCGTGAACACCCTCAAAAACTCTTCAGAAGGCTCGGTTTTTGGAATTTGTTCAGGTGCGGTGGGACCTAGGACAGCTGGATGATCCTCATCATTGGATCCCACCTTAATAACCTTAGGAACGACACCACTAATGGTCCCACCAGTGATAGGGAGTGTCGTGGTTTTGGTTGATATGAGTATCATCCTCCACAATCCCCAGCATTCAATTGGTAAGGACACCACCAGAAGCCCCGAATAACCTTGCCAAGGTGGCCCATGCCATTTGAATAAATGTGCGTTCAAAAAGGCGATTGCGTGTTAGTTGACATGGCCAATTGGCAACATCCATGAACCTGGTAGAAGAACAAATGGAGATCGAATTCATGGTCTCATTCTTGGGTTGACGTCGTTGGGACCCTGGGTTGTGGCACCCCATATATTACCGGAAGATCTAAAAGCTTTGGTGGGGTCACCTTAGGCATCCAAGCCTTGTTGGATTTATCAATTGAAGCAGCCACAGGTGGAGATCCCAAAGGCACCACATCCACATCCACTGAGGGATGAGAGCAGGTTCTTTGACATTGGATCTCCTTTACAGTTTAAATGTTAAAAGGGGTCCAAAGCAGTCTAGAAAGAGATCCTGGATAGTGGATTTGGGATTTTACATCGAGTGATTTAGCATATTATTCATGCTCTGATCCTTGATCACCAACATCAACCTCCTCCAATGTGCTCCCTCTACCGACCTCATCCCCCGGGAAGACTCATCCGATTCTTCTAGTCAAGGGAAGATTTATCTTGTTTCAGTGGCCGACACTGGTGGGGGGAACGTACGATCCAGCAAAACCATGACGTTGTCTGCCATTGGACGTTGGGTACCTAGAGAATGCACAAAGTCCACCAGCTCTACCAGATATTTCTCTGCTTCTGCCCCGGACACCAAAAATCCATCCCTGATTGGACCTATCCCCACCAAGTCCATCTCAAGACGGTTCAGGTGTTTCCACATCTCAAGAGTGCTGAGGAACTGTCTATTAAATTATCTAACATCCCAGGCCTCCAGGAAGACGGTATCCTTAGACATATCTATGTGACGCAGCTGCTTCCTTGGATCCTAAGTGGATACCCTGTGGAATCCCCTTGGTGGCCCCCCTTTAGGGAAACTTTTCTCTTCTATAGCCACCGGGTCCGCTACCACTGCCACCCCCTCAACCTGTGTGGGACTCTTCACCATGACTACCCCACCACTGTGGGATGTACCTTCCAACCTCGGGCCCTGAATTTGACGTTGGGCAGTTCCCCTAATACCGGCACGGATAGTCGGCTGCTTTAGCATTCTACACAGGTAGGAAGCCTTCAATCTTTGGGATTACTCCTTGACCAACCCGAAGGCAGAAGTGGGTTGAGGTAGATCATTCCATATCTTTCAATACTCACAATTGAAAATGATCCATATATTCCTCGTTATTCATGGTTTCTCTTCATGGCGCTCTCCTATGTAAACCTAGGGGGTCAGCTACAGCATACACTGAAATTTTTGGAAAAATCAATGCGGACTATATGACTCGTAAAGAAGATCACAGTCCACTCTCTACAATAGGAATCCACCTCGAATGGTTATGATATATGAGTAGTGATATTATTTCCATCATCCATCTTCCGTGAATTCCCCTATTCGCAGCAGGAACAGATGGATGTTTAACTCTTCCACCTTACAGATTCGGTTTAATACCGATGGTACGATCAGCTTGGCCGGAGAGAACCCCATGGAATTCAGGATGGATGAGTGAAAGTCTGATCCTGGAGGGGAAATGGGGATTGGGTATTCATAAAACCACCTAATGTGCAGTGCTATACATCCGTACTGGAGGTGGAAGGGACTATATATCCCATGTGGACTCCTCCCTTCTCTAATGTGCAAGATCATTTTGTTCATCTTGGAATGAATCTGAATTCTGAGATTCACCCACCCTCCTGTCGCTAGCTTATAGTACATGATTAATGTACTGGGTTGCACACCAACATCTTTGTCCCTCACTTTCAAGATCTACCTACTGATAAGAGCTGCGATAAATGCCTCCAGCCTGACTACCGGCTGCTGCTCGGTGCCGATGTTGAACCCCCCAGTTTTCCAATGGCTGTCCACCATGATCTTCCAGTACAAGTTATCCTTACCTCGTTGAGCTCCATTTGGGAAAGTATGAGGCCTTACTCAAAACCGTCTGTGTTCTGGGAAGTTCAAAATTTGCTTAAAACACCATCTGAGCTGGACATATCTCACCGCTTCCTTGTCCTCTCTTGGAACCAGTCTCATCAACACCATTTCCAGTGGCGTCATCTGATCCGGATACTACCATGCACCCATATGAGGGAGGAATTATTCGTACATCACCACAAGTATCGGGACACCCGACATCTGATGCACATCCCATAAGCCGATGCCAAACTCCCCATGATGTAGGTAGAAGGTATTGGTCCCCGATGACCACCAGCTCAACAATTTTGGAATCAGCTGCTTTAGCTAGTAGAGGTGAAATTTTGAGGCTCAGGTCACCGAATACAGGTGGACTATCCACATCTTTTCCCCGAATTCTTCACACGAGGAGCATTCCCAATAGGCCCATACCAAATCCTCTGTGACGTTTCCACATTAGTGCAAGTCCCACTCATCATACCATAATTTCTTCGGGTTCCTCTATGCCTCCTTCAGAATTGTTTGTTACAGAGGATGGGACGTCTCCAGCTGCAATGGTTTCCTGTCTATGTATTTCAGATGATTGTATAAAAAATCAATGGTAACGGGCGTAATCTTTTCCCAAGCATGGCCGTTAGTCACCTTGAACCACTGGGGATGGCATGGCATGTTCCTGAACTAGAATGTTGGCTCGTCTTTCCTTGTTTCTGGGATGAATACATCATCCCTCAGTCCAAAGACATACAAAGGAAGCATCATGAACAACATGTTTTCCCTTTGGAATTTTGACAATAGCTATAGCTACAAATCATGATCAGAGTGGCTCCGTAACAACTCACCTAGGGCCAATATATCCTCCCTATCTTCCCTTTAGGATGCATCCAAAAGGACCCCCCCCCCCTGACGAACTCTTGTTAATCCATCATGTCCATAAACATCAAATGATTTTTGTACTGGGTCGCGAAGGTAGATCTCAGAGACCGGTCGTGGATCTCGATCCGGACAGTGGAATCACGAAACCTTATGCTGACCCTCAGACGTAATTTGCAGAGTTCAGAAACGCGAAGTAGAAGATTCTTTATGCGCTGTGAAGAAAAATATAGATTCACAAAGAGTGATCGCAGAGTACACAGAGCTTCACTAATAGAGATCACCAAAAGTTGAAATCACAGAGGAAAGAAAAGGACAAAAGAGATGTTATAACCAAATATTTATTGGCGACTACTCTAGGTTATTCTCAGCACATCCAAACATTGCAGAATTCACGGCGCGCCCAGTCTGCACATCGCTGCTCTGCTTTGCGAACCTCCTTCGTGAGGCCACCTCGCGGTTAATCACATAATTTAGGTGATGGAACCTTAGACTTGGATTCTTGTTTTCTCCTTCACTTCTAGTCTCAGGGGGTGTAATTGTTTTACTCCGAAATTGGAGGTGAATAGAAATATCCTGGAATCATTTGGGACTATCTCGTGAAGCTGGATCCCAAAGCTCCCAGAGCCAGGCGGCTTGCACGAAAGGCCTCCTTCGGGACCCTCCATAAGGCACCATGGTGGGACCGCTCTATCAGCCCCATTGACATTAGCGACCCGCTGTGAAGCACTGAGGTTTGACCGCTCCATGAGACCCCTTGAAATTCCCAACCCTCCATGATGCACCGATGAAGGACCGCTCTGTGAGCCCACTTGACGTTTGCGACCTACCATGAAGAACCAAGGTGGGACTACTCTGCGATCCCCGTTGATGTTCGTGACCCTCCAGGAGGCATGTTTCATCTTTGGGATGTGAAAATACTACATCACGACGCCTATTTCCTATAAATACCCTGCTCCCCTCGCACCCGAAAGATGAATCCCCTATCCTTTTACTTTCCCATCTTTCAAATCACAAATTGTTTCAAGCTCTACGAGCCATGAGCTCCTCCAGATACTTTTTCTCCACGAAGTACCTCCCCCCTGGGCCTTAATTGAAACCCTTTTCTGAGAGGGATGCCCTTTGCGAAGCCAACATTCCTTCACAAAGTAAGGAGATCGCAAAGGGGAGTCGGGTCATTGTGGATCCCTTACGCATTGTTTTGCACCCTCCATGTGCATGTAACCCAAGTGCCAAGGCCGGGTTACTATGCATCGCAACGCACCCTCAATACTCATGTAACCCATGTGCCAATGCTAGGTAACTGTTCATTGTGAAGCACATTGCATCGCAATGTTATGATTTTTGAGTCACCCTTGCTTCGTGAGGCATTTCTTCATGAATGCCCATCCACATCTTGAAGCTCATCTCATATGCACCTATGCCCTATCCATAGCCTAGGTGACTACACCTCGTGATGAAAATCTTTTCACAGAGTCCCTCCACTCCATGTGGACCCAAAGCCTCACAAGGATTCTACCCGTGAACACCTTTGCTCTGCAACTCATTTTCCCATGTGTCCCTTCAGGATTTCATGATGCAATTTCAAGGCCCCTTGGACGATACTTCCCATTGGGTTTCTTCACCTCATGCTTCTTCACAGAGGAGCGCTTAAAACTATTGATTTTTCAAATAGCCACATTAATGTGGACCCCCCAATGGTTCACTCCATAATACCAGCTAGCCACAACGTTGCCTATCCGATCTCTTCTCCAATGTGAAGAGGGTACTCATTATGTATGTCCTAGGGGATGGGAGTGAACCCACCGCATTTGAGATAAAAGGAATTAAACTACCAATCACCCTCGTCCTCAATACATGACGTTATACTATGACCACAACACACACGTCAGACGAATGGTTTCACCACCTTGGACAATATGCACGCCCACTGGTTTCCATGGGAGTTAGACCATTCCTCATGTAGAATGAGATCTTCTTTGTCGGAGCGACATCTGTTTGCAGGGAAAGGGAAACAAATCTGGTTTTAGCCCCTAGATTTCCTAGAATGTGGTAGCATCCCTACTCCTCCTCTCTTCCCAAGTTCCTTGTCCATATCCTATTGGGATTTGTCCCCATTCTGGCCTCCACCCTGGAGAAAGACCCAATATAAAGTCTTGGGCCGCTAACCTTGTATGAGCCCCTGTTTCATCTTTGGGAAGCTAACTAAGCATAATCCCCACTCCACATCCCACAGACGCACCATTAGCGATGTGATTTTCAGGTATTTGTTGTCTCTTGTTTCTCACATTGAGCAAGACTCACGTTATCTTATATCAAGCACCATCCTAACATCCTCTTTGGGTAGCCTAGAGTGTAAGACCCACACCCACTATGTACTATGAGTAATTTGATCCGTTACAAGGCAAGGTAAAGTGAATGCCTCTCAGAGGTTCAATCCCAACACCAATTGGTCACTCCGACCCCTTTATGCCAGTTCACAAACACCTCGGAAAACCTAGAGTGTAAGCTAAAAACCCTTCCTGAACTACGTGGTCTTTGATCCTTGCCAACTCTAGGTATGTAGGAAGCCTTCCTAAGGTTCAATCCCAACACCCAGTCATTATGACCCGTTCACATCGGTTAACCAAACCCATTCACAACTATGGATACATCTATCCATGCCAAGGCAAGGTACGTAAAAATCCTCCGCGAGGTTCAAGCCCAACAATCATTGGTTCTGACTACCTCACGTCGGTGCACCAAGCCTCATCCCTCCTAAACTATGGGGTCTTTGATCCATGCAAAAGAAAGGTACATAGAAAGATTCCCGGAGGTTCAAGTCCAACAACCAATAGTTCCAACCCCCATTCATGTTGGTTCTACCCCATTCTGTATGACGTTAAATTGTGTACCTCAACCAGTGGTATGTCGTTGCGACTGCATCCGGAAGTAAGTCATGGTGACCCATTCCAGCTATTAACCATTTTCAAAATCATTTTGTGGTAAGCCATTGACATCTCCATCTAACAGTAATTCATTATAACCCAATTCAGTAGTAAGACATTGACATCCTTATTCAGTGGTAAGCCTTTCTGTCTTCAATCTAGTAGTAAGCCGTTGGAACCCCCAATCGGTAGTAAGCCCTAATTAGATGAACTACATGGACATTAATTCCCTACCATGAGGATAGGTAGGAATCCTCTTTCAGCCTCAAGCCCAACATCATTGTCATCCTCATGACGAATCCATCCCATTATCCATCCACATCATGGAACCTTCCATCACCCATCCTGATTCTTACCAAGGCTGCCACATCCTGATGGGATCATGTCACGACATTCCCCATTCCATTTAACAACAACCAAGAAGCCAACCACACATTTTCCCCAACATCGGTGTTCCCTCCATGGGTTGGAGCCATCAGATCCACTATATTCAGTGTTCTGATTAGTCTGATCTATCTCCACCGGTTGTTAAAGTTGCGACATACCCTATGTTAAACATAGGAAGTTGAGGACAACCACAATTTTATGCACAAAAAATATAATTCCGTGCGTCCGTAGTGGGATGCCTCAGCCTTCAGCACCCTCGAGAGGCACTATAATAAGCGTAAGAAACCTAGACGTGTCAGTGTCCCAGCACCCAGATATGCCAGTGATGCCCAACGTGACTACCCCTCCAACAGAAGGTTGAAGCCCTGACTGGGCCGCTTGGAATGGGCCAACAGAAGTAGTTTAATTAACTGGGGTCCATGTCGATTTGGCACGAGGAAGAGATTCATGAACAATGTCTTAAATCTATAACGGAGACCAAGACTAGGTGAAAAGTTCCAAGGGAAAATCCTTGAATGGAATAACCGACATCCCATCATCCCATTTTGATCATGGTGCAAACGTACCTTAACAAGGAATGGATTCTCCCTGCCTTTGGAAAGCGGGAATGTGGGAAATAGCTGTGCGCCCTCCACATACGGATGTGCACGCCACAGACTAAGTGACAGAAACACATGTAATACCATGATTCATTCAGTATTCATGATACTTTGTGTTCTAAATTGAATTATTTCATCCAAGGGAATTTGAATTAATAGTTAAAAAGAGGGAAAAAATTAATAAACCATTTTTTTGAGTTTTATTACTTTCTTTTTGTCATTAATATTCTATGATTTTTTGTTAAATAAATGTTTTTCATCAATTTTTTTATTTAGAATTGTGTTATATGTGTTTATATTTGTCACAAAAATAATTATTTATTTATACTCACATCAACGTTATGTTATTTTCATGTGTTTACATCAAAATATCATTTTTTTGAGTTTATTTATACATAAATTACCATCAAATGAAATTATATTCTCTTTTTTCAATATCCCATTTCATTTTTTTATACTTTGAAAATTCATGAATTTTTTTAAGTAATAGTTCCATTTTAAACTCTTTTTTACAAAATCATTCTTTATGAAAACCCCACATAATTTATCCCTTAATCAAAATTTCTATTTTTTTCTAAAACCCGTTTTTTATAAAAAGAATTATATTAATTTTTTACTCATTTAGAAATGATTAATTAAATGAATTTAAACCTATTCTATCTTAAAAATGTTTTTAATGTAATCCTTTTATCACTTTCTTAATAAGGAATTTTTCTAACCTTTTTATAGTGTAAAAGGATGGTTATTTTTACCGTATATGAAATGTACGGATTTAAGTGCTATCATTTATTTGAATTTTCCGTATCATGATTGGAAGGTATATTTAGAAAAAAAAATTGAATGATATTTTCTATAAAAACAATTTTCAAAATGTTTTTGAAAATGAAAAGGATATTTTCCTCCAAATTTTTTTCCTATGTTCTTTATAGGTATTTTTATTAATAAATGACAAAACCCATTTATTATTATAGAAATTGGAATATGATTTATTGATATCATAATTATTCTTTCTCATGATGGGTTTTGGTTATTTTGGTTGAGGATAGTATTGACATTATCCAACTTAATTACTTTTAGTCCTATTAAATATTCAATTTCATAATATCATTGATTATTGAATTCCCCTTAAAGACACATATCATTTTTTAGGGATAAGATTATTTCTTAAACTATATACCATTTTTATGTACAATGTTAACTTAAAGAATATTTTTATTACATAGTGAAATATTAAAATATTTGTATCCTTTATTCAATGAGGATATTTTATATAGCCCATTGTTCATCAACTATATCTAAATATCATTATGAGAGTAATTCATTAGATATGTACAACATGGGGGGGGGGGTCCAATTTATAGATATTAAATTGATGCATCAGTAGTCTCATGGGATGAAAATATGTGGTGAGAAACACTTTTTGGTTTTTTTACAAATGACTGTAGTTTAATATTCTCTTTGTGAATGATCTTGATAATATTATGCTAATATGTGAGTGGTCTTGAGAGTAAAGATATCATTTCACTAGAAAACATAGAATGAAATAATTCATAATTTCATTAATATATATTTAGTAATTATTACCCATGAGATATATTAATTGAAATTATCTATGTATTCTTTTAAATCTCAGTTCATTGATTTCAAGTCATGTTTTTCAGTTATTTACATATCATTTTATTAACTCACTTCATACTCAATTATTTATCATGTGTAATGTATTCTCAATTATTTTACTATTCTATATTTATTATTCTCATTGATTCATTATTTATTCTACTATACATGACCTTTACTAATCATTTCATCTCATGAAATTTTTTTCCATCCCAAGGGTACCATGATACGTGCTACAAAATATAATCAAGGATACGATATATGTAATAAATTTATCCTGAAAACAATATAATTTTTTTCTTCATTATTAATACTAGCCTCATTTATGAATATGGTTTACCAAGACTAATAAATCTTTAATCCTTTTTTATTTCATTCATTATAACCAGTCCGATGTAATTTTAGTATAAACTATCACTTGGCTAACTAGGGTGAGGTTGTGAAAAAATAAATTAATTTTAAAAATATTTTAATTTTTTTACAAATTTAAAATGGATATTTTACTTCAGAAATGTTTTAAATAAATTTTAAATCATCAGTCATATGTTTTCTATGTTGTTTTCAATGAATATTTTTTTAAATGACGTTATTTTTAAAGAATGATTTTTAATGAAAATCTATTCTCCAAAACAAATGTCCTACATTATTTATCATTCAAAATCATCTTTTGATGTAACATATTATTTAATAGTGATATAATACAGGGATACCATTTTCATTCATTCTTGAAATCGATTATACTGATACTGTGTTAATGATACCTTTTTTCCTCCATCGATTTTACCATGACAAAATTCTTATGGAACAGACATCCTTATCCATAGGTTATATTATGATGAAATGATTTTGAATCCAATCTAGTTTTCATGGTTTATGAAATAATTAAATTAGTTTGAATCTAGTTTCATTTCATGTGTTTTGATATTATAAAATACAAATAAAACCCATTTCATTTCATGGGTTATGATATAATGAATGTTTTATGATATCATGAAACAAACATGTAGGTTTTTTATTATATGATTGGTGGTAATTATATCTCCCTCCAATGAATTGGGTATTGATAAATTTTTTGTTATCTTGAAGGGTACAAGATTTCTTAGGTCATGCCAAAAAAAGGATATATGGATTTATATCCCTTCCTATAGGAAAGAGTACATGGGTTTTTATCCCAATACCAAATAAAGTACTTCTTTGGTTAGCCCAAGACTATCATGTTATGAATTACATGGTAGGTATCCTTGAAAAAATATTTTCTATGAATATTTAAATGAAATAAATCGTTATCTTATACTATTGTTGTGACCTTATGGATCATGTACTTTGATTCACTTATGACCAATATCTTACGCACTACCTATCATTATTCCAAGACTCGAGATTATGATCTTTTATATTTAAGGAATGGTTTTAAAATTTTATAGTCATGTTAACAGACCATTATGTTCATTTTATGATTTTGTATCACTATTGATTACCCTTACAAATAATCTGATCATACCATTTATTATGTTTCGTTACCATAGGTTACAAGAAATGGTTTTAACTATGAAAAATAATAGTGGGGACTTTATGGGATACATTGAATATATTTCATAATTTAAGAATATTCTATTCCATATTTCAAAAGCAGTAAAAATTTATGGTCAATGAAAATTTACTTATTTAATTTAATGAATATTCATAAAAAAGATGTAATATTAATTTATGAACTGATTGAGACACTAATTGGACCTATATAACATGTTTCTATACTCGATGATGGTTATGGTTCCCTCTTGGATTGTATCACCTTGGTTCCTTCTAATAGATGAACATAGAGTGAGATCATTATGTCATTAATCTCTAGGAGAAACGTGGTAAAGAATCATAATAAGATGTTTTTGGATTAAATATATATGGGATGAAATAGTTTTTAGTATCTTTCTCATTATTAAAATGCTGAATAGAAGGTGATATCTCCTCATTGGGTGGACTTTTAAGACCCAATGCCTGCCTATGCTAAAAAATATGGGAACATTCCTAGAGGGCCTCATAATATTTCATGTCACCAAAAGGTGTTTTCTATCCATTTTTTCAAATTTTTCATGTTAGATTATTTATATATCCATGGTATTGATAATGATGATTTCTAGGTTATTAGTAGATGTAAGTGAAATTTCATTGAATTTAGGTTTTCCATCATGATGAAACCACTATTTCATTTCATGGGCATAGAAATGAAATCAATTATATCTCCCCAGTCTCTAATCATTTCTTATGAAGATGCCTCCAGTAGGGTATGATGCATCATTATTAGGATACTGAAGTATGACAGTGGGATGATATGTTGATTTCCATACAAATATGGATGTTGTTCCACTGAGATCATTATGATTTCAACCTTCTATTATTACTAATGTATTTACTAGATATGATCATGGATACCTCAGAAGATCATTTTTCTCTCAATTAATGTTCATTGTGGCCTAGATATTATTTTTGTAACATGATGTTTAAACCCTAGTACGGTATTTCTGACTATTAATGTGTAAGGTCTTAGGAATCTATAACACAACTTATAGATTTGTGCTGTCCAATAAGTGTTGAAATTATTCCCATACTCATATTATGCGGTTTTCATGTTCTTAATAATATCAACCCCAAAGTAGTTGTGGTTGGGAGATTTTTGGTGATAATGGTATGGGAATCTTATACTAATAATATTTTAGTAGAGGGGGCATCATTTAGACTAACTATGCCATGAAATTTTTAGTGTCTTTCTGAGATGTGGATATCTTCCTTACTATATCCATATTGAATGGGGTATTTGTGGAATCTTATTGATCAAGGAGGACATTATCCCTCTATATATCAGTTGATTTTTCACAATCATATAAGGGAGCCAATCAAGAACCTTAAATCTGTAAAACATATAATGTAAAGGAAAAGTGGATTAATTTTTATAGTTTTAGGGTTGGATTCAATGAAAGTCCATATAAGGAGACCACAACAACCACCCTATTATTGTAACTAGAGTATGGTCTATATAACTTATGGTTCTCATCCTCAAGGATAGTTGGCCTCAGTCTATCGATTCTATCCCGCACATCTGGTAGTAATGGAGGGGGAGATTCTATTTATCCATCTTTCACACAGAACATGATTGGTTGATAGTGATCATATTTTTACAACATTTATTCCTCATTTGGTGTGAGAGTTCCCTAAGTATGGGCTCCTAAGGGATGTTGTGATTTCTTCCATTTTTTATGTGGTTGTAATCCTAGTGACTCCTACGCCGAAGTTCATTTATCCTCCTATCTAAAGTTGTATCTTTAGGCCAGGTATGGTCTATAGCATGGGGAGTGCCTCCATCTAGATTGACGATGTAGTGAGATGGGAAACCAAGAAAGAATTATTCATCAGGGGGTGGACCATGAATGTTTTTAGTGACACCCATGATGGGGATAATCTACCTGGCTTAGCAGATATATAACTGGTGTCTCGATCTAAATTGTGAGAATATGGGTCCATAGAGAGTGATTTAAATGGTATAATGGTGTGTTAACATGGAGGCAGGTCCACTTGACATGAGGGATATGCCTATTAATCATAATTTTCTGTGGTCTACCAATAGTATTGGTGTTGAGAGTTTAAGACTAGGGCCTATGGAGTAGAGATTGGATAAAAATTCACAATAGCCTTTGGAGTTGGTTGATGTTTTCTTTATGGTGAGGTGGGATCCCACATAGAAAGGTTCCTTGGTAGTGTAATCCATTATAATGACCCAAAAAACCCTTACCTCATCGGAATATAGGAGTGATTTTTAGTACCACACTGGGGAGCGGATCTAGAATCAATTTTCCATCGTGATTGGGGTGGTTTCCCCCTATGTATCCCTTAGGAGTGGAAGTATTAGTAGACTTCCTATGTTTCATAGTATTGGGATTCCACATCCCTCATTGTTATGAACCATATCTATTCACACCAATGAATGGGTTAATTGATTACCCTCCACTGGATTAGCTTGAAATGTGAAACTGGTCAATGGAATGTAGTGTATGTAGAAGTATTTATTATTGTGAATAGATCCATGTTGTGTAGGATTTCCATAAACCAATTCTCCTTCCACCATTCCTTATGGAAGTGTTTCATTGACTACTTTTTGTAGCTTGATTCTTTTGTGTATCATGATGTCATCTAAGAGAAAAAGTATGATTTATGTAATTCCCAAAGTGTACAACATTAGATATTAACTCCAAGGTGGGGGAATGATCTATATTGATTATTTACTATATTATAAATGCCAAAATTCATTCAATTGTACCTATTTTATATATTTCAAGTTAATATTTGGAACACCATGATGTTTGGTGGGGTCTAACACTAAATATTTTTGTTTATTTCCCTTAAAATATTGTGGTGTAAAAAGTATTTGATCTACTCAAGATAAAATGAGAATCGTTTTACATCAGTATCACCATATTAATTTGCAAATCATTATTTATGGTTAAATATCAATGTGTGGGATACACTTCGTCCATTTACCATGCTCTACCCCTTTCCCAAAGTAGACAACATCTACCATATTAGATGGTGATGTAAACTCCTTGACTGAAATTTAATTATAGTATTTTGATTCATCCTTCCTTTGATTACTCCAGGGATATAATTTCCTAATACTATTATCCATTGTATATTTCAGTAATTTTTTTGATTCTCATTCCTAATTCTGTCTTGAGGTTGAAACTATTTCATGATTGAGCAGTTACCAAAGGTTAGAGATATCAGTGGAATTGGTCAGATCTTAAAATATATAGACAATTGGGTCTTAGAAAATAAAATTTCCCCCACATTCAAAATAGAGGGAATATCATTTGTGAGTCATCATAAGTTTATAACCCAGTGAATCCCACATATATCATGGGGTAACTTATTTCTAGAGCCTAAGGCATCTGATGCTTATTACCTCTGAAATAAAATGTTCATCAAGTGAAGTTGTGATTTTGATGCACCGAGAGATGGATATCACATCCTTAGTGTCTTATAGGGAAATTTTAGTCCCATGTATTATGTCGTGTGGAAACATGTTGGTCATTGGTATGTATCTCGTGCGGAGAGGTCAGTCACATGATTAACATATTGTTGTGAAAATATTGTTACATTTATAACCTCTTATGGTGATTTTATTGGCCACTGGTATAATGTATTATTAAGATATGGTAATGTGGTTATGTGTGTTATTTGGGGGATTATAACACTTAATAATTTCATCCTTACATTGGGAGAAATAAATAAAATAATAGTAGTGTGGGGTCATCAGGATTGATCTACATAGGTGTTTTCTAGGTCTGATAGGATTGGACCTTGGGGAGGAATATTAAATGCCATATTAAGAGATTGGGATAAAAAACCACATAATTTGAGTGCACAACTAATGGTAATGTGATAGGACCAGTCCACAGTGTTTTACATCATGTGTTATGTACGCTATAGTATGGAATTATATATGGATTATTTATAAGTGATACAAGGATAGGGGGTGTCATCCAATTACAGTCATACATGAGGCCATGTATATTCATCACATCATGGGATACAGTTTGACATCATATTTTGATGATATAATCATGTATTTAAACATCATATGTCTTGGAGTTTGTTATATCTAGTTTAAAGTAAAACATCTCATACATAGTGGATTCTATGCCCATAGAGACAATATCATATTGGGAGAGAAGGTTGAAACACTATACCTCCACAAAAAGAATTTTGGGAAGTTACCCATGATGATTCCACATTCAGTGTTCATGTTCAAAGTAAAAATTTGTATTTTTAAAGAATGATGAATAAAAACAACAACGATAAGGTGACTATAGGGGTCCTGAAATTATAGTAACTTTATTATAAATCAAGGGATGATACAAAAAAATAATCCATCTGGGGATAAATGGGGCAAAAAAGTGTTGATCATCCTGTTTAATGTGAAGGTCATTCCAAAAATGTACTATGTTTGAGTCAGTATAGGGCCATTAAAAAGACAAAATTCACAAAAATGGGTTTATTGATTAAAGGAAACAGATGGGGGCCAGTTATATGGTATAATATAAAGATATTGTTACTTGATGTTCTAGTTGCTTTTGAAGGTAAGTCCACAATGAAACATGGGTAACTATCCATTAGATGATTCTTTTGTTGCCATGGGGAATGATTCATGAAGGATATATATACTTTGAAATGCCTAAAACATTGAGGATTTTTTCTCTAGCATGACTGATGTGGACCACCATGAGTGTAATGTCGACCATGGTCTGAGAGACTAAATATCCCCATTGGACAATGTTCATGAATGATGGATACCAATAGTAGTCCACTTTGGCTCGTGAAGGATGAAGATTCCAAAATTTAGTTATTCTTATGGAATTACAAAGGTAATTCCCCAATAATTTTTATATTAAATTAGATAATTATTTTCACTACAGAATTGGAAAGATAATTTCCATAATAGATTCCTTATATTCATAGGGAAAACATTCTCCGAATATAGAAGACCATTGTACGGAGGAATATACTATATGAATGATACCATCAGCTGTAAGGAATGATTTTTTGCTGCATTAGTGACCTTCGTGATGCAATTTACCTTCATATTGAATTAGACCACCATGAATCCAACACCTTTGGTAGATTTTGTCCCTCTTTATGCATGGATTCAGCTTGATCTATCTATGCATTCCTTGGTGCCTCTCGTACATATGTTTTCCAGCTTCATTGTTGTCTTTTATTGTACATTAACAACCGAGAAGGAAATAATATCAGGATTAATCATCACCATATATTTATCCATGGAAACCCTAATCTAGGATTCCATCGTAGAGATAATGAGTACATAAAGGATGCGATATATACTAATATCTCTTAACAACATTTAAAAATGTCTAACAATCAATGATTTATTAGAGGTTTCCTCTATATCATTGAAAATTAAAAAAATAAATTTGTGGAACTATCTATTTCAAACCACAATACATAAAAATGGTGTAGTTTTTTAGGGTAGAAATCATGTCTTAAAATTATGGATATTTTAATTACATAACCCTCTATGGGAACACAGATCGAAAATATCATTACAAACCATGAACCCTCCGAAACCATATAAAAATAACCAAAATGTCCAAAAATATCCCAAAACATAGCCTAATCACCTTCACGAATTAAAATTACCATATAAAATAGTAAAATAACTCAACCTAGGTATGTTATCTTTTCCACACTATTAGGATTACCACACACATAATTTTTTAATTTTTATAAATTTTTTTATAATTTTATTCATTTGAGAGTGTATATCCTTCTCATAGTTCTATGTGTCAACATGTATCTATAATATTTCAAAAATAACAACACTAGAGATATATGTATTCTAGAAAATACCCTATCATTTTTATCCAAAAAACAGATTATGTTTTCATCTATATTCCAATCATACTCTAATTAATTATGGTATTAACTGATCACTTAGACAAGTTCATGCTAATACTAATTTAATTTTATTATCATAACAGAATTTTTGACCTAAAATGAGCCTCTATAATAATGGAAACTAATTGTAAATATCATAAATAGGATAAAAAATTTCATGTGGACCCACATATTGAGCATCCAACTTCCCTTGTTTTAATGAATAAAAATTCCCCAATAATGGTGATACATTCAAAAAAACAAAAAAAATTCAATATATATGGATTGATGACAATGATATGTGTATGATTTCAGAATGATTTTGGATATTTCCTTTAACATCCTGACCATTTTTATATTCTCATTAGTTTCAAACATGATTCATTGTTAAATTATTGATGTTTCTCTTTACCCAATCAACTAATGTAGATATCAACAATTATTGTTATACATAGACTCATACATGGCCATATTTATAATTTTATACAATATATTTTTTAGAAAAACATCCAAATATGTAGATTTCAATCACATTAACAACAAAATTAAATCACATAATCCATAATAATATCCTCTATACCCTGAATTGTATGCACTTACCACCCATTCTTTTTTTGATTATTATGTATGATCAATGATAACATGCATCCACGTTCTTTTTTCATGGACATTAAAAACCATAATTTTAATATAGAGTGTCAGTATGAGATGATAAAAATTCATCCCCCTTTATATTTAAAAACATATTAGATATTTATCATTTCGATATTGTATATTATGTTTGTCTTCCATATTGGGGTGTAGTTTAAGGATTTCATGAGACAAAATAGAATCAGAAAAATAGAATCACTCTTCTGATATGATTTTCAAAAGCTGGTGTAAATTTTTTTTAAATTTTTATTCCCATTAATATATAGGTATAATACATTCTAAAATATTTCTGGCTAGATGATAATGATCAGACATGAAATGTTGATCAATGAGTCATCAACACATGTACTCATCCACCTTCCCCATCTAATCTGACCACCATAAATGGTCATTTATATTCAAGCATGTTTTCTCAACAAGCATGTGTATTGCCAACATATAATAATGTTATATACAATGTAGTTTGTCTTGGATTGATAATGGAACTTAAATGAGATCTCTAATTTGAATTAATAAATTCTATTCTATTGTCAACACATCAACTGTCTCCCAACCATTGAGACATGACCTCTATATAGGGATATAATGGTATGACTGTTGATCCACATTAATGTATTCAACAAAATTAGGAATATTAGTGAGCAGATGGAAAATATTTATTATCATACTCAATAAATTACACGTTCATGTCATAAATTGATCCAATAAATTTCAAATATTCATGGGATAATCTATGACTTCATTACATAGCATAAACATTAATGTATCAGCCAATAAATTTATATTCCTGAGTGTATTCGCTATTTCTTTTTCAATTATCTATAGGTACTATATATAAATATTTTCCCCCAAGTTCAATTTAATAATGAAAATATATGATTCATTAATATTTTATCTGTGAACATATTAAAAAATTTAAAAAATCAGTGGTGACCCCAATTTATTTTAGATGGAATATAGTAACTTGTTCGAGATAATGGGTGGGATAGTTATTTCAATGAATCCACAATTATCATTTGTCATAAACTAAAATGTGATTAAACAAGATGATAAATTATTCTAATAAATATCCAAATGCAACAGAAAAACATATTTTCCACCCAGTTTTCAAATAATTAATAGACTATCCATGATGATCCAATACTTGAGTTTATAAAAATATTTCTAACAATAATCTCATCAATATAGTGGAACTCCATTCCTATAAAATAAATCATGGAAGAAGTGACACATGGGAAAAAAGTAACCATAATAGCCAACTAATATAAGAGAACTCGACATCTCAAAGAAATTATTAAATGGATTATAATATGTTATGGGACAAATATTAACAAAATAAATCAATATTAAAATTTTTCTAATGATTTTTCCAAGTAATTAATCTTCTTATAATAATATTTATCATTTTTATAATTTTGAATAAATATGGTGATCTTGTATTGTAACGAATACAATCTACATGTTTCATTCACAGTTATATTTCATATGGTAAAACAACATTATTTTCCCAAAAAATAACACAATAAAAAGTCCTTGAAATAGTGAACAATATGATTCATAGAACACATGATGTCTATTGGGAAATTAGGGAGATAAAATGTCATGACCAAGTATTCATCTTAATTAAATCCGGGTTTCAAAATTTTCTTTGGAATAAACACATTCCAAACTCATAGTCGAAGAACCCAAATCAAAATTCAATTTTGGAGACCCATTTGGAGCCCTTCTGTTGATCAATAATATAATAAATTATAGGAACAGATTATTAATTATTTATCATAAATTGATGTTTCTTAAGATACATGAAAGTTTTTTAGAGTGTTTAATCAACAATTAAATTAAATAGCACCAGATCTACCTAAGGTGATGTACTTGGTCTTATTAATCCCATGGTTTCCAATTATTTTAGTCTCATTTATATTATTTCAAATCTATATAATGTAGTGTAATAAGGTTCATTATTATAGTAGGTTAACAATTAATTACATTTTTATTTTGTTTTGGTGGACTGGAGAAGCTATCTAAAAATTAATTTAAGTATTAATATACTATATCAATAGTAAAAATAATGTTCAATAACATCAATCGATTTAAAATAGATTACCAACCACATATAAGAGAAAATACATTAAAATTATTCTAATTTTCCCACTTTACCTACATTAATTCCTCATTCCCTTATAAAATAACACAATAACTACTTTTAGAGATGTATAATTTAATTTTTAGTTGTAACAGTTAATGTGATCCTTTACATCTATAAGGAATTATATTTCCATTATGAGATCAATGATTCCCATTTCAAACATGATGAAATCACATAAATATTTGAATGATTCTATGTTAATGGATCATTAAAAATAGTTAAATACATTTTAATCACATTACATAACTTGTTCCATGATACACATAATTTACGGTATCATTTTTATAGATAATAATGGTTGTCTTCCAATATATGAAGTAATAAATGAATAGATATAATTCGTGTAAAATAAAAAATGAATTATGGTATATCTAAGGAAACTTTTACCTTGAAATATTAAAGGATATAGGTCTTCAATTAAAAAACTCTACTCTTCTATATATAGATTCTAATGAACTCCCCTAACCAATTCTTTCTCCCATAATAAGGGGTTCTTATAGGGGATCCATTTTTTCAATAATTTCCCTATGAGCCATTATTATAAGGAGTATAATTTCCATAATGATAGAATTATTGTTTAATATCAGAATACAATAACATAAAAGAAACATCACCACACATTAACATAATGATATTTGGTAAATAGTGAATGATATAACATTTTCTACAACAGTTATAGAATAACCATTATATTTTCATTTATTCTATCTTAATTTGACCCAATGATCCATATTTGATACAATAAGTTTAGTTACTGTCATCTGGTGGAAAAGAAACTAATCATGAGGATTGATTCTTCAGTTATATTGTATGTAGAGACCCGAAGCTTGACGTACATGGACATTACATTACTTTTGAGGAATACTTAGTACATAACAAAAACACACACACAAGGACCATAATAGTTTAGTGTCTTTGGAAACTCGGAACGTAATCTTCTAATAATGGTGAAAGATCTTCAACATCTCCCATAAAGATCTTCCCTTTTTTTCATACCAAAAACCTTTATTTATATCCGGGGGAAAGAAAACATAAAACGGTGAGCTCAAATGCTCATTAAGGGTAAACTAAAGAAATATCAATCACATCATATTCATAAGAACATATCTTTTGGAAATATTAACCTGAAAAAGAGATCATAATTTCATAACATGGGATAAATCATAGTAGTGAAATGTAATCCCAATAATCATAACCTAAAACATGAAACTTTTTGGCATACACACATAATCATAGAGAATCATTTCTTATTAGTCAAGACTCATTGCCAAGACTATCTTAGTGGACAAAGTCCCTTTCTGAACCGAGTTCATTCCTCGTTTCAGTCCTGTTTCACTGAACCTGTATAACCAACCATTCCAGCCATGTCTATATCATGAGATATAAAATCTTTACCCAATTCAATGGAGGGAGATATAGGTCCCACCCATCTCATAATGATCCCATTCTTATGTGTGCCACAAAATCATAAATCATACATCATTGAATAACCCATGTAATAAAAATGGGATTCTTAAACATTATGACATCATAAAACAATTCATATAAGATAAATTAATTCATAAAAATGATTCCCTAACAACATAATCAAATCAATGTAATAATAGGGATAGAAACAAAACCCTATATTATCTTAGATGGAAAATAATTTTGATAAAACACTTGAACAACATTCTGAGGAAATTATCATTTCTACTTCAAAAACATTTTTCATTTCTTAAAATGTCATACAATTTTAAACTAAAAGAAGTTGATTAAAAATAAACTTGAAAACTTGTAAAGGAATATTCTTGTAAATAATGTTTTAAAAATCCATTCATGCCGTCTAAGTTAAAAAACATTCTTCTCGTACTTTTGTCGGAAAAGTCAAAAGTACCTCGTACAAAAAACGACAAAAGATTCCATTCATATCTTTTACTAAAAACTCACCGAAGGGTAAAATTGGATATAAACTATTGTATAATGAGTTAAATATTACATATTGAGGAAACATGGATGTGGATGATAAAATTCACCACAGTAAATTCCAAAGTATAAACAATCTCGGATAAAAATGAGATTGTGATATTTCCCTTACCATAGGTCCAATTTGCTTTGTAAGTGTCCGAACCTCCTGTATAATGATTTAAATAATGTCATTCAATTATTCCAGAATTATACTCATTGTTATGATATCATATATGGTTCACTTATGACTTTATATTACCCGTTCTTTTGTAAATTCCATGTTAAAGAGCGTTTTGGGTAAAATCGTCTCATTTGTCGTTCGTGTTTTAACTTGTAATTATTCATATGATTACTTAGATCATGATTAATTAAATCCAGAATGTAAAAGATGATTTATATATAATACATATTCAGAATATACATATATATAATAGATCAGTAAATGGAAAGAAATACACCGTTCATGGAGACGGTAGGCCGTACGTACGCATGAATGCTGTTTTCGTTTCCTTATTGAGTTGAATGGAATTAAGTAAATGACATACATATATATACACATAAATCCAGTATTAGTATGTCATATATTTCATGATTACTTATTATATATACTTTATAATCATTCATGAATGGTTAACGTGGAGAATGAATCTCATCGCGTCGTGGAGACGGTAGTCCGTACGTACGCACGAGCGATGATATCGTTCTCATGATCATGGGAATGTATTGGAGTGTATTTATACTATCTCAGACTCAATATCACTTTATAATAAACATATATAGTTATTATTTACACCATTATACACATCCAAGTAAGGTGGTGGTGGAAAATAGATTACACCACGTCGTGGAGACGGTATTCTGTACGTACGCACGCGCGGTGATTTCATTTTCCGTATGATGGATAGATGGTGAAATAGGGTTGTTTCATACTAACAATAACATATCAGTATATGAGTGATACTGATGTTATTACTTCATGATGAAACAACTAAAGAAGAATAAGTGGAAGAAGAAATAAAAATGAAAGAATCGGTAACGGGCATTACCTCTTCTTTGAAGCGCTTCTTTGAGACCTCCTTTTAGGGAACTAAAATTGGTCCTTGAAGAAGACCAGGACCTCTAGGATGTCTATAGGGAAGTGGAGAGAAGAAATTGTAAGGGTGTGGCCGAGCTTGAAGGCTCAAAGTGGTGTGAGGAAGAGAGGGACGAGGTTCCCTTTTATAAGGGAGGAGAGGGGCTCCTTTGGAAAACTAAAACTATTATATTATTATATAGTCATATTCGGTTTTAAATAGCTCACAATTGATTTATTTTGAAGCTAATGTGGGTATGGGTCGAAATACTCTCATCCAATAGAATTTATACAAGTTTAGGTTCCTATTTTAACCTTATAATTTAGATTTAACATTAAGTTAAATAATTTTACTTTTACCGTGTCTTCTTGTGTTATTACACTATAAGGTTAATAAACTTACTATAACAAGCCAAACGAACCCCAAGTTGTTTATTATTAATATATATAACCGTATCTAAGTCATTTGTCTGATCCTTAGATTTTTAGGAATAAAATAACAATTAATAATATAATATGTGTTTTAAAAACTATTTTATGTCAATTTTGACACTATTTGGTAATTGATTTTTGTAAAAATCATAACAGAATGATTAGTTCGACAAAAGCTAATATAATCAATACTAGAATGTCATATTAAACTAGAAAATTAGTGGAATTCATAAAAAGTCTCAAATTATATTTATTTGGGTATTTATAACATCAATTAGGTCAATATTTCATTAATAAGATAATTACTGCATCATCGTTCTGTCACAAATAAATTAAATTATTTAATGTCTAAAAATTACAAATAAAATATAATTATGTCGAAAATCTTTTTAGCTTTCTAATGAATATTTATAGTCGAATTTATCTTATGTATAACACTATATTAAAAATTATTTACTTATTAAACTTTGATTTTAACTATTTCAACCCTTCTTTAAATAAATTAATAATAAATGTCCTAATCTAATACAAGTGGGATTAAATGGTCATATTTTATTCCTAAGGTTGTTTTTGGTCGAATTACATTTATCCAATAGAATTAGGACATGTGTTAGGGTAATAATAATATCATTTTTACCCTCAATTACCCTATTTACTTTTAACCGTGGTAAAAAAAAAGTCAAAAGTTACTATTCACCAAAAATTATTTTCATCTCATTGAACCACATTTTAGTCCTTGATATTAATCGTGTCTCTCGGATTTTCGAAATTCCACTCACATAAGCGGTAAAATTATGTTTTATGAAAAATTCAGTTTTTTTAACTACCACTTAGGGGTTTCACTATTCATCAAAAAATTAAAGTTTCCAGAAAAATACCAAAAATTTGGCCTCAGCTATATTTGATATTATGAACTCAAAAATGATGTCTATTTTACCAAATTCAAAACATATCAGTTACATTAAATAATTTAAAAATTAATTCTCGTTGTCAAAACAAATAGCGTGGTTTTAAAAGATAATAACTATCAAAAGATTGACACTTGTTTATGTCTGGTTTAAATGTGAAATTACATCCAATGAACAACATTGTATTAAATTGTAAAAATATATTATAAATATACTTTAAAACCACTCAAATTAATAAGTTATCACTATTAATTATTTTGATTAAAAAAGTTGTTTTTAATTAAAATTTAGTAATTTTCACTATTCATCAGAATATGAAAGTTATCCGAAACGTACCAAAATTTCACCCTAAGCTAATTTCAATATTCCGAATCCAAAAATGAAGTCCATTTTGAAAAATAAAATTTACAAAATTTCAAAAAGTGGTTCTTACTATTCATAACGGCTGGTTTTAATAATATTTTAATAGCATATCATTGTTTAGTGAAACTCGGTATTGCGTACGACGCAAGCTATCGAGGAAGGCCGCGATTGCATGTAATGAAAGGCAAGGCAAGGATGTGTGTTGTGAAAGCCCCTTTTGGTGTAGCGTATAACACAAGACATGAAATTAAAAAGAATATTTTTTATAAAATCTTGGGGTGTTACATTCTACCCCCCTTAAAATGAATTTCGCCCTCGAAATTCGTCGGGGTTATAAATGGTTTACTACTCGAAAGTTTCTTTAATAGAAACCCACTTCGTAAAAAAGAATACCAAAACCAATCTTTTAAATGTAACGGTTACCCAAATAAAATATTCACTGGGTTTCCACATAGGAGAACATAGGTGAAAATATGGACATGGAAGAGAAATCTAACCGTCATGTTCTGATGGATAGTGGTAGAGAACATGGCTATGAAAAATCTAACAATCACAAAGCCATAAATTTGTGATGATCTAGGGTACCATCTGATTTATTGGATATAAGGGCACTAGGACAACATTTTTGGTTTTCAAGATCATTTCCCTAATGTTGATGAATTAAAAGAAATACTTACATGATTTTGGTACAATCTCACTGTTGTTCGTGAATTGAACAATTTCAACTTCATCCCTTAAAGAAATGAAGTTGAATTTGTTATTGTGTTAGCAGATCATGTGATAGAATGATGGGTCATTCCATCTGTTTCAAAAAAAAGGTTACCAAAAGTTATAAGTCCACCTTAAGGTTAGATTAATCGTATATGGTTCCAAAAATGAACTTATACTTCATATATCATACCGCTTAATAAAATAAAACTAGTTTCTACTAACCAGAGACTTCCTGTAGGCCAGTGGTAGGCAATAAAGGCCAGTCGCATTTCGGTAGTGGGTTCGATTTCCACAACCTTCTCCGACGTGATGGGCTGTCGCCCGTCCTGCAGGTTGTCCTTTTTCTAAAACTACATTACTATAACATCCCATCAATAATATCGAAAAAAGTTCTATACTTAGACAATACTAACTTATGTCCAACATAATCCATTCCAATCTTTAGGCTTATCCAAAATACTGTTGTCCAATATTACAGTGAAAATGATTACCAAAGAGTTCATATAACAAGCATGTTAATACCATCGTTGATCCCCATATATCATGAGATATGTCTTGTTGGTCACATTCCAAACATTCGAAGGCCTTAATCATGCATTCTCTTGAAAAATGAATACCCATTAAATCTTAGTGAAAACAAGAGTGCTGTCAAAAGTTAACTCTTTTCACATACCAAAACCTCAAACCATGATTTAACTATTTCCTTATATCAGTCAGTAGCTTATGAATACTGTCAAACATTTCATTTTTTCCTTATCCCTTCATTATGCGCATATCATATTTTTTTCCAAAAATAACTCAATCACTTTCCATGGTTACCGGTACCATAAAATTATTGAAAACCATAATAGACCAATACATAAATATTCCAATAAACACTTAATCATTCCACCACATCGTTGTCATATTCAACATTTCCAATAGTGATCGCATGTGACTTCCCTTTGTCGTTTGCCTTAAGTGGTTTCTCATGTCGATCATCACTAACCCTTGGATTAGGGCATTTATTGGCATAATGCCCCATTTCCTTGCACTTGAAGCATTGAAGTGTAGTAGGTTCATTCTGTGTATCCCTTCCTTTGTTTGCATCATTAGACATCTTCTTCCCATCATTGTGACATTCAAATGCCCGATGAACTTCCTTTCCACATTTGAAACAATTACTTGTCCCTTTAAGACAATCTCCACCATGCTTCTTTCCACACTTTGAGCATAAGGAAATATTCATCTTCTTTTCACCATTATTCTGAGATTTCTCCTTGGACTCCATCTTTTGTTTCTTGTCAAAACTAAGAGATGGATAAGTAACACCAAATTCCATTTCTACCTTGATAGAACAATGCACAATTTATTCATATCTACTGAAGTCTCTTATAGCTAATACCCTTTGAAGATTTGGTTTTAAGCCACTGAAGAATCGATCAACTTTACTTTCAGGTTGGATGATAAATCCAGATGCATACCTTGCAAGCCTTGTAAAATTTTCTTCGTATATACCAATAGATTCATCATCCTTTTTCTTTTGTTCAAGAAACTCCTTCTCCATCTTTGTTCGAAGAATACGAGGGAAGTACTTATTGAAAAATAAGTTCTTGAACTCGTCCCATTCCATGGACTCAATTTCATCTCTTTGCCTCGTATTCTTGATAAGATTCCACCATTGATCAGCTTCACCTTCCAAACGATATACTGCTAAGATGACTTTATCATGTTCAGAACATTGATGAACTGAAAATATCGTTTCAGTGGTACTGATCTATTGTTTAGCAACAAGTGGATCAGAAGACCCACTGAAAGAAGGTGGACATTGCCTCATGAAGGACTCAATAGAATATTGTTCCCTTCTCTTCTCATTTGGAAGTCCATAATGATTCATAGCTTGTGTAAGTATAAAAATAATATTTTTCACTCCATCTCCCATAACATTTGTTTGTTCAGGAGGACAATCATTGCATTTTCCATTGCATTGATCAACACGGTTCCTTCGGATTCCAGCCATCGTCTAAAACCCAAAAAATAATAGTGTGAGAGGCAAAAATCATGCTAGGGAAAACAACATAATAAAGGGGGAGTACCTTCAATATCTAACATCTTAGGTTTAATTCTAAGATTATTAGCGCAATTCTAGGACTATAACCTATACTTATACTTAACGTTAGGGACATCCCTAGACATACCTAAGAAATATCTCTAAGGATCTCACTAAAGTTCTCGCATCCTAGTTTCAAAGGTTGACTAAACCTTTCCTCTGATACCAACTGTAGATACCCGAAGCTTGACATACATGGACATTAAATTACTTTTGAGGAATACTTAGTACATAACAAAAACACACACCCAAGTACTGTAATAGTTTAGTGTCTTTGGAATCTCAGAACGTAATCTTCTAATCATGGTGAAAGATCTTCAACATCTCCCATAAAGATATTCCATTTTTTTTCATACCAAAAACCTTTCTTTATATCCTGGGTAAAAGAAAACATAAAAGGGTGAGCTCAAATGCTCAGTAAGGGTAAACAAAATAAATATCAATCACATCATATTCATAAGAAGATATCTTTTGGAAATCATAACCTGCAAAAGAGATCATAATTTCATAACATGGGATAAATCATAGTAGTGAAATGTAATCCCATAATCATAACATAAAACATGAAACTTTGTGGAATACACACATAATCATAGAGAATCATTTCTTATTAGTCAAGACTCATTACCAAGACTATCTTAGTGGACAAAGTCCCTTTCTAAACCGAGTTCATTCCTCGTTTCAGTCCTGTTTCACTGAACCGGTATAACCTACCGTTCCAGCCATGTCTATCTCATGATATATAAAATCTTTACCCAATGCATTGGAGGGATATATAGGTCCCACCCATCTCATAATGATACAATTATTATGTGTGCCACAAAATCATAAATCATACATCATTGCATAACCCATGTAATAAAAATGGGATTCTTAAACATTGTGACATCATAAATAAATTAATATAAGCTAAATTAATTCATAAAAATGATTCCATCACAACATAATCAAATCAATGTAATAATAGGGATAGAAAAATAACCCTATATAATCTTAGATGTAAAATAATTTTGATAAAACACTTGAACTCCATTCTTGAGGAAAATATCATTTCTACTTCAAAAACTGTTTTCCTTTCTTAACATGTCATACAATTTTAAACTAAAAGAAGTTGATTAAAAATAAACTTGAAAACTTGTAAATGAAGCTTCTTGGAAATAATTTTTTAAAAATCCATTCATGCCGTGTAAGTTAAAAAAAACATTCTTCTCGTACTTTTGTTGGAAAAGTCATAAAGTACCTCGTACGAAAAATGACAAAAGATTCCTTTCTTATATTTTACTAAAAACTCACCAAAGGGTAAAATTGGATATAAACTATTTTATAATGATTTAAATATTACATATTGAGGAATCATGGATGTGGATGATAAAATGCACCCCAGTAAATTCGAAAGAATAAACAATCTCGGATAAAAATGAGATTGTGATATTTCCCTTACCTTAGGTGAAATTTGCTTTGTAAGTGTCCGAACCTCCTGTATAATGATTTAAATAACGACATTGACTTATTCCAGAATCATACTCATTGTTATGATATCATATATGGTTCACGTATGACTTTATATTACCCGTTCTTTTGTAAATTCCATGTTAAAGAGCGTTTTGGGTAAAATCGTCTCATTTGTCGTTCGTGTTTTAACTTGTAATTATTCATATGATTACATAGATCATGATTAATTAAATCCAGAATGTAAAACATGATTTATATATAATATATATTCAGAATATACATATATATAATAGATCAGTAAATGGAAAGAAATACACCGTTCATGGAGACGGTAGGCCGTACGTACGCATGAACGCTGTTTTCGTTTCCTTATTGAGTTGAATGGAATTAAGTAGATGAAATACATATATATACACATAAATATAGTATTATTATGTCATATATTTCATGATTACTTATTATATATACTTTATAATCATTCATGAATGGTTAACGTGGAGAATGAATCTCATCGCGTTGTGGAGACGGTAGTCCGTACGTACGCATGAGTGATGATATCGTTCTCATGATCATGGGAATGTATTGGAGTGTATTTATACTATCTCAGAATCAATATCAATTTAAAATAAACATATATTGTTATTATTTACACCATTATACCCATCCAAGTAAGGTGGTGGTGGAAAATAGATTACACCACGGTGTGGAGACGGTATTCCGTACGTACGCACGCGCGGTGATTTCATTTTCCGTAGGATGGATAGATGGTGAAATAGGGTTGTTTCATACTTATAAAAACATATCAGTATATGAGTGATACTGATGTTATTACTTAATGATGAAAAAACTAAATAATAAGAAGTGGAAGAAGAAATAAAGATGAAAGAATCGATAGCGGGCATTACCTCTTCTTTGAAGCGCTTCTTTGAGACCTTCTTTTAGGGAACTAAAATGGGTATTTTAAGAAGAAAAGGACCTGTAGGACTTCTCTAGGGAAGTGGAGAGAAGAAATTGGTAGGGTTTGGCCGAGATTGAAGGCTCAAAGTGGTGTGAGGAAGAGAGGGAGGAGGTGCCCTTTTATAAGGGAGGAGAGGGGCTCCTTTGGAAAACTAAAACTATTATTTTATTATATAGTCATATTCGGTTTTAAATAGCTCCAAATTGATTTATTTCGAAGATAAGGTGGGTATGGGTCGAAATAATCTCTTACAATAGAATTTAGACAAGTTTAGGTTCCTCTTTTAACCTTATCATTTAGATTTCACATTAAGTTAAATAATTTTACTTTTACCGTGTCTTCTTGTGTTATTACACTATAAGGTTAATAAACATACAATAACTAGCCAAACGAACCCCAAGTTGTTTATTATTAATATATATAACCTTATCTAAGTCATTTTGCCGATATGTAGATTTTTAGGAATAAAATAACAATTAATAATATAATATTTGTTTTAAAAACTATTTTATGTCAATTTTGACACTATTTGGTAATTTATTTTTTTAAAAATCATAAAAGAATGATTAGTTCTAAAAACGTTATTAAAATAAATACTAACATGTCATATTAACCTAGAAAATTAGTGTAATTCATAAAAAGTCTCAAATTACATTTATTTGGGTATTTATAACATCAATTATGTCAATATTTCATTAATAATATAATTACTGCATCATCGTTGTGTCACAAATAAATTAAATTATTTAATGTCTAAAAATTACAAATAAAATACCATTATGTATGAAATCATTTTATCTTTCTAATGAATATTTATAGTCGAATTTATCTTATGTATAACCCTATATGAAAAATGATTTACTTATTAAACATTGATTTTAACTATTTTAACCCTTCTTTAAATAAATTAATAATAAATGTCCTAATCTAATCCAAGTGGGCTTAAATGGTCATATTTTATTCCTAAGGTTGTTTTTGGTCGAATTACACTTATACAATAGAATTAGGACATGTGTTAGGGTAATAATAATATCATTTTTACCCTTAATTATCCTATTTACTTTTAACAGTGGTAAAAAAAAGTCAAAAGTTACTATTCACCAATAATTATTTTCATCTCATTGAACCACATATTAGTCCTTGATATTAACCGTGTCTCTCGGATTTTCGAAATTCCACTCACAGAAGCGGTAAAATTATGTTTTATGAAAAATTCAGTTTTTTTAACTACCACTTAGTGGTTTCACTATTCATCAAAAAATTAAAGTTTCCAGAAAAATACCAAAAATTAGGCCTAAGCTATATTTGATATTATGAACACAAAAATGATGTCTATTTTACCAAATTCAAAACATATCTGTTACATTAACTAATTTAAAAATTAATTCCCGTCGTCAAAACAAATAGCGTGTTTTTAAAAGATAATAACTATCAAAAGATTGACACTTGTTTATGTCTTGTTTAAATGTGAAATTACATCTAATGAACAAAATTGTATTATATTGTAAAAATATATTCTAAATATACTTTAAAACCACTCAAATTAATAACTTATCACTATTAATTATTTTGATTAAAAAAGTTGTTTTGAATTAAAATTTAGCAATTTTCACTATTCATCAGAATATGAAAGTTTTCCAAAACCTACCAAAATATCACCCTAAGCTAATTTCGATATTCCGAATCAAAAAATGAAGTCCATTTTGGAAAATAAAATTTACAAAATTTCAAAAAGTGGGTCTTACTATTCATAACGGCTAGTTTTAATAATATTTCAATAGCATATCATTGTTTAGTGAAACTCGGTATTGCGTACGACGCAAGCTATCGAGGAAGGACGCGATTGCGTGTAATGCAAGGCAAGTCAAGGATGCGTGTTGTGAAAGCCCCTTTTGGTGTAGCGTATAACACAAGACATGAAATTAAAAAGAATATTTTTCATAAAATCTTGGGGTGTTACACTCTACCCCCCTTAAAATGAATTTCGCCCTCGAAATTCGTCAGGGTTATAAATGGTTTACAACTCGAAAGTTTCTTTAATAGAAACCCACTTCGTAAAAAAGAATACCAAAACCAATCTTTTAAATGTAACGGTTACCCAAATAAAATATTCACTGGGTTTCCACATAGGAGAACATAGGTGAAAATATGGATATGAAAGAGAAATCTAACCGTCATGTTCTGATGGATAGTAGTAGAGAACATGGCTATGAAAAATCCAACAATGACAAAGCCATAAATTTGTGATGATCTAGGGTACTATCTGATTTATCGGATATAAGGTCACTAGGAAAACATTTTTGTTTTTCAATATCATTTCCCTAAAGTTGATGAATTAGAAGAAATACTTACATGATTTTGGTACAATCTCACGGTTGTTCGTGAATTGAACAATTTCTACTTCATCCCTTAAAGAAATGAAGTTGAATTTGTTATTGTGTTAGCAGATCATGTGATATAATGATGGGTCATTCCATCTGTTTCAAACAAAAGGTTAGAAAAAGTTATAATTCCGTCTTATGGTTAGATTAATCGTATATGGTTCCAAAAATTAACTTATACTTCATATATCATACTGCTTAATAAAATAAAACTAGTTTTTACTAACCAGGGACATCCTGTAGGCCAGTGGTAGGAAATAAAGGCCAGTCTCATTTCGGTTGTGGGTTCGATTCCCACTGCCTTGTCTGACGCGATGGGTTGTCGCCCGTCCTGCAGGTTTTCCTTTTTCTAAAACTACATTACTATAACATCCCATCAATAATATCGAAAAACGTTCTATCCTTAGACAATAGTAACTTATGTCCAACAAAATACATTCCAATCTTTAGGCTTATCCAAAATACTATTGTCCAATATTACAGTGAAAACGATTACCAAAGATTTCATACAACAAGCATGTTAATACCATCGTTGATCCCCATATATCATGAGATATGTCTTGTTGGTCACATTCCAAACATTCTAAGCCCTTAATCATGTATTCTCTTGAAAAATGAATACCCATTGAATCTTAGTGAAAACATGAGTGCGGTCAAAAGTTAACTCTTTTCACATACCAAAACCTCAAACCATGATTTAACTATTTCCTTATATCAGTCAGGAACTTATGAATACTGTCAAACATTTCATTTTTTCCTTATCCATTCATTATGCGCATATCAACTTTTTTTCCAAAAAATAACTCAATCACTTTCCATGGTTACCGGTACCATATAATTATTGAAAACAATAATAGACCAATACATAAATATTCCAATAAACACTTAATCATTCCACCACATCGTTGTCATATTCAACATCACCAATGGTGATCACATGTGACTTCCCTTTGTCCTTTGCCTTAAGTGGTTGCTTATGTCGATCATCAATAACCCTTAGATTAGGGCATTTATTGGCATAATGCCCCATTTCCTTGCACTTGAAGCATTGAAGTGTAGTAGGTTCATTCTGTGTATCCCTTCCTTTGTTTGCATCATTAGACATCTTCTTCCCATCATTGCGGCATTCAAATGCCCGATGACCTTCCTTTCCAAATTTGAAACATTTACTTGTCCCTTTAAGACAATCTCCACCATGCTTCTTTCCACACTTTGAGCATAAGGAAACATTCATCTTCTTTTCACCATTATTCTAAGATTTCTCCTAGAACTCCATCTTTCGTTTCTTTTCCAAACTATGAGATGGATAAGTAACACCAACTTCCATTTCTACCTTGATAGCATAACACAAAATTTTTTCATAGCTACTGAAGTCTCTTATAGCTAATGCCCTTCGAATACTTGGTTTTAAGCCACTGAAGAATCGATCAACTTTACTTTCAGGTTGGATGATAAATGCAGATGCATACCTTGCAAGCCTTGTAAAATTCTCTTCATATATACCAACAGATTCATCATCCTTTTTCTTTAGTTCAAGAAACTCCTTCTCCATCTTTGTTCAAAGAATACGAGGGAAGTACTTATTGAAAAATATGTTCTTGAACTCGTCCCATTCCATGGACTCAATTTAATCTCTTTGCCTCGTATTCTTGATAAGATTCCACCATTGATCAGCTTCACCTTCCAAACGATATACTGCTAAGATGACTTTATCATGTTCAGAACATTGAAGAACTGAAAATATCTTTTCAGTGGTACTGATCCATTGTTCAGCAACAAGTGGATCAGAAGACCCACTGAAAGAAGGTGGACGTTGCCTCATGAAGAACTCAATAGAATATTGTTCCCTTCTATGCTCATTTGGAATTCCAGAATGATTCATAGCTTGTGTAAGTATAGCAATAAGATTTTGCACTCCATATCCCATAAAATTTGTTTGTTCAGGAGGACAATCATTGCATTGTCCATTGCATTGATCAACACGGTTCCTTCGGGTTCTAGCCATCGTCTAAAACCCAAAAAGAATAGTGTGAGAGGTGAAAATCATGCTAGGAAAAACAACATAATAAAGGGGGAGTACCTTCAATATCTAACATCTTAGGTTTAATTCTAAGATTGTTAGTGAAATTCTAGGACTATAACTTATACTTATACTTAACCTTAGGGACATCCCTAGACATACCTTAGAAATATCTCTAGGGATCTCACTAAAGTTCTCGCATCCTAGTTTCCAAAGGATGACTAAACCTTTCCTCTGATACAAACTGTAGAGACCTGAAGCTTGACGTACATGGACATTACATTACTTTTGAGGAATACTTAGTACATAACAAAAACACACACACAAGGACCATAATAGTTTAGTGTCTTTGGAAACTCAGAACGTAATCTTCTAATCATGGTGAAAGATCTTCAACATCTCCCATAAATATCTTACCTTTTTTTCATACCAAAACCCTTTCTTTATATACTGGGGAAAAGAAAACATAAAAGGGTGAGCTCAAATTCTCAGTAAGGGTAAACAAAAGAAATATCAATCACATCATATTCATAAGAACATATCTTTTGGAAATCTTAACCTCCAAAAGAGATCATAATTTCATATCATGGGATAAATCATAGTAGTGAAATGTAATCCCAATAATCATAACTTAAAACATGAAACCTTGTGTCATACACACATAATCACAGAGAATCATTTCTTATTAGTCAAGACTCATTGTCGAGACTATCTTAGTGGACAAATTCCTTTTCTGAACCGAGTTCATTCCTCGTTTCAGTCTTGTTTCACTGAACCGGTATAACCTACCATTCCAACCATGTCTATCTCATGAGATATAAAATCTTTACCCAATTCATTGGAGGGAGATATATGTCCCACCCATCTCATAATTATACCATTCTTATGTGTGCCACAAAATCATAAATCATACATCATTGCATAACACATGTAATAAAAATGGGATTCTTAAACATTGTGACATCATAAAACAATTCATATAAGATAAATGAATTCATAAAAATGATTCCATAATAGCATAATCAAATCAATTTAATAATAGGGATAGAAACAGAACCCAATATTATCTTATATGGAAAATAATTTTGATAAAACACTTGAACTCCATTCTTGAGGAAAGTATCATTTCTACTTCAAAAATAATTTTCCTTTCTTAACATGTCATAAAATTTTAAACTAAAATAATTTGATTAAAAATAAACATGAAAACTCGTAAAGGAAGCTTCTTGGAAATAATGTTTTAAAAATCCATTCATGCCGTATAAGTTAAAAAAAACATTCTTCTCGTACTTTTGTTGGAAAAGTAAAAAAGTACCTCGTACGAAAAACGGCAAAAGATTCCTTTCATATCTTTTACTAAAAACTCACTGAAGGGTAAAATTGGATATAAACTATTGTATAATGATGAAAATTTTACATATTGAGGAAACATGGATGTGGATGATAAAATGCACCCCAGTAAATTCCAAAGAACAAACAATCTCGGATAAAAATGAGATTGTGATATTTCCCTTGCCTTAGGGTCAATTTGCTTTGTAAGTGTCCGAACCTCCTGTATAATGATTTAAATAATGTAATTTACTTATTACATAATCATACTCATTGTTATGATATCATATATGGTTCACTTATGAATTTATATTACCCATTCTTTTGTAAATTCCATGTTAAAGAGCGTTTTGGGTAAAATCGTCTCATTTGTCATTCGTGTTTTAACCTTTAATTATTCATATGATTACTTAGATCATTATTACGGAAATACAGAATGTAAAACATTATTTATATATAATATATATTCAGAATATACATATATATAATAGATCATTAAATGGAAAGAAATACACCATTCATGGAGACGGAGGTCGTACGTACGCATGAACGCTATTTTCGTTTCCTTATTGAGTTGAATGGAATTAAGTAGATGAAATACATATATATACACATAAATCTAGTATTATTATGTCATATATTTCATGATTACTTATTATATATAGTTTATAATCATTCATGAATGGTTAACATGGAGAATGAATCTCATCGCGTCGTGGAGACGGTAGTCCGTACGTACGCACGAGCGATGATATCGTTCTCATGATCATGGGAATGTATTGGAGTGTATGTATACTATCTCATAATCAATATCACTTTAAAATAAACATATATAGTTATTATGTACACCATTATACCCATCCAAGTAAGGTGGTGGTGGAAAATAGATTACACCACGGCGTGGAGACGGTATTCCGTACGTACGCACGCGCGGTGATTTCATTTTCCGTAGGATGGATAGATGGTGAAATAGGGTTGTTTCATACTTATAATAACATATCAGTATGTGAGTGATACTGATGTTATTACGTAATGATGAAACAACTAAAGAAGAAGAAGTGGAAGAAGAAATAAAGATGAATGAATCGGTAACGGGCATTACCTCTTCTTTGAAGCGCTTCTTTGAGACCTCCTTTTAGGGCACTAAAATTTGTCTTTGAAGAAGACCAGGACCTCTATGATGTCTCTAGGGATGTGGAGAGAAGAAATTGGTAGGGTTTGGCAGAGCATGAAGGCTCAAAGTGGTGTGAGGAAGAGAGGGAGGAGGTGCCCTTTTATAAGGGAGGAGAGGGGCTCCTTTGGAAAACTAAAACTATTATTTTATTATATAGTCATATTCTGTTTTAAATAGCTCCAAATTGATTTATTTAGAAGCTAAGGTGGGTATGGGTCGAAATAATCTCATCCAATAGAATTTAGACAAGTTTAGGTTCCTATTTTAACCTTATCATTTAGATTTAACATTAAGTTAAATAATTTTACTTTTACCGTGTCTTCTTCTGTTATTACACTATATGGTTAATAAACATACTATAACAAGCCAATCGAACCCCAAGTTATTTATTATTAATATATATAACCTTATCTAAGTCATTTGTCCGATCCTTAGATTTTTAGGAATAAAATAACAATTAATAATATAATATTTGTTTTAAAAACTATTTTATGTCAATTTTGACACTATTTGGTAATTGATTTTTGTAAAAATCATAACAGAATAATTAGTTCGAAAAAAGTTAATAAAATCAATACTAACATGTCATATTAACCTATAAAATTAGTGGAATTTATAAAAAGTCTCAAATTTTATTTATTTTGGAATTTATAACATCAATTATGTCAATATTTCATTAATAAGATAATTACTGAATCATCGTTGTGTCACAAATAAATTAAATTATTTAATGTCTAAAAATGACAAATAAAATATCATTATGTAGGAAATCGTTTTAGATTTCTAATGAATATTTATAGTCGAATTTATCTTATGTATAACCCTATATTAAAAATGATTTACTTATTAAACATTTATTTTAACTATTTTAACCCTTCTTTATGTAAATTAATAATAAATGTCCTAATCTAATCCAAGTGGGCTTAAATGGTCATATTTTATTCCTAAGGTTCTTTTTGGTTGAATTACACTTATCCAATAGAATTAGGACATGTGTTTGGGTAATAATAATATCATTTTTACCCTTAATTACCCTATTTACTTTTAACCGTGGTAAAAAAAAAGTCAAAAGTCACTATTCACCAAAAATTATTTTCATCTCATTGAATCACATTTTAGTCCTTTATATTAACCGTGTCTCTCGGATTTTAGATATTTCACTCACAGAAGCGGTAAAATTAGGTTTTATGAAAAATTCAGTTTTTTTTAACTACCACTTAGTGGTTTCACTATTCATCAAAAAATGAAAGTTTCCAGAAAAATACCAAAAATTAGGCCTAAGATATATTTGATATTATGAACTTAAAAATGATGTCTATTTTACCAAATTCAAAACATATCAGTTAAATTAACTAATTTAAAAATTAATTTCCGTTGTCAAAACAAATAGCGTGTTTTTAAAAGATAATAACTATCAAAAGATTAACACTTGTTTATGGCTGGTTTAAATGTAAAATTGCATCCAATGAACAAAAGTGTATTAAATTTTAAAAATATATTCTAAATATACTTTAAAACCACTCAAATTAATAACTTATCACTATTAATTATTTTGATTAAAAAAGTTGTTTTTAATTAAAATTTAGTAATTTTCACTATTCATCAGAATATGAAAGTTATCCGAAACGTACCAAAATTTCGTCCTAAGATAATTTCGATATTCTGAATCCAAAAATGAAGTCCATTTTGAAAAATAAAATTTACAAAATTTAAAAAAGTGGTTCTTACTATTCATAACCGCTAGTTTTAATAATATTTTAATAGCATATCATTGTTTAGTGAAACTCGGTATTGCGTACGACGCAAGCTATCGAGGATGGCCGTGATTGCATGTAATGCAAGGAAAGTCAAGGATGCGTGTTGTGCAAGCCCCTTTTGGTGTAGCATATAAAACAAGACATGAAATTAAAAAGAATATTTTTCATAAAATCTTGGGGTGTTACATTGTATCTATGTATGAACTATCATTTTTTTTTATTTCCATCATAGGTGATCCAACACATTTCATGGTGGACCAAGCTGTTCATTTCACTAAAATAACTAGAAATTTATTTCTTATGTAACATATAATTTTTTAAAATTTCCATGTAATTATAGATAAAAACAATAATTAATCAAGAATTATTTTATGATCATAGAACCACTTAGAACATCCATTCGTTCATTGATTCTATGGATTCCAACTATGGTGTAAAAATTACAAGCTTTGTAAAATGGGAACAATATTTTTGTATCCCATAGTTTTACCAACTTATTTTTTGAGAAATAGATTTATCTCAACAATAGAAAGGAATATAAGAAGAATTTATTTATTAATACTCCTCAAATCCATCCCAATGGGGCCTTAGTTGATTTTATCTTTCATACCTATATCCAGCAATTGTTTTAAAAATACATGAGCATATATATAGTGAGATAATCATTGATATCAGCTAGGGTCCCTAGTAAAAAATATATATTATTATTAATCTAATAAAATGATTGTTCTTTTATATGTATTGAGTAAGGCCAAAATATATGTGTGTTTTTACATTGAAACTCTTACGAGTGATTCACATGACATGGTTCCTTTGGAAAATTTATTATTTTTGATATACTTGAGATATTATAAAATGATTCTAGAATGATTTTGATTTGAATATTGGTAATGGAGAACAAAATTCTCAATATCATCTTCTCTTAAGATTCTGAGTCTTTTACCAAGGGAGTATAACCCCGAAGAAGGCATTTTAGGTGTCAACTAAACCATGACCAGTTGCATGATTAAGGGGACTAGTTGAACACCTATAAAAACACTCCCATGTGACATTTATTAGTTGATCTCATAAATATTAGTAATAATTTCTATGGTTTTATTTCCTAGTAAAATTGGGGCTTATGTGAACATGTTTTATAATACCTAATATAAAAATTTAAAAATACTGATATAATTAAAACTGAAATAATTTAGACATAAATTATAGTGTCAATGAATAATAATGTTCAGGGTTGGATTAAATTCATTATTTTTATGCCTTATGATTTAGTTCAATCATCACATGTAGTAAATCCCTGTTTAGTTTGTTAATTCATGGCACCCAAATTAGCCTTCTGAAAAATGGATGTGTGGGAAAATGAAATTGCTTCTATAATAGACTAAAAACTTAAATTAGTCATGGAGTACACATTCATAGAGAAATAATCCCCTACCATTCTCAAGCTATGGGAAATAATTTGATCCTTATTGAGCTCTGGAATGCACCATATAATGGGTAGCTTTCTATTAATTATTTTATAAAGTGGGATATGACCTCTAACAATCTCTCTTAAATTGAACACAACTCAAATTAATAGATACATTCAGTAAAAAATATATTTTCCATTCTCCAATTCTCAAAAAATGAGATTTGTTTATATAATATTTGGAAGGTGTGTGTGAAAAATGGAGGAATAATAATTATAATTGAATGAATAAATAAGAATTAGACACAATGTAGGGGTAAGATATTTATAAAGATAAATTTAATAAGTATTTTCACTTAAAATTTCACAAAAATTATAAAGTGAATTAATATAGTTAAAACATAATGATGAAGAACCCATTGATACATATAATGAAAACACCTCAAGGATATCAATATAAACGTATTTTTTTATCTCTGATCTATAAAGTGAAATAAAACATTTATTATGGAAATTAACACCTATTATTTGAAAGGAATTGGCTATAAGATAGTTTGGATATTAAAGATAAATTGGTAATTGTGTGATAAATATGGGGATTGAATATGAAGATTCTCAATACAATATTACTTGAAATTGGAAGGAATAATACAATGGGAACCCTAATAGTATGTCACATGGGTGGAGAAATTTGAACCCCCTACTCACCAAAAGCGTGGGATGAAGCACCCATGAACATTATATAAAGAAATAGAGATTTGTGTTAAATGTTTTAATGTTGGCCACGAATCCCGAAACCAATAATTAATAAAATTGGCCACTGTTGCCAATGATATTGAGGGAGTAACCACTATATTGTGCATCAATTGAAAGAAATTTTGAAACAATATGAATCAATTCTCTAACCCCTGAGCCAATGAATAAAATCAGCCCCAACTACCACCCAAATAGAGTGAATTGGGAAGGGAATTCAAGATCTATACCACTGAGTATTTTCAAAATAATGAAGTGATGAGAGGTTAACATACTCGTTATTCTATAACATCAATTACCTAATTTGATTTTTTTCTCGTCAAATTATATTAATTAAAAAAATTCGATATGGATGGGGAATATCCAACTCAAATGATTGATATAAAACTATTTGTAAAAATAGATAGTTAATAAGTTATAAAAAATAGGTTTTATAAATATTTTCTAATTATGATTTTTTGGATTATTCATCTTCAAGATATAATTGTAATCCCCAGTGTTCAATGTGACGCAGTATTTGGTATTGATTTTCTGTACTTATATCGATCCTAGATCAATTATTGAGATAATGAGATATAATTTCATATTCCAAATCATCCTATTCTCTTATACCATGGTACATATGATCTAACCTTGGATGAAAACTCTATTATATGGATTCTGTTACCTTATAATGATGGACTCTTGACTCAAAAGACTCATCTAGAAGTCATAACTGATGACATTCTTTTTATATAGGAATATACTGAATGTAGTTTTGGATGAACTACCAAATATTCCTGTAATTCATAGAGTATCATTCTCAATTATGTTTATATATAGAACTATACCAATATCACTGACTATATATTGAATAGATCCCATTCAGTAAGAGATATTAATTAATCCTTTAATGGATAATTAATAGAAATGTTTTACGCTCCTGAGCACTACACTAGGGGCACACGAGACCAATTTATTAAGAATACGAATATATTAATGCATGTTTTATAAAAATATAATGTATACAAAATTAAAATTTACTAATTATTATATAATACTAAATATTGATGTCATGTTATATCAAATCAAATGAGCTCATTACATCTCAAATATTGACCTTCATTCTAGATATCATCAGTTATGTGTTAAAAGGATGGCTATTTCAAGGACAAAATTATTAATGAGGCTTAGAAACGCTGAGTGTATAGTTATTCAATTTTGATTGACTAACTACATAACCAACATCATGGACCTAATGAGTAAATTAATTCTATAGAACCCATTGTATTTTTTGGTTGTATTGATATATAATTTCCATATACACTCAATGATTATAGAATATAACAAATATCATTTGTGTTAATTTTAGGTGACCTTTAGAAAGTAACCAATGTATGTCAATTTTAGAAAAACTAAATTCAAGCATCAAAATTTGTCAATTTTTTGTCATATAATCTCATGAAAAGGTATATATACAAATATTTCCAAATAATGTGTTATTAAAAAAGTCCCAGATCAACCACCACAATCATGATCTATATTATTCATTGGATATAATGATATATATGATATTTGGTGATAAAATATTCATATAGATTAAATATACTAACAATATTAACGTCGAAGAGAGTAATTTTACTTTATATAGAGTTATGTGATGAATTTTTCAAGGAAATAATGATGAGGTTGTTCACTATTTATATACAGACATTTCCTTTCACTTGGGAAGGGTTTTTCATCGAAAATGACTCCGGAACTATGAGGTTTTCCATAATTATGGCACCAATATTTCATTTCATGGGGATAGAAATGAAATCAATTATATCTCCCCAGTCTCTAATCATAGCATATGAAGATGCCTTCAGTAGGGTATGATGTATCGTATTTAGGATACTGAAGTATGACCATGGGATGATATGTTGATTTCTATATAAATATGGATGTTGTTCCACTGAGATCAATAAGTTGTAAACCTTCCATTATTAATAATGTATTTACTAAAGATGATCACAGATCCGTTGTAAGATCTTTTTTTATCTCAATTAATGTTTATTGTGGCCTAGATATTATTTTTGTAACATGATGTTTAAAACCTAGTAAGGTATTTCTGACAAGTAATGTGTAAGGTCTTAGGAATCTATAACACAACTTATAGATTGGTTTTGTCCAATAAGTGTTGAAATTATTCCCATACTCATATAATGGGGTAGTCATGTTCATAATAATATCTACCCCAAAGTAGTTGTGGTTGGGAGGTTTTGGGTGATAATGGTATGGGAATCTTATAATAATAATATTTTGGTAGAGGGGGCATCATGTAGTCTAACTATCCCAAGAAATTGTTAGTGTCTTTCTGAGATGTTGATAGTTTCCTTACTATATCCATATTGAATGGGGTATTTGTGGACTCTTATTGATCAAGGAAGAAATTATCCCTCTATATCTCAATAAATTGTTCACAATCATATAAAGGACCCGATCGAGATCATTAAATCTGTACAACTTCTCATGTAAAGGAAAAGAGGATTAATTTTGATAGTTTTAGGGTTGGATTCAAGGAATGTCCATTAAAGTAGACCACAACAACCTGCCTATTATTGTACCTTGAGTATGTTCTATATAACTTATGGTTCTCATCCTCAAGGATAGTTAGCCTCAGTCTATCAGTTCTATCCCCCCTCCTTTGGTGGTAATGGAGGAGGAGATTCTATTTATGCATCTGTCACCCAGAACATGATTGGTTGATGGTTATGAGATTTTTACAACATTTATTCCTCATGTGGTGTGATAGTTACCTAAGTGTGGGATCCTGAGGGATGTTGTGATTTCATCCATTTTTTATGTGGTTGTAATCCTAGTGACTCCCACGTCGATGGTCATTTATCCTCCTATCCAAAGTTGTATCTTTGGTCCAGGTATGGTATCTAGCATGGGGAGTGCCTCCACATAGATTCATGATGTAGTGAGGTGGGAAACCAAACAAGAATTATTCATCAAGGGGTGGACCATGAATGTTTTTATTGACACCCATTATGGTGATATTCTACCTGGACTAGCAGAAGGATAACTGGTGTCTCGATCGAAATTGTGAGAAGATGGGTTCCTAGAGAGTGATTTAAATGGTAGAATGGTGTGTTATCATGGAGGTAGGGCCACTTTACATGAGGGATATACCTATTAATCATAATTTTCTTTGGTCTACCAATAGTATTGGTGTTGAGAGTTTAAGACAAGGGCCAATGGAGTAGATATGGGATAAAAATTCACAATAGCCTTTGTAGTTGGTTGATGTTTTGTTTATGGTGAGGTGGGATCCCACCTAGAAAGGTTTCTTGGTAGTGGAATCCATTATAATGACCCAAACAACCCTTAACTCATCGGAATAGAGGTGTGATTTGTAGTACCACACTGGGGAGAGGATCTAAAATCAATTTTCAATCCTGATTGGGGTGGTTTCCCCCTATGTATCCCTTAAGAGTAGAAGTATCAGTAGGCTGCCTATGGTTCCTAGTCTTTGTATTACACATCCCACATTTGTATGACCCATGTATAGTCACACCAATGAATGGGTTAATTTATTACCCTCCACTGGATTAGCATGCAATGGGAAACTGGTCAATGGAACGTAGTGGATTTGGTAGTGTTTATTATTGTGAATAGATCCATGTTGTGTAGGATTTCCACAAACCAATTATCTTTCCTCCATTCCTTATGGCAGTGCATCATTGACTAGTTTTTGTAGCTTGAGTATTTTGTGGATCATTATGTCATCTGTGAGTAAAAGTATGATGTATGTAATTCCCAAAGTGTACAACATTGTATATAAACTCCAAGGTGGGGGAATGATCTATATCGATTATTTACTATATTATAGATACCAAAATTCATTAAATTGTAACTATTTTATATATTACAAGTTTATATTTGGAACACCATGATGTTCATGGGGTCTAAAACTAAATATTTGGGTTTATTTCCCTTCAAATATTGTGTTGTAAAATGTATTTGATCTACTGACGTTAAAATGAGAATATTTTTACATCAGTGTCACCATATTATTTTGGAAATCATTATTTCTGGTTAAATATCAATGTGTGGTAAACACTTCGTCCATTTACCATGCTCTACCCCTTTCCCAAAGTAGAAAACCTCTACCATATTGGATGGTGATGTGAACTCCTTGATTGAAATTTGATTACAGTATTTTGATTCATCCTTCCTTTGATTAATCCATGGATATAATTTCCTAATACTATTATCCATTGTATATTTCAGTCATGTTTTTGATTCTTATTCATAATGATATCATGAGGTTGACACTACTCAATTACACAAATTTTTCCTGATTGAGCAGTTACCAAAGGTTAGAGATATAAGTGGAATTGGTCAGATCTTAAAATATATAGATAATTGGGTGTTAGAAAATGAAATTTCCCCCACATTCAAAATAGAGGGAATATCATTTTTGAGTCATAATATGTTTATAATCCAGTGAATCCCATATATATCACAGGGTAACATATTACTGGGGCCTAATTCATCTGATGCTTATTACCTCTGGAATCAAATGTTCATCAGGTGAATTTTTGATTTTAATGAACTGAGAGATGGGTATCACATCCTTAGGGTCTTATGGGGACATGTTAGTCCCATGAATTATTTCAATTGGATACATGTTGTCCATAGGTAAGAATCTTGTGTGGAGATTTCAGTCACATGATTAACATATTGTTTTGAAAAGATTGTTACATTAATAACCGCTTATAGTGATTTGTTAGCCACTGGTATAATGTATTATTAAGATAGGGTAATGAGGTTGTGTGTGTTCGTTGGGGGATTATAACACCGTTTAATTTCATCCATACATTTTGAGAAATAAAAATAATAATAGTAGTGTGGGGTCATCAGGATTGATCGACATAGGTGTTTTCTAGGTCTGATGGGATTGGCCCTAGGGGAGGAATCCTACAAGCCATATTAAGATATAGGGATCAAAATCCACATAGTTTGAGTTCACAACTAATGGTAATGTGATTGGACCAATCCATGGTGTTTTACATCACGTGTTAAATAAGATATAGTATGGAATTATGTATGGATTATTTATAAGTGATACCTAGGATAGGGGGTGTCATCCAATTACAGTCATACATGAGGCCATGTATATTCATCACATCATGGGATAGAGTTTGACATCATGTTTTGATGATATAATCATGCAGCTTAACATAATATGTCTTGGAGTTTGGTCTATCCAGTTTAAAGTAATACAACACATACATAGTGGATTCTATGCCCATGGAGACAATATCATATTGGGAGAGAATGTTGAAACACTATACCTCCACAAAAGGAATTGTGGGAAATTACCCATGATGATTCCACATTCAGTGTTCATGTTCGTAGTAAAAATTTGTATTTGTAAAGAATTATAAATAAAAACAACCATGTTATGGTGACTCTAAGGGTCCTGAAATTAAGGTTACTTTTTTCTAAATCATGGGATGATACAAACAAATAATCCATGTATGGAGAAAAGGGTCCAAAAAGTGTTTATTATCCTATTTGAAGTGAAGTTCATTCCAAAAATGAACTATGTTTGAGTCAGTATAGGGCCATTAAAAAGAAAAAATTCCCAAAAAATGGGTTTGGTGATTTAAGGAAATAGAAGGGGACCAGTTATATGCTATACTATAAAGATATGGTTACTTGATGTTCTAGTGGTTTTTGAAGGTAAGTCCATAATGAAACATTGGTAACCTTCCATTAGATGATGTCATTGTTTCCATGGGGAATTATTCATGAAGGATATGTAGACATTGAAATGGATAAAACATTGAGGAGTTTTTCTCTTGCATGACTGATGTGAACTACATGAGAGTAATGTCGACCAAGGTCTGGGAGCCTTAATATCCCCATTAAACGATGTTAACGAATGATGGATACCAATAGTATTCCACTTTGGCTCGTGAAGGATGAAGATTTCTAATATTTAAAGATTCTTTTGGAATTACAAAGGTAATTTCCCAATAAATTTTATATTAAATTAGATAATTATTTTCACTATGTAATTCGGAAGATAATTGGCATAATGGATTCAATATATTTAAAGGGAAACCCTTCTCCGAATATAGAAGACCATTGTACGGAGGAATATAGTATTTGAATGATTCCATCAGCTGTAAGGAAATGTTTTTTGGTGCATTGGTGACCTTCGTGATGTAATTTACCTTCATAATGATTTCGACCACCATGAATCCAACACCTTTGGTATATTTTGTGCCTCTTTATGCCTAGATTAACCTTGACCTATCTATGCATTCCTCGTTGTCTCTCGTAAACATGTATTCCAGCTTCATTTCCCTCTTTTATTGTACATTAACAACAGAGAAGGAAATAATATCAGGATTAATCAGCACCATATATTCATCCATGAAACCCTAATCTAGGATTTCATTGTATAAATAATATGTATTTAAAGGATGTGATATAGAATAATATCTCTTAACGTCATTTAAAAATTTCCAACACTCAAGGATTTATTAAATTTTTCCTCTATATCAATGAAAATTACAAAGATAAATGAGTGGAATTATCTATTTCAAACAATAATAAATAAAAATGGAGGAGTTTTTTTAGGGTAGAAAGCATGTCATAAAATTATAGAAAATTTTAATTACATCACCTACTTTGGGAAAACAGATCAAAAATATCATTACAAACCATAAACCCTCCAAAAACATATAAAAATAACCAAAAATTCCAATAATAAAAAAAACGCAGCCTAATCACCTTCATGAATTAAAATCTCCATATAAAATAGTAAAATAACTCAACCTAAGTGTGTTATCTTATCCACACTATTAGGATTACCACACACATAATTTTATATTTTTTCTAATTTTTTTATAATTGTATTCATTTGAGAGTGTATATCATTCTTATAGTTCTATGTGTCAACATGTATCTGTAATATTTCAAAAATGACCACACTAGAGATATATGTGTTCTAGAAAATACCTTATCATTTTTATCCAAAAAATAGAATATGTTTTCATCTATATTCCAATCATACTCTAATTAATTATGCTACTAACTGATCACTTAGATAAGTTCATGCTAATACAAATTTAATTTTTTTTATCATAATAGAATTTTTGAACTAAAATGAACCTCTATAATAATGGAAACTAATTGTAAATATCATAAATAGGTTCAACAATTTTTTGTGTACCCACGTATTGAGCATATAACTTCCCTTTTTTTAGTGAATAAAAATTCCACAATAATGGTGATACATTCAAAAAAACGAATTCAATATATATGGATTGATGACAATGATATGTGTATGATTTCAGAATGATTTTGGATATTTCTTTTAACATCCTGACAATTTTTATCATCTCATTAGTTTCTAAAATGATTCATTGTTAAATTATTGATGTTTCTCTATAACCAATAAAATAATGTAGATATCAAAAAAAATTGTCATACAATGACACATACATGGCCATATTTATAATTTCTTACAATATGTTTTTTAGAAAAACATCCAAATATGTAGACTTCAATCACATTAACAACAAAATTAAATCACATAATCTATAATAATATTATCTAGAAACTGAAATGTGTGCACTTACCACCCATTAGTCTTTTATTATTACGTGTGATCAATGATAACATGCATCCATGTTTTTTTTCATGGACATAAAAAACCATAATTTTAATATATAGTGTCAGTATGAGATGGTAAAAATTCATTCCCCTTTAAATTTAAAAACATATTAGATATTTATCATTTCCATATTGTCTATTATGTTTGTCTTCCATATTGGGGTTTAGTTTAAGGATTTCATGAAACATTAGAGAATCAGAAAAATAGAATCATTCTTCTGATATGATTTTCAAAAGATGGTGTAAAAATTTTATAAATTATTTTTCCCATTAATATACATATATAATAAATTCTAAAATATTTACAGATATATGATAATGATCAACATTGAACTGTTGATCACTAATTCATCAAAAAATGTACTCATCCCCCTTCCCCATCTAATCTGACCATCATACATGTTCCTTTATATTCAAGCATGTTTTTTCAATAAGCATGTGTATTGCCAACATAGAATAATGTTATGTATAATGTAGTTTGTCATGGATTGATAAGGGAACATAAAAAAGATCTCTAATGTGAATTAATAATTTCTATTCTATTGTCAACACATCAGCTGTCTCCCATCAATTGAGACATGACCTCTATATAGGGAAATAATTGTATGACTATGGATCCACATTAAAGTATTCAACAAAATTAGGAATATAAGTGACCAGAGAGAAAAAATTTATTATCATACTCAATAAATTACACATTCATGTCATAAATTGATCCAATAAAATTCCAATATTCATGGGATAATCTATGACATCAATACATAGCATTAAAATTAATGCATCAGCCAATAAATTTGTATTCCTGAGTGTATTATCGATTTCATTATAAATTATCTATAGGTACTATATATAACTTTTTCCCCCAGGTTCAATTTCATAATTAAAATATATGATTCATTGATTTTTTATCTGTGAACATATTAAAAAATTCACAAAATCAGTGGTGAACCCATTTTATTTTAGATGAACTATAGTAACATGTTCTAGATCATGGGTCAGATAGTTCATTCAATGAATCCACAATTATCATCAGTCATAAACTAAAATGTGAATAAACAAGATGAGAAATTATTCTAATAAATATCTAAATGCAATATAAAATCATATTTTCCACCTAGTTTTCAAATAATTAATATAGTCTCCATGATGATCCAATCCTTGAGTTCATAAAAATGTTTCTAACAATAATCTAATCAGTATAGTGGAATGAAATTCTTATAAAATACATCATCGATGATGTTACCCATGGGAAAAAAGTAACCATAATATCCTACTAATATAAGAGAACTCCATACCTAAATGAAATTATTAAATTGTTTATAATATGTTATGGAACAAATATTATCAAAATCAATCAATATGACATTTTTATAATGATTTTTCCAAGTAATTAATCTTCTTATAATTAGATGTAACATTTTAATAATTTTGAATAAATATGGTGATATTGTATAGTATATAATAAAATCTCCAAGTTTCATTTACAGATATATTTCATATGGTAAAACAAAATTATTTTCCCAAAAAATAACACAATAAATAATCCTTGTAACATTGAACAATATGATTCATAAAACACATGAATAGTATTTGGAAATTAGGGAGATCAAATGTCATGACCATGTATTCATCTTAATTAAATGAATTTTTTAAATTTTTCTTTGGAAGAAACGCATTCCAAACTCATAGTCGAAGAACCCAAATCAATGATCAATTTTGGAGAACTATTTGGTGCCCCTTTGTTGATCAATAATATAATAAATTATAGGAATAGATTATTAATTATTTATCATAAATTGATGTTTCATACGATATATGACAGATGTTTAGAGTGTTTAATCAACAATTTAATTAAATAGCACTAGATCTGCCTAAGGTGATGTAATTGGTCTTATTAAACCCATGGTTTCCAATTATTTTAGTCTCATTTATATTAGTTCAATTCTATATAATCTATTGTAATAAGGTTCATTATTTTATTAGGCTAACAATGAATTACAATTTTATTTTGTTTTGTTAGACTGGAGAAGCAATCTAAAAATTAATTGAAGTATTAATATAATATATCAATAAAAATAATAATTTTCAATAACATCAATAGATTAAAAAGATATTACCAACCACATATAAGATAAAATACATTACAATTATTATAATTTTCCCACTTTACCTACATTAATGCCTCATTCCCGTATAAAATAACTCAATAACTAATTTAAGAGATGTATAATTTACTTTTTAGTTGTAACTGTTAATGTGATCCTTTACATCTATAAGGAATTATATTCCCATTATGAGATCAATGATTCCCATTCAAACATGATGAAATCACATAAAAATTTGAATTATTCTATGTTTATGGATCATTCAAAATAGTTAAATACATTTTACTCTCATTACATAACCGGTTCCATGATACAAATAATTAACGGTCTCATTTTTATAGATAATAATGGTTGTCTTCCAACATATGAAGTAATAAATGAATAGAAATAATTAGTGTCAAATAAAACATGAATTATGGTATAGCTAAGGAAAACTTTACCTTTAATTTTTAAAGGATATAGGTGTTCAATTAGAAAACTCTACTCTTCTATATATAGATTCTTATGAACTCCCCTAACCAATTATTTCTCCCATAATAAGGGGTTCCTATTTGGGATCCATTTTTTTCATGAATTTCCCTATGAGCCTTTATTATAAGGGATATAATTTCTATAATGATTGAATTATTATTTAATATAATAACACAATAACATAGAAGAAACATCACCACACATTCACATCATGATATATGGTAAATAGTGAATGATATAACCTTTTCTACAACATTTATATAATAACCATTATATTTTCATTTATTCCATCTTAATTTGATCCATTGATCCACATTAGATACAATAATTTTAGTTACTTTCATGTGTTAGAAATGAAACTACTAATTAGGATTTATTCTTCACTTGTATTGTACATATGTAAGAACTATCGTTTGTTTTTCTTATTTTCATCATAGGTGATCCAACACATTTCATGGTGGACCAAGTTGTTCATTTCAATAAAATAAATTAGAATTTATTTCTACTATAACATATAATTTTTTACAATTTCTATGTAATTATAGATAAAAACAGTAATTAATCGAGAATTATTTTAAGATCATAGACCCACTTAGAACATCCATTCGTTAATTGATTCTATGGATTCCAAAAAATGTGTAAAAATTGGAATCAAAGTAAAATGGGAACATTATTTTTGTATCTCACAGTTTTAAAAAAAAAATTTGTGAGAAATAGATTTATCTCAACAATAGAAAGGAATATAAGAAGAATTTATTTATTAATACTCCTAAAATCTATCCCAAGTGGGTCCTTAGTTGAATTTAGCTTTAATACCTATATCCCAATATTTTTTTAAAATACATGTGCATATATATAGTGAGATTAGAATTGATATCAGCTAGATTCCCTAGTAAAAAATATATATTATTCTTACTCAAATAAAATGATTCTTCTTTTAGAGGTATTGAGTCAGCCCAAAATATATGTGTGTTTTTACATTGAAACTATTTAGAGTGATTCACATGACATGGTTCCTTTGGTAAATTTCTTATTTTTGATATACATGAGATATTATACAATGACTATAGAATGATTTTTATTTGAATTTTGGTAATGGAGAACAACATTCTCAATATCATCTTCTCTTAAGATTCTGTGTCTTTTACCATGGGATTATAACCACAAAGAGAGAATTTTGGGTGTCAACTTAACCACGACCAGTTGCATGATTAAGAGGTCTAATTGAACACCTATAAACACACTTCCATGTGACATTTATTGGTTGATCTCATATAGATTATGATTAATTTTTATGGTACTATTTCCTAGTAAAATTAGGGCTTAGGTGAATATGTTTTATAATACCCAATATAAACATTTACAAATACTGATATAAGTAGAACATAAATAATTTAGACTTACATTATAGTATCAATGAGTAATAATGTTCGGGGTTGGATTGAATTCATTATTTTTATGCCATATGCTTTAGATCAATTATCACATGTAGTAAATCCTTCTTAGGTTTGATAATTCATGGCACCCAAATGAGCCTTTTTAAAAATGGATGTGTGGGAAAATTACATTTCTTATCCAATAGACTAAAAAATTAAATTAGTCATGGAGTACACATTCATAGAGAAATAATCACCTACCATTATCAAGATTTGGAAAATAATTTTATCCTTTTTGAGCTCTTTAATGCACCATGTAGTGGGTATATTTCTATTAAGTATTTTATACTATGTAATCTGACCTCTAACAATCTCTCTTAAACTGAACTTATCTCAAATTAATAGATACATTCAGTAAATAATATATTTTCCATTCTCCAATTCTCAAAAAATGAGATTTGTTTATATAATATTTGGAAGGTGGGCCTTAAAACTGGAGGAATAATAATAATAATTGAATGAATAAATAAGAATTAGACATAATTTAGGGGTATGAGATTTATAAAGATAAATTTTATAATTATTTGCACATAAAATTTCACAAAATTATAGATAGTGAGTTAATATAGTTAAAACATAATGAGGATGAACCCATTGATATATATAATGAAAACATCTCAAGGATCTCAATATAAATGTATTTTTTTATCTCTGATCTATAATGTAAAATAAAACATTTATTATGGAAATTAAATACTATTATTTGAAATGCATTGGATATAAGATAGTTTGGATGTTAGAGATAAATTGGTAATTGTGTGATAAATATGGGGATGGAATATGCAGATTCTCAATACAATATTTCTTGGAAATGGAAGGAATAATAATATGGGAACCCTAATAGTTTGTCACGTGGGTGGACAAATTTTAACCCCCTACTCACCAAAACTGTGGGATGAAGCACCCATGAACATCATATAAAGAAATAGAGATTTTTGTTAAATTTTTTAATGTAGGAAACCAATCCCAAAACCAATAATTAATAAAATTGGCCACAATCACCATTGAAATTGAGGGAGTAACCAGAATATTGTGCATCAAGTGAAAAGAATTTTAAAACAATATGAATCATTTCTCTAACCCCCGAGCCAATGAATAAAATCTGCTCCAATAACAAGCCAAATAGAGTGAATTGGGAAGAGCATTCAAGATCTCTACCACTGAGGATTTTAAAAATAATGAAGTGATGAGAGGTTAACATACTCGTTATTCTATAAGATCAAGTACCTATTTTTATTTTTTTCTTGTCAAATTATATTAATTCAAAAAATATCGTTAGGGATGTGGAATATCCAACATTAATGACTGATATCGAACTATTTGTAAAATCAAATAATTAATAAGTTATAAAATATAGGTTTTATAAATATTTTCTAATTATGATTTTTTGGATTATGCTTCTTCAAGATATAATTCTAATCCACACTTTTGATTGTGACGCGGTATTGGGTATTTATTTTCTATACTTATATCAACACTAGATCAATTGTTGAGAGAATGAGATATAATTTCATATTCCAAATCATCCAATTCTCTTCTACCATGGTATAGATGATCTACCCTTGGATGAAAACTCTATTATATGGATTCTGTTACCTTATAATGATGGAATCTTGACTCAAAAGACTCATCTAGAAGTCATAATTTATGAAATTCTTTTTATATAGGAATATACTGAATGTAGTTTTGGATGAAATACCAAATATTCCTATAATTCACGGAGTATCATTCTCAATTATGTTTATATATATAACTATACCAATATTAATGACTATATATTTAATGAATCAAATTTAATAAGAGAAATTAAATAAACCTTTAATGGATAATTAATAAAAATGTTTTACACTCCTAAGCACTACACAATGGGCACACCATACCAATTTATTAAGAATATGAATATATTGATGCATGTTTTATAAAAATATAATGTATAAAAAATTAAATGTTACTAATTATTATATAATACCAAATATCAATGACATGTTATATCAAATCATATGTGGTCATTACATATCAAATATTGACCTTCATTTTAGATATCATCGGTTATGTGTTAAAAAGGTGGCTATTTCAAAGACAAAATTATTAACGAGGCTTAGAAAATCTGAGTGTATAGTTATTTAATTTGGATTGCCTAACTACATCACCATCATCATGGACCTAATGAATAAATTATTTATATATAACCCATTGTATATTTTGGTTGTATTTATATATGATTTCCATATATGCTCAATGATTATTGAATATAACAAATATAATTTGTGTTAATTTTAGGTGACCTTTAGAAAGTAACCAATGTATATCAATTTTTGAAAAAGTAAATTCAAGCATCAAAATTAGTCAATTTTGTGTCATATAATCTTACGAAAAGGTATATATACAAATATTTCAATTTAATGTGTTATTAAAAAAATTCTGAGATCAACCACCATAATCGTGATCTATATATTTCATTGGATATAATGATATAGCTGATATTTGGTGATTAAATATTTAGGTAGATTAAATATACTAACAATATTAACATGGAAGAGAGTAATTTTACTTTATATGGAGTTAAGTGAAGAATTTTTCAAGGAAATGATGATGAGGATGGTCACTATTTATATACATAAATTTCCTTTAACTTGGGAAGGGTTTTCATTGAAAATGACTCCGGAAATATGAGCATGAGATGTATCCTAATGAAAAAGAAGTTAATTTCTTTTTACTACTGAAAAATAAAATATATTGATAAAAATATCTTGATTGTTGATTTGGAGCTTTTGTTTTTAGTATTTTTATTTAAAATGTTACAGAATTATATTAATAATAGGGATATTTATACCTACCACTTGTGTTGGAAATATATATTCACATCTAATTTAATAATTTTCCAAATAAGATGGTTCACCCCATCAATGATTTTGAAAACTCAATACATTTTCACTTGGAGAATGAATAGAAGGTAGTTAATGCTCTATTTATGATCGAACATGCTACATAATTCATTATACAGATTGAAAAAGAAAAAATATTCATGAATTTAATGTTTATGAATCATCAAGTCATAATAAGAGGAAATAAATAGCTCTTACCAAAATAATTTCCCAACTATTCATTTATTAATATATCAATGAATCCAAAAAATATAATGTATATAAATTAAAAACATGGAGAATATTATAAATTTTAACATTGATAATGATTTATTTTATCTGTTTTTTGACATGAATATGTGTCCCATAAAAGCTATAAATAATGATGGAACAATTGGTTAATGCACATAGATAACCTTTTTCTAATAATTATAAAATCATGAACATGTATAGAGATATAAATAAAATATTATTATATGATAATATGAATATAAAACTTTAATAATTTGTTCATTGATTCTTGGTATGGTTTCATGTTTGATGAATGAACAAATCCATAGGGTATGTTGCAAATATTACCTTTACAATTATTAAAGTGGGAAAACCTAAAAATGAATTTAATTTTAGGACTCCCAATAACATATTATTTCCACAATTCTATATAGGTTTTCATCAATCACCATACAAAATTAAAAGATTTTATTTCCATAAAAGAAGATATCTTTTTCAAAAAAATCACCATGATATACATATATATTTTAGTGAGGGTACACGGAATAACAATAAGAATAATATTTGATATGGAGATATTGTTCACATTTTTATTCTAGAGATTTATTCATAATGATTTAGATACATAGATTTTTTTCATATTTCTTATCATCATGGAACATATGTCCTTTCTATCCGGACCATCCAAATACAAGATGATATGTTTAGATCATGTTTTATAGATTTACAAGGATGCTAATATCAACTCCTTCTAACGTATGTTTACTTATATAACCACACATTCCATTTTGGAATCTATAGGAAAATGTATGTGGTTCTGTATGGGAAAATATGTATAACTCCAACATATTGGGATATAGTTGGACAGATGAGTCTAATAGGACCTAAACATGCTCAAGAAATAACCTAGAATTTTCAATCCATTCATGGAGAAATGAAAGAGGAAAAAAATAGAATGAATAGTTTCAAATATAATCCTTAAAATTATATAGATTTTTGATTTTATCATAGGGTTCTTCATTGAATATCACTGCAGAATACGGTTTTGTCATTAAAAAAAGTGGTAAATTATTCAATATATATATCAGTCCATTCAAGATCCTTGATCATATTTTTCGTTTATATGATCACTTACCATTTTATCTACTTCTCTCTCGAGATCCCAATGCTTTCCATGTATCACTTTTTAGGAAGTTCATGCGAGATCTAGTATAGATTCAATGATCAGAATCAAAGAATCATGAATATGATGTTTCATATAAAAATCCACCGATATAAATATTAGATTGATGAATAAATGTTCTAAATAATTGATAACTCATATAGTCAAAATTATATGGAGATAAGATATATTTTAGGAGGATACATGGGAACCTGAGAATGTGAGGAGAGAAAGGTACCCTCACTATTTTTCTCTAATGTAATAAACTTTTGAAGATGATGTTATTGTTAATGGGGAAGAATATATTGAATGATTGTTTCTACCATAAATTAAAAATATGTTTAATAGATTACTCCACACAAAAAAAAAACAAAAAAAGGTTTTTGTTAGATAATCATATAGTAGTGGTTGATAAATAGTAGTACTAAAATGTTGAAATATAGTTTAAAATAAAAAATAATAAAGTTCAACATAAATATTGTCTAAATCAATATAAAAAACTAATAAAATATTTTAATAAAATATAATTCATTCCACGTATAATATATTTTGACATTGATTTAAAATTATAACGAGACTGTTTAGTAATTAATAAAAAAACAATTAATTTACCAAACTTCGTTTTCCTATAACAATATTTTAACTATATTTAATATTTTTTATAAAAATTAAAAACTTTAAATTTTACTATATTATTTTTTAAAAATTATCGTTTTTATTTATCATTTTTATTGTAGAATAAGGAGAAATTTTTAAATCATTCTAAAAGCCTAAATTTTTGATGAATAGTGAAAAATATGTTTATTAAAAATATAATAAATTGTATGAAATTGTAGTAAAATAAGAATGAGTTAGAAATAAATTAGATATTATTTTAGGGGAAAATATTTATTTTATAAGGTATTTTTTATTTTAAAATTTTATTTATTAATTTTCAAAACAATAGTTTTCATTTTTTTAATTAAAATTGTATTTTTATAAAAATCCATTTTAATATAATATAAATTTAGTATTTAAAATATATATTTTAACGACATTTAAAAATATAAAAAACCTAATGTATTTATAATTTCTCCCTATTGGTCAAAATTTATATATGAATTTCCATTTATTTTTGGTTATAAATGATGAATTGCCTATGTAAAAACTTATTACCATGGTTGGATGCAAAATTATAAAAAAGCGTATCATAAGTGGTGATGGGAAAAACATCTCAATAACATATTTTAATTTAGATGTTTATTTATTTATCACCATTGTATATTATCTTCAATATTATTTCTATATTTTAAGTCATTTTACTTGATTTTAAATTTCCAATGTTGGAATTTTTTTGGCTATTTCAAAATTTCCACACCATTTCACTTACAAAAAGGTCTCTCCTCTCCTCACATTCCCTCACAAATAAACACATATGTGTTGTAAAATATCTTCAAAAAAATCTCTTTCACAATCATATACACCTTAATGATGTTTTTTCATATTCAAATTCCATCATTCTATGTTTAAATCCCCTTCACAATGTATATAAATATGGAAGTGGGGTATAAGTTCCTAACCTATTTACCTTTTTTAATTGTCTTATATTTTCCTTGTTATAAAATCATTTATCAATGTTAAAATGAAAAAATTAGTATCAATATTACATATATATCTATATATGTTATTATAATAATGTTTCAAGAATTAACCGCCCTCCAATTTTCTTTTAATTAAAATGGGAATAAAATTAATGTGATGTATAGACTACCGCATCAATCAATAAATTTTTTTATATTCCTTCACTTAGAACCATGTTTATTCTTATTTTATACATTATTATTATATATGATAAATATAATTAATATATATATCATTGATATGTTTCTTTATTTATGAGAAAACCATTATCGAACCTTTTTAAGTAATCCACCAGTAGTAGTAAATAACACAATACAATTCATTGTCTGTTTCATATTTATAAAAAATTACATTAAATCTAATTAAATTGAATTATAATATTATATATAGTTATAAAAATTGATTCTATTACCATCAATGTTTGGGATATTTGAAAGGTTTTATAAAAATAATGACTAACAATGCTTTTATGAACCTTGTTAAAAAGTATACATTATTAATATCCAATGATTAAAAGTGATAATAACAATGAAATACATGAAGAGAATTGTTTTTAATAATGATATTCAATTAATATATATATATATACTTACTAATATGGTTCTATAATAAGTAGTTTCTATTTTTATCAAAATGATATAGGATATTAATTCACTTCTATGTAAATCAAGGGTTATAATAAGGGGCATGGAATCACAAACTACTTACTCGGTGTTAAGAAACTTTTCCTAGATTTCTTTCCCCTATGTTCACTATAATTTTAATTTTAAAATTATTTTATGTTTTCATTTTTTGCAAATTGTTTTATCCAAATCCATTTTCCTAAAAAAAATTTCAACTTATGATTCTTTTAGAAATTTCAAGGGATACCATTTTTTTTAAAAAAATTTCTTGATTTCATATTCATAAACATCTAAATATCTTTCTCAAATCAATTTATGGTTCAATGTTAATACAATATATTCATTAATTTTATGGTTATTTTATTTGATTGTGTATTCAATATAAGATGATTTAATTCAGGATATTATTTTACTCCATTTTCACAATTTATGAAACCCATTTTATTTTAATGGGATAATTATGAAAAATTAATGATTCACATATTTTTATTCTATGAAATAAATTTGATTACCATAGAATCATTACAAAAGATTATTATTTTCCATTTGAATGTTTTATGATTCCTTTTTTATATACGTGTGTTCTTTATGATGATAATAATGAATGACGTTTTTAAGGATCATTAATGTGTGGATGAATAATGGGGTGTGCTCAAATTTCTCCGTCCAATGCATTTTTTGGGCATTATATCAAATGATATGGGTATTCTGGTGTAAACTTTACAATCTCATAAAAATGGTCACCAATTATGTGGATCATTACTATAATTTGTCGATGTTATAAGGATTCCGTCACATATAATTTATTATATTCATTTTGATCATATGATCTTATTATTCAAGTAATATTTCCAATTAATCAAATTCATGTTAATATAGTATATTTCAATGTTGATCTAACATCACTTTATGTTTTCATTCCTTATACAATGGAACTCACTTTTGTTTTATAGTCATTACTCATGATGTTATTTTATTTACCTTATTCTCATGTAGTTTACTTAATCTTGGGAATCCATCCTTTATTAAATGTTTATTCACCACATACTAAGAATTATTTCTAAACCCTTTCATATGTGTTCATTCCCCGAGTAATGTGGATGAGTCATACTAATGATATATTTAGAAGATGGTCTGGTTTAGTGCCTTTTTGTAAAATTGGTCACATGTATTTTGAAATAATAGAATTATTTTCCAAGTCTCCAAAATGATGAAACTATCAATCCATGGAATATTATAAAATATGATACGTAATGATAAAAATCATAAAATGAATTAAAATAATGACATGTTTATTAGGGTTTAATATATTTAACATTAATGTGGGAGAAAATCACATTTTCCCCAAAACAAGTGTTGATTTTTCATCTACTAAAATGCATCCAAAATCTATATAATTTAATGTAACATTTTGAAACATCTAGAAACTCAATCCAATACATTTCATGTATTGAAAGTAATGATTATTCATTATCAATTATATAACCAGGGGTGTTATAATATGATACCCGTAGTGTGGTATACGTAGTGTATCTTTTTAGGATTTTTTGTGACATTGATACTCAAGCTTTGTATTGGAGTTGAGGTTTTCATTTGATGTTGTTGTTTTTAGTCACTCATATATGTGTTTATTATAGGTAATATTGCCTATAAAGTGGGTTTATATAAGCATTTATCCCCATTATCTTTATAATATGGTGGAATGGGAATCATAACAGGAAGTTGTGTGTTGATGATTATATTTATATTCTTGGTGATGATATTTTGGTTATCATCAAATGATAGCAGAAAAGACGAGTGATATCAAAACCAATATATCATGATGAATGGATTTGAACTTATACATTACTGGTTTGTTGGTAGTGGTTTTATATTTATGTTATATGTTAGGAAATAAGGATTATATCTCCTTTTTGTTGCAATATAGTGATATTTGTTCATGTTCATCGCTTCCTAGGAAAAATCACGAAAACAATGTTGGATAGGTCATTATCCTTATTCCCAACCCTTCTAGAATCAGTGTATAACAATGAATATAATTCAATATTGGTTTTGATATCTATGATTTTTTTACACAGAACAACTATATATAACACCCATTGAAAGTGGTGATCAAAAGATCCAACTACTGAAGACCCATTTGATAGACCAATTTGGGATGGCTATAAATATTTCATGGGTTTTCCTTTATATTTAGTGGTAAAGGAATCTAGATGGGGAACCGATTTAGGTGCTGAGGCATGAAAATACATTCATGGAGGAGACAATGTTTTCTATTGAAATTATATCATTGAGATGAGTTGAATCCAATAGATTTGTTGAAGGACAATGTTTTCCACTATGATCCTTGATTACAATATTCTACTAGATCTCTCAAATATATAGATGAATAATGTGTGTTAAAGGGTTTTATATTTGGACACATGGTTTTCTTTTATGTTTCCATATTGAGGATCTCTAGTTGATTCCTCTTCGTAGGTGATAAGGGTTTAATTTTTGGAGGAAATAGTAATAATGAATTTTTATCAGACATAATTAACTCATTTATTTGATTAATTTTTACAATATTCATGAATCTCTTCTGAAATATATATTGGAAGATTAGTTTTATATAAGTGGTTTCTTTTTGTTAAAAATTGGCCATTATTCTTCATGTCGTTAATTTTAATTTTTCTATACTGTAAAAATGTTTATGAATTGTTATTAATGAATTTTAACTCCTAGTATCATTGTAAACTGTAATATAAAGACAAATGTTCTTTATTTGGGGTTGATTTAATTTAACCATCACTTTTTTTTATTATAATGATCCATTGTGGTAATGATGATGGAAGATAAATTATTTTCTATCCCTCTTCCCTCTCTATCTCTCCATTTATCATTTCACTAAAAGTATTTGACATAGATTATTGATGAAACTATAATATGAGTCAGTTCAATCATAGTGATCCCTCGGTGTGGTGGTTGATATTATATTATAGGTTTTGTAATAAGGTGTTGAACAATCAATATAAACACATTTTTAGTGGTAATGATGGACATTGTAATAGGTGGTTATTGAGAATGAAGATTATGCATGATATAGTAGAGTATGAATAATTGAGAGAAATGAGGGGGATCACATGGGGAAAAATTGAAAGTGTATTTTTAATTCATATAAAAATGTATAAAAATAATTACAATTTTATATTGATAATTATTTGTGTTTGATAGTTCATGGTAAATGGTCTACTAGAGTTGGGTGTTCTGCTTGAAGGGTTAAGTGAGAAGATACATAGGTCAATAAAAATATATATAATTTATATATGGTAATAATGGGACATCCCAATATGTATAAAGACAGACATAATCAAATGACAATAACACAAAATATTATTATCATTGCATAATCATTATTTGAACTATATTTGGTTCAACATTAATGGTTTATGTTGGTAGTGTTGCATGAATGTATTCCACTGCATAGTCACTAATAGAGAGATATATGTGTATATATTAATAATAATAATTAAAATGAAAATAATAATATTTTTTTATTGTTGTTATTACTCGTGTCTAGTTTCATAACTAAGTGATACTCGTCCACGACACCAACATCCCAACCACATGTGATTTACCATATATAATGGAAGATTTGTTGTGTCATTAATTATGTATTATTGTTAGCAACAATAAAATAAAAATTATAGCATACCATAATTGGTACATTGTATTTATATGTCTAATTGGTGGGGTTGTACCAAAAATATAGTTGTTCACTAATGTAGTGGCTATAATAGGGAATTATAGTGGGACACTGTGTTGTACTATGGGAGTTGACATAGTTGTTTATTGTGGATTAACATTTGGGTATCTATATTCGTTAATTAAATGGATGTAGGTCCCCATTGAAGGTTTTGTTTGGTCTGATTCACATATAGGTAGTCAGTTCATGCATGCATTAGTATTCCTAAGGATTTATATCCCTAAATTCAAACATACATTATTATTATTACATATATTGGATGAAACATCATTATATTTGAAATTTGTATAGGGAATCAAGATATATGAGTTTAGATGTGTGGTTCGTGCCCAATATGTAATATATTATTCGATCTCCTGGAATGAAACCTTTGTCACATCCTGAAACATCAATTTTATTTTTGATGAAGAAATTCATATTTTCATTTAATATAAATTTCTAACAAATGAATAATCCTATTTTACAAAATTTACATATAAACTAAAATGATACAATTAGATTATCCATATGATGACCTTTTCAAGTAAGGATGGTGTTTCTATAAAAATTTACATCATGGGAGGGTCACTTGGGATATATAATTAAAATTTGTAATTTGGAAGTATAGTAGGTCCCTCTCTATTAAATAGTTCAATTTCCAATACTAAGGATCTTTATTATATATAAAATCTTTCATCCCCACTAACCATTTAATTCTCATGAAGAAATTTCTCTATCAGTAAATATGGGTCTTTTACCCATCTATATATGATATAATATTGATATCAATGTTCCATTCCTCCCATTACACATTTAGAGTCAATGAAAACTAGATTTATCAAAAAATAAATTTCACTATGAATTTCCCAGCCACACATGGGTCACTATATTTCGGAGATAATGGGTGGTTGGTCCCATAAAACCATTCCATGGTGAATAATTATCAATGATATGATTATATTATAAATCTATGTTTTTATCATGTCTCATTCCAAAATCCTACTACGGGATAGGTCCCTAGTATGCTACTGATCGATTGTTCATTTTCATTGATATAAACATTAGTATGATTTAAAGGTCCTACATCAATAGAGTTATATATATGATTCAAAAGTTCTTAAATAAATGGTATATTATATAGTTAAAATTGTTTTATTTTCTACTAATCCTTAAATAATTATTTTATAGTTAAAATAAATACTATGTGGAACACTCGAGTTTATAACCATCTGGTGAGGTGGTATATATTTTGATGTCAGGATCATGTTTATAAAATCAACTTCAAACATAACCTTATCCATGGGAATTGATCCCACATATTTTAGATTCAATTATTTAGACACCCCGTGAATTTTAATTTCATTTTACTGGTAGGTCAATTCTGTATTTATTTTTCATTTGATTTCAAATATTTTTACATTTTATTTTGAGTGTGAATTTGGATTTAGCTTATTTATTATCTTGATAATTATGTTATTATTTAATAAATATCATTGTTAATTAATAGTGGAAAATATTGAGTAAATGGAGGTCTTTTTGGAATATTCTTACAGTTATCTTGATGGTATATAGTCTCATGTCGAAACATAAGATTAATGGTGCATATAAAGGTTTACGGCTCAGATCTATAAGGGTTTCAAAAAATCAATCCATATTCACAAAATGAAAAAATATGGAAAAACTCAAAGAGTACAACCTAAATATAATTAAATTTTTTAACTTCATATGACTAATCTATTCACATCATGAATTATTATCCACACAATGAAAATTCTATATAGAGCTCCATTAGAAATGAAACTCACTCATTGATTCCATGAATATGTTCCCTAATCATATTTAGAAGTTATGATTTCTTCTAATCATTGGAGGGATTTAATTATTGTTTGATCACATGAACTTCGAATAATATGAATTGTTTTTAAAGGAGGATTCTACCATTAGAGAGGAGTTCATCCATTGTGAGGGAGCACTATAGTTTCAACAAGAATTATGAATTTAGTTATGTATTTCTTTCTACCTTCTTATTTTCAATAGTATAATGTTGTAATTGTTGATTTCTGTCCAGTTTAGTTCATTTCACTCCACATTATCTATATTCCTTTCTCTTATCAATGCTATGATGCATATTTATCATCAATGGACACTTGAGGATAATTGAAAAAACCCAAAATAGAGAGTGGTAAAAATATATGGTGATTCATACCAAGAATCTTTTATTTTACATTTTTCATTAGATAATTTTATTCAATTTTTTTATTATTCTTATGTTTATATTTCATTCACATTTAGTTCTTTGAAAAATTGTGTTTAATAGTTAAGAGAAATATCATCATCATAATGAAAAATAATTCCTGAAAAGTAGATTTTAATATTAATTTTTAACAGTTATTAGATAAAGATGAATTTTAGTTTTTTATCATCATATTTCCATGATGTGATGGGATGCAAGTGCATTTTAATGGGAATTGACCATATCTTTATGAATTGTAATAAATTTCGGCACAACTATTTAATTGTTTCATTATGTGGGTATGTTGATTTAATATATTTAATGAAACCACCCCTGAATAATGGTTCCCTAATATTTTACGTGTCTATCTTTATTAATTTTATTTTATGTTGACCACATTGTTTCGTTAATTAGTTTAATATAGATTTTGTGTTGTGATCCATAAAAGGAAATTATGACTCGAAATTCTATGGAGAGTTGATATATTCACCAAATATTCACAAAGGATTAACCACTTGAATCCTCTGTTATATGTCCTATAAAATAACGTGGTTTTAGAACTATAAATGTTAAAAAATTTCTCTCCCATGAAGAGGTAACAACACATCATAGACATATCAGTTTCAATGGCCAATTCCAGACTATATAACAACATATGGACAAGAATTATAGGTTATATGTGCATATTGATTGTAGGTGTGGGACTTTAGTTTGAGTAGCCCTTTTTGGAAGGCCTCAATGGGAATGTATCTTAATAAGGATGAATTTGTTTTACAAAAAATATGGACCCCTAATTGGTTTGGTTTATTAAAATGTTGAGATATATACCCTAATGTAGGATATTAAATCATTAGGAATATGAAAAAATACAAATAGTTATTATGTAATATGGACAGAGTGAAAGAGAGTGTTGTCTCATACAGAATATAGAATGATGAGAAAATATTTATATGATTTCCATATGAATATGGGCCATGAAAATCGTTTTAGATGGAATATGTCCCTTGTATTGGAATGGTTGTGGATTTCGTTTAGTTGGAACCATATGTAGGAATAATACATATTATGGTTAGTAAAAATAAAATACCATGTAATAGTAGGTGAATATTTTTGGCGGAAATGTGATAAAACCATGGCCATATTTTTTATTATCATTTGATAAAGAAATTTCCATGTAATTTTACATCATGGGATAATGAAGTTTATATAGTTAATGGGGTTAAAACTGGGACTGATTTGAGGTTGTGAAAGGGATACCCTTAAATAATCTTCGTGAGGAGTATGGTTCTATTAAAATGATATATGGATTCGAATTAATTAGAGGAGACCAAATTTTAATTTCACATAATTCAAGTTAATGGATGTACTGAAGGAAAATTGGACCATTGAAGAATATGTACATATGGGAATGAGATTTGGTATTACATGTAAGATTTCCTATAGTGAATGTCATTATCACATTGATGTCTCACTTGTATGATATCATCAATGGGATCATGGAGGTGCAATACACCTAGAAATGATTCCCTTTCTTGCATATATCTTTATTAGAATCACTCTGGCTTATTAAATTACTTATAATATAATATGTTAATCTTCATATAGGAGAGAATAATGTAGTTTCCTTCTTTTAGAGACCATAATTATGAATTGGATGCATTGATATGATAATTCATATGGTTCTACCAAATTGGGAGGAACATTTAGGAGAATTCTTTTGTCAAAGAAGTACATGATCAAAATAGGATACTCTGGCATGACGAAGGATATTGTATTATATATATATATATTTGGTTTTATATGAGGTACATAATAGTTTGGTTCCCATGTTGGGGGCCTTGTTAGGGGAATTATTTGAATTTAAATTAATGGGGACATGTTACCGTAATAAGATAATGAATGAAATGTGTTCACCAATGTGAATGAACTTGGTGTATCTTAAACATAGTGTAGATTATCGGAATAGGTGTCCTAAATTTGTGTGTGGGATAACGAGGCTCTCACTATTGATATTGTAAAAATTTATTCACCAAAGTGGTATTTGGGGGAAGTTGTATCCCTATAAATGGAATCAAAAAAGGCATCACTGAGTATATAGGGGTCTCTAGTTATGAAATTAAGAGAATAACCCAATATGGTGTAACTTGGTATGGGTACTTCACTATAGTATGAAAGATTTATAGTGGAATTTGTCTCAATGAAAATTTGTTCTAATAATATAATCTGTTATGTCTCAAATATGATATACTTTTTCATAATTTACTTTTTTAATCTTAATTGATCCACGATGATGGAATTAGAGATTTGGGATGGTAGATATTTGAGGTTTGTATTTTTATTTCATAGGATAGAAATGAGAATAAAATGCAAAATTTTTATTTGAAAAATATGAGACATATCCGAATAAGAGCTAAGAGATGATGAAAGTTCACATATGTTTTCTTGGGAATGGGAGGAAAGAATGATAGTAGTTCATGCAAGTCAACATTAGCGAGGGCCAGATGTGATCTATAGACTTGTTCATAAAAACTAGGGATTGTGTGGATGGGGAAATGTGATGTTAGTCACCTAGAGATAGGAAAATGAACATGATCATGTAGATTTGAGTGAAAAGATAAGGGAATATAGAGTGAGGTGAATAAAGTAGTGAAAATTCTTACACTTCTACAAACACCATAAAAATGAAAATTTTAACAACCATATCTATTTATATGAATTTCTATTTTCAATATAATATCAATTAATAGAATCCAGTGGAATAAAAATGTGCATGGATATAGGTTTCCCTTGTTTTAGGTGTTTTCCAAGACTAAAGATTTCCCAAAATAACCATAAATTAGGTTTCATGATTTTTAAATTGTTCTTTTCTAGAAGAGATGCCATCTACTGCACATTTTGAGGGGGATTTTCTCACCAAAAAATCCTATTGAAGGGATTTTTTAACTAATTCCTCATACCCATGTGTGAGTAGTAATTCATCTTATGTAGATCTCATTGGTGTCATTCTTTGTAATATAAACACACTTATCTAACCTTGGTTGGATTTTGTTATTAGATTATAGTGTATATCATTACTTCTATGAAACATTTTGTTGATAATATATTATAGTTTAAAAATATTCCCTTGGGAATGAAATTAAATTAGGATGAAATAATAATCATTTTAAGGTATCATAGTGAAGTTTTCTGCAATACATGATCATTTGGTAGGAATGTAGATTGGCTTGGCTGGGGAGAGGATTATTACCAAGTGAAGGATCTGAACAGAATGGGACTATTCACTCAACATATAAATTAATAATAATCCAAATGACTCCCAATGTGTAATATCAAGACTAACCGAAACAACTTATACATTATATGGAAATCTACCATGTAAATCATGATCTAAATGATACATCATCCATCGATGATATTCTATTATAAGTGCAAACACATATTGGTATAGGCATGTGAACCCTAACTATAAATATTTTTATCATCTATATGTATATTAATTGTGGTTTCATAAATCTTATTTGATCATAGATGTGTATTATCATATTTACCATCACCATAACCAAGTTTTAGTCCATTTATATATTGAATAATTCCCGAAAATTTGAGTCCTAAAGTCCTGAGATAGGAATTCTTACCATAAAAATTATAGAAGCGTTGGTCCATTAATATATATTTTACATAGATGACATGATATTTTGAGATTCATACATGGGAATTTTCTAATGAGTATCCCAATTTTTAAATTTACTAAGAAACACAAGATCCCAACTTCATTAAAATTTACCCAAATATCAAAGATAATTTGTGAGGAATGGACGAGTTCCCTAATGTTATCCTTGGCTTATAATCAATGAATAAATTTCAAGATTTTTTAAATGCATATGGTGGAGCTCACATTACATTTTTAATTACATTATATGTAATAAATTATTTTATGTCTCAAATGATAAGACTTATTGAGAATGAACTTGTGTTTTACTCTAGCCACCCAATATGGGTTTCAAATATGAAATGTTCTATACCAAAATATTTTTATGTTACCATTTTTATAACTGCTAAAATATTAATTCCTAGTAATTATATATTTGACTTCGTTGTTTTATTCATTTTATGTGTTTTTACATGGTAGATTTTACATCTCATCCCATGAGAAATTTATTTCCATGAATATTGATCCAACGTTGCCAATATTTTAGATATTCAAATTTAACCAATAGTGAGGTACTATAGAATCCACTAAGGGTAGTATAAAACCCATATTAATGATGATCATATCAACACTAAGGTAGACAACATCATGGAGTAGTTATCACAGTTTATAGTAATATTGAAAAAACTAATGGTTATACATTATTCATTAGATAACATTGGATAATGTTTTAGAGAATATTTCAAAGATGGTTTAAAATATTATGTTAATGTAGATAAAAATTATTGTGTAGATGATCACATTTATTAGTTCATTCATTTTAGGATCAAAATTCCTATAATGTTGTGTCATGTTGTTTAGTATCAAATGATTAGCACTGATAAATTTTGATGAACAAGATGTCACATTAGTTAGTAAAAATTAATTTAATTAATTAATGTGTAATGCCATGTGTATTAAATTCTCCATTAATGGTAGGATTTTGATTTTATAAATAATATCTTAGGATATCTATATCATAATATAATGATATGGTATATTTACTTATGTTATGATAACTTAAAATATTCAACAGATTGGTTTTGTTGCATGTTGTTACAAGATATTGATATTAGATGACCATTTGTATTGGATAAGGATGCCTCCAGTCGAAATGCCCAAATATAGCATCATTAATCTCACAAAAATATACTCTTTATGTAGAAGAATTTATTTTCATACATGTAGGGGTTGCATCCATAGAGTCCAAAAATGTTACCATCATATACTTAGATGCATTGTGTGGGAATGGTCATGAAGTGGATAATATTTGGGTTGATTGTAATTGAGATATTATTAACATATAATATATATTAGAATGAAATAAATTTATTAGTGAAAAAAAATTATTTGAATGTAATCAATTAAATGATATATGCCAATTGTATGTTGTTTCAAGTGATATATTGGATGAATTTGTTTTCATAGGAAATTGTAGATCAATAACTCAAAATGAATCCTAAATGTTCATTGTATCACTAAATAATAAACACATTAATTAATAAAGAATTCTAAGAATGGTTACCAATGAACTTTTAGAACCACATTGATGGTCACTCAAATGAATGAGATCATACAAGTACTAAAAATATTTCATTATTAAAATTGGAAAAGATAAAGATAAAAATAATTCATAAAATAGAAATATGAAAATATAGATTATTTAAATTATAAATCACATAAAATAACATCCCACATAGACTCATTCCACTCCATATAATAAATCCAATAATGTTTTATCCTTTCATTTGAGGAAATATCTCAATGGAAATAGAATTTGACTTAAAAAGGTGGGATTGAATAAGTGGGGGGAAATCCTATAAAAAACACTTCCATTATTTTTTCATGAGATTAAAACCATATAATGAATGTATATATAGCATTAAAGTGGAAATGAAGAAGAATTTATATTGATATAGATCATTAATCATGAACACTATGGTGAATTAGAACAACATACAAGTAAATAAAAATCATAATACATCAAACTGAAATCATAACATAATAAAGAATTAAATGAAACCAAAATCAATATTTTTAATTCCAAAATTCTTCCTAAAATATGGAATTAGTGATCCTTTTTTCATCATAGACCCTTAAAATTTGAACCATTCGATAGGGAATTCCAAAAGGTTGTAGAATGTGGTAGAGAATTTTCATGTTGTTATTTCAAAGTCATTATGCATGCCTTTTATCTCTACTTTTTAAAATGAGAGAATTAATTTTATGGATATAAAATTTGGATTAATCACAGAAAAATAAAATATAAATATAAATGTCTTATAAATCATGTGAACTTTTAACCCCAATGGTATTTTCCATTTATGATTTGTGGTTGAAATGCTGAGATTATACTTTTTTGGACATTAAATATGGACCTTAATTTAATCTTTAACATGATATGCCTAGATATACCTCAAAATGACTAAATTAACCTCAAATAAAGTTTAATAGAATGATATCCATGACTTCCATAGAATATTTTAGTGTTTCCACATAATTCGAATTCAATTGATAACTCCATGTCCTTTTTATGGAATGTGGTCAAATTGGCTGTAATAATAACATCTTATATTGGCGTCCTAATACAGAAATAATTTTTTGCGAATATAAAACTTATTCTATAAGCTAAATTTTATCTAATATCATGATAATAATTATTTTGAGGGTTCAAATAATATTAAGTAATATATATGGTTCAATACTATGTGGAAAATAATTGTCCGATATGAATACATTGCATCTTTGAATTACAAAAATTACGATAATTGAAGATTAAATTGTAAAATTAATTATAAATGACTTTTTAAAAATAATGATCCACTTGAAAATTAAAAAAATATATTCACTAAATTATGTACAGTCAGTGTCCAATTTAGCACCGATGATAATTAATAAGAATACGTTTCAATTATCATTAAGTACAATCATTACCTATATCTAAGAATGTATTATGAGTATTCATACACATGAAGAATATGGTGTGATTATGGATTGAAGGGAACTCAAAAAGGGTTTGAGACCCTAAAATATGTGCCAAAATGTATTGAAAATATATTCAATGTGAGGAGATATGGTGAAATATTTACCTATCTTTTTTGATTTGTAGTGAGTTTGGTTGTAATATAATAACTTTATATTGTGAGATATGGTGTGCACCAAAAATATTATAATATATAAATTATTTTAAGTCTAAAATTTTCATTTATCACCAAAAGTATGACATAGGGTTTAAGAAATTAAGTATATCCCATGTATCCAATTTACCATTTCTTGACAAGAATAGACTTCTTTATATTTCATTTTATGGTTAGGGACATGCCATTTTGACCACTGGGGGAAATAGAATAATGTCACATAGACCAAAAAGAGTAAGACAATGAACAACTGAATTTAGGTAAACAAAATACTTGAGTTATGTATTCAATGCTAGTTTTGACCATCTTAAAATGGGAAGAACAATATTTATGGTCATAGTTCATGGAAAACTGATTTATTGACATATTACATATCCATAAAATGGATGTAACTGATGTGAATATATGATTTTATTAAAGCTCAAGATTATCTCATGTTTTGATATGTTGAGTTTAATCTCATGGTTCTTTGAAAAATGTATCTACAAAGGGATATGATAAAAAATGGGCCCCAATAATAGTGATCACTCTAAAACCTTTCAAATGGGAATGATAGATATGTAAATCTTGACCAGAGGCATTTGAGTTAAATGGTGAGAAAATATTAGAATGTCAAGGATAACCAGTAAAAAAATTGAAATGGTGATTTTCATGTAAATATTTTTAGATGTGTATAGGGATTAGTGGGCCTCTTCCCCGGGGGAAATATGCATCTGTTTAGTATGGTCAAATATATATGCATTGATGATAATTAACAAATAGTGGTGTCCCTTGGGACTAGATGTAGTCATTACAGATAGTCATGAAATGTTAATGGTGATTCAAACACCAAAATAATGAATTTAATAGTATTTACCGAATATAAAAAAAGGAGATGAACTTACCAATATTCGAGAAACTATAATTTTGATTTCTAGGGATATGTATAATGTAGATATGGATTATTTTTTTGTCGATATTTAAACATGTTTTTATAAACTCACTATATATCCTCATACAATATGAATCAATCTACATGTTTTTATTACAATGGATAACCCCTGATCAATATCGAAAAAATTTAGTGGAGACAAAATTCAATATCATAATATGGGATTTGAAATAATGTGAACTCAATGGTTGAATATTGGAAAATGATTTATTTTATTTCCTTTTATGAATTTCAGTGACAAAAATACTGGGGATTTAAGGGATAAAATATCATACTACCCTTACTAGGGTCATATATTTCATACTCCCTTACATTGATCTTGCTTTTATTTAGAGAAATTTCGTTCATATATCATATACAACTATGATGTTCTTCCATAGGAAGGGTGGAACATATGTCATATATTATAGTATTATATGGCAAGGATAATTGTGTTCTGTTATTTAAAATCATTTTTAAGGACTAATTCAAAGATTTATAATGTCACAAAAGAAAAAAATTTGTGAAATATACAACATATTAATGTAACATGAATTATCATTATTTCATGGGTACTAGCTTAAATAAGACATTCCATCTCTAGTTTTAAATGTGTCCATGTCAAAAAATTCTTTCTAAAAGGAGGGAATTTATGGGAGGAGTAAAAAGTTTATGGAACATGTTGATTGATAAATAATGTTATATCGATGGATCATGCATATATAAAGATCTTATATATAAGAAGGGTTATATTATATTTTTTCTTTTTATTTTGGGAATCATGAATAGGTTCAATATGTTTGTGAATGTTTTATATGAATCTATATGCCGTTAAATCAATCCACAAAGTGTAATCAATGATATGATGTTTGTAATATTATAGAGTGGACGATATGCCATGTGGTATTATATCACATGATGATAGAAATGTGCTACATGGTATATAGTCATGTATCATGGACTTATCAAATGTCAGAAATTTTTTCCCAATAAAAAATTTATAAATATAAAATCCTATAGGTATGTTCTTTAATTTATTTGTCTCATGCATAGATTAAAATAGAATCATGATGAGTTAGTACCTAATGAGTATAATTTCAACACATATATATATGGTATATGTAATGACAAAATATTCCTATTTGATTTAGATTCATCGATTGACTAATGATAAAAAATTAGTTTCATGACATATATTATAGTAAAAATAATCACGTAACGTATTGGATTTATATAAGAGTTTTAATTTCCAATATAAGATTTAAAATCCAGTTTCTGGGGGTGTATTTTAGTGAACTATTGTATTGAAAAGTGTCATAATAGATTGAACCCAATAAAGGGTTTTTTTGGATTGTAGCATGGGTTGGAGGAAGGCTAAAAGTAGTTTGATAAAATCGATAAATATTTTTTGGATTTTTAAATTATTTTATATAACCTCTAGAATGTTGGTATTGTGATGAATTTTATTTTGTGGAAAAAAATACAACATTCATTTTGTATTATCTATTGTCCTATCTGGTGTCCATGGATATAATTTTCGATGGGCCATTAATGAGATAATATTGGATACTACCCACCTAGTGGCCACGTTGTTAGTTGTTAAGTCAGGGAATCCCTATTTTTTCATTGTGGCAATCAAATTTTTCTCCCACTTAACATTACACTCCACCAATCATCAAGTAGTAGTACCACATTGTGGAATTCCTATTTTTCATCAACCATGGAAGATTTCTTCCAAATGAGTTGTAAATATACATTCATCAAATGATATTTCAAGTATATGGTAAGGAACAAATTCTATTTACATCCCCACCATTTCAATTAATTTCATGGTTTTTCTAATTATTGATTTTGGTGATGATCGTAATAAAAAATGGTAAAACTATCTAGGGATTATGGAATTCATGTGTTTTCAGGTGATTGAATGTCTTGAAACAATATCAACATAATGTGACTTGTTTATTCTTTTAGGTTCATATAAACGCATGTTTTCATGTGTTTTAGCCTAAATAACATTTCTTTCCTTGTGTTCGTAGTTCTAAATAATAGGGTGTTTGACCATGTTAGTGCTTGTATGTTGTCATAAACCATCAGAGGATAATTGGTCTTGGTTTGGATGCGTTTAGATTTTAAATGTCATGTTTTTTCATTTTTATCTAATTTAATTTATTTTATGTCATTAAATATTGATAATAATTAATAAATTTTGGTATTTTTGATGCGAAATATTACTATATGTTCATGGGAATTTTTTATTGGCTTTTGATGAGCATGGTCAGTGGGTTCATATGCTAATAATTATGTTTATTAAGATTCTTCATAGAATTTGATCCCTTTAATTTACACCAACTAATAACTATATTCTAAATTCATCAATAAGGTAATATTTTTGTATCCCTATGTGATGACCTCAGAAATCATTTTTATCCTACACATTTTTTCATTCCCCGTGTGAGTTAATTTTTATTATACTATATACAATTTACATCGGGTTATTTTAGTGGGATCATCCACCATGGAAATTGATGTTAGTTTTTTACAAACATAATCACTTTACATTATCATCCATGAAGGGGTTCATTGGGAACATTATATATGTGAATTGTAAATTTTTTTGATTAAATGGATCACTAATAGGTTACTTAAAAGTTTTTTTCGGTTGTTCTTTATTATTATAACTCTATTATGTAAAAAATGGTAAATTTTGAGATTTATTAATATAGGAAGATTATTGATATACATAATAAAATAATAAAATGATTAATTCTATTGGAACTGATTAATTACTCTTAATATTAGGATATTAAATTATAACTAAGGGTCTTGGTTTCACATTGAAAAAAGTAGGATTTATGTATAATATAATTAATTAATTAATTTATTGAATGGAATGTGTTTTATAATTATTTTTATAAGATGAATAGAATTATATGGAGTGATTCCATAGATTCTATATGAAACTTATTATGTTAGAATTCATTATTTATCTCAAAATTCTGATGGGTGTCTTATATGAGTGTTGGGGTGTGATGGCCCCATCAAATTCATTAATGAATGATTATAACAAATTCATTGATTGGCCCATGGATTCTATTTAGATTCATTACAATTAAATATTAGTGGTGACTCACCTGGGATTATTATAATATATTATGTTTCTCATACCACCAATTAAAGACATGTATTCCTAGTTAGTACCCTAGATAAATTCCATATGATTATCTCTTCAGATATAGCTTGATATATTTAGGTCGAACACCGCTGGTGTATGAAATGGATTCTAATCATGTCATGATTCTAAATTTCAATGATGTTTCATTTTATTCAGAGTAGTATGGTAGATACATGTTAATAACAAATTTCATAACCCTTAGATTCTATAAAAGAAATATTTAAAGGGAATACTCAGTGGATCCACATAGGTTCCCTCAGATTATTACGACTATGGATTACTATATTTTATATCATGGAAAAACCCATGTTATGGTGTATACCATGATCATGGATATACCAATGAAGACTTATTTTGATTTTAGACTGATTATGTGTGTCAAAATGGAGGTCAAAAATTTGGTATTTATTAATGTATTTTATATAAAATATTTCAAGTATAATTTTTTCATTATTGAACTTTGGAATGAACATGATTGTGAAACAATTATTTTAGGTTATTACATGGTCTTGGATTCATAATTAATACTCACACCTTGATTAGAACACCATGACACTTGGGAACCCACTATAAGAACCCAGTTCAAAACCTTTTGGTACAAGTTTCTTCTTTTACTTTTTCCTTAATTGTTTTTGAGAAAATAAGGAAAATGGGGGAAAATCCCAAATTTTGGGGGTACACTTCATGTACTTTTCATCAAACCATGCACATTGGCCTTTTGGGATGAGTACACAGTGCTTATAGGGTTTTCGGTGATGAAGGGTGTAAAAACTGACACCATGCCATGTACATAGTATAGACATGCCATGTAATCAGTCGTTAGGTGAACAATATGGAGGTAGAAGTAGCTTCTAGCAGGGAAAAAATACACTCTGTGTTTTCAAAAATGCAGGCCTTGTAATCATGTCGACATATGAACAATGTGGGGGTGAAAAGTAGCTGCCAGAGAAACAATTAAATGATGAAAATTACATGTTGTGTACTTGAGATTACATGCCTTGTAGTTTATTTTTTCTCTTAGAATGGGCAGAAGCCTCCTCATTCAGCAGAGGGGGCAGCAGACATGTTTGGAGCACCGGGAGAGAAGGCAGGATCTTGGAGGAGCTCCCGACCACACACAAGGAATCATGTTCTTCCGCCGTTGATAACATTTCAACCACGCGGGTGAGCTCTTCCATCTCCGCGATTCTTTCCTTCCAATTCATTATCGAGGGGATGCTATTTTAGTTTGAACATGTAGTTGATAATCTCATATATACCTCATTATCGGATGTTTCGGAAGGAGAAGTTCACATATATTGATCAGGGGAGATCATGGTTGGTGTTATGATGTTTAATTCCAACTGTCATGATGTTTTTCTATACCATTGTTCTACGCACCAATGATTGGGGTGTAGTATGTCTGATACGTTGATTAATTAAATACCTAGAATTTCATAGGTAATTTAATGAATATATACAAGTGCTGTTTGGGAACATGACTTCGATCCAGGGCCACCCTGTGGGTGTGTTCACTTGTTTTGTCATTTGGCCATGTTACCCGAGGGTACACTGTGATTTAGCATGCTTTGAGTTTTCTTGAAAGAAAATGTATATAATTTCTTGATTATTTGTTTGGTTCATCTTGGTTGTTTGTTTAGACTCAGGGATGTGTTTCTCATGCCTGAGGAATGTTTTTCGTTTAGCCTGAGGGCAAGTTTTCTTATAGCTGTGGGCAGTATCTTCTGTGCCGGGGGGTATTATCTCTTACACCTAAGGGAAATATTCGTTATGCTTGTGGGCAGCCACAAGCGGGTGTAGATTTTGATAATCTGAGGGAAAGTTTTTGCATGTATTAGGACTCTGTTTATTTCATATATTCACTGTGGTGGTTTTACATGTTATACCTGCCAAGATAAAACACATGCTTGGTATTGTTTTACCTTCTACATGTTAGTTAACTGGTTTTGGTTTTGGATGTGGAACCATTTAAGAGATTTTAGGTTGAGGCTAAGTCATGGGAACTTATAATTAAATGTTATTGAATTGTTAAATAATAATTAATGTAATTGGAACTCATAGGAATGTTTACTTTTTAGTTCTTCCTTGTTTAATGCTTTTCATTATTGTTCACTGTTGTTGCACAAACTCAATAACAGTTGGGCACATACATTTGGTGGTTACCTACTTGGATTTATTTCTCACATGCTATTTTGGTCAAATATTCTGCCCAAAAAAATTATATTTCTGCGGGTGATGATAAGTGAAAGAGTCCCTATACAGGTACTTGATTATTGTAGAGGAGTGAGAGAGAGTGGGACCGAGCTTAGGCTCCCGATGGAGTGTAGTTCCTAATATAAAGTTTTTTTTTATATTTCTATACTTTTAATTTATATTTGATTATTATAGATTGCATTATATCCTATTTTGGCTTCTTTATTAAACTAAGAGACATAATGCATGATCATATATATATGACTGTTGTCATATTTTACTTCTGTACTGTTATCCATTTCAGTACGGAATTGATTACTCATTCTGCTTTTGTATGTTTATATCTATTTCCGCTGCAATACACTTTGAAAAATGAGGTAATTGTTTCCCCGCTATCAGACCTAGGCCCTCGAAGCTAGTTGGTAGCCTCTGGCATTAAGGGAAATTCACTTGAGGTCATGTGACCAACCGGGTTCAGAGCACTCGTTGGGTGGCACTCGGATCCATGAAATTACAAAGATGTATCAAAGGGTTTCTATTCCTTGACATACATTTTTGAGCTTATAGTCAGAGATAGGATGAAATAGGTACTTGGTAATAAGTTTTAACCGGGAGTAGTTAACCCGTGTATAGGGAAAATCCAATTTACCTCGTGTTGCAATTTTTCTGATTTTTCACTTTTACAGTTGATTTGATTTTTGACATTGGGTGACACACTTGATCTGTGCTGTTTATAATATACTTGGATTCTATTTAGTTGAATCCTGATGAGATGAGGGTATACCATCACATTCAATTTTTAGGCATATGTTATAATCACATGCCATGGCTAGTTTCCATTCCATATAGGAGCATTAGAAATTTCATGTTGTTGTGATAAATGTTGTGCTAGAAAAAGCATATTGTTTTTATAGATTCCTTGATAAACACCTGCTATTTTATAGGGTATTATTACGTGAGGTTATATAAATGAACGCCAATATTTGGTTTTTGAGGAGTATTGGCCCTCATCAATAGGAAATTTGGGGATCATCGACTTGTTACATCGTTATAACACGTATAAGATGCCAAGCTTTGATTCGCGGGGAGTATCGTCCCTCAGATATTTTAATTTTACACTTAGGTGTTGGTTTCAGTGTTTTTTTGGGCTCAAGAGTAATTTATAAGGCTTACTGTCCAGAAAAACCAAGAATACAAGCCCTATAGTTTTGACTACATGACTTTTACACTTCTATTCAGGAAGAAATGAAAAAAAATAATGTACACGCCATGTACCATATGTACACACCGTGTAGTCTTCGACCATGTCATAGGTCATGTGGGAAGAGACATGGGATGGGGATATACTAGAGGGAACACATCTTGTACTGATTGTACACGTTGTGTTGTGTTGACCATGTGTCTTACGTGTAACTAACAAACACGGGTGGAGAAAATTGTGAGCTTAAACACGTCGTGTCAATCATGAACACGCCGTGTATACTAACCTGGGGATCCGACCATGTTAATATCAAACAAGGGTCGATGTTAACTCTTCTTGTACAGTTTTTGTACCTATGGAACACACCATGTAGTCTTAACCAGTGAGAGACCGTGTAGACTTGGACATGTGGCTGAAGAAATGGGGTGGTGTATATGCCGTGTGCAGTTGTAACACTCCATGTAGTGTCAAATGAGTAGATGAACATGTCACTAACAACACATACAATTGGAATATATTTAGTACACACCATGTAGATATTATAAGCACCATGTAGTCTCTTTTAAAAGAGAGCCATGTGGGTAAGCTGTGTAGAAGGACTCATGTAGGGGATGAAAATTCATGTAAATGATGTGTGTGGGGATAACCAGCCGTGCATTTGGGGTGTTACATTACCAGTTTTGGCAGAAGTACACTCCCACGTAAATGACATGATAGAAAACAGTGTGTATTTTTTATAAACGTCGTGTATTTTTGTTTAATAAACTTTAGTGTTTTCTTTCTCATGTTCCCTTCTTACTCTCCTTGTTTTTGGTCCTTGATGATCTTAATCTGCAGTATGTGTTTGACCTGGTAGAGTCATTCTGCTGATATGACCACATATTTTTCTCCAGGAGAGCGGCTATGAGTATACTCCAGAGATGGTAGGCCACGATCTACTGATTGATCCTTCAGTAGAGCCAGATGCGGCACCAGCCGTTATATCAGACACAAGCATGGAGGTGCCGTTCCATGATGGCTTTATGTGGTTTATGGAGACCAACCAAGGAGCACCACCGGCTGCCATATCTATCACAGGGTTGAATCGTATATTAATGCAGTAGAATCCGCCTACATTTTTAGGGGATGGTGGACCACTGGCTGTGAATTCTTGGATGGGTTCTATGAAGACTATATTCGAGCATCTCGAGATGCCTCCTGGGTGGAGGGTCAAGATCGCTACTTACATGTTGCGTTATTCCGCCATGAGGTGTTGGGATGTTACCACCCAGACCAACCATCACCGATACATGGCATGGGAAGATTACCAGGAAGTCTTATATGAAATTTTCTTCCTGGATATACTGAATGTAGATCGAGCTCGAGAGTTCATGAATCGATAACAGGGCACTAAGTCTGTGATGGACTATTCTAATACTTCATTGAGCTACAGCGCTTCACCCCTTTCTGGTGGGAGATGAGGCATTGGGGGCTCCACACTTTGAGGATGGTCTTCAAAATGACGTCCAAGCGCTGGTGAATGTTTTACGGTTTCCTACAATGCAAGCTATTTTGAATTTAGGCACATATTACCGAGAAGAACCTGAGGAAAGATAGAGGTGGAGGCCAGGGTGGTTCGACACCATTTTCTGAAACTATTTCTACTGTTAAGAGGAACAGACAAAGGGATTTCACTCACGGTGGTAGTACGAGGTAGAAAATTTGTTCAGTTGGCAAGGTCATGTGCTAGTATTGTGGTAAAAGGGGCACAAGAGGCCTCAGTGTCCACATGAACTAGTGGAGTGATGAGAATGTAGAAAGATGGGTCATCTACAACGCTTTTGTAGGGAATTTCTACTAGTGTCTAGTGAGAGGGGTTCTGTGAAGACTCCTCCTGCAGGAGCACGACCAACAGTTTCTTACCTTTTAGGGAAGTGGGATACATTTGGTCGTTTAGGCTGAGGTGGTGGTTCTATATATGGTAGCTAGACACCAGGATCTCAGGGACATCAGGGTGGGTCTTCCCAGGCTAGGCATGCTGTATCGCAGGGCCATGACATTGGGCATGCATATATAGTGAAACAGAAACAAGAAGAGCCGGATCTTGGACCTTCCACTATTAGATGTACTATTCTATTTGCTTATGTCAAATATTCTGTACTATTTTATTTTGGTGCTACACATAGCTTTATATCTGTGCCCGCTGTGGAGAGCCTTGGGCTCTGTGATTCTTCTTCTTCTAATATTATGATGCTAGACACTCCATTGGGGACTAGAACGACTGGTGCGTGTCAGTGCAGGGAGTTCCCCCTATAGGTTGGTGGGTGTCACTTAATATGGGACCTTTATGTCTTAGATATGACGATATACGACGTCATTCTTAGAATGGACTGGTTGGTACCATTTCGGGCCTTTGATGATTGCTATCGTCGTAGGGTGAGTATCACGTCACCAGAGGGCGTAGATTTTCTATACATGGGTGATTGGGTTTTCCAGGCAAACTGAGCTGTACCTGAGCATCAGGGGCGAGGTGGAGTGACAACCCAAATAGAGAGTTTATATCTATATGAACTTGGAACTTGTTAGAATTATTTCCCTCCAATGTTGGATCACTTCATGTATGTCTTCTCGGATGACTTTTCAAGTCTTCCTCCCAAGAAGGAGGTGGATTTATCGGTTGATATTTTGCCAGGATCAGCTCGAGTGTCCATTAATCATTATAGAATGGCTATACCAGAGTTGCAAGAGCTCAAGAGCTAGTTGGAGGAGTTGCAGGCCAAGGATTTCATCCGACCTAGTACTTCTCCTTGGGGTTCTCCTGTCCTGTTTGTGAAGAAGGAAGACAAAACCCCCAGACTTTGTGTGGATTATCGGTAGCTGAACCAGTTGAATGTCAAGAACCGATATCCCTTTCCAGGAATTGATGATCTTTTTGATCAATTTTGGGCATCATGTGTGTTTTTGATGATTTAAGTTAGATTCAGATATCATCAGTTACACGTTAGACCATCAGACATACCACTTATAGATTTTCAGAGCTAATATGATCTTTACGAGTACTTGGTTATGCCATTCGGACACACGAATGTGCCAGTAGTTTTCATGGCATTTATTAATCATGTGTTCCACCAAAATCTACATTACTTTGTGTTAGTCTTCGTTGATGATCTCTTAGTGTACTCTCACACTAGACATGGCCATGCTACCCATCTTGAGATCACACAGAGTACATTGACAGAGCATCATCTATATGCTATGCTCTCAAAGTTCCACTTTTGTATGGACCAGATAAACATACTAGGTCATATTATCTCAGTGGATGGAGTTGCAACAGACCTAGAGATCATGAGTCAAAAGTTTCCTGGGAGAAGCCTATGAACGAGTTTGAAATACAGAATTTCTTGGGGATGGCTGGTTAATACGAGTTCTTTATATAGGAATTCTCCTATATAGCTATGCCTTTGACATGTTTGACTGAGAAGGGTGTGAAGTTCATTTGCTCAGAAGCATGCAAGACTACCTTTCAGGAGGTGAAGGGAAGGTTGACATGAGCACCAGTCCAGATACTTCCAGAGCAAGATAAGAGCTATAATGTTTATTATGATGCATCAGGTTTTGGGCTAGGAGCAGTGTTGATGCAGGGAAATGGAGTAGTTGCATACGGGTCTTGGCAGTTGAGGCCACATGAAAAGAATTACCTGACGCATGATCTTGAGTTGGTTTTAGTTGTTTATGTTTTACAATTTGGGATACATTATCACCTTGGAGAACATTTTGTGGTGTTTTTAGACCACAATTGTCTGAAATATAACTTTACCCAGCGTGACATGAACATCAGAGAACAATGGTGGGTTGAATACCTTCAGTCCTTCGACTATGGTATTGCCTATACACCAGGTAATGTTTACACAATTGCTGATGAACTGAGTACGAGGACTCAGATACATGTATTGTAGGAGGCTAGTGGTGAGTGGCAGCCCATGAATTTTTTCTTTGAGATGCATTTTGAGGTGAACGATGTTTAGGGAAAAGCATATCTTTTTTTCCATAACTATGACCTCTACCCTCCCAAATAGAGTGATGATGAGACAACTATCAGATTCAGAAGGCCTGTTTCTATGGGATTTGGTGATAAGTGAGGACCCTGTTCCTGGTTAGACGATATGTGATGATGAGGTACTATGTATACATGGACGCGTATGGGTTCCAGGGGATATACGTGAGGAGTTGATGCAGGAGTTTCATGCTTCATATTGGGCATTGCATCCTAGAGTTACCAAAATGTACCGTGACTTGAGATGTCAGAATTGGTGGCTGGATATGAAATGAGAGGTAGTTGGTTTTGTTGCAAGATTTTCCACCTGTCAGTAGGTGAAGGTGATGCATCAGAGGCTGGCCAGACTGTAACAAAAGTTTCCCATTCCAGAGTCGTAATGGGATGACGTCGTGATGGAGTTTGTGATCGGGTTAATGAGGTCACCTCGAGCCAGTGATGCCATGTGGGTTGTTTTGGACAGACATACAGAGGTAGATCACCTTATTCCGATCAAAGAGACCTTAGGTGTTGACGAGCTTGGAATGTTGTATATCCGATAGGTAGTAAGCCTTCATGGGTTCCCTCCTTCTATAATTTCAGATAGTGACGTCCATTTTACATCTCATTTCTGGTAGAGTTTTCAAAGGGCACAAGGTACGCAGGTTCTTCTGTGCACAACATACCACCCACAGACTGTTGGCCAGTCAGAGTTTACGATACAGGTGGTTGAGGACATGTTGCGCGCATGTGTCCCAGACTTTGTGGGATCTTGGGAGAAACACATACCCCTGATCAAGTTTTCCTATAATAATAGTTTTCAGACAACTATTGAGATGTCACCTTATGAGTCATTATATGTTAGCCCATACTGACCAACTTTGTGCTAGTTTGAAGCAGGTGAGACAGCTTTATTGGGACCATGTCTCATGAAGGAGACTTCAGAGTAGGTCTAGTTGATTCAGAAGTAGATGGATGCTATACAATCTCGTCATAAATCTTATTCTGATTGCCACAAACGTCCCATGGAGTTTGTGGTTGGGGATCAGGTGTTCTTACGTGTTTCACCGAGTTTGGGATACAAACGGATCAGAAGATATGGTAAACTTTCACCGAGGTATGTGGGGACGTTTGAGATTCTGGAGAGAGTTAGACTGGTTTCCTCTTAGTTTTTGTTACCATAGAGGTAACAAGCCATGCACTATGTCTTCTATATATCTTAGTTGTTCCATTATCACTCTGACTTGTCTCACGTCTTTTAGCCCGAGGAGGTTGAGATTTAGCCCAATGTGTCCTTTTAGGAGCATCTGATTCTTATTGTTGATAGGAGAAAGAAGGTTCTCTGATGCCGGTCAGTTCCTCTCTTATGGGTGCTATGGCAGCATGCCCGATGCATCCTTGAGGTACGAGTTTCTTATTTTCCTTTTTCCCTTTAGTGATTTGGAGAGAATAATGAAAATGTTGGAAAATCCCAAATTTTATGTGTACATGCTGGGTAATTTTCCACAGGCCATGTACTTTTGCAATGTTGGATGAGTACACAGGGAATGTAGGCCTGTCAGCAATTAAGGTTGTAAAAAACTGACTACACATTGTGTACTTATTATATACACACCGTGTAATCAGTCAGTAGGTAAACAATAAGGTGGTGGGAGTAGCCGCTAGTGGAGCAACAATATACATAGTGTATTCATAAATACATGTCGTGTAATCAAGTCGGCAGATGAACAATGTGGTGGTGGAAAGTAGCCGCCATAAGAATAGTTAAATGATGAAAATTACACGTCGTGTACTTGATAGTACACAACGTGTAGTTTTTTTCTTCGCATAAAACGGACAGTAGCCTCCTCATTTGGAAGTGGAGGCAACAGACACGTTTGAAGAACCAGTAGTGAAGGAATGAGCGTGGAGGAGCTCCCCACCGCACACCAGGAATCTGATTCTTCCTCAATTGATCATGATTAAACCATGCTGGTGAGTTCTTCCCTCTCCGTGATTCTTTCCATCCAATTCTTTCCATAGGGGGTGTTATTTGAGTTTGAACGTGTAGGTTTTTATCCTAGATCTACATCATTCTCAGACGTTTTGGAAGGCAACTTTCAAGTATATTGATCAGGGGAGATCAAGGTAGGTGGCCTGATGTATAATTCCAACTGTCAATTTGTTTTTGTGTACCATTGTACTATGCTCCCATGTTTGGGGTGTCGTATGGATGAGTCTGTGATTAATTAAATACGTAGAAATGCATAGGTAATTTAATGAATATGTAAAACTACACTTTGGGATCAATGTATGTATCCAGGGCCACCCCATTGCTGCGTTACCATTTTTAGATGTTTGGCTAGGTTACGCGAGGGTATGTAGTGATTTAGCATGCTTTGAGTTGTCTTCAGAGAAAATGTATATAATTTATTTCATATGTGTTGGTCTCAGCCCGATTACTTATTTAGCCAGTGGGCAGTGTCTCTCAAGCCTAATGGTATGTGATTCATTTAGCACAAAGGAAATGTTTCTTATGCCAGTGGGTAGATGCTTCCGTGCCTGAGGGCATTATCTCGTACGCCTGAGGGAAATATTTGATATGCCTGTCGGCAACCACCTGCGAGTTTAGATTTTGATTACTTGAGGGTATGGTTTTACATGTTTGAGGACTCTATTTACTTCATATATTCACCGTGGTGATTATACATGTTATACCTGCAAAGCTAAAGCAAAATCTTGGTATTTATTTACCATCTACTTGTTAGATATATTGTAGTGGTGTTGGATGCGGCACCATTTAGGATATTTTTGGCTGATGCTGAGTCTCGAGAACATATAATTCAATTATATTGAATTGTTAAATAATAATTAAATGGAACTGGAACTAGTATGAATGTTTACTTTTTAGTACTAGATATTTTACTGCATTTCATTACTGTACACTATTGTTGCACAAACTCACAGATAGTTGGGCACAAACCTTAGGTGGTTGTCTACTGTGATTTATTTCTCTCACCCTATTTGGGTCATGTTTTCGGCCCTAATAGATTATATTTATGCAGGAATAGATAAGGGAAAGAGTCCCTATACATTTAATTGATTTTTGTAGAGGAGTGGGAGAGTGTGGGACCGTTCTTAGGCCCGCTATGCGGCTGAGTTTCTACTACACTATTTTTTTCCTTTTCTATACTTTTACATTGTATTGGATTATTCTTGATTGTAGTATATATTGTTTTGGCTGATTTCCTAGAAATAGAGACATAATGCATCATCATATATATATTACTATTAATATATATTACTTCTGTATTGTTATCCATTTCAGTTGGGAAAAGTTTACTAAATCCTCTTTTCCATGTTTATATCTATTTTTGCTACGCTACACATTTACAAATGGGGACATAGTTTCGCCACTATCAGACCCGGGATCTCACTGCTAGTTGTTAGCCTATGGCATTAGGGTAAATGTACTTGAGGTCATGTGACCAACTGAGTTTGGGGAACTCGTCGAGTGGCACCCAGATCCAGGATATTAAACCCATGCAATTATCATTGTTTTATTTCTAGTTCTGGTATATGTGTTCACCAAGGGATTGTTTATCACTTGGTATCTATGTTGATTCATGAGAGTTTGATTGGGTTTGTTCTCAGGTCCATTGTGGTGATCGATATAGTATTAATTTATTTACCATTATTATTTTTTATATATTTGACTGATACATTAATTTTCTAGAATGTACTGTGTATCATCATGTTTTTATTTTATGAATTTTTTTTATTATCATCAATGATTTATGGTATATTTTCCGAATCACTATTTTTATCTAGATATATATGATTACTATTATTTCTACAGATTTTTATAAAATGATATGTAGTTATTATGTCACCAATATTCCACCTTAGACATGTGACGATAGATAGTATTATCTAATATATAGGGTGGCATGATTGATGTCTTGGGACACACCATCCCATACCACTTATTCAGTGTTTCCTTCATTTGGGCATTACAAAATTGTATAAGAGTAGTTTTTATTTTGACATACATTTTTTCATGTTTGATAGGTTATTATCACTGTATTGGGACATATTTTGGATAATTTTTCTTGGGATGGATTCCTCATGTACATGGAATGTATATAATGCCATGTATGTGATTGGTTTTATTTATTTTTAGTCTTATTTCATTATATATTTCTATCTTGAGTTACGACCATGATTATGATGTTATAGACTTATGATATTTTGTATCCTATCTCATAATGGATGATATGGGTTGTTTATTAATCATATTATAAATTTAGTATTCACATTTCATTCATGTGATTTCTTATGATAGAATATTTATTATGTTTATTGTGACTTGGGTCATGTAATTAAATTTATTGCATCCATTTATATATGATTTCCATTTATGTTATTGCTAGAATCATAAATTTATGATACAAAAAAATCGATATAATAATCTGTGTGTGATTATTTTAGTTTTAATATTATGAGGTGTTAATTAAATAAAATACTAGTTTTAACATATGAATTATTTTCCATTATAATATATAATTGACCTCTTATTTAATTGAAACTACTGTTGTGATTACTCTAAGAAATTTAAATGTTTCATTATAAAAATTGGAGATATATTTAAACAGGTTTTATATACTATTAGCTTTATAAAATTTCATGCATAACTTAAAAATAAATTTCCTCCGAAATGTTTACATGAACATTCGTTTAACAAAACCCTTTATTATAGAATCCCATTGGTTGTAAATTTGAAATGAACAAAAATTTTAAACACAGTATATGTGTAAGTTTTTGGATCAATCGTTCATAAGTGTTTAAACTAATATATTATTTTTTTGGGGTGTGAAAAATTTATATTGTTGTTTTATTCCAATGCTTGGAACAATATTTTAATGGAAACAATGTCGGGTGTAGTTTAAAGTGTGTGAACTAACCATGGTAATGTGTGTGGAAGATTGAGATAGTACCCATCTTGTGTAACACTTATCATGGTTTCATGAATACTCAGGAAAATAATATTTTTCTCTTATCCTTGGAATGTGTGAGAGGGGGTATACCTGAACCTATTTATTAGACCCTATAGTGGGGGTTTGGAATGTATGTACTCAGTGATCATGATATGAGGTTAGTGTCATCCAGAGGGTTTTCACCTGTGTAATTTTTGAAGTGTGTAGTTGGTGGGAGATCCTATTGGCCTTCTAATAATTACTCTATGTTAGAGAGTTAGTTACATTTGACATTAAAGGGTGGACTGTGAGAGGGGTCATTTAGTTTATGGTTAAATTTAAATGTGTGAGGAATAACTAGGTTGTTGAAATATAAAATCAATATATATAGAGTTTTATTAGGTATGTTTTATAAGTGTGTTATATTTTTTGGGGTTTGATGGGAATAATCACATGGGTTACTGTACATTAAATTTTAATAGAACCCTTTGAAATGGGGAAAGCTCACACCAACAATAGACCCTATTACTAGCATTTTATATTTTTTAGTGGTATGGTTATTGAATATTCTCTGAGTAATGACCTGAATTATTATAAATAAAATTCTCATTTTTATTTAATTTTATGTCGTATTACGTAACATGGTCATAGAAAAAACTTGCATTGATTTTGTTTTATTATATCTAATTAGATTAAAATGACCTTTAAGTATCATTGCTTTTTATAATATAGTTTTTGAACAATGGTTACTTGGTTGGTATAAATATAGGGTTTTAAATAATCTAATTTACACAGAAAAAGTAGTAATAACCCCAACCTGTATGATAATACCCTATGAAGCTCATTTATCATAGCTTTTGAGGGAGATAACATCACCAGTATTCCCTTGTCCAAGACCATGATGATATCCAACATCTTAAGCATGATTGTACATTTTTTTGGTAGAAGTTCAAGCTCATCAATGTCACTACCAAACCATGTTCGTTGAACCACCCAATGAAATTCCCACCATCACGCACCACATTCTTGGGGAGTTTGATGGTGTGTTAAAGTTATATGTATCATGACCCAATAATTATGATTATGAACATTATTTTCGATATAATGATGAAAAAATTTTCATGTTATTATTATTACCATGTAAATAATTTTTATTTTGATACAATAAAAAATGTATTTTTTGGTAATATTCATATTCAATTAAAAATTTTATTTTTTTAATTAAAGTATTTTTGAAATAAATAATATGTTAATAAAATATTAAATAATTTTAAATAAATATAAATGATCATATAATTTTTAAGAACTGAAATATAATTTTTAGAAGGTTTTGAAAACGATTATTTTTTTAAATAACGCAGCATTACCTAATAAATGATGATTTTATTATAAATTTTATAATTAAATAATTTGGAGAAAAATAGATAAATGGAATATTTTTATTATAATAAAAATTTTAAACATCTCAATTAGATAATTATTCATTATTTTCGGAGACATTAAAATTTTCGGGTAATATTTAAATTACGTATATCTAATAATTACTATTTTTTTAAAAGGACAAATATAAAATTTTCATTTAAAATAATTTTATTTTATATTTATTTTGTTTATCTTATAAAACCATAATGATCCTCAAAAACATATAATATATTTAATGGTTTAAAATTCCTTATTTAAGAGTGTGACTCACTTATACATAAGGATGGGAAATGTATTATTATTTTCATAGCTAATATATATAAAATAATCAGAACCAACCCCATTTGGAGAAAATCATGGGATAAATCAAGGTATTGTCTGGGGTTTTGGTTATTTTATTATGTAGAGGCCAAATCCTAAATAATAATGAAATCCTCTAATTTTCGTATATAAACCCACCGAAGATCTCATTTATCATCTATAAAACATCTCTGATAAAATACATACTCTTCCCTCCACTCTCTATATTCCTATCAATGTTCCTCCAATCTCTCAAGAAGATAACCCAATCATTTGGTGTCACCCACTCAAGTACGAGATCTTCCACTCTCCTCTTTTTACCATGCACTTCATTTTTGGGGACCCTAAATTTATTAATTTCTTATATTGATACATGTTCTTAAATATCCTAATTACTGAAAATTTTATTTATAAATGATTGTATATTCATTTCACACTCATCAATCCTTTCATGATCCTTTATGTATACGTTTTTACGTGCTAGAATTTAGTATAGGTTCTTTTCATTATTCTATTTATTCATGTTCATCATTATCATATGCCTTATTTTTTCTTATTTATTTTTATGGGATATATTTTTAAATTTGATTCTTTTAAAACATATTATGTCAAAATTATTATATACCCCTTTTTCTCTCATCAACCCATTTTATGAATTCTTAATTAACATCGTTATAGTGCCTAAATTTCACCGCCATATTGCATGCTAAAATTACAGTATGGTGAATACTATTCCCATTTCATATCAATGGTATTAAAAATTATGAACTTATAATTATATTAAATGGGACATAAATGTATATATTCCAAACTCCTTAGTCCTGGAAAACAATAATATGTTGAATGAATCCACATTGTAGGATCTATGTAGCACCCATCAACATGAGAATTAAATGACTGTGATAGGTGTTCCCTGAACTATATAATGCTATAACGAATTTGGTAATGGTTATGGTTAGGATATGTCATATTGGGATAGGGAATGAACATGATTTATTTTACGTGACTTTTTTCCACCATTATTTTTTAGCGGTTTATCCTTGCATATGTTTATGATGAAGTGTTTATGTTTTCACATTTCCCATGTTATGATTATCATCTTATATCATGTCCAATTGTTCATGTTTATGATTCATTCTATTTTTATTCTTGTTGTATAAAATGTATGACCTTATATTATGTTTTCACCATTGGTAATATTTATATATCAATACGTTTTTATGTTTCATCAATGTTTATCTTGTGAAGTTTCAAAAATACATGGAATATTAAAATCACGTTATGGATGTTTTCAATAATGACTTTGTATCCCATGTTCAAAACTATATGTACCAATCTCCGTATTACACGAGACTACAAGATCTTATAGGTTTCATTTTAGGTAATTTATTTAATGACATAATATATTAATGTGTAATAAATAAGAGGTTTGTTATAGATGGTATCAAATTAAAATGTTAAGTATTTTTTGGTATTAAGATTAAAAAATTCTGGATAAATATTTAGGGATAACACTATATATAAGAAAACATCCAGAAATATTGTTATTTATTCTTATAAGTTGATTATCAATAAAATAATACATTTATATATACTATAATTGGGTTTGGTTTGGGAATTGATGTACCTTGGAGTAACGACTTGGACAATGTGTGTCAGGCGAGACTCAATGTAACTTGGCACACGTTACTGGGCCTTACTGTTCTCATAGTTGGACATTCCATAGAGACAATTCATGGTAAACTTTTAAGCTCATTACAATCCATTATTAATGAAAAATATAACCATAATAATATATGTTAGTAAATATGTAATAGATATCATAGATCGAGTCCTTGAAATCCATAAGATAAGGAAATAAATGTAATTTATATATTATATATTTAAAATTATTTGATTCCCCTTTATTTGATTAGTAGATTAAAAAATACTCATACCTAATTTTCAATCCATTACAAAAAATGGAATGAAAGATGATGAATCATGTAAAAAATAAAAATGATGGGAAATGCGATTAATACCCCAATGAGATTATTAACCCTATAGAAATGGGAATCCTGAACATTATGATGATACGCTCTCTACTGAATCATGTTATGAACCTAGATCAAGAGGAGCACCCAAAACCCCCTATGAGAAAAAAATATAAAATCAATAGGATTATGTGACAAAGGCCTCGTACTTTATATGGATAATTTGAACCGTTAATCATGGAACAATAGATCAATTCCATTCGAAAGATCATATCCTTCCATCAATGTTACGAACATTAAAATTTTCTACTTGTTATTTATTGTATAGTGGGAGAAGCTAATCAGTGTTGAATATTAATAAAAACTCTAAATACAATGAAAGATATTTAAGTGATGGACTGTAAGGAATTTTGGAAAAAAATGACAAATATTTTCCTCGCACTATCAAATTTAAAAAGGAAGGCGATTTCCATTTCCTCAAGAAAAAAATATGAAATATATTTGGGTTTAAAAGGAAAAATTCAGTAGACATGCATGAATCTACTTCTTCTTTTTCATTACCTCTGAATTTATGGTTTTCATATTCTTAGGTAGACTAAAAACCGTTCTATAAAAAATCATGGTGATTTTTGACTTGATAGGTATGAGGAAATTGTCTAATGTACCCTCAATGATGAAATTCTTATCAGTGAATATCAAGGGTATCACATGGATAAGAACCATAAAGTGTATTCAAATTCTGGGGTACTGATGGTTAAATGTAATGATTTATGAAAATGGATCATACCACTTTTCAATGGTGCCACAACAATAACACCAGAAATTGATTAAAGGCAAAGAAGAAACTATTTTGGTGTGGGAATGAAGGATACCTAGCTAATGTGTTCTGAAACGAAATATCATTAAATTTGATAGAGGAATGTAATGGTCTAGTCAACCCTTAAATTTTTTTTCATTTCATAAACATTATTTAACTAGGACTCTTATCCAACAAATTCACTAAACCAATGGTTTTCAATGACAACCTAGTACCTCTTTTTTAGGAAGCATGATATTATTTCATAACAACTGATGAGGTGGATCCCAACAACAATGTGGGAACATGTACTCTAGATATTCATTCAATACTATATAAAATTCATTTTTATTTTTGTTCTACACAGTTTTTTTATATCATGAAAGATTAGTTGAACTCTTCAAAAATCAACACAAAGCATGGATGTAGAGATTTCAGGGAAAAAAGAAAATTGGGAAATTATTGCATCTTAAGTATATAAACCCCCCTATAATAATTTGTGTTATGAACATCATAAAATACATTTCCATACTATCTTTTGTGTATTTTAATGAAATTCTATTCTTATATTGACATTTCCTATATAGATCCAACATAAATTTAGGAAATAAGTAAATCAATATCTATATTTTGAATCAACCCCCAGTATTATACAAGTAAAAGAAGGAGGATTAATATTCTTTAGTAACAAAATCTCAAGAATGGATATTATTTATCTACTATAAGGAGTCTCTAGATCAAATAATCTATTATATGTAAAAAATATTCTCTGATAGGCTTACCCATTGCGAGGGAGTATAATTATGTGTTTTCCAAATTAATTGATTTGTCTCCCTCTAAGAATAGAAGTTGTATTTTTAATCAAGATTATCCATGGGGAGTTACAATTATCCAAGACTCTATATAGAATGGTTGTTTTGTAACATGAAGAGATAATGAAAAAATATAATATAATTTGGATAAATGGTTCATACCCTAAAGTGTTTCACCATGGGGTGCTCGAGTCCTCTTAGACAAGAAGAATGATGGGTCAATGCACCTTTTTATTGATTATAGTGAGCTTAAAAAGGTCACAATTAGGTATATGATTACATTATAATGGAATCATGACATGTTCAATAAAATAAGTGGATCAAAATACTTCTCCAAGGTTCATTTGTGGTTGGGATATTAATAATGTTAAGTAGGAGGAGGATATCCCAATGACTTATTTGCATAAAATGTATGGGAACAGTGAGATAATTGTAATTCCATTCGGACTCACTAATTCCCCAACTATATTAATGGACTTGATAAATAGATTCATAATGTATTACATCATAATTTTGTGGTAGCCTTTATAGATGATATTAAAATATAATCAAAAAGTTAGGAGGAGCATGGGAATCAATTGATAATTGTGATAAAAACCATATGGAAGTAGAAGTCTTATGCCATGTAAAAAATGTGTGTACTGGTTGATGAATGTATCATTCTTGGGGAATATAATAACAATTACTGGGATATATTTATGTCCTTCAATGTGAAAATAAATTGAATAATCATCATGGAAAACATATGTGATATATATCTATATATTCCATGGATATGATAGTACTATCGTCGATTTGTGAGAATTGTTTTTTGTAAAATCCTCTAAAAAGGAAACTATGAAGGGAGTCATGTTTTCTGGGATTGATGAATGTGAATTGATATTTATGGAGATGTAAATGAGGCTTATTACTGACCCTAGACTCATAGTTTCCACCAGTGGATAACTATTCATGTTATTTATTGATGCATTAAAGAATGTCTTGGGTTGTGTGTTAATGAATAATAACAAAGTTATTGTATACGCATCGAAGAATTTAAATGCTAATGAATAGAACTACCCAGCGCATGATCTGGATTTGGATGTAGTGATGGCCTCTTTGAAAATATGGGGTCATTATCGCTTTGAGGAGTTTTGTGAAATATGTATGGATCAAAAAATACTCAAATATATATTCAGACATTAATAGATGAATATAAACCATCATATATGATTGGATATGATCAAGGACTATGACAGCTCAATCCACTACCATCCAAGTAAAGAAAATAAAGTGGAAAGTGCTCTAAGTAGAAAGGATCCTTCAATTATCTTACCAAAGAGAATTTATAGGGATTTGATCTTGTTATATTTTAATAGGATGGACATAGGAATATTATATTAAGGGATATCATCCATTATTTTACAAATTATTGATCAACCATCTCTTTTGGAAATGATAAAGGATGCTCAATGATATGATGTTTGAGTTCAGAGGAAAGTGGAAACTATAAGGAATGGGGAATCATTTGTATTCAATGTTAATGAATAAGGAATTTTTATTTTTGGATGAAGAATAATCATTCTATAAAATCCATTGATAAAGAAGGAACTGTTGGATGATGCACATTGCTCTACTTTCTCCATTGGACCAAGAATAAAAAAGATGTATCTATATCTCTGATAGGAGAATTGGTGGGACAATATAAGAATGATATTTCTAAATATAAATCAATGTTCCTAGTCTTTAATCAAGTGAATGATGAAAGACATAATTCTAAGGTGATTATGAAACCATTACCCATATATACATAGAGATGTGAAAACAGTTCCATGGAATTTTACATCAAAATATTGAATAAATCTAGGGGAAACAATTCTATATGGGTTTTTGTGGACTATATTACAAAAAAATCTAATATTATTGTGATTTGAGATAATTTTACACTCAAACAACTTTCACAAATATACATTGAAGAAGTGGTAATGCAACATAGGGTACCATTATAAATTATATCATATAGATAACCATGATTCACCTCTCGGTTATGGAATTGTGACCAACATGCTCTAAAAAATGAAGATTGTGATGTTTCTGTGATGTGAACAAGAACATGAATTGATTAGTTGTGTGGTATGGATAATCTGGGCGGAACTCTAATAGAGGATTCAATGATTTATATGTATAATGTGGAAGTTTTTCTCATGATCAGTTACATTAATGTGGATCTATTTAGAATTGTTGGATTAGAGGTCAAGGATTAGTACTGTGTGATTCAGATGTTGCGGATTAAACAATCAGTAATTTAAAATGGTTTAACACTCATTTTTATCATGTTGTCAAAGATTTTTCATATGATGACTTGTACCACAATTAAATAATACCAGAGAATCCATTTTTTTAATTTCGTAGTGTTTTTATCATATTTTTAGTCTTATCCGAACCTAGCCATCATTTTTTGATGTATTGCCATATTTTATAAAGACATCAAAAGTTTACATGTTGTAATTTCATGGATGCTCCTACGGTGGGGATTAGAAAATTGATCTTGATAAAGAAACCATCCATTGATGGGGATCATGGGTATGTTAGAGTGAATGATTTAAATTCCTAAAGTAATTTGGATGAATGTTGTTCAATGGATTCAATTTAATTTGTTCTTTAGTTGAATCCATGTGTAGATTCAAAAGTGGTGACAAATGGAGTCTGGTAATTTTCCCCATGAATGAGATGTTTTGAGGCGATACATGCTTCATCATCCTAAGGATGGGGTTTTTTTATAATTATTTTGAAGCATGATGGGAATGTACAATTTATAATTAGACCAAGGGATATTATTCATATTCATACAAGGACTTTTGGGGGAATGTTCAAATGATATTGACATTCCTTGGCGGTTACAAGCATTTTATGATGTCATTTTATGGTTTTCCAGTTATTGAAGATAGATCATTTATTGTAAGAGTCAACTGAATGATGTTTTGAATGCATGTAATTGAATTTTGTAGGATGAAAAACATAATTGGTTCGTTATTTATTTTTTGTGATGTGATAGTTTTTAATATACTATGAGGACTTATTAGGAATTTCTAATATGTATATATTTGGATGGAGGGTATATATCTATTTGGGTTTTGATTTAAAAACATGGTGTAGAAAAAATAATTGTCCCGTTGTATTCACTAATGTTGGATATAGTGTAACACCCCAGGTAAATAAAGATTATGACATTTTTATATTTATCCATATTTGCGAATAAAATATTAATATTAAATTAAAGGGAATTCTATTCTCGATGGTGTACCCAATACGCAACAACGAGTTTCTTGGGAATATTACGTTGCACTCTAATAATAAAATAATATTATTTTAAATGGTTGTTAATGTCTAGCCGTTGTAATGGAGGGAATGAACAGAACTAACTATAAAATGATTATATATGTTTGTCAAATATTTTTACTCTTTACAATAAATGTTAGAGGATTAAAAATGCGAATGAATCAAATTTTAAGCGTAGACAGTCTAATATTCGTTAAAAGGTTGATTAACCGCCTTTTGATGGAGAACCTCTTTTAAATCCACTTTTTGAAAATTTTATGTGTTATATTTGACAAAATAAAATTCTTCTTTATAATCGGGACATCAAAATTTACTTTGTGTAAATTTTTGGTATTTTTCCGAAAAAGTTCAATTTTTAATGAATAGTGAAAACTGTTGTATTTTAATTCAAAACCTCTTTTTAATCTAATTTATTTATATGATTAGATTATATTTTTAATTGGTTTTAAAGTTTAAATAGAATATATTTTTACCATTTAATCCATTGGTGGTCATTGTAATTAATATCACTTTAAGATTGGACATAAACGAGTGTCAATCTTTTGAAAGATATTGTTTCATAAAAACACGCTATTTGTTTAAACAGTAGGATTTAATTATAAAATTAATTAATTATACTTCTATGTTATGAATTTGGTAAAATAGAAATCATTTTTGAATTCGGAATATCAAATATAGATTAGTGTGAATTATTGGTATTTTTCTGAAAAACATCAATTTTTGATGAATAGTGAAACCACAAAGTGGTGGTTACAAAATTTGATTTTCCGTTTAAATGGGACTTTACCACTTCTGTGATTTGAATTTAAAAAATCTAATTTAAATGATTTTAATTGTTTATTAAAATGTGTTTCCATGGGACGAAAATAATTTTTGATGAAAATTAACTTTTAAGTTTTATTAGTCACGATTAAAGGTAATTAGTGTGATTTAAGTTAAAAATGATATTATAATAAAATGAAAATATCTTGACACTTTTCCTAACTCTATTGGATGAGTTATGGCCGACCAAGACAACCCATGGGTTGATTTTTGGTACCCCATGGAGCCACTTGGGTTTGATAATGACATTTATGCCTTTTATTTAAAGTTAAAATAAAAATGCCACAAACATGATTTGTTTTACTAAAACAATTTTTACATGTGGATATACAAGTCAGAATTTTGACTATAAATAGTAATTTGAAAGCTAAAAACATTTCCTACATCATAGTATTTGTTTTATAATTTTAAGACATTAAATAAATTAAATTCTTTATTACATCATGATGATGCAGCGATGACCTCATTATTTAACGATTTAAATAAAATGGAAAGATAATGAAAAATCTAGGACCTACACATGTCAAAAACCCATTATATGGGTGCATTGCGAACCCTTATCACCTTATCCTAGAAACACATCAATGTGGGACCATTAAAATACGAAAACCATTTGAAAATAAAGTAACATTTTATACTTTTCCTAGAGTGCCCCTCCTCTCCTCTTATAAAAGGCCCCAACCTCTACCTCCTTACCCACACCTCTCAAACCTTTGGTTCGGCCAAGCTCTGATCATTTTGTCCCTCCACAGACCTCTCATAATCCTAGAAGCCTTAACATAGGCAGGAATCTCTTCAAGAAACCCTTTTGGTTCAAACCAAGGAGAGTTACCCTATTTTAAGGTAACGTCTTCACTTGTGCTCTTTTGTTTTATTTTTCTTCTCCAACCCCCTAAACTCTTTTTATTAATTTATTTTGTGAACAATACAGTATCTAAAATATACTAGGATGTTGTTATTATAAGGATTCGAACTACACTTAAACACACCTTCATATAATGGTTAAAGAACATACCGTTTCTGTGGATGGCGAATTTCTGCCTCACGAAACGATGATTGTTCAACACTCATATAACACCTTAAAAGGTGGCCATTAAGATGTCACTATGTTTATATATGATATATAATATTTTTATGTTTTACTTAAGCTTATTTATTTTTCATTTGTGGCATACCTTTATGGATTCCATTATGGGTATACGCGATATCTTCATTTTAGGAAGTGCGGACTACCGCCCCCTCAAAGTGATTTGATTCGTTAATGCCATATGTGGGACGTATAAAGGATAGATTTAAAGTTATTATATATTATGTTATACTGGAGTTATAATATTCCTTTATATAATTATTGTTTTCTTTCCATTAAAGTATGAGATAGAAATGAAAGTAGCGTTCATGCATACGTACGACTTACCGTCTCCACGAACGATGCATTTCATTTATTATCCTCAAATGTAATGTACTATTATAAGTACATATAATGGATATATATGATGTATGATACATATAATGGATGAATATAATTCTGGAATTAAAAATATACATATCTTTCATTTATTTTTAATTCCATTAATATGACATAGAAATGAAAGTAGCATTCATGCGTACGTACGGCTTACCGTCTCCATGAACGGTGCATTCCATTTCTTACCTCGAAATGATTATGTTAAATTATAAATACATGAATATGATGGATATATATGATATATATGATATAAAATTCATGAATATCATTATTGAGATAAGGGATATTTGACTACGTGTACAACTTGTAAATATAAGAAGTTCACTTTTGACTTAAGTACCAAATAACGACAAAACAACCGTTATTAACATAAATGATTACAAAATGTTCATGACATGGTAATAAGTGATATAAAAGGAATAATTAACTAGAAAAAGGTTCTTAATGAAGTATAAATTAACTCAAGTTTAATATTCAGGAGATTAAATAACGATCGAGTCAAGTCGGACCCGAGGTAAGGGATCCTACCCCTCTCTTTCTTTTTAAGTACTCTCTTTTATGACATTTCTTTTAAGCTCATATTTATTATTTTTTTGGGATGTTCTTTTATATTCCTAAAACTGTAATTTTTATTTCCATATGATGATAGACCCTATTCTTTCTCATCAATCCATTTTGTTAGTTTTAAGTGGCGTCGTTAGGCTGCCGAGTTTTCGTAAGGGATTTTTCATCTCACTTTTATTCCCGTGAGATTTATGCTACATTTGCCACAATTTCCTTTGAGTGGTGTATGTACTGACCATTATTTTACTAATTGTGCAATATACTTACATTTATGATTATTTACATCAATGTTGTATTGTGCTTCTTTCACGGGGTGTATGTTTCGAAAGATACCCATGTCGGTAAGGGAACCTTTCACCCTCCTCTTTTTAAAAGACTTATTTTGTTATGTATTTTAATTCACATACTATTATTTTGGGATATTTTCTTCTATATCCTTATTGATTTAAATTTTATTTACATGTGATGAGATACCATTTTTATCTCTCATCAACTCATTTTCTGAATTTTGTAGTGACGCCATTAGGCTGTCAAATTTTTGCAAGGGAACTTCTTAACCCAAATTTGATTCTTTGGGATAAACTTATACTCCTTGAATATGTCGTTATATGAATATGTGTGAATAACCACTTATTGTTTTACACTTAATATCCACTTATATTTGGTGTATTCGTTTGTCACACATAATTATGTAACTGATTTATCCTTAAACCAAGGATACCGTCTTTGTAAGGGACTTCGTCTCAATCTCCTTTCATTGAGGCATATTTCGTTTTATACACAACTTTCTTTTATATGGTGTATAAACCCCTTTGATATTTAATTTTATACAAAAGTAATATTTTTCTACAATGCATTTTACTAAACAAAAAAAAGAAATGTTTTTTTAACGTACGCGGTGACAACGACCTTTTCTGCTGCCGCGAGTGTTATTTCATCTTTGGATTCCTCAACAAGCCATAATGTTTTTTAAAATAAAATAAATATCATATACTCTTTTATGTATTTTGGTATTGAAAATGGTTTTTATAAAGTATTTTATTTTGTCAATATATTTAAATGATATATTGTGTTGAAATGTGGAAATGTTATCATTCCTTTATATTGGTTTTATGTGTTATAATTTTATAATGGTACTTGGACATTTTACGGGTGGTTACATGATAAACCATATGAAGGGTGGTGCCGTGAATACCAGGATGGGTGGTTACGTTATAACCTACAATGCATTGGGTATGGAAGTCGGCCGTATGGCTATTCCATTAAGTATGTATGGAAGTTGGCCGAATGGCTATTCCATTAAGTGATATGTGTGGAAGTCGACCTTATGGTTATTCCACTTAAGTATGTTTATGTCCCAAGTTACCTTTATATGTTATGTGATCTTTATATGGGTTTTATGGTAGTCGTTTGGTTACATAAGGGTAAGTAATGAACTTTTATTCAGTGAAGAGTTTTTACTACTTCGAGAAGGTGAAAATTATTACTTTGATAAAGTATACATGGTTTACATGTTGTTTTGAAAAACTAACAGTTTTCATTATTTGGGTATCCCTTACTGAGCTTTTTATGCTCATCCAAAGTTTTTGAAATGTTTTTCACAGGACTTAACATGGAACAGGGTCAAGGATGGGATCAATGGAAAGTCATGCAACCTAAAACATGGAACTGGACATGTTTCTTTTTAAGAGTTTTTATTTTATGGAAACTTAGTAAAAGTTTCTACTTTGTAATCTTTTGAGATGTAATAGTAATGTCCTAATTCTCTAAAACTCTAATACTAAAAATATCCTCAATGCGATTTATTCATGTAATTCAATATTAAGTAAGGTTTAAGTCCGGGGCCTTATAGTTGGTATCGGAGGTCGGTTTAGATAACTTTAGAGGTTAGGGTATTCTTTAAGAATAAGTGGCATTACCATAATGGTTAGGATTTCATAAAGAGTCCTAGTTTTAGATATAGTGAATGAGTAAGTATATATTAGTGTTTATCTTCTTCAATAGCACATGATGGTTTTGTTGATATACACACACTGACCTTTTTGGTTTTAGTAAATGGTTGGATCCAGCAGGCACCAAAGTAACAGTAGATGTGAAGGAAACTGTGACAGTTTTCTGAGTGAGCAACTGAATGATATGGGAGCTGTAATGAGAACTCTTGTTTATATCCTCAACCAACTATCTGGAGTCATGATTGACCACCTAAACCTTGGTAATTTCTATAAGGCATCATATATGCGAGAAACAAATCCTTACAGAACTGCAGGTAATAATCATAAAGTTAAGTGTGTTCAAAAACCTATGTGTCAAAGATGTGGAAAGAAACACCTAGGAAAATGTTTCAAAGGGACAGAAATATGCTATAGATGTGGAAATGAAGGTCATAAAGCAATAACCTGCCATTGAAAAAGGAAGCATCCAGTTGACTCGAGGAATGGGAATGTAGTTCTTTCTGAGGGATCAACTGAATGTTTTAAATGTGGTGTGCACGGGCATTATGAAAACACATGCCCTATGAAGAAGTTTCGGGAATGGGATCACCAAGATCGTACAAATATTCGTTTACAAATACCTAATGCCATTCCGATTGAGGATGAAGAAACTAAAAATGACCAATCAAAGGTATGGATTATTTATTAACTTTTGTTTTCCTATTTTGGAATCTTAGGATATGATTCATGATTTTGTTTGTAGGAAAGAAGTATTTCAGAATAAGTTGGAAAGGAATGGTTAATAGATAATGAAGAATGCTGAATGAGTAAGAAGTCAACATATAAGGGCTTCAAGAGTTATGGGGAGATTCTTAAGAGTATTAAGTCTCTTTTGATGATGGGGTACATTACAAGACTTTTTATAGTATGTGTAACACTGATGTTTGATATATGAAAATTTTATTCAAAGAATAGTAGTCTGTTCTTTTGTGGACATAGTTATAAAGAACCATTTGGGTTTATATGATCCTTACTTTTGAGGTAATTATGGGTTACTATATATAATAATGGAAAGTTAATTTCATGAGATAAAATTGAGGTTAAATTACATTATGTTTATTTTTGAAGATTTTATCTCGTTATTGTGGAATGTTTTAATAATTATGTAGTTTTGGAAAAAGGACAACACGCAGACCATGTGACAACCCATCGCGTCAGAAAAGGCTGGGGGAATCGAACCCACAACAAAAGTGCAATGGGTTTTTATCGCCTACCACTGGACTACGTGAAGTCCCTGGTTAGTATGACTTATTATTTTTAGTTAGGTGACTTTATGAATTAAGAGTAAGTTGATTTTGGGTTTTTATGAAAATGATTAACTTATCATGGAGGATATGTGATTAGGTTAATTACTTTTCAATGCGAGACTTTAGGAGCAACTGATGTTTTTTTGGAGATAAATGTTATGACTTTACATGGAAGACTGTGTCACTAAATCCTTCAAATATTTGGGATTCAATCTTAGTTTGGTTTAATTTGAAGAATTTTATGGACAAATTGTTTATCGAATGGTCCTCGTTGAACTTTGGGTTTTGTTGGGCAAATTTTGGAGATTAAGAATAGATTTTCTTTTTATAAAGGGTTATCCTTTTCTGGATTATCTGATATTGTACTAAACTTTTTGGTTTTGGTTTTGGTTAGAGTCTAAGGACATGGGAAGTATATAGTTCTATTTTGTGGATTAGGTGATTCTCTAGAAATTGATTATAGTACTCTTAATTCAAACAAGTCTTCCTAAATACTCGTCTTTTGGAGAAAATATGAGTTTGATTAAGGAATCTAGTAAAAGTTGAAAGACTACATGACAAGTAAGTATGTTTCATTATGATTTAGTTAAGCTCAAAAATAAATTCCTCAATGAAAAGTAACTTAAAACAAAAATGTTGTCTGTTAACCTTTCCTACTGGGGAATCGAATACCGTTTAACCCATCACAAGTTTGTGATTTTCTTATGGTTAACTTTCTCCTAGACATGTTTACTATCACTCTCCATCAAGACATGAACCTTTGTTTTTTCCTCCATGTCCATATTTTCATACTTGGAATCATAGTTTGGGTTTACTCGGGTGACCTTTGTACTTATCTTTCTTTATTTTAAAGTGATTGTTTTACCGACTCTTGTTCCGATGTGGGACTTTCAAGGATGCTTCCAAGCTCAATTTTAAAATTGCGAGGACGCAATTCCCAAAAGGGGGGAAGGATGTAACACCCCAGGTAAATAAAGAATATGAGATTTTTATATTTATCCATATTTGTGAAAAAAATATTAAAATTACTTTAAAGGGGATGCTATGCTCGATGGCGTACCCAATACGCAACAACGAGTTTCTTGGGAATCTTATGTTGCACTCTAATAATAAAATAATATTATTTTAAATGGGAGTTAATGCGTAGCCGTTGTAATGGCAGGAATGAACAGAACTAACTACAAAATGATTATATATGTTTGTCAAATATTTTTACTCTTTACAATAAATGTTAGAGAATTAAAAATGCGAATGAATCCAATTTTAAGCGTAGACAGTCTAATATTCTTTAAAAGGTCGACTAACCGCCTTTTGATGTCGAACCTCTTTTAAATACAGTTTTTGAAAATTTTATGTGTGATATTTGAAAAAATAAAATTATTCTTTATAATAGGGACATCAAAATTTACTTTGTGTAAATTTTTGGTATTTTTCCAAAAAAGTTCAATTTTTAATGAATAGTGAAAAATGTTGTATTTTAATTCAAATCCTCTTTATAACCTAATTTATTTATATGATTAGATTATTTTTTTAATTGGTTTTAAAGTGTAAATATAATATATTTTTACCATTTAATCCAATGGTGGTCATTGTAATTAATATCACTTTACGATTGGACATAAACGAGTGTCAATCTTTTGAAAGATATTGTTTCATAAAAACACGCTATTTGTTTTAACAGCGGGATTTAATTATAAAATTAATTAATGAAACTTCTATGTTATGAATTTGGTAAAATAGAAATCATTTTTGAATTTGGAATATCAAATATATCTTAGGGTGAATTTTTGGTATTTTTCTGAAAAACATCAATTTTTGATGAATAGTGAAACCACAAAGTGGTGGTTACAAAATTTGACTTTTCGTTTAAATGGGACATTACCACTTCTATGATTTTAATTTCAAATATCCAATTTAAATTATTTTAATTGTTAAGTAAAATTTGGTTTAATGGGATGAAAATAATTTTTGATGAAAAGTAACTTTTACGTTTTATTAATCGCGAATAAAGGTAATTAGTGTGATTTAAGGTAAAAATGATATTATAATAAAATGAAAATATCTTTACACTGGTCCGAACCCTATTTTATGAGTTATGGCCGACCAATACAACCCATTGGTCGATTTTTGGTACCCCATGGAGCCACTTGTGTTTGATAATGACATTTATGCCTTTTATTTAAAGTTAAAATAAAAATGTCACAAACATGATTTGTTTTACTAAAAAAAATTTTACATGAGGTTATACAAGTCATAATTTTGACTATAAATAGTCATTGGAAATATAAACATATTTCCTACGTCATAGTATTGTTTTTATAATTTTTAGACATTAAATAAATTAAATTCTTTATGACATCATGATGATGCAGCGATGACCTCATTATTTAACGATTTAAATAAAATGGAAAGATAATGAAAACTCTAGGACCTAAACATGTCCAAAACCTATTGGATTTGTGGCTTTCTAACCCTCATCACCTTATCCCCGAAACACATCAATGTGGGACCATTAAAATCCGAAAACCATTTGAAAATAAAGTAACATTTTATACTTTTCCAAGAGTGCCTCTCCTCTCCTCTTATAAAAGGCCCCCACCTCTACCACCTTACCCAGACCTCTAAAACCATTGGTTCGGCCAATATCTGATCATTTTGTCTCTCCACATCCCTCTACTCATCCTAGAATCCTTAACTTAGGCAGTAAGATCTTCAGGAAACCCTTTTGGTTCAAACCAAAGGGAGTTACCCTATTTTAAGGTAATGTCTTCACTTGTGCTCTTTTGTTTTATTTTGCTTCTCCAACCCCATAAACTCTTTTTATTCATTTATTTTGTAACAAATCCAGTATATTAAATATACTAGTATGTTTTTATAAAAAGGATTCGAGCTACACTTACACACATCTTCATCTAATGGTTAAAGAACATACTGTTTCTGTGGATGGCGAATTTATGCCTCACGAAACGATGATTGTTCAACAGTCATATAACACCTTCAAAGGTGGCCATTAATATGTCACTATGTTCATATATGATATATAATATTTTTATGTTTTACTTAAGCTTATGTATTTTTCATTTGTGGCATACCTTTATGGATTCCATTATGGGTATACACGATATCTTCATTTTAGGAAGTGCGGACTACCGCCCCCTCAAAGTGATTTGATTCATTAATTCCATATGTGGGACATATAAAGGATGGATTTAAAGTTATTATATATGATGTTATACTGTAATTATAATATACCATTATATCATTATTGTTTTCATTCCATTAAAGTATGAGATATAAATGAAAGTAGCATTCATGCGTAAGTTCGGCTTACCGTCTCCATGAACGGTGCATTTCATTTCTTATCCTCAAATGTAATGTGCTATTATAAGTACATATAAAGGATATATATGATGTATGATACATATAAAGGATGAATATAATTCTGGAATTAAAAATATACATATCTCTCATTTAGTTTTAATTCCATTAATATGACATAGAAATGAAAGTAGCATTAATGCGTACGTACGGCTTACCGTCTCCATGAACGATGCATTTCATTTCTTACCTCTAAATGATTATGTAATATTATAAATACATTTATATGCTGGATATATATGATATATATGATATCCAAATCATGAATATAATTATTGAGATAATGGATATTTGACTACGTGAACAACTTGTAAATATAAGAAGTTCACTTTTGACTTAAGTACCAAATAACGACAAAACAACCGTTATTAACATAATTGATTACATAATGTTCATGACATGCTAATAAGTTATATAAAAGGAATAATGAACTAGAAAAAGGTTCTAAAGGAAGTAGAAATTAACACAAGTTTATTATTCAGGATATTAAAGAACGATCGAGTCAAGTCGGACCCGAGGTAAGGGATCCTACCCCTCTCTTTCCTTTTAAGTACTATCTTTTATGACATTTCTTTTAAGCTCATATTTCTTATTTTTGGGATGTTATTTTATACTACTCATACTGTACTTTTTATTTCCATATGATGAAAGACCCTATTCTCTCTCATCAATCCATTTTGTAAGTTTTAAGTGGCGTCGTTAGGCTGCAGAGTTTTCGTAAGGGATTTTTCATCTCACTTTTATTCCCGGGATATTTATGCTACATTTGCCATAATTTCCTTTGAGTGGTGTATGTACTACCCATTATTTTACTCATTGTGAAATATACTTTCATTTATGAGTATTTACATCAATGTTGTATTGTTCTTCTTTCACGGGGTGTATGTTTCGAAAGATACCCATATCGGTAAGGGAACATTTCACCCTCCTCTTTTTAAAAGACTTCTTTTGTTATGTCTTTTAATTCACATAATATTATGTTGGGATATGTTCTTCTATATACTTATTGATTTAAATTTTATTTCCATGTGATGAGATACCCTTTTTATCTCTCATCAACTCATTTTCTGAATTTTGTAGTGACGCCATTAGGCTGTAAAATTTTTGCAAGGGAACTTCTTAACCCAAATTTGATTCTTTCGGATAAACTTATACTCCTTGAATATGTCGTTCTATGAATATGTGTGAATAAAATCTGATTTTTTACACTTAATATCCACTTATATTTGGTGTACTCATTTGTCACACGTAATTATGTAAATGATTTATCCTTAAACCAAGGATACCGTCATTGTAAGGGACTTCATCTCAATCTCCTTTCATTGAGTCATATTTCGTTTTATACACAACTTTCTTTTATATGGTGTATAAACCCCTTTGACTTTTACTTTTATAAAAAAGGAATCTTTTTCTACAATGTGTTTTACTAAATGGAAAAAATGAATGTTTCTTTTAACGTACGCAGTGACAATGACGTTTTCCACCGCCGCGAGTATTATTTGATCTTTGGCTTCCTCAACAAGCCGCAATGTTTTTTAAAATAAAATAAATACCATATACTCTTTTATGTATTTTGGTATTGAAAATGGTTTTGATAAAGGATTCTATTTTTTCAATATATTTAAATGATATATTGTTCTTGAAATGTGGAAATGTTATCATTCCTTTATATTGGTTTTATGTGTTATAATTTTATAATGGTACTTGGACATTTTACGGGTGGTTACATTATAAACCATATGACGGGTGGTGCCACGAATACCAGGACGGGTGGTTACGTTATAACCTCCAATGCATTGGGTATGGAAGTCGCCAGTATGGCTGTTCCATTAAGTATGTATGTAAGTTGGCCGAATGGCTATTTCATTAAGTGATATGTGTGGAAGTCGACCTTATGGTTATTCGACTTAAGTATGTTTATTTCCCAAGTTACCTTTATATGTTATGTGATCTTTATATGGGTTTTATGGTAATATTTTGGTTACATAAGTGTAAGTAATGAACTTTTATTCATTGATGAGTTTTTACTACTTCGAAAAGGTGAAAAGTATTACTTTGATAATGTATAGCTGGTTTACTTGTTGTTTTGAAAAACTAACAGTTTTCATTCTTTGTTTATCCCTTACTGAGCTTTTTATACTCATCCCATGTTTTTGAAATTTTTTTCACAGGACTTAACGTGGAATAGGGTCAAGGATGGGATCAAGGGAATTTCATGTAACTTAAAACATGGAACTGGACATGTTTCTTTTTAAGAGTTTTTATTTTATGGAAACTTAGTAAAAGTTTCTACTTTGTAATCTTTTGAGAAGTAATAGTTATGTCCTAATTCTCTAAAACTTTAAACCCAAAAATATCCTCAATGTGAATTATTCATGTAATTCAATATTAAGTAAGGTTTAAGGTCGAGCCAGAATGGGAACAACATTCATAAGAATCATTGGAATGTGGTCATTTTATTTAGATATGTAATTCCATTGATAGTGAGTTTTGTGGATTTAAAGAATCCTCTTTAATATTTTTCTTATATTGGGGATCACAATGTTCTAGTTGACAGCCCATTTGAGATTACAATAATATGTTTTGATATAACAGATACAGTGAGTTCCCTCTCATTGATCTGGAATTGTGTTCAAGATATTTTTTGAAATATTCAGTTTATTCCCTATGAATTCATGTTTCTCATTGTGGCAGTGTGGAGTTTTCAGGGATGTAATGTCAATGACGAGTAGAATTGGTAACCAACATAGGTTTGATGATTATATTGTATAACCACTATGGAATATCATAGAAAATAATTATTATTGTAGGGAGGTGTTAATATTCTATTTTTATGATAATGTTTTAATTTCCAGGTCTAGTTTTATATATCATTTTCAAGGTAGATTATTTTGAAAACCGATGTCTAGTAGAGGCGTTTGAATATTTAGATCCCTTAAAGGGATGTTTTGGAATATGGTAAATTATTTTATGGAAACTAGAAGTAATGAGAAACTATGGATGGTAAATTTTGCTAAAACATACATTTAGAACATGACACACATCCAAGTATTGGGCCACATGTTTTCTAGTGGAATGGGAAGTATAACTACTTGTTGTCTATGCTCATTGGCTTGCTGATAGCACATGATCTAATATATAGTGGAACCTAATGTCTATAAGGTGGCATATTTTGATGATTTTAAGTGTTTCAATCCTAGTAATTTCATTAGTTCAACCAAATTTTCTGAAATTTTTTATTCCCCACTACAAATCTAGTAGAAGTAGTATAGCACTGTGTAATTCAACATCTTCATCATCTACAGTGGATTGACTTTTTTTTCTCAATATACACTAATCTAAAGAATTAGTGACTATATGGTAAGGGAACCACATTGTTTCCTTCCACTAGTAATTTCTCAAAACTTTATAGTTATTCCAATAAATTATTTGGTAGAATATTTCACCAAATAACCGAGGAATCGTCATATGATGGTGGAATCACATTGCTACATAGTCAGAGAGTTATGTTATAATATTGTATCATTGGTTTTCTGTAATCATGTTACTTTTTTGAATGTTTTCCTATATAAAATAACATCATTTGTTTTGTTCATAATGATAAGAATTTTTATTAACTAAGTGTTTTGAGGCTGGAATAGACCTTCAATGGATAGTTTGTCCCAGTTTCAGTGTGGAGTGAGTATCCAGTGAGTGTTTTTACAATTATACCTTTGTGTTTCTTTATAGTTAATTAGTTCTAATTTTTTAATAATGTTTTGGTCAATTATAATTATTTAATTTTTTGGATGCTAGATAGGGCTTCAGGTTCTTTTTTGTTCATCGTTAGCCACATAAGATCTTGAATAACACATTGTATCGATTATAATAAAAATGGAAATGCTTCCATGATGTAATTGGACCCTAAAATATCACTACCAATGTCCAATCATAGAGAAATATAGGGATTAATGTACCCGGTCAATAATTTCATCTATCATTGTTTGAGGATAATTGTTCTTTATTGAGATGTTTTTTGCGATCAAGATCATCAATGTCTAGGAAGATTGACCCGTCCTTCTTCTTGATAAATGTAATTTGGAAACACCATGGTAAAGCACTTGGGTGATTAATCACCTAATCCAGATTCTCCTATAGTTTCTTATTTAGATCCACATGGTGAATAATGTATATTCAATATATAATGAAGGATATTAGAAAATATTTGGGTATAATAATGATTAAAAATACAACCTCTCATGATGCAGGAAGACTAACCAATTATTTGAGAAACCCATTAGTGAATTATCATACAATGGGAACATCTTCAAGGATAATATTTCACGTAGTTAAAATCCTTTTAGCTATATATTTTTACTCTCAATGTAATAATTTATATTCTTGAGATATTTATACTAAATAATTATCATCATCCTCCTTTTCTGTGTATAGAATCAGAGAGAGATTCAAGATATGATTCATGATTTCATTTTTATTGAAATTTATTTTTCCTCTCTAAAAAAACAATTCATAACTATAATTTCATAAAATTCCAATAATTTTATTATCAAATTCATCATAAGTTATTTTATCCCACATATTATGATAAGGTAGGAGTTCTATTATTGGATAAAGAAATTTCTATATTTTTCATTTTCACCAAAAACTCTACTTCCATAATTTTTAGTAGTTTCTGAATAGTTTAACTAAACATCAAAGATAAGAAAAATTACTAGAAAAATAATGAAAAAGTAAATTCACATTTCATGAACTAACTACTAGAGTACCCATAACCAATTCATGGACAGATGCACCTCTTTATATTTCATGGAATAAACACTCCCTTTATCTTTAGGCATTGTGGGTTGATATCATATATCATCATTAATATCCATTTCCTTAGTTTATTGTCCCACATATTTTCCTAATTCCTTTTATTTGGAACATTAAATCATGGTCTAGGGTTGAATGAATAATTTATTTCTTCTATCACATATAAGGGTTTTTCTGGTCATCCATTACAAGCTATTCTCCCTTACTTCCCATACATAAATCATTTCCTCATCACTTTTTGGAAATTTATATTGTTCTTATTCCCGCACCTTAGACAAGTGGGTTGTTAAAATTTCATGCCTCCTTATATTTCTACATCACACCATAATAATTAAACACTGATTTCCACATATTATGCCCATTAAACATTATATTCGATCGTCTCCATTATATCATTAAGAGAATATATAAAAATATCTTTATAACTATCGAAGTCATAAATGGCTAGAGATTTCCATTGACTCGACATTATTACTCCAAATAGGGGGATAAATTTGTAATCATGGGTACGGAAAATATAGAGGTGTATTGGGAATTTATTATTAGGGTTTCTTCACACACCACAATATATTCATCATCCTCTTCCATGACCCAAAAAAGTCCCTATCAATTCATAGTAAATGTGTATGGGGAAAATATTTATCAAAAAACAATTTATTGAATTACTTCCACTCTATATGTTTGATATGTTCCTTAGGAATCATATTATTGACAAATGTCCGTCATTGATTTGTTTCTCCTTCCATTTGATAAACAACCAACATGAATTCCTCTTTCACAGAGCAGATAAGGACTGGTAATATATTTTCCTTGGTAAGATTCCATTTTTTCCATAATTGATTGACCATAAAATCCATTCAATGTCAGATTCCAGCCTTTCATGATGATATCAATTTTAACAAGCCATTCCATAGAAGTATTTTTTTTGTTCCTCATGATTCTGATTTTTCTTTCAAAACAATAGTCAATTGTGAAAGTATAATAATAAATTTCACGATTCCTTCACCCATAGAGGCAAGAATCTCATTTTTTAAGTAATCATATTCCCCCTTAAATTGATTTTTAATAATGATACTCTTCTTTAACACCATTGAATATAATAAATTGTAAATTAGCGATAAAGGTTTTTAAATTATTAAATACATAAAATGGATATTATCGACATTAATGGGTAACTAATTAATTACATATATTTTTTACCATATGAATTTATAGGTTTCCAATATATGTTATCCATGATATATTTACTAATATAAAACGTTAAGGACATTTTTCCTTTAATTATGGTTCATAATATTATTTTAAATTTTAAAAATTAATGTACGTTTGGAATTTCAATACATTTTTTCCGTGATGCCCATTTTCAGGAACCAATTCTCTGTCGTGTCAAGCTCAATAAAATGTCTTTGATGGGGGTTACAAATAAGTACATCTGTGCATGATCCACATCCACATGTAGTATCTAGATAGGGATATATTTTAGTCAAAACAACAGAATATAATGTTCAAAAAAATATGGAATTCATTCTAGGATTATTATTATCCATATGTGTCGCTATAATGTTTTCTATTTCTAATCAAAATAAATTAATAGAATTTCCTTTGATACAAAATTTTACAAAAATTATCCAAAAAATAATTTCAAATTTTAGAATATAAATGAATTTAGTACACACTAGAAGAGAAATAGAATACTATGGGATCTCTTTTGTGGAGTAATTGTTAAAATTTTATTTTTCAAGAATCAATGTTTTTATTGTGGATATATGATGATTTAGTTTTTATCGTAAAATGATTTTCGTATCATAGATATTTTGTTATTAGGTTAATTACTTTTAATTATTAGACTTTAAGAGTAACTAATGTTATCTTTTGATTAATTTTATGATTTATCATGGAAGACAATGTGATAAAATCCTTCTAAAATTTGGGTTTCCATCTTACTTTGGATTGCATTGAAGGATTTTATAGATGTTTTTTATTGAACGATATTTGTTGAACATTGGTAATTATTTGAAAAATTTTGGAGATCAGGAGTAGTTTTTAATTTTATAAAGGTTTATCCTTTTGGGGATTAATTCGTCTTATACTAAATGTTTTGGTTTAAGTTGATGTGTAATGGTAGGGAATATATATAGTTCATCTCTTGTGGATTATATAATAATCTTGAATTTGATTCCATCACTTTTTATGTGACCATGTTAGTTTGAATACTCATTGTTTGGATAAAATATTATATTGTGGTAGAAATTTAGTAATGGATGAAAGTCTTCATGAAAAGTAATTATGTTTCTTTATGTTTTTATTTATGCTCATAAATAAATTCCTCAACGTTATGAAAATTAACGTAAATAAAAAACTTTGTCATTTAAAGTTTTCATTATGGGGACTCAATGACCATTCAACTCATCACTTTTTTAGGATTTTCTTGTGGTTAATTTTCCATAATCATGTTTTCCACCACTCTCCATCAAACATTGATGGTTTGTTTCTCCACCATATCTATGTTTTACTACATGTAATCTTAGTATAGGCTATCTCGGGTGACCGTTGTATTTATCATTATTTATTTTAAAGGGATATTTTTAATAAATCTTTTTATGATGTGGAACATTAAATGATGTTTCCAAGCCCAATTTTAAAATTCCTAGGACAACATTTTCAAAAAGGTTGAAGGATGTGACATCCCAGGTAATTAAAGAATGTATCTTTATTTATTTATTTAAATTTGTGTATTATATATTATTTGTACCTTAAATATGATTGTATGTACGATGGAATACCTGATAAACAACAATAGGTTTTATTGAAAACTTATGTTGCACACAACGTTGAGTTATACCAGAAAATGTTAATATAATATTATTATTTTAATTGGTAGTTAAAACGTTACCGTTGTATTGGAAGGAATGAAAAAAACCATATTATGATTAAATATGTTTCATAAATGTTGTTACTTTTATCCAATAAATTATAGAGGATAAAATATGAAAAAATTTGATTAAGTATAAATACACTTATATTCATTTAATGGTCGACTTACCACTTTTTGATGGAGAACCCTCATTAAAGATATTTTTTGTCACACTTTTATGTTCTATTTAACAAAATAAATCTTTTTTTTGAATCGGGACATCAAAATTTACATTGGGTATATTTTTGGTATTTTTATGATAAAAATCATTTTTTAATGAATAGTAAAAAATACTATATTTTAATTCAAAACCGCCTTTTAATATAATTTATTTATAGGTTTAGAGTATCTTTTTAATTTGTTTTAAAGTGTAAATATATTATATTTTTACCATTTAATCCAGGTTTTATCATTTGAGTTAATTTTACAATAAAATTTTACACTAACAATTGTGAATCTTTTGATAGTTATTATTTCATAAAAGGCACTTTTTTTCACTGCGTGAATTAATTTTAATTTAATTTCTGCCACTTCTATGTTTTCAATATGAAAAAATGGATTCCAACTTTTTAATCAGTAGTTTTATATTTTATAAATACGTAACATATATTTTTATACAGTATGAATATTAACTTCAGTAAAAAATTAATTTACCATGGTTGATGGGTAAATTTGGTAAATAAGGGTAAACAAGTATAGTTCTAATAATATAAAACTACTCTAAATTGTTTCTAAATCAATGGTTTTGATACCTTTTCAACCGTAGTCACCCTTTGGTAGATTATGGTACCCCCTAGAGCCACATGGGAGTGATAATGATATATTATTTTAATTAATATAGATTAAAGAAAAAAATGACATAAACAGATTTCTTTTAGTAAATTAAGTTTTTATACATGATTATATATGTTATATTTTCGACTATAAATATTATTTGGAATGATAAAAAGATTCTCCACATCATGGTAATTTTTTAACAATTTTTATTCAACAAATAAATTTAATTATTTACCACCTAATAATGATGTGGTGTTAATCTCATTAATAAATGATTAATATTAATAAGATTATAAAGATTAATATAATATCTAAATCCCATCGAATTATTAATGTGCTATTATTATTATTATTTATACAATGATTCATCTTATCATTGAATTTAATAATTTTTTGACTTTTATATACTGAAAAGAATTATATAATGAAATAATAGTTCCACACATTCCTAAAGAGAACCTTCCACTCTTATAAAAAGCCCTCACTTATAACCAAACCCTCACAACTATAAATCCCCATGGAACATCCAAACACGGACCAAATAAGCTCTAAATATCAAAATATTCCTCCTAGATGCCATATCTTATTCATAAGGCACTTCAAGTAAACTGTTTGGTTCAAACCAAAGGGAGATTCCCAATTTAATGGTAATGTCTTCACTTAAGTCCTTTTGTTTTTATATTACATATCCAACACCCTAAACACTTTTTTCAATTATTTTATAACAATACCAGTATCCCCAATATACTAGTTTTTCTTTATTAAAAGGATTCAAACTAAACATACACACACATCCATCTAATGGGTAAGAACATACTGTTTCTGTGGATGGCAATCTAACGCCTCAAAAAATGATGATTATTCAATTATCTCTTTACCACCTCTTATGGTAGCCATTATGATTGAAATATATTTATATATGATGTTTATTATGTTTATGATTCCTTTATTCATCTATATTTTTAATTTATAACATACCATTATGGTTTCCATTATGAATAAATGAAAAAATTCTTTTGAGGAAGTGCGGACTACCGCGCCCACAATGTTATATGACTCGTTCATACCATACATGGGATGTATAAATGATGGAGTTGTTGAAATTATATATTATATTATACAGGAATTATAATATAAATTGTTTACATTAGTTTTTCATTCAATTAAAATATGATATAGAAATGAAAGTAGCGTTCATGTGTATGTAAGAATTACCGTCTTAATGAAAGGGGCATTTCATTTATTATCTACAAATGTTATGTACTGTTATAAATAAATAAATAAATATATATTAGATATATACAAGATATATGATATCTAAATCAGGAATATATTTCTAGATATAGTGTAATATTTTTGTCAAGAACAACGTGTAATTATAAGGTGTAAATTGTTTACTCAAGAACCAAATATCAAAATATGACTGTTACTAAATTAAATGAATAGATAATGTTAATAACATTGTAATATGTGATATAAAATGACTAATAATCTTGATAAATGTTCTTAATCAAGTATAAAATTACTTATGTTTATTATTAACAAAGAACAAGGAACAAACTAGCCATGTTGGACACGTGGTAAGGGGTTTCTTATCTCACATTCAATTCCATGATATTTCCATTGTTTGCCACTTATTTATTGAATGATATGAATTGGGTACATACAATTGATATATATTTTCATTATTATCTTTATATTCAAGGTATTATGTGATTAATTTGATGGGTATTAACTTTTGGTTATATGACTCGATTGATTACAACGTGGTAATGGGTTTTATCTGACTCGTTATTCCCGTGAGATTCATGGTATATATTTCCAATATTTCCTTATGTGTGGTTTATGTACTTGTCATTAATGAAATAATTGTGTAAAATACTTAAATTTATTTTTATTTACATCTTTATTGTATGATCCATCTTTTATGTGGTGTATGTTTTGTATGTTACCAAATCGGTAAGGGAACCTTTCACCCTCCTATTTTTAAAAGACATCTTTCTTATTATGCCTTTTAATTTACATATTATTATGTTGCAATATGTAATTATATATCATTTTTTACTTTAAATTTTATGTCCCAGTGATGAGATACTCTTTTATCTCCCATAAATTAATTTTATTAATTTTTATGTGATGTCATTAGGCTGTCAAATTTCTGTAGGGGAACTTCTCCACCCAATTTCAATTCTTTGGGATAAACATCTACTTATTGATTATGTTGTTATATGAATATGTGTGAATAACCATTGACTGTTTCATACATAATATGAAGATATATTGAGTGTATACTTATTTTGCACACATTATTATGTAAATGATTTATACTTAAACTAAGGATATAGTTTTTATAAGGGATTTCGTCTCAATTTATATGCCATTGAGACCTGATTGTTGTTATGCACAAGTTATACACCGGTTCACTCTAATGTGGTTCATATAATGTCCTTCATAGTATTATATCATGAATCCCTTTATTCTAATGATATTATAAATTTATGATGAAATATTATTCCTCAATTATTTTTATTCAATCATCCATGGTTTTGTTAAATAGTATTTAACTAATATATCATTTTAAATGTTTATAATATTTATTCTTATAAATTTTTCTCATTAATTTCTATCTTTTAAAAATGGGTTCTAGTATTTATTTATATGGAAATTAATTTTTTCAAATAATAATTTATTTATAAGTGTCCAAGTTGTACGTGACACTTTGATTCAAAGGCAACTATCGATCATCTACCTTGGCGTCCCGATCTCAAGTGGCAGCATCAAGAATCAACATTTCCATGACATTATAAATCACATTCTAGGTTGGATTTTCAAATAGAAAAATAATCTACTCTATTTTGGGGGACGGGTTACTTTTATCAACAATGTGCTCTCCTCAATTCCGGTTCATATTTTCTCTATTATCAACCCACTAAAAGGTGAAGTGGATAAACAAGAGAGAATTCTCAATTCATATTTGTGGGACTCTAATCAAACGGGGTGCTTCCACTAGTCATTGTGGCCTCTCATGGCAAACTCGGTCTCGGAAGGGGGTGTTGGTCTCCGGGATATTAATGGAGCCATCATGGGCAAGCAGGGTTGGTTATAGTGGGAGATTCTGGTTGGGTGGTCTTTATGGTTGAAATTATTCAGTGATCATTTTGGTCTATCTCTAGGCGACCACATTTCTCATTCCTCGAACCTCGCGTGCTGCATGTTTTCTCACTTGGATCGTGTTGAAAATCACATGTGATGGATCATCAGTAAAGGGGATATCATCTTCTAGGATTTAAATTGGTTCGGCGAGAATATATTCTTCCCAGGTTTCCCCTCTCTGAACATTACCTTCAACGACTCTACGAAACAATATGGCCTCATCAAAACGATGTTGATCCCTACTCAATGAAGGTCTTTGAAAGTGTTGTGATGAAAAATACCACTGATAAATGTTGTTTTAGCAGGTCTATTTCAGGTAGGTTTAACTTGCGGGATTATAGGGGTCTTATCCATGACGACGCAGCTTTAGATGAGGGGCCTCCAGTGGCCTGGTTCACAAATATACCAACTAGAATGAATCTCTTGATTTGGCGAATCCGAAACAAGGAAATTTTGACTGTTGATAATATCCATAGGAAGGTAATTTCAATGAAATCTCAATGAATTTATTTTGAGAGTCCAAAGTTAGATACAATGCTTCACTTATTTTTTCAGAGTTCTTGGGTTGTACATCTTTTTTCATTCATCTCCCCTCACCTATGCATGGATGTCGACCCTTTCTCCTTACATGGTTTCTCGACATATTGGTTTCGAGGATCATAAAGAAGAATCATGGAGCGCAAGGTGCATATCATTATCTCATCCTTGATATGCTGGAAAATATGGGAGGCCTACACCCATGTTCGTCTCAGCTCTAGTCACTCGTTATTATTCATGCAGATGCGGTCCTGGTCACCCATTGTAGAATAGGATTTGATTCTAAAGGGGGGCCAATCTTTTATCCCGATCGGTAATCTCATTAGGGCTCCTCGCACTCAGAATAGGGTATACGGACAGTGGGTTAAATGGGAGCCCCCTGTCGATGGTCTCAATCTCAATGTGGATGGTTCCTACTTAGAAGGAATCATGATGGTCGGTAGAGTTCTGGGGGACTTCAGGGGATCTGTTTTACTGGGATTTAGTTCATTTTATGGTACTAGAAACTTGCTCGGTGCATATTTTCGTGCACTTATTTTAGGATTTACCATTTGTAGAAGGATGGGCTTCTAGGTGATAGAGATTGAATCAGATTCTGATGTTCTTGTGAATATTATTAAAGGGCTACATTTGATGCCCAGGAGTTAACCTGCCTTATTCATAGATGCATTGTGGTAACCAACCCAAGAAAGATGATACATCATTGCTGGATGGAGATGAATATTTCTATGGATGCACTGACTCACATGGGTAGACCGGAAGAGAATCTAGTGGTTTACAATAATCCGGATTCACTCCATATTGAGTCCAAGAGTATTGTCCAAGGGGATGCCCTTGACCTTCATCATTTTCATCCTCTTTGAGGGCGGTAGGGTTCTTGTTCTGTTTTTTTCATCTTAATACAATAAAAAACATCTGTTTGTGTTATATCTAATGCATATGTCATGGTTATTGGGAATTTTGTATGTATACAAGTGGTTTCGTGATAAACCTAGGTGGGTGAGCCCAGAATATCTCTCTAGTGCATTGGGTAACGTGATGTAGGTAGATGTTAATTTTTCTCTGAAGATATTTTGGGAATATTCTATGATGGGTATTCCTAATGTGACTCCCTATGTAGTTGTGATAGCTACAATGTATGTATGTTATGATTTCCATAAGTTACTTTTATGATTTATGATTTCGGTGTGTCATTATAAAATCATATGATTTTTAAGGTATGTAATGAATGAATAGTATGGTTTCATTGATTTGTATTTATTGATGGGATAATGTTTTCCTTCCTTTTTTTATATCCCTTACTGAGATTTTTATGATTATAAAATGTTTTTTAATTGTTTTCCACAGTAATTAAAGATTAATAAGTGTTAAGGATGAGATCAAGGAAAATTCATGATGTCTAAAACATCAAACTAGACATGTTTCATATTTTATGAAAAAGGGTACTGAGTAACAGTGTCTACTTGAAATATTCATATTGATATGTAATAGTTATAACCTAATTATCTAAAACTCTAAACATGAATAGATCATCAATGTGAATTATTAATTTAATTTATAATTATGTAATGTTTAAGGCCTACTTTTTATAGGTTAAACCTTTTTCATTTTCTTAATATAAATTTTGGGTCAATTCATATTTGATCCTATTATGGATAACATTACAAAATATTTATTATGAACAATTCCACTATATCCCATGATACTAATATATTTGATGAATTTTGATAAGGTCAATAATTTTCGATGATTGACGTTAAAACATTATTACATCACATATGGATCAATAATTAGGATATACTAAATGAATACATCCATATGTTGTACTATCAGTAAGATTATATAAATATTCTATTTTTTATAAGAATTATTTTATTATAATTATTGAATTAATGAATACAGTCTTTCCAGATTAGCTTGATTTAATTTTGATATTAAGTGGAGATAATATTCTTATATAATAAATGATTTTCTATGATCATAAAGAACATTTTATATTTTTCACGAAGACAAAATTAAAGAATCTCTATATTCCAAATATAACATATGTGATTTTTTTATATAAATTACCATTTGTGGTCATATAATCTAAGATTAGGGCATATCATAAGACTTTGAAAAATAATGGAGTTCAATAATAATGTCCTAGAACAACCATGATGAAAAAGATACATTTTTTATTCATTATAATGGCACTACTAATGATTTGGGAAAACATTCTTGGGAATAATATACACAAACCATGTAGATTTGAATTATTGGAATTTTCATGTGATGAATGAATATGAGGATAATTTGATGGATCTAAAGAGATCATTTGTTAGTGGACCAGTACTCATACTACCAAATAATGGATTATTGATTTTGATTCCTAGTAATTAATCAAATAATTAATAGTTATGTGTTCATATAAAAACATTTGTGGTGTTATCATTTTTCTCATTAAAATAATTTTTTAGAGGAAAAAATTTCCATAATATTATTTTGAGATGAATGTAAAATTTTCTGTTTAAAACATCGATTTATTATCAATATGGTTAATGGTGTGGTATATATAATAATACTAAAATATTTTTTAATATATTCCCATATAAATTTTTGAATATATAAAAAAAGAAGTGCATCCAATTGAGTATAGTCTAGAACTGATCAATTAATTACCCCTATTAGAAATAGAAAAAGGTGTACGATGCTTTGATTTTAAAGGGCCCCACATGTTTATGAAAATAGAACAGAAATTATCCAATATTTATGGATTTTTAGAATATGGAGCATAAAATAAATTAATAATTGCGATGAATCATTTCTCTCTAAAATTGTTTTTCTACCATCCGTCAATTGTATGATTAATAATATATAGTAAAAGGGTTTGGGACTATTGTAGATGCTGAAAAACATTCACGAGTTAATGATTATAATGGAATTATATGATTAATGAAATAATAATTGTTTTATACCAACACTATCCTTTAAGATGTTGATTTTGTATGAAGCACATTTTTTCCAATCTATATTCACTATAATATATGAAGATGTATAGATATATAAAAGTGTATTTTATGTGATATTACATAAAAAAAATATCGTATAGTATATATATTATTAACATGTATCTCAACAACTTATTTCCATATATCCATCAATATATGGTGTCATTCTAATAGTAACATATACAAGAATGGACGTGGGAAAATATTTCATTTGATTTAAAAATTGGACTCACCAAATCATTTAAAATGCCAAATGATATATGTTTTGTATTTGATATCCATCTTAATATAGAAAATTTAAATTTAATAGAAGAATATTAGTGGGCTAATAATATTTATAGGATATGTATTATGGTTGTTGAATTGTTTCATGAATTACCACATTCTATTATATCAAATTAGTATTGAATTTTACCACGTTAATCTAACTGATTAATTATTAGAAATTGAGTATAGAGTTTAACACATGGACTTATATCATCCATAGATAGATATTCATTATAGGAGGATCATTTTAACCAAAGAATATATGTGGACAACCTATTATTTGGATTTCATGGGTTATTGGGATCATCACCTTTTAATATTTATGTTTTCATACAAATGAATCATTCACTAAATCATTCAAATAGATACTTATGAATTCTTATTTAGAAGTATTTTAAAAAGAAATTATGATAAATTTAGAGATAAATATATATTTTGTACAGTGTTATCTAAGTAAATGATTGAAAATTGGAGAAACATTCAAAATTATGGAAAGGAATAATAGGGTTGGAAAAAAATATGTTGATGATCATAAGTGAGATCTTGTGTTCGTTGTTAGAGAAATGATATTCCCATGGATAACATTGTGGTTTAATGATATTATATTTTTAATGTAGTAAAATATTCATTATAGACATCTCAGTTGCTCAGAAATGTGTTATTTTATATGTATAGTTCCATATCACATGTTCTCCCACTGAATATCATTCATGTTGATGATGTGTTCCTTATAACTCCCATAAATAATTAAATCTCGAGTCCTTCACATCAATTGGAAAAAGATCATACAAATATACCATGGCCAATATTATGATGTGAATTTGGTATATAACAAGCATTAATATTTAATGTTTTTTGGAATAAGATCCCCTACCATGTCAAGCTTATGCCGTGAAAACTGAAATTTGAAAAAGATACAAGGGATGTATGAATGAGATGATGAAAAATTATCCTTGGATGCTTACATAACTATTAGATACATTCATTTTTGAAATAATTATTTGGGTATAGTATTTAACAACGTAATTATTATTTAAATATTACTATTAAACATAATTCAATGTAATTGATATCTTTATTTATATACAGGTCTATGCTTTATAAAAGCGATAAATACTATTAAATAATTATTAAATTATTTATTATCTAAATCATAGATTATTTATTTATGGATTTGAATTGATTCAATAGAATTATTTATATTTTTTATGTACACATTTATAAAATTAATTCATTGGTAATCAATATGTTAGAACAAAAAAAAATCAATTAGAATTACAAAAGTTATGTTTTCTTCTTGAAAATCCATATTTATTAGAGAAATATTATTTTATCATAATGATTTTAATTCATCACAATTGATTAATATTTTTAATTTAATTTTCAGATAATATATTCAATAAAATAGTTTATATATTATCTCATGGTTTTTACAGTTCATGGAATATGAATAAATTATATTTTAAATTTATAAGTGTATGTTTACATAAAATTCTACAGTTTCATATTATGAACTTGTTTTTATGTGTATTTATAAAAATAATATAAATTAAATCTTATCAATATATTAAATATTTTTAAACATCATTATTTATATAATCTGATAGGGTTAACTTACTTTTAAAAAATAAAATGTACAAATCGTTTAAATATTTTATTAGGGATCATGTTAAAAATGATTTTATCTTGTTTAAATATTATGATAAGGGGTGATAATCAAAATTAGCATGAAAAATTCTTTTCAGATAATGATATGTAGATTTAAATTATCCTAATTTATTTATTAGAAAAAAATTATCACTTTGTTAAGAATGGGAACTTATATTAATTAATTATTTTATGTAATTAAATGTTTGTCTTAGCCCTCAGTTATATAACATATAATATTCTCATCACATATTAAGAAACACGGTCACATATTTATATCAAATTCATTCCCAAATATAAATTCTATGACCTTCCATATTTTAATGATCTTATTTTCATAGAAAAAGTCATCCAAGGAAAAATTATGGTATAGTTCTGAGGAGGTCTCCCAAAGATGAGATAATTATCCAACCCAATATAAAAAAATATTGTACTCTTATACTCTATATTAATTTCTTTACATAATTGTTTCCAATGATTTCACTATGTAATGAATACCTCCAATTATCTAAATATATGTTGGTGTCACTTCTAGTCATCCAACAATCCCACATTCCAATGGCGGGAAACATTCATCACAATCAATAGTGATGTCCTCTACTCAATCCAAATGATATGATGGGATATTAATTACTCCTTCCATATATTCCTCTTTAGAAATTGTGACCCATCCAAGTATCCCTAATTTATTAGGGTGTGTTGTTGAAAATAATTCACAGATCATTCTAATTCTGGATATTAGTTAATTATGATTCATCTATTTAGGAATTCCCAGGGTTTGTGACAAGACAACAACCTTTGGTTAGGACAGTAGTCCTGATGTGTATCAATAATATGTCTAGAGGGTGGGAACATTTGTCACTTGTAGTCTCCTTCACTCGAGGGAATATCATTGATGAATCATTAGGATAGTAACCAAAGGAATTCATTGTCGAATAGGATTTATCTAATGCCCAAGGCATATATTCCATGTATTTCACCCTATGCATCGCGTTCTTAGATTGAGGTAGATGACAAAATATGTTCGTTAACACCCCAAGCTTCCACAATATGTTTTAATTTGAAAAATTCAATGACTAGTGATGTACGCAATATTGAGTTCTAGCACACCATGGCCAATCAAACAAATAGTTGTGAATATTAATACCCACATTTTTATATTTTATAAAACGAACTTTGTTTTTTTATTTGGAATATAAAAATTATCTTATGGTGAATTCTTTTTATTTTTCTAAAAACATTCCATTTTGGATGAATAGTGAAAAATGTTGGATACTTTCAATTCTCATCAATGATATAATTGTGGGTCATTTCTACATAAACAATCTTCCACCTAGTTCACATTTCTAGGGAGATAATGGAATGAGCAATCAAAGTCATTGATTATCCCTAAGCATATTCATTGGCATATGCTCAACTATTTATCTATGAATATACAATAGAGGATTTTTTGATCTGTATATATTTCCCACATCTCCCCAAAGAGATATTTTCAGAAATTTTTTAAAGAGAAGATTACTACAGCCAACTCCTGATCGTGGTTTGGATAGTTTTGTTGATGAACATTTATTTTCTTTGAACCAAATGCAATGACTTTGTAATTTTTCATAATCACATATCTTAGGCCCTTCATCGAAGCATCACAGAATTACACAAAAATTCATCCACTTGAGGGTAGTGTGAGCACAATTATAGTGATAAGACACCGTTTCTACTCCATTATGATATTTTCACATTCATCACTCTAAGAAAACTTCCCTCCATTTCGAGTTAGATTAGTAAGACGGTTGGAGAAATTTGAGAATCTTCACACAAATCAGCGATAATATCTAGATAACCATAGGAACCTACAAATATATGTTTTCTATGTTGGAACCATCCATCCCTCAATTATACCTTTCCTAGTGGGATCCACATATATACCGATATATTTGATTATATCACCCATGAATGAGACCTCCTTCTACCAGAACTCAAACATTCTATACTTCGCATAGTGCTTCTCCTTTCACAAGGTCTCTAGTATCGTGCTTAGGTTATGCTTATGCTCCTCAATGGTTTTAGAGTATATTAGATTATCATCCATGAATACTACCAAATATTTGACAAAGTAATCTCTAAAGACTCTATTCATCATGTCAATGAAAATTTATGGAGCATTAGTTAGTGGGAATGACATTACTATTACTTCATAGTTCCCATATCATGTATGAAAAGCAGTCTTGGGAATACAATTTTTCTTCACCATTAAATAGTAATATACCGAACAAAAATACACCTTGGAGACATATTATTCCTCACATACCGGATTGAGCATTTCCTCAATTCATTGAAGAAGATATTTGTTCTTTATCACGATTTTTTTGAGCTTGGGATAATCAATAAAAAAGAGCATTGACTCATCCTTTTTCTTGACTAAGAGGAATGGTGCTCCCAAGGGTGAAGCACTTGGGTGTATAAAAATTTTATCCATATTCTCTTATATTTTTTTCTTTATCTACTGGAGCTCCACAACTACCATTCTATTCGAAGTCATGGATATTGGCAATGCTCTAGGTATAAGATCAATTATGAACTCCCCATATCTACTTAGAGGAAGACTAGAAAATTCCTCGGGAAACACTTTAGTGAATTCCCTCACAACAGGCATATCCTTAATGAAGGATGCCTCATTATAATAAATCATCTAATCTAAATATGCTTGAATGTAGGGAGATAATATCCATGTTTGAGATGATAGTGATTATGAATATTCATCCTCCACCATGCACTTTTATAGAATCGGTGGTCGATTTGGCATATAGAGAGTAATTTCCCTCTCATAGAAATTTATGTTGTATCTATATAAGGAATGTTAATCCATGCTATGAATTTCATCAAATTCCACCAGAGGGAGGATGTTGAGGTTCTCCCAGATGTACAATCTATAAATTATTATAGGGTATGATTTATATTAATGGGATTCAATGATTGCATCATTTTCGTTTCCCAATAACATCTTTACAACCATGATCTGTGGTGTTGTTTGGATTTTTCTAATAAAATTTCAAGATATAAAAGAATAATTAGAAGAAGAATAAAAAATATTATATATGTTATTACTGAATGAATAACTGCTATACATGTCACCACTTCATTTTTGGGGTTCACCTATGCAGTATTGATGGAAAATGATCACCCTTTCTACCTTATCAGTTGTTGGTTTCCTATTAAAACCCTTGGATTTTAGCTCTAGATTTCAATGTGCCCTGGTTCTTTGCGTTTGAAACAATGAACAACATGTTGATGGTCGAACATAGCATCCTTCTCCCCTTTTATAGCCATATATTTTTCTTTTCGGCAGTAAATGTCTAGTAAACCATATCATCAACACCTAATTCATTTACTTGTCCACTTTAGGAAATATCTGGGTTCCCTCATTCCACACCATTGGCTAGTGGGGTGCTAGATTTTCCATGTACAATTGGATTTATCCATCAGACAACCAAAATTTATGCATCCTTAAACTTCGTATCCCCATGAAATACCTGAGATTCACTAATATCCTTTTCAACATTGAGGGATGATAAGACAATTTTCTCATATCTCAAAATGTAATGGATCACTTGGTCTTTTCGTAGGATATGATTAAGCCCACCAATGAAGTAGTAAACCTTGAATTCATGGGGTAACAACAAATCCAGAGGCTTATAGTGAAATAAATCTGATGCTTTCCTCATACTCTCATACAAATTTGTCATATTTTTTCTTGATGTTAAGGAATTCCCTTTCTATCTTAAGACATTGATTGAGAGAAAAATATTTTTTCTAAAAACATTTTCAGGAAAGCCTTCAATTTCAACGCTTAGATCTCTTCCCCAAGCATCATATTTTTCATCAATGTCCACCATTGATCAACTTCACCCTACATATGATAATCATCCTTATGAATGTTATCTGGTTAGGAATATTGATGCATGGATAATATCTTTTCAATGGAGTTGATCCATTGTTCGGAAATTGAGGAATCAAATGATCTATTAAAAGTATGTATCATTTGTCTCATGAAACTCTCAATTGCAACATGTTCCTTTATGGTAGCGGGGAGGGGGGTGAATATCCTTCATGACCCATGTTTATATTCAAAAACGTCAGTTAACTGACATAGTATTGTGACAAAGATTGGGATTCCTTTTCATATAAGATTGCAAATCTCATTATAACGGTCATCACATTGATCATTGCATCGGTTGTTAGCTTGTGTACTCCTATTACCAGCCATTGGATGGAATAAATTTAATGATAGTGGTAATTCATAAAGGTAACACAAAGACAAAAATAGATAACTTATAAATTAAATTTATTTCCCTAACATATGAATTTATAGGCTTCAATCTATTTTATCCATGATCTACTTCCCAACATATATTCATAGTGTGTTTTAAAATTCTTAATAATGGTTCTAACTAAGCTTATGAGTTTTCCAAAAAATATCTCTATGGATTTTAATTACCAATAATGTAGCATTTCCTGTTTTCATAAACATGTTTCCGTTCTAGTCTAGATCTAAGTGGCGTTTTTGGGTTTTCCCCTAGATACATCTAGGCTAGAGCTGCCTCTAAATGCTCATATCCAAATAGGGATACATTTTCTTGATTAACCACATACTCAATACTCACCAAAATTTTTAGATGTTTTTATGATACTTAGTCTTTTACCTAATGTTTTCACAGTTGTGTTCTAATCTTAATCCAAAAACTAACTAAACATATCCTATCATACCATCTATAACAACCCTGGTCTTAAACATAATTTATTAAAAAAAATAATTAATTGAAAAAAGATAGAAGATCAAGAGGTCTAGGTTTTTGGGTCTCAGTAACATTATATAACAACTTAAAACATAAAACACAACATCTTTATTGAAATAAGATTTTACATGACCACAACATTCCTTCGTACATTGTATTTCATGGGATTTCCTGAAGACAAGCATGAGAAAAGTGTGAGATATAATTCCTAGTAAGGGAGTAAAAATAAAATAATGTGAAGAATATAGTACATGATATGTAATTAGATCATCAATTGATCTGAAGAGAAACATGAACATAATGGAATGATATATCATGAACATCATAACTTGGAAATGTGGAAACAACATTTACCCTAATATTATCATGAGATCAGGTTGATTTCACCTGGATTCTTCGTATACCCACATTGGACATGAATTAGAATGATTAAACCCTCATTGTACATGACTAATCATGATACCAATCATTACCCAATGTGTTGGAGAGAAATCCGGGTGAACTCTTCTTAATCAATTCCTTTCATTCATAAGTGTACCAAATGGATCTTATAACAAGGATTAAAAAAACATTATCATTTATTTAAAGATAATTTAAGATCGAATTTGTAATAAAAATCTATAATCAATAAGTATATGATCATAAAGGTTAATACCCTTGTTAAAAAATGGTCATTTTATTCACTACATAATGACTTTACCTTGGAAAATCGCGGTGCAATTTCTATAGCATAACGATGGCACATAAGTATTCATAAAAATGGTTTGTGAGAGAAAAATGGGTATAATATCATATGTAACTAAAATGGAATATAAAGGGTAATATAGATATGCATCAAAACAAATGTAATTGAATTTAGACTCATAATACAAAAGAGTTTCTTCAATGAAAATGACAGGAGGGAAATTTCTTACGGAATTTCGGCATGGTAACAGGTGTACAAGGGAAATATTAATGAAATAAAAATGTGATTATCATCATTAAAACATATGGATGGATGTATGTGGTAGGATAGAAATCATACCAAATCATTTTTAATTGAGTCCAGTTTAGTATAACATCATAATTAAATTTTGGAAAAAATGAGAACAGAAGAAATACATATATAGAAGTGTTATCCAATGGCTTGGGAGTGGCTTGAGAGAGGGTTCTTGGGTGCTTGGGGATCCATTTGAGGATTCAAGAGATAGGAGGTTAGAGGTTGGTCGAACTAGAAAGGATTTTAGTAATGTTAATTTGGGAGATTAAGTTGTTTTATATAGGGAAAGTGAGGGATTTTTTTTTATGTAGGTTATGGAAACCACACATTTAAGTAATAAGAATCACTTACCATCCAACGGTTTTTTAAAATAGTTTTCTTCCAAGGGGTGTGAGAAAATTTGTTTTACATCGGCAATGGACGAAAATATGAAAATATTATCCTTGACTTTGTGGAGGTGAGTCATTCTCTCAAGGAAATCCATTTAAAAATATAAAATGTTTTATATGTATTTGAGGGTCCAATAAGGGAACATAAAATCATCCAAAAAAATATAAAATCACATTATTTTAAAGTTATTACATATATTTTCCAAACATACCATTTATAGTATTTTATTACATCACTATTTGTTCATTATGAGTTCATAAAACACATTATATATTAAAATGTTATTCAGTTTTTACCCAAAAATTCAGTTGACTCAGAAAATTATGAAAAATTCACCATTGGAATATATTGACATTTTAATTTAAAAAATAATATTCATTTTTTCTAAATATTTTTCTAAAAAATTATTTTTTATATTTAAAATAAAAACTAACATTACTTGAAAAAACACAGGTTTGACTAAAAATAGTTTTCAAACCTTAAAAAATAACAATTTTATTAATAAAAATTATAAATTTATTAATATTTAATGAAGAATATTTTAGAAATTTTTTTTGTTAAAATATTATTTAATTAAAAAAACCGTAAATTCATTAAAAAATATTTTATAATTGAATATTAATTAAAAATACTTCTTTTTATTAATTAATATTTACCAGGTATGAATAATAAAATGAAGGTATATTCATTATTATATACAAAAATAATGCACATACTCATAATTATAAGGTCTTGTTACATAAACCGTTATAACACCCATATAATACCGATGGATAATATATACAATGGTGACATACTCATTGGGTGGGTTATATAGTATTACTCAAGTGGTAATCTCTATCAAAATTCAATTCTCCTATCGGTGGTTCTATTTAAGCTTAACATGATAAAGCTCATCTTAGGCATGTTCAAGAGAGAATCCCCATGATGCCACCTCTGTTCTGAGCTCGGAAAAAATGGGCGTCACATGGATAAATTACATAGGAAGAGACCATCACATCAGTTGTCTAGGTAGATTGGATTTGTTAAAGCCCTATATTATAACTAATCATGTGATCACTGTTCAAAAACAATAATAGAAATGATAACAAATCATAATGGTATTTTGAAATCCAAAATCATAACACTAAAGAAGTGGATTTTTTATATTACCATTTTAATTAATATTTCATATAATTAGATCTAGAGTAATTTTTATTAATGGAATTCTGGGTCCTAACATGTTGTCTGTGAGAGAAGGGAGGGCCTCCCATTTGGAGGGATGATGTGTGACTAGGATATTCTCAATGATCAAACTAGATATTCGGTGGAACCTCATATTGAGAAGGGGAAAAATAGGGAGGAATATTGAACATGATACTCTATGTCTGTAGACGACCTATACTATGCCTGGTGGAAGCATAGGGAGGACCTCCATGCTGACTAGTGAAAAAGTTGGTATGACCTCCACTTAAGGGGGTTGTGGAATGGGTAGGGCCTTCATGTTGGATAGTAGTGATAGATAAATATGGAATTCCGTTCTTATAGTTTATTAAGTGGGGAGAACCTCCATTTTTATTAGTTATATAGTAGGGATGGCCTCTTCATGAGCTAGAGATGGACTGCAGAGGACCAAGATACTAATGGTCTATGACATAGGGAGGGACTACATATCTAGAACTATATGTATTGGGATTTCCTCCATACTGGGTGCTGAAAATGTAGAAAGGACCTCCACTTTATTCGATGCTAGAAAAATGGGGATGCCTTCCATGTTTTTTGTGATACTGGGGATGACTTCAACTATGAATTTTGACTATATGGGTATGACATCCATTCAAAATCAAAAAATAATAGACCTGATCTAAAATGTCTACTAGTGACACCACTAGTTGACAGAGCCAACCCAACTTTCCTCTAGAATGTCTTTGTTCTCGATCCAAATTGAAAATTGAGTCTTCTCTAATATATAGTGACATGAATCTTGAAAATATAGCCAATGGTGGTAAGATCCACTTATGCTATGGAAGAAGAATACCCATGTCATGAATCCTTGTGAGATTCTGCTATATGGTGACATTATGTCATTCAGACTGGGGCCAATAGTTTATGGGAAAATTACATATGTTCCAAGCAATGTGGACCGGTTACAAGTGTCGATAATGAGGCCTAGTGTGATCCCACCTAGTGGTGACTAGGTTATATTCATTCTCATCATAACTCGACCATCCCTTACATCATATGGAAATAGTGGTGAGTTGTAGTATAGGTATGGGAGGAGGCTCCCAAAGCACTTCATTGGTTGAGTGGGTAGGAATGTCTCCCTCCATGACCCATGGGAGTGGGAGTTTTGGAATGGAGAAGAAGTCTCAATGTCATTTTTATCTATATACTTGATAGTAATGACTCCTTCTCACTCATGCTGACATATGAGGGTTTCAATCACCCTCATTTATTATTCAATGAGGGTGAGATGGGAAGTGGTCACCTGGTAGCCGTAGTAATGATATATGTCATGGAATACGTGTATTCGTGCAAGATTTCCATGCTAAAATGTTTCATGCACCAGTGTATTCGGGAATAGGGTGTTTTATTTTCTATATCGTGGGTCCTGAAATGAAAGTGGATTCAGAAGTTAATAAACATTCCAAGAAAGTGAAGCCCAATTACCCATTGATTTCTATTTATCCATAGTTATGGTGATAAATTCACGTTGACAATGTCCATGATCAGAATGACATCAATTTTAATTCTCCCATTTTTGTTGAGTTCAATTAAAAATCAATTATTTGATTATTGGGGCATGGTTGCAGATATGTGGATCTACTGACATGTAAATCTCTAGATATCGTGAGAACATTTATTCCCCATGTTATTTAAAAACGTTAACTTCAGTTACACCATTTCTATTGTCGTCTTGAATTCACCTACGTCTATGTACAATCCATTATGTGATTCCCAACATGGTGTAGTCTTTTAGTGGAATTATAAAATTTTCATTTGAGTTCATATTTTTTCCAACACATTTGGTAGGGTTCAAATTCCACATTTTGTATCAACATGAGATGGGTTATCATTGTGTTTCTCGACATTCGCTCTTTCCAAATACGGGAGACATCCATAAATATCAATTGTTATGTATGGTCCTATAATGAAATTATAATATGGGATATAAGTTACCCCTTCTGTGGATTTTTTTATGAAACTCATTGCATGGTCTTGATCTCCCTCATATATTAAGACATGATTGTGAAACTCATTCAAAGTATAATCTCTTTCTAGATACCAGTTTTTTGTGTCGCTTCTATCTAGACATTTGAAGGGGTCTTGACAAGGAAGCTAAATTCAGTTAGTGGATTAGTCACATTGGGAATCACTCGCTTATATGGACACAGAGACCATTGGTCACCTATATTCCTCATCATAGAATGTAATCTCATATAGGGATCATTGGGAGTAGATCCCAATGAATCATGTGTGGATCATGGTGTATCTGATGCCCAATGCAGATTTCCCCAACCTTTCACCTCAGGCATGCAGTGTGTGTCTTGAGGCAGGTGATTCCTTAAGCACATTACATCTAAGGTATTTACCTCAAACATACAATTTTTATCGTGATTTTGTAGTACGAAATAGTTCTGTAATTTAATGTTTTTCAAAGATGGAAAGTAATTGTTCATGATGCATTGCAAAGGAAGATCAATGAGGCATGTTACTATGAGGTATTGCCTAAAAGGATTCCCTATGGCTAGATTAGAACCCCAGTGTAGGTGGACCATGAAGGTGTGTCCCATAATGGGATGATGTCACGCCATGAAGGATGATCATAACACCCAATATGCTAGATCATAGATGTGAAATCCTTGGAAGGGGGAACCGCGTCCCATATTATTTCTCATTATGGAACCTCTAATATGATTCCTATATTCCGATATTAATATATAGGGATCAAAACCCACATACATTGATTATTTGGTTTGGGGATTATGCATTTTATATTCCCTTCACAATAGTATTTCACCAGGTTTGAATGTATGGGTCTTATAAATTGTATCTACCCATATGATACTAGGATAGGTGGGTGATGAGGATGGGGCTTACAAATGGATGCTTCCCATGAGGATGAAATGGCTTTACCAAGAAAAGGGGGGATGTGGAAAATACGGGTGGATGTGGATGGAGTGTATGGTGTGGGTGGAATCAATGGAATGGATGAATCATTGGTTTTGTACAACAGAGAGGCTTGTTATGTATCCCATTTGGTAAAGAATCAAGGCTCATGTTATTATGTTTGGAGCATTGTGGATTACACATGGATACTGCTCATCTGGTTTGGGCTTAATCAGGTAAGTTATCTATTTGGAGAGGAAACGATTGGTCTTATATCCTTAATCATTATAGGATTTCAATTGTTATGCAGAGACATGATTTCCGAGTATCTTCTATCCTCTATTCCAATGTGATTTTCGCTCAGTGTAAAAAACTGAGAGGGAGAACTGGACCTGATGGTCGTATAGCAAAAGATCCATGAACAAGAGATGTTATGTGATGTATCCATTAATTCCATCATATGAAGTTTGTATTACATGTTAAGAGTATATAAATACATGTGAGTATGATCTATGTCCCTCTGAGTCAAACATGGAACATGTTATCAAAGATGTTTAGGGGAATACTAATGGAAACTTTCTATTTTAATGTGCTTTGCCCCACAATTGGAGGAGGTGGTATCCAATGATTGGAATACGTGGTGCATCCCAGTAACACTGAAATATTCAAGACTATATTTTAATTTCATTTGATGAGGATGCTGTTTTAAGGTAGTTTTATGACCTCAATCATGAACATGGAAGACTCACTCAAAACCCATTGGTCTTATATAACCTTAGCTCAGACACCCATGATAGGTGAATGTATTCAGCAATGGTGATTTGGAATGCTTTTGAGTAGTGGTTGATCAGGATGTCAATGTTAGAATTATTATTTTGAGATGTTAAATTAATTAGTGTCCCAATAATATGAAGAAAAAGGTATATGGGTTTCTCAGTCCACATTAAAAGTGGATTGGGACACATTAATGGGTGGAACAGGTCACATGGGGAGATAATATGTAACCAATCCAATTCTAGATGGAACCAGAGGCTTGGATCATTCAAAATTATTAATGATTTGTATGTGGAATGAAGGCCACATATTGATCCCCCATAGAGGGGTCTCTCAAAGTAGTTGGCCTCGTGTAGAGGTGTGGAACAATGATCAAGTGGTTGAATAGGTTTAAGATATTCATGAACGGAAATGCTTCACAAAACATGGTGACAATTCCTCATGATGTTTTCTTTTATCATGAACGGAGTGATTACAGAATGCTTAATGATTGATGATGAATAATGTTCCTGATATGGCCTTCCTCATTCATAAAGGGTGCATGGATTCTGAAAAGGCATCAAATTCCTAGGATGAGGTATTGATGAACATATGAGAGGTGGTTTTATAAAGATCAGGTACCTATGATGATCCATTTCTGGTCTGGTTCATGATGATCATATGGTTCATGAATTGGGAGAAATTTTTATGTCCAAAGGTCGGGAAAATGATGCTAAAAATTTCGGACCGTGGAGGATATTTTTAAGCATTAGGTTTTGCCAAGATGATATGCGATTTGAAAAGACAATGTGGGATCTACGAATTTTCATGGATGATTTAAACTGAAAATATTAGGGGTGGCCCTTACTATGGTCTCATAGCCATATTATACACTGTTAGTGTACTAAAAATACAAATGAACTCGTGGTGGGGAGGGGTCCATGAGGAAGGGATTCATAAATAATACCGTTAATAGTATTTTTTGGAACATTTTATATTTATATTTTCATCCGAACTACTATGTACTACTGATATAATCCAGAGGATCATATTTCGGCACCAAAAATTCTAAAATATTGTCTCCATTTTATTCAATATAATAATATTTTTTATGAATAGTTTAATATATTTCTTTACCACATTTCACTAATAAGGTAAATGAATGTATTCATAAAGAGTATGTGTCAACTAGCACCTCTTGCTATAGATGTGATACATTTTTCAGAAAAATATTTCATAAACTCTTATTATTAAATGTATAATTTTACTATTTGATATATTTTACAGATTTTTTTAATTCGTACCTTTATTTTCCATGACAATACTATATTACCTATTTTTAATAAGCCAAGGGATAAACACTAACATCATGTTTGTATATTAATAACAATAGTGGGCGTAGTATAAAGTAACAAGACACACACACACATATCCATTCACATACAATGATGAAATTAAGATAATATAAAAGCCATCCTTGCAAATACATAAATCCATCAACGTGAGTATATAAATAATTAATTGAATGTAAATAGAAAAAAATAAAATCCCACCACAATTTGAGTGAAAACAATTTAACCTGAAATTAAAAATGTAGAGACCCGAAGCTTGATGTACATGGACATTACATTGCTTTGCGGAATACTTAATACATAACAAAAACATACACACAAGGATTGTAATAGTTTAGTGTCTTTGGAAACTCGGAATAAAATCTTCTAATCGAGGTGAAAGATCTTCAACATCTCCATTAATGATCTTCCCTTTTTGTTTTCTTACCTAAAAACATTCACTAAATCCTAGGGAAAAGAAAACATATAAAGGGTGAGCTCAAATGCTCAGTAAGGGTAATAATAGAGAACATAAAACAATCCTTAGACATTTGAATATAAAAAACACGAGCATAAAATCTAAACATCAAAATCTTGAGCAATGACAAAAAACTTGGAAGTACTTAAGGCATAGATCATAATGGAACAAAAATCATGATAAAATAGCATGGGATTAAAACTTGTAATTGTGGAAACCATTCAGAACTTGTTATGATTTCCATAGTAGCCAAGGCATTGCTGCCAAGACCATCTTAGTGGACAATGTCCCTTTCTGAATTGAGTTCACTCCTCGTTCCAGTCCTGTATTACTGAACCGGTTTAACTTGTCGTTCCAGCCATGTCTATCTAATTAGATATAAATCTTTACCCAATGCATTTGAGGGAGATACAAGTCCCACCCATCTCATAATGAAATCATTCTTACATGTTCCACAAAATAAACTTAAAACATTCATCATAACCCAAAGAATAAAATGGGTTTCATAAACATCATCCCATCATGACATAATCCATATAAAACAAAATGGATATTTCATCATAAGAAAAGTGAAACCATGTAAATCATAGAGACATTAAACTTGAAACATACACATATGAAATAATGTCATATTAGATGGAAAATGGTTTTCATAAAACACTTGAAATGAATTATTGAGGAAAATATCTTTTCTTCTTTAAAATAATTTTCCATTCACAATATGTCAAGCATTTTTAAAAGAAAGAGATTTTTTTGGAAATATTCATGAAATATTTTGGAGGATTCCTCATGAAATTAAAGCTTTATAAAACTGTAAAAATCTGTTCATGCCATATAAGTTAAAAAAACATTCTTCTCGTACTTTTGCCGGAAAAGTCAAAAAGTGCCTCGTAAAAGAAAGATTTAATACATACCATGTAATAAAAGTCAAAAATGGGTAAAAAGGAATTTAAACATACATAAAAACATTTTTAGAAAAAATGGACATGGATGATAAATATAACCCCAGTGAATACTTACGAATAAACAATCTCAGATAAAAATGAGATTGGAAAAGTTATCCCTTACCTTAGGTTCGATATGATTCATATGTATCCGAACCTCATGTATAATGATTTAAATAATGTCATTGACTTATTACAGAATCATATTCATTGTTATGATATCATATATGGTTCACTTATGACTTTATATTACCCGTTCTTCTGTAAATTCCAGGTTATAGTGCGTTTTTGGTAAAATCGTTTCATTTATCATCCGTGTTTTGACTTTTAATTATTCATACGATTACTTAGATCATGATTACTTAATTACAGAATATAAAACATGATTTATATATAATATATATTCAGAATATATTTATATACAATAGATCGATAAATGGAATGAAATACACCGTTCATGGAGACAGTGGGTCGTACGTACACATGAACGCTGTTTTCGTTTCCTTATTGAATTGAATGGAATTAAGTAGATGACATACATATATATATACATAAATCCAGTATAATTATTATTTAGTATATTTCATGATTACTTATTTTATATACTTTATAATCATTCATGAATGGTTAACATGGAAAATGATTCTCATCGAGTCGTGGAGACGGTAATCCGTACGTACGCACGAGCGATGATATCGTTCCCACATGTATTGAATCGAATTGGAGTGAATGATCTAATATCTTAGAATCCGTATGATGTTATAATAATTATATGTATTTATTCTTTACACCATTATACCCATCCAAGTAAGGTGGTGGTGGAAACACAGATTACACCATGGCGTGGAGATTGTAATCCGTTTGTACGCACACGCGGTGATTTCATTTTCCTTAGGATGGATATAAGGTGAAATAGGGTTGTTTCATACTTATAATAACATATAAGTATATTAGTGATATTGATGTTATTATTTCATAATGAAACAACTAATGAATAATAAGTTGAAGAAGAAAGAAACTTGAAAGAATCGGTAACGGATATTACCTCTTCTTTGACACGACTCTTTGAAACCTCCATTTAGGGTACTAAAATTGGTCTTTAAAAAAGACCAGGACCTCTAGTATGTTTCTAGGGAAGTTTATAAGGTTAATGGGTAGGGGTTGGCCGATCTTCAAGGATCAAATTGTTGTGAGGAGGAGAGGGAGGAGGTTCCCTTTTATAAGGGTGGAGAGGGGCACCTTTGGAAATATAAGAAAATATTAATTTATATTAAATACCAACCCCACTTAAAAACATCCAAAATGACTCAAATAAGAATATTATGTGAGATAGGGTTGTAATCTCATCAACCAATAAAATTTAGACATGTTAGGAATTTATTTTAAACATTATCAACTTGATTTATCCTTATTTAATCAATTTCATTTTATTTGTGGTAATAACATTCTAATTTTAAATTATAACAAATAATTACTTATTTGTTGCTAATTGTCCATAATTTGATACTTTATAACATTTTAGACAATATAAATATAAATTTATAATTTTTAAATATTTTTTTGATTTTTAAACAATTTTAGAATATGTTATTTTTATAAAATAACAATAGTGTCAAATTTGACAGTATTCATTTATTTGAATTTAAATAAAATATATACAGAAGATATGTTCGAAATAAAAATGATAATAGATTCATAAAATGTATTATGTATTTAGAATGTTAGTGTAGCACATTAAATAGTTTATATAATATTTATTTTATTATTTTAAAAACAATTTATTGGTTTATGTCTTAATACAATAATTACTACAACATTTTTGTATAATTATATAATATGCATATTTTTTGGATAAAAATTACAAATAAAATCCTATTATTAATATAAATCTATTTCCTTTCGCAAAAATACTTTTACTCGAATTTATCATCTTAAATTCACAATATTTAAATTGTTATATTTATTAAATTATGAAGGTGACAACTTTGGCATCATTTAAAATAAAATAATATAAGTGTCATAATCTCCTTAATAAGGATATAAATGGTAAAAAATTCGGACATTGGATGCTTTGGGTTTATATATAAACTAATAATAAGTTTTCTGCAGGTTTCTGGGCCTTTTAATATGTATTACATTTTCAATAAAAACTATATTATTGATTTTTCACTAAATAAATAATCCCTGCATCATTAATGTATAAGATAATAAGTTAATTAAATAATTCTAAAAAATTAAAAAAAATTACCATGATAAACAAAAATATTTTATATTTAAAATTAGTATTTATAACAGAATTTATATTCTGTATAAACTTATATTAAAAATACTTTAATTATTAATGTTGAGTCAGACATATTTCACTTTCTTTTAAATAAAATAAACTACAGGTCCTAATCACCTCCAAGTTGGTTCTAATGGATTCCATTTCGACCCAAATATGACTTAGGACAAATTTTAATCATCCAATTGTATTAAGAAAAGTATTAGGATAATTTTATAAATTTATATTTACCCTTAATTACCCAATTTACCTTTTACTATGGTAAATAAAATTTTCCATTGTTACTATTCATAAAGCCCAAAAATAAAAAGTAGTCTATTTATATAATTTGGACCCACTGATTCCAAATATGGAATCCATTTTTCCAAATTCAATACACAGAAGTTTCAGAAATTAAATTAAAAGTAATCTCGTTGTCGAAAGAAAATTGGTTTTTGTTTAAAACATTGCAAAAGATTGAATTTATTTAACCTATGAATTCAATGTAAAATCAATGCTAATGGAATAAATTAGATTAAATAGTAAAAATATATCCTATTTATACTTTAAAACTATTCAATATTATAATTTAACTACATAAGTTATTACGATGAAAAAAGTTGTTTTTAATTAAAATATAGAGTGTTTTTACTATTTATTAAAATATGAAAGTTATCAGAATAATATGAAAATTTTATCCAAGGTAAAATTTTATATCCTGATTCTATTGAATAATTTTATTTTGTAAAATTGAACTTATAAACATGTCAAAACTAGTTTTAATGTGGGTGCGCCATCAAAAGGCGGAAAAACTGCATTTTTTGAAAAATACTTATTTTACCTGAAAAAATTTATTTTATTCTTATACCATGTTCTAGAAAATGTGTATGGTGAATAATAATGTTATAAAATTAAAAATTTAGTTAATACGATTCATAACTACTAGTTCATAATAATATTATAATAATATATCTTTGTTTAGTAAAACTCTGGTATTGCGTACAACACATGCTATCGAAGAAGGTCGTGATTGCGTGTAATGCAAGCCAAGTCAGGGTTGCGTGTAGTGCAAGACTCATTTGTTGTTTCATATAACAGAATCCAACCATATTTCATTTATACATTGAATATATATATATATATATATATATATTAACAATCAATGTTGCGTAGAATAACTATTATCAAACAATCTTAAAATTGTGTTTAACTCGATCCAAGATTAGTGTTGTGTATACTAAAAGCTAATACGGTGTTGTGTATAGCACAAGATAATCTTGGTGTAGAGTAAAACACATGACATTAAATAAATTAAAAATAATACTTATCATAAAATATCGGGGTGTTACATTCTACCCCCTTAAAATGAATTTCGCCCTCGAAATTCGTCGGGGTTATAAATGGTTTGTTACTTGAGAATTTATTTCATAGAAACCCACATCATAAAAAGGAATGCTAAAACTTAATTTTAAAAAGTGATGTATAAAACATAATGGTTACCCAAAATAACTCATTACTAGTTTTCCACATAGGATATCATAGGTGAAAATATGGATATGGAGGAGAAATCTAACCATCATGTTCTGATAGAGAGTGGTAGTGAACATGTCTAGGAAAAATCCATTAATAACAAAGTCGTAAATTTTTGGTGATTTAAGGGACCATCTGATTCACCGGATATAAAGGCACTAGGACAACATTTTTGGTTTTCAAGGTGATTTCCCTAAAGTTGAAGAAACTGGAATTAGAAGAAACACTTTATTGATTTTGGTATAATCTCACCGTTGGTCGTTCCATGGACAATTTCCACTTCACCACTTAAACATATGAAGTTGAATTTGTCATTCGTGAAGTGTTAGCATATCATGTGATAGAATGATGGGTCATTCCATCTGTCTCAAACAAAAGGTTAAAAAAAGTTATCAAAAATAAATAAGTCCATCTATAGTGAGATTAATCATATATTGTTCCTAAAATGGACTTATACTTCATATATCATACTGCTTATTATAATAAATCTGGTTTCTACTAAACAGGGACATCCTGTATGCTAGTGGTAGGCGATAAAGGCCTGTCACACTTCGGTTGTGGGTTCGATTCCCACGGCCTTGTCCGACGTGATGGGTTGCCGCCCGTCCTACAGGTTTTCCTTTTTCTAAAACTACACTACTATAACATCCCATCAATAATATCAAAAAATGTTCTATTCTTAAATGATACAAGATTATGTCCAACATAATCCATTCCAATCTTTAGGCTTATCCAAAATACTTATGTCCAAGCTCCTAAAATAAAGAAATTGATTACTTGAAATGTCACATAACAATCATATGAGTTCCATAATTTATCCCCTATATATCATAATATATATCTTGTTGGTCAAATTAAAAACATGTGAATACCTTAATCATGTATTCTCTTGAATAAAAAATAAAAACCCATTTAACCTTAGTGAAAACATGAATGCTGTCAAAAGTTATCTCTTTCCATATTCCAAAATCCCAAAAATTCTATATACTCAAACCATGATATCACTTTGTCCTTATATCAGTCATGAGCTCATGAATAAAATCAAACATCTCATTATCTTCTTATCCCTTCATTATGCGCATATCATCTACTTTCTAAAAATATCTGAATAACCTTCCATGGTTACCTGTACCATTCAACATATACTTTCAAATACTTTAGGAAAAACAATAGTGTAAACATCCTTAGATGATTCTTTATTCCACAGTACCATACATTATTCATTATAAACATACAATCATTCCACTAACTTCTTAAACCACTGACTGAGCATCATCATTTCATTAATCTCATATTTCATTTGTAGTCTCTTCATCATCATCCACATAAATACTACTCATATGACCATGCTGATTCCCTTCATGAGATTTCCCCTTAGGGAATTGGTTTGAATAATGCCCATACATTCCACATTTAAAACATCTAATCATTGTTGATGTCGTAGAAATACCATTATCCTTGTCCATGGTGTTAACTGAACATTTTCCTTTGCACTTACTGGCTTTGTGTCCTTATTTTCCACACCCAAAGAATCTTCTATTTCCTTTGAAACAATCTCCCAAATGCCTCTTCCCACATGATTTACATGAGGGAAATTGAACTTTCTTTCCTCTATGATCATCATGAAACTCCATATTTCTCTTATTATCTAAGTCGGGAAACTTACCAAAGTTGAGATTATTGATCATATTATGAGATTTCTGATTAGGCATAATAATGATTTTTGGACCTCCAAATCCCGTTTCATTAGGTTTCTCATGAAGAATATCATTCTATTTTCCGTCATATCCTCAATTATCGTGAATCCTCCTGTTTCCAGCCATTTTCTAAAACACAAAAAGAATAGTGTGAGAGGAAAAAATCATACTAGGGAAAAACAACATAGTAAAGGGGGAGTAACCTCAATATCTAACATCTTAGGTTTAATTATAATATCTTTAGTGAAATTGTAGAACTATAACCTATACTTATACTTAACCTTAGGGACATCCCTAGACATACCGTGGAAATATCTCTAGGATGTAACTAACGTTTTCGCATCCTAGTTTCCAAAGGATGACTAAACCTTTCCTCTGATACCAACTGTAGAGACCCGAATCTTGACGTACATGGTCATTACATTCCTTTTGAGGAATACTTAATACATAACAAAAATAGACACACAAGGATCGTAATAGTTTAGTGTCTTTGGAAACTCAGAATATAATCTTCTAATCGTGGTGAAAGATCTTCAACATCTCCATTAATTATATTCCCTTTTTGTTTTCTTTCCTAAAACCTTTCTTTAAATCCTGGGGAAAAGAAAACATATAAAGGGTGAGCTCAAATTCTCAGTAAGGGTAAGTATAGAAAACATAAAACAATCCTTAGATATTTGAATGTAAAAAGAATGAGCATAAAATCTAAACATCAAAATCTGGAGAAATGACATAAAACCTGAAAGTACATAAGGCATAGATCATAATGGAACATAAATCATGATAAAATAGCATGGTAATAAAACATGTAATTTTGGAAACCATTCAGCACTTTTTATGATTTTCATAGTAGCCAAGGCATTGCTCCTAAGACCATCTTAGTGGACAAAGTCCCTTTCTGAATTGAGTTTACTCCTCGTTCCAGTCCTGTATTACTGAACCAGTTTAACTTGCCGTTCCAGCCATATATATCTCATGAGATATAAATCTTTACCCAATGCATTGGAGGGAGATATAGGCCCCACCCATCTCATAATGAAATCATTCTAACTTGTGCCACAAAATAAACTTAAAACATTCATCATAACCCAATGAATAAAATGGGTTTCATAATCATCATCCCATCATCACATAATCCATATAAAACAAATGGATATTTCATCATAAGAAAATTGAAACCATGTAAATCATAGAGACAATAAACTTGAAATATACACATATGAAATAATGTCATCTTAGATGGAAAATGGTTTTGATAAAACACTTGAAATGAATTTTTGAAGAAAATAACATCTCTTCTTTAAAATCATTTTCCTTTCACAAAATGTCATGCATTTTTAAAAGAAAGATATTTTTTTGGAAATAGTCATGAAATATTTTGTAGTAAGCTTCATGAAAATAAGGCTTTATAAAACTGTAAATATCTATTCGTGCCGTATAAGTTAAAAAAACATTTTTCTCATACTTTTTCCAGAAAAGTCAATAAGTACCTCGTAAAAGAAATATTTCATACATACCATGTAGTAAAAGTCAAAAATGGGTAAAAAGGACATTAAATATACATAAAATATTTTTACAAAAAAGGGACATGGATGATAAATATAACCCCATTGAATACTTACGAATAAACAATCTCGGATAAAAATGAGATTGGAAAAGATATCCTTTACCTTATGTTTGATATGCTTCGTATGTTTCTGAACCTCATGTATAATGATTTAAATAATGTCATTGACTTATTATTGAATCTTATTCCTTGTTATGATATCATATATGGTTCACTTATGACGTTATATTACCCGTTCTTTTGTAAATTCCAGGTTAAAGAGCGTTTTGGGTAAAATCGTTTCATTTGTCATCTGTGTTTTGACTTGTAATTCTTCATACGATTACTTAGATCATGATTACTTAATTCCAGAATATAAAGCATGATTTATATATAATATATATTCATAATATACATATATATAATAGATCGATAAATGGACAGAAATACACCGTTCATGGAGACGGTAGGCCGTACGTACGCATGAATGCTGTCTTTGTTTCCTTATTGAATTGAATGGAATTAAGTATATGACATAAATATATATATATACATAAATACAGTATCATTATTATGTCATATATTTCATGATTACTTATTATATATACTTTATAATCATTCATGAATGGTGAACCTGGAAAATGAATCTCATCGCGTCGTAGAGACGGTAATATGTACGTATGCACGAGCGATGATATCGTTCCCATATTTATTGAATTGGATTGGAGTGAATGATATAATATCTTAGAATAAGTATGATTTTATAATAATCATATGTTTTTCTTCTTTACATCATTATACCCATCCACGTAAGGTGGTGGTGGAAAAATAGATTACACCATGGCGTGGAGACGGTATTACGTACATACGCAAGCGCGGTGATTTCGTTTTCCTTAGGATGGATAGAAGGTTAAATTGGGTTGTTTAATACTTATAATAACATATCAGTATATTAGTGATACTGAGGATATTATTTCATAATGAAACAACTAAATAATAAGAAGTTGAAGAAGAAAGAAACTTCAAAAGAATCGGTAACGGATATTACCTCTTCTTTGACACGCCTCTTTGAAACCTCCTCTTAGGGTACTAAATTTGGCCTTTTAAGAAGACCAATACCTCTAGTATGTTTCTAGGGATGTTTATAAGGTAAATGGGTAGAGTTTGGCCGAGCTTAAAGGTTCAATTTGGTGTGAGGAGGAGAGGGAGGAGGTTTCCTTTTATAAGGGAGGAGAGGGGCACCTTTGGAAATATAAGAAAATATTAATTTATATTAAATCCCAAACCCACATAAAAACGCCCAAAATGACTTAAATCCGAATATTATATGAGATAGGGTTGTAAGCTCATCATCCAATAAAATGGAGACATGTTAGGAATGTAGTTTAAACATTTTCAACTTGATTTATCCTTATTTAATCAATTCAATTTTATTTGTGGTAATAACATTCTACATTTTAAATTATAACAAATAATTACTTATTTGTTGTGAATTGTCCATAATTGGATACTTTAAAAAATTTTAGAGCATATAAATTTATATTTATAATTTTGAAATATTTTTGTGATTTTTAAACAATTTTATAATATGTTATTTTTATAAAATAACAATAGTGTCAATTTGAACAATATTCATTTTTTTGAATTGAAATAAAATATATACAGAAGATATGTTCGAACTAAAATCTTTAATAGATTAATAAAAGGTCATATGTTTCTAGAAAATTAGTGGATCACATTAAATAGTTTATATAATATTTATTTTATTATTTTTGAAACCTTTTATTTGGTTAATCTCTTAATAAAATAATTACTACAACATTTTGGTATAATTATTTAATATACTTATTTGTTTTATAAATATTAAAAATAAAATCCTATGATGAATATAAATATATTAACTTTCACAATAATACTTTTGGTCGAGTTTATCATCTTAAAATAACAATATTTAAATTTTTATATTTATTAAATTATGAAGGTGTCAACTTTGGCATCATTTAAAATAAAATAATATAAGTGTCATAATCTACTTAATAAGGATCCAAATGGTCACCAATTCGGCCAGTTGATGATTAGGGTTTATATATAAACTGATAATAAGTTTTGTGCAGATTTTTGGTCCTTTTTATATGTATTAAGTTTTCAATAAAAACTATATTATTGATTTTTCACTAAATAAATAATCTCTGCATCATTAATGTATAAGATAATAAGGAAATTAAGTAACTCTTAAAAATTACAAATAAATTACAATGATAAATAAAAACATTTTATCTTTCAAATTAGTATTTATAATTGAATTTATATTCTGTATAAACTTATATTAAAAATACTTTCATTATTAAAGTTGAGTGAGACATGTTTTACTTTCCTTTAAATAAAATAAACTAAACGTCTTAATCACCTCCATGTGGGTTCTAATGGATTCCATTTTGACCCAAATATGACTTAGGAAAAATTATAAAAATCCAATTGTATTAATACAAGTATTAGGATAACATAATAATATTTTATTTACCCTTAATTACCTAATTTACCTTTTACTATTGTAAATAAAATTTACCGTTGTTACTATTCATAAAGCCCAAAAATAAAAATTAGTCTATTAATATAATTTGGATACACTGATTCCAAATATGGAATCCATTTTTCCAAATTCAATACACAGAAGTTTCAGAAATTAAATTAAAATTAATCCCATTGTCGAAAGAAAACAGGTTTTTGTTTAAACATTGCCAAAGATTGAATTTATTTAACCTACGAAATCAATGTAAAATCATTGCTAATGACATAAATTATATTAAATGGTAAAAATATATTCTATTTATACATTAAAACTACTCAATATTATAATTTTAACACATAAGTTATTACGATGAAAAAAGTTGTTTTTAATTAAAATATAGCATGTTTTAACTATTCATTAAAATATGAAATTTATCAGAATAATATGAAAAATTTATCCAAGGTAAAATTTTATATCCTGATTCCAAAGAATAATTTTATTTTGTAAAATTGAACTTATAAATATGAAAAAAACTAAATTTAAAGTGGGTGTGCCATCAAAAGGCGGCAAAACTGCATTTTTTGAAAAATAATTACTTTACCCGAAAAAATTTATTTTCATCTTATACCATGTTCTAGAAAATGTGTGAGATGAATAATAATGTAATAAAATTCAAAATTTATGTAATACAATTCATAACGGCTAGTTCATAATAAAATTATAATAATATATCATTGTTTAGTAAAACTCTGGTATTGCGTACAAAACACGCTATCGAAGAAGGTCGTGATTGCGTGTAATGCAAGCCAAGTCAGGGTTGCCTGTAGTGCAAGACTCCTTTGTTGTTTCATATAATAGAATCCAACCATATTTCATTTATACCTTGAATATATATATTTATATATTTACACTCAATTTTGCGTAGAATAACTATTATCAAACAAACTTAAAATTGTGTTTAACTCGATCCAAGATTAGTGTTGTGTATACAACAAGCTAATACGGTGTTGCGTATAGCACAAGATAATCTTGGTGTAGTGTAAAACACATGACATCAAATAAATTAAAAGGAATACTTATCATAAAGTCTCGGGGTGTTACAAAAGACATGGATGACTATCATGATAATTCTATGAACACACCATGATCTCTCTACGTCATTAATAATGACATGGTTCTAGTCCTACTTGGCCTTTGTCAAAAGGTTTAGTATTTATTGATAAAATTAACTGTGTAGGAAAATCCAGTGCATTAGTGATTATAAAAATACCCTGTAGGATACCTTTAAAACACATGGCATTGAAATATAAAAATAATAGTCACCACTACATTGGAATTTTCCTAGAAATCATATATCATTAATATCAAGATAAACTCAAAAGGACACACATTCTTATGTAAAATAAAAACAGTATTTCCCTTGTAGGATTCCTTCTCAAAATATCCTTATAACAATTATCTAATAGAACACACTCCCTCAATTATATAGAACTAATCTAATCCAACCGTGATTTATATCTCATCAAGACATGTGAGGATAATAATATAACCAATTAGTCAAATGATAATGATAAATAGATGAGGTTCACACCCTAGTTTATGTAGGATACTAAAAATTCAAAAATTTATAACCAACTATGAATAGGGTTGAAACATGTATTTTCATGTTCAATATGATAATGATAACTCCATCTATGAAAATAAGATTATTTATGATCACACAATATTCATCAAAAATGGTTACAACAACCCTATACATGAAGTCCCAATGATTGGATCAATGTTCTATGTGCGGGGCATGATTCTATAATAACCCTTATAGAATTGATAAAGAGAACACACCTAAACATAACAAGTCCTACATAAAAATTATAATGTATTTATGATATAATTAAATGAATAAATGTAGTTTAATAGTAATAAACACATATCCCTCAAACATAATATAATTCTACTATAAACGATCTATTTATTTGTTTGTGTCAAAGTTCATGGTTTTCCCATGCCTCTGTAGGTCTGAACATGTCAATGTACATGTATTATTCTATGTACACCTAGAGTGGTCATGTCCATAATAGAGTACACCATATATTCACAATTTATTACTCCATATCATGTCAGTGTACCCTACGTAGAATAATCCATTCTCAATTGTCATTACGAACACCATTTGATGGGGTCACATTCTTGTGATAGTTAACATCATGCGGAAACATTAGCTCCCAGACCTAGGGTCCTACACGGCATGTTTTCCAAATTTAAACACCATGTATATTGAGATTTTTAAAACCAACATGTTCTTCTTCTTTAGTGTTTCCATCTCCTAATACCCCTAGGTTTGATGGAAATATCAATGGAAAGCATAAATATAAAATGTTCAATTGCAACTACTATTACTAACTAGAATCCGATTGGACGGTTCATATTTGAATTTCATGTTTTTCTCCCACATCAACATCGCACATACCGCTCAAATAGGAAGTCACTGATATTCCACGATATTCTTGTCACTATCACCATTTCATGATTGACACATAATAAAGATTATGTATATATTATGTCGATTCATTATTCAATAAAAAAAATGACAAATGTTCAATTTCTAAGTATTTTGGTGGAACCACAGGTAAGAGGAAGAAAAAATAATGAATGTTCGTGAATGGTGGGAAAATCACAAAAAAACATGCTATGTGGAACAAACCATGACCATGTTATATTTTCATTGATTTATTTAAATTGTAATGGAGAAAAATTTACAAATAATAAATAAATAAATCTTTCAATATATCCCCATTGGTAAACCTTTAAAAAAAATGATTGATCCATGAATCAATCCATTGGTCCATTGAATTGTGTTTTTCATAGAAATAATAATGATCGTATATTTCTAATCATATAAAAACCCTATCAATATTTGGATCATTTTTTGGATAAAAAATGATAATGTTTCATTGTTTTTGGTGAGATATTATTACTGGGTTTCATGACAGTTTTCAATCTCTGATCCTGGTGTCCATCCTCAAGGGTAAATACTCTAAAAACCCTCCAACATTCTGCAAATATTTATGGGATAAAAAACTAAACAAGTTTATGTGGATGTAATTTCATATAAAAAGGATAATCTATATCACTATGACAATGATGAAAATTAAATAATTTATTGAATTATTTTTATTTATTTTATGACAGTGATGTGTTTTTCGGAAACACTCTGCACTAACAATGGATATGTTTCACGTAAGTTAATACATGCCTTTTGACGTAAATAGTTCCAATTTATTATTGATTCAGGAAATAATATATATGAAGTACCACTTTTTCTTGATATTTTCTCATGCGTGCATTTAATATATAAATAATCAATCAATCATTTATTTTGGGAACACCATCCCTCATAATCACACACTATCTTAACTCCTCATAACAGAAATTAATGAAACAAACTTCAAAACAATTAACAGAGAAAATGTTACTATATTCTCTAAAAATTGTGTATTTTCATATGGATTATCAAAAATTAGTTTCTATAAAAAAATTGGTTATTGAGTCTGATTTTGACCTTCCCTATCATAGTTTATCTTATAATGATTCCATTTCTTTCATGAGACATAGAATAATGTAATCACTCACCCATTAAAAACTATATCCTACTATTCCTTGATTTTTAATGATTAATAAGAAATTTTAGGTCCATTATTGAAGTCATGCATCTGCAGTCAAAAATTGGAAATAGATCGTGCATGTAACATATCTGTCATGATATGTGTAGGATGTCATGTAACTGGTTTAGCTATGCTACTAGAGAAAAGTGGTACACTTCTAGGAAAAATTTATATAGTATACATAATGATAGAATGAATGTGAATGATATATTTTTTCCTTGGAAAAATCACAACAATCCATGTTGATCTTACACCAATAAGAATAAATCATATCACTCCTAAAACTCCAATGGACATATTTTTGGTCTAAATATGACATCTAATAGTGGTATGTAGTCCCAATCAACCTGTAGATTATTTCACCCTCCTTATAGTCGCATTCAACATATCTAGACACAAATATGTGGAATCTCTTTGATTGAACTAACAAATGGATTCCATTATGGTCACCAAAAAATATTCTAATTGTTCCGCAAATTAGGTGGAATAGAAAAAATTGTTGAATGTAAATTCCACTCATGGTAGGTGACCCTATATAATATGGAAAAAGTACCACATGTAATATTACATCATGTACTCTAAATCATGAATAGTTCACTCAGTCTGGATGTCAATGTAATCCTGAAAAGCCATGTTTAATTGAATTTGAGTCCCAAAAGAATGATAAAATGCATTCCATAACCATGATGTGAAGTTATCAGCTTGGTCCAAAACTACCATCAAATGATATCCATGGATTCTGATTATAATATATACAAATAGTCATTCTAATATCTCTTCTAAACTCTTCTTTCAGATAAATAAGAATTTTTCCATGAGTTTTAGTCCATATATGATAAACTATATTTCATCATGTACAATATATATATGTCTTAACCCCCTCACATTTTATAGAGATATCACATCCCTCATCCACTCTAGCACCAAATAGGGTTTACAAAAACCCACTAGAACATGGTGATCATCCTTCACTTACAGACATGTAAGGCATTGAGAGACATACTCATCATCTCCCTCCTCCATCCATGGATACCAAAACTGAAATCGGAGGTCCTAGTATATCTTTTACACATCATAATATAGTACTAAATGAGATGTAAGGAACAATATATGCACCTACTCCAAGAATGTCAGTAATAAAATCATGTATCCTCAGATAATAATGACATTTTATGTATCTTTAGAAAATATATCTGGAGCATTTCCCATTGGTATTTGTGTGTGTAGGGTCTAATAGTCTGTATCAACATGATGAGCCTCCCTGATATGCTATAAATGAGGAGTGGTAAAAACAATCAATTGGAGGTATTATGATCCTTTCGATCAAAACAAAGGATTACTAATAGGAGGTGAATATCTCTAACACCTCAATCAAAAATTGGAAAAATGATCTATTTTTGGATAGGATACAATACCACATTCAAAATCCCATGAGTATATGATACCTCTAGACTGGAATTGTAGATGATGAATATGAATATGATATTTCTCAAGTTAGGATATTGATTTAATAATATATACTTAATACTATTATAGTAATAATAAAAGATAAATCACTCACCAATCCAGTTGAATCACTACATACACAGTGAGAAGAAATCCTTTTCTAACTCATGATCAACTGTCATATTTTTCAACTCTTGTGGTCTCAACTGATGTGAACCATTGCGAATCACCCAAAAATCTATATCATAACACATCCATGGTCGGTCTCTGAGAAATCATAGAATACTATGTACTTGAAAATATCATCTATAAATATCTAGGATGTTGCGGTATTAAATTAATGTCTCATATACTAAAAATCTATAGGGAACATCTCTATCAAATTTAAAGAAATTTACATTGATGTTACAGATTTTCAGGATGATAATATCCTATATCAATTTGGTAGAATTTTATGATAGTATCCTGCCAACCTAGGGAGGCTCCACAAATCCATCAATCTATTGGTTGGTAGCCAATATATGACTTCCTCAACATTTTATGGGTCCACTCCCACACCTTATATGGACATAACATTTCACATAAATTTTACATCATAAATCCCTAAATATATCGTCAATATATTCTAAAAAAACGTTCTCTTAGAGTACCTATAAAACCATCCTCAAGTGTCTTTAGAGTCCCTCTTTGGATTTCATGTACCATAGGATATCATCGATGTTAACTACCATGAACAATTATACAAAACAAGGAATAATTTGGTTCATGAGTCCCATGAACACTGCAATAGAGTTTATCATGTGAAATAGAATTACCATTTAATCCTAGTGAATATAGAGAAATCTGAATTCCTTGTTAAGTGTGTCCCCATTCTATACTCACAAATTCTCATAACATGATATGAGATCAATCATCATGATCCATATAAATCCCTTATAATGATAAAATAGATATTGAATATTCATTTTTTTATACATTTTTGTTACAGTCATGTTGCTTAGTAAATGGGTTTCCACATTTGATTTCATTATAGAATCCTTAGTATTGCTGAACAACAGTGGGGCTGCCCAGGGTGAAACAATGTTCCTAAAAAACCCATTCATAACATGTCCTCCATCTTCACCCTCAACACTTGAAGGTTCAGATGAGGAATCCTAAATTACACACTAGTAATTGGGTAATATGTTTGTTATTATTTTTGCAATATTATTTCTATCATTAGATTAGTAATCCTTAATGTCATATGAAAACATTTCATCAAAATATTTCACCACTATTGGAAATTATAAAATCATAACATCCACTAAAACAAGTTTCATGTTATCCAACTGATGACTAATCCACATAACCCTTCAGTTGATGAGTCCATCACGTGGTGCATGGGATTTCATTTCTCCCACAGAGGAGAAACTTCCCCAATCATTATAGATATAATGCATCATTTTCCTAAAATATTCAATCTAAGCTTAAATATCATATAAAAATCCATATTTAAGAGGACTTCATAAGGATTCATCATTGCTGCATAGAGAACCCAATATAAACATGCACCTCCATGATTCATGTATCACAGTTTTTATATGTGTAATAAATTTTTTTCATCTCAATTAAATGTCACCAAACACAACGTTAAATCAGAGGGCTAAACAAGAATATAAAAATCACATTATAGATCCATGGAAATAATGGAATGACTAAAACCATTTTTAATATGTACTAAATATTTTGTTTAAAAGATATAAATCATGCCTCATATCATTCACATACCCCATGGGTCATAATCCTCATCAGAATATTGTTGTCATTTCTCCCTCCTCTTTATCTTTGAACCTAGAATGGACCAACAAGGGGTCATGGTGGTAACTATTTGAAGATTCAACTAATTACAAATTCTATCCCTGCTTCTATACCGCACATACCCCCTTATTGACCAATATGTTCATTCCATTTCCTCTACCTAGAATTCTCATCCACTCTCTCCCTATAATATACACAATGGATTGGAAATTATCAAGAACATTGTATGATGTCATAAAAAGAGTATCACCACCACACCTTGGACTGAATAGACCCATACTATGGTCTGCATACCATAGAACCTATATTGGAGGAACTCATCTAGAATTTCCTCAAACATCCTTGTCTATAAGACTAATGTCATACCAATGATAGAAATATATATGCTCTTGAGTTCCCACTACAGGAAAACACATTCTACGTCTTCATAACTCAGAAACTCTAAATGAAAAAATTTTATTCTTACACCATATCATAGGTAAATTTTTTGAGAGGTATAAAACATGATCATATATATCTACAAAATCCTTTTACACTTTTTTATCCTTAAAGATTTGATGATAAAAAATATACATTGGGTACTAGGATAGTTTGATGAAAATTGATGTATACTCATCAACTATCATATTTCCCTATTGGAGATGTAGATTATGCGTGATTCATACAGCCGTCACTGTATCTAGAGATAGATGTTCTTTGAAAATGATCTCAAACTGTGACCATGATTGAGCAACCTCATTATATGACCGTGTCACTAACAACCACCACCCACATCTTCCTATAGATAAGAACAGATGGGTAGTTTCCAGAACCACCATTTGGTCTACAAATTTCCTATCATGATAGAAAAATTGAATCACTTTTGCATTCTAGTCCTCAACTGTATTTGGGTCAATATCACATCAAAACCTATTGGGGTTATATCACTAAAACTCATGAAGTGTGCTCATCTTGTGTACCTCATGTTATTTTATTGCATGTACTATGAATTATGGATTAAGTGGTTGTATACCATATACACAACATGGATGCATCAACATTTTAACAAGCACTTATATCAATTCCTAATATAATAGGGAATCTTTGTAATTATCATAATGATGAATCATAACTAGAATACATCGTGGAGGTGTCCTGAAATAGTAAAGATATACCACAATCAATTATTAAATATGATCATATGTATTAAACGAACTGGAAAACACATACCACTCTTATATGATGTATGAAACATAATATTAACTAGAACCAATGACCTTACGTAATGATTCAAGATGATGGTGATCCATGTAATGGTGTTAGGATATGTTGGAAATCACAACAACACAAGAGGCCCTAAAATGAATGATATCCTCGAAAAAAATCTCTATGATTCCCCAATCCAATAAAAAATGCAACAATAATAATGTATCAAATACATACTCTAATACCACCATGTCATTTACTATCCCATAAGGGCTCAAAACATGACTCAAAATACATCCTCAAATAAGATAGTGGATGGGTACTATTTCCTCGTAGGCATATCACTAACTTGGGAGGCCTTAACCTAATTTACCTACACACAAACACACACACACCCACACACACACACTCCAAGTCCATTCAATCCTTAAATGTAAATAAAATAAACTAAGAATTTAGAAATCAAAATCCTATAATTATAATAATTTTTTTTATTGGACTATAAATAGAACCAAATAGAAGCTCCCCAAAAAGAGTTCGAAGAATGTACCACAAAGAAGTAAACATGGTTACTGCTATCAAGATAACAACATGAACATGCCTCGGTATGTCTTTTTCACTATAAACCATATGGTCCCAGTCCATTAGGACTCTATTGAAAATTCAATCATTTAAATTAGACATGGGGTGTGGAGGAAAAACTATTTAGTGGAGGGATTATAATAATACCCTATAATAAATCAAAATACACTATGTTTATAGATGAATGAATTATAGTAAAATAATAAAAATTAAAATGTACAAATCATATATAACAAGAATATGTAGATATATTCATAAATAAACACATTCTCACATAATGTCAAAATAATATTTCCATCCCAAGATTTATGCTCAAAGGATCCGCATATAACTCCCATTAGAGAACACACTCAATGAGACAAATATCATTGTTTGAATCCATATGATATGTATTTCTCATATTGTCTCTACAAATGAATTATATACTATATGACTGAAGATAATGATACACACAAGACAATCACATTCTAGGGCATACAGGATACCAAAAACTCAATGTAGAATAACCCATTAAATATAGGATTGGTTCCCATATAGATTTTAGCATAATAAAAACAATAGAATAATATATAAAATGAAGATTATGGAGGATGCCACTATGAAAATTAGGAAATTATTCCAATAACACTTCATAATAATTCCCACTTATAATATCATTATCCAATTTTCATGTCGTGATTCCTCACTTTCCCTCATAGAATGGATCATCCCAATGTACCCTTGTAAATATTTTCCATGGTGAAAATAATAACGAATATAAAATTTCATTGAAAGATTATAAGGAATGTCCCAGTAGTATTTAGTGTGTCCCCCGCACCCCAACACAGAGTCCTACTCCTTTGAACAGACTATGTCTATACTGAAAAAAATATCATAGTGTGTTCAGGATAGTGTACATATAAACATGCAATAGTACTTGACTTTTCCCATGTACACCTATAATGTCCTTTTCCATGTTGGAGTACACAACATAACCATGCAAGTCTAACCACAGAAACATCTGTATACCCTTCTAGGCTAATTATAATAGTTTTGGTTTTGTGACATTCAATGTAGCATGGTCAATTTCCATTTCGTAAAACCATCATGTATAAACCCTTACATCCTCACCATGGGTCTCACATGATGTATGTTACTAAAATTCATTTTATTTTTATCTAGGTTTATATAAACCCGCATGTTTCTCCTCTATGGTTTCATCCGGTACTCTAGCCCCTAAATCCCCCTTGAATCATCCCAGAATGTAAATATCTACTATACTTGAGCTTCACCATCACCGCACAATAGAAACAATTTTTCATTTCATATGATAATATGTTATCATTCTAAAATCATATCTATTGCACAAACCACTTCAACTTAGAGGGATCCATGCCCCCCTAATATACTCATTGCTAACATAAGCACATGATCCCCCTACCATACTTCATATGTATATACGATATCCAACACCACTCAAGGAAATAGGTTCATAATGTTTCACTCTCCAATATTTGGGGTCAAAGAATAAGTCAAATGAAGCACATATGATGAATGTACATGAATAGAAGGAGAAATCCATAGTAATATGAATAGACGAGCGAAACTTAGCCATATTTGATCTAACTTGATTCTTTGCTATTATAATGTTGAATGGAGACCCCAAAATCAATAAAACAATATCACAATAAATCACAATAGTTAATCCTATTCCATAAAATGAATGATCCATGTCTAGAATTTTTTGTAGACTGATTAAAATTCATCATAAAAATAATAATAAAAGTGTTAAATCAAATAAAATTAAAAAGTTACTATGATTTAAATTGATCACTAACAAAAAAATCATTACCACTGTAGAGTTACACTAATTACACTACACACTAGTTGTCGATCTTCGATATGGTTGATGTTCGTCAAGGTAAACTCCTTCTATGGCCTCTAAAACTCTAAAAAATCTAAATAAATAGAATTATGTATATACTATTATTTAATACTATATATTTATTTGTGTACTATGTTATATGTTCCAAATATTATCCACAGACTTGATTTCATAATGTTATTAATTTATTGATACAATTAATATTTACACATATTCTATAAGTACTCGGACTTATTAAATTAAATAATCTTGATTTTAGTCATGAAATAACATCCTTTCACATTGAGTATCTTATCATGTTTATAGAATTAGAGAATTGGGACATTATACATTCAAAATATTACAAATTTTTACATTGTTGATAACATAAAAATAGTTTCTATGTTTTTCAAAATATATAACATTAAAAGATAAAACATGATTTATTTGACAATTCATTTAACATTTAACATGGATTCATTAATTTCCAAACACATCCTTATAACCTGTGAAAATCATTTAAAGCATGGTATGAGCACAAAAATAATATTAAGGGATCTAAAAAGAATGAAAAACACCTTATTCTATGAATCCTTGTAACGTATGAAATCATTTTCAAAAGACATACTTGTCACCCATATATACTTACCTTGTGAAACATTATATTTACACAAGATAAATAATAAAATAATACAATAAAAATTCCCGTAGAGGTATATTGGGGAATTACTTATATAATCTTGTAACCCTCTTGGCAACCTTATAATTTGTAACCCTCACAGTTACAATACAATTTGTGTAACTGTTGCGGTTACACTTGGAGTAACCATACGAACGACATTAAACATAAACATACCAAATGAATTATAGGGAGATATAATTTATACCCTTTATCATACACAATGAACAATAATCATATAATAATCATAATATAATCATAAAACATTAATAATAGGAAAAACATTGTTTTTTAATTTTGTAAAACTGAATTTTAAAAGGGGATTTTAAAAAAAACCCTTACATAAATCATATAATTTGAGTGAGACATAATATAGTGGATGGATTATGTATATATACTGTAAATATACATAATTCAATAAAATATACACAAAATCAATAACACAAACAATTCCAATACCACATAAATAATGAATTAGATGGTAAACCCAATGATTGGAAATCGCGTTAAGAATTCCCTTACATCATGCATGTCTTACTTCATACTTATTTAATCCCCCTGTGTAATAGATAATAGAGTGTTATTAATATCTTAATGAAATATATCCATATTTATAATACATTATATTATCATTTAAATACATCATTTACCCAATTATTTTTTTGTATTTTGTTCCTTCAAACGTTTTTGGTTGAGTTCTTTACATGTTTCCCAGGATTTGTTCATGGTGGTTGTTCATGAAAATTGGAATTGAAACTCTAAAATTGTAATGGAATGGTTTTTAAATATTTCTAGAATCCATATATTATAAAATTTATCAATTATAATTCTGATAATATGATTATTAATATGTTACAACATTAATCATGTTAATTTAGATCATTTAGGTTGTTCGTTGATAATAACGGCCTCATTTTGTTTATTAAATTAAAACCATGTGTATAAAAATATTCAAGGGACATAGATGAGAAAAAACACATATATTATTACATGGTTCAAAATAATTTTTTTTCTTGACTGGAATTGAAATATTAAATGAAAAAAATAAAATCAATCATGATGTTTGTAATTCAACACATAACAGAAAATGATTATATACCTTAAATAAGTGGGAGTGGTTAAGAATAATGATGATTAATTTTCCATTAAAATGAGAAAATATAGAATATAAAATATTTCTGCAACTTTCAGGCATCTTGGGTAAGAGGATATGACGAAATAATAATAAAATAAAAAAACTCAAAATAAAAGAATAGTCAAGAAATCCCTTAAAAAATTCGGCAGCCTAATGGCTATACAATGCAGTTTTAAAAAAAATTAAAAAAATAAGGGACAAGGGTCCCCCATCTAGAAATAGATCATAGTACAAAATATAAATAGAATAATATGAAATGACTAACCTGGTATGGATTCTTGAATTCAATACCACATAAAAGATAACTTAAATGGAAAAACAAAGATGTTGAAAATTTTCATACCTAATAGTGTAAATCTAAGAAAATGATGGTTGGGACATTGGGGTTTGATGAAACCTCAAGGGGAAAACTATGGTGGAAGGGAGAATATATCTTCATTGATGAGTTATTTTGGAATGAATTTCATGAAGGAATGGTTAGGTGTTAATAGAATAAGTGAGGGAACATTTTAATAATTTCTAAAGGACACCTCATTAGTGGTATTTGCGAAACCAGGGGCTTTCCCATTTTATTTGTCCATAGTATTAACCATGTTGGAAACCTCATAAATTATTTTACAATACAAAATTCCACCAGATTTATTACATCATTAATGATCTCGTTAATATATCGACACTGAAAACTGAATTTTTATTATTCACTGAAAAATCTACTGTTTCAGAAAAATCCCCAAAACATACCCATTCAATTTTTCAATGTGTAGAATTAAAAAATGAACTAAATTTTTTAAAGTAATTATCTAAATATGACTAATTATATTTTTAAGAAAATCTTACTTTATTCCATAATTAATAATTTTAATTATATAACTGCTTTTAAATAACATTGATAAATTTTATAAGAAGTCACTATCGTAAAGCCTTAAGAAAATAAAATAATAATAAAATTTACTATTCATTAGGTTCATATTACTATTAATGTTATTTTTTATATGGGTTGTTGACGCCGAAAAAAGTATGTAACTCTCAGAGGAAGTTTCGAAATGACGAAGCGAAGTCATATTCGGAATCAGAGGCCTGATCCGGAGGCCCGGGATGTGGTGCGTGAAATAAAGGAGGATCCGTGCGAAAAATTGTTTTGTTCACGTAGAATCACCGGGTTTCGCGAAATTGAGCCGATGAGGCGCGCAATCTTTGCACGCCCCGGTTCTGCGCAGTGAGTTTTTACGCACCGGTTGCGATCGGTGCGAAGAATTTAGCACGCCGCTTGGATTCCGCATCGGAGGTCACCTATAAATAGAAGGTGACCCCGAACGGTTTGGGGGTTGAGGAATCCGAAGAGACTCTCGTGCACGCAATTCAGCTCCCCCGCGTGCAAGATGACATCTAGGTAATCCCTCATTTCGCACAACCTTGCCCCGGAGTTCGCCTTTGCGTGCAACTCCACCGGCTTTAATGAATTTTCCCCCTCCCCCGGGTTCCGGCCTTGCGTGCAATACCCTGCCTTGCGCGCAAAACCCTGCACGTAATTCCCTCTTCACGCGCAATTCCATTGCTCCAATTGCGTGCCGTCCCAGTGTTTTGCGCGCAAACCTCCCATTTTTGCACGCAAAGCCCAAGACCTCTCACCTTGACGCCCCTTGGATGCCCCCTGCACCGGCACCTGATGTCTCCCCTGCTGAGCATGCGCGCCATGCGTTGTTTTCCCGTACGGCCTTCCAGGCTCGTGCGAAGTAACCTCAAGGTCCCTTGGGCCGTGTTTCCCGTTGCGTTGCTTTTCCGTATGCTTCTCCGCATAGGCACGCTAACGGCTATTGCTTCTTCACATAGCAACGCTAACGTGGACCCCCCCAGTGGTTTGCCCTGCGGCCCCACTTCAATACGTCCTTGCCGATGCCTTCCCTCTCACAAGGGGTAGAGGGAGTTGGGCATGTAAGCCCTAGGGGTGTGGAGAAAACCCACCTCCTCCAAGCTGCAGGACGTTAAACTGCTAAGAACCTCATCCTTAACAAAAGACGTTAAACTGTGGTCCGACCTCGTGCTTCACACGCAGGGTCCCCCTAGCTCAGACATTCTTTACACCACTCGTCTCCACGGGAATGGACTCTTCCTCACATGGAATGAGATCCTCCTTGTCGGAGCGGCGTTTGTCCGCGGGGGAAGGGCCGCCCCAGAGCGTAAGCCCCTAAACGTTTTTGCGGATGACTCCACCCATGAATCTCCGTACTTACCCCATGCCTAGGCCAGTGGAGTCCTTTTCCCACTGCGCTTTATCGCTCCACGGGCGTCCACCCTGGAGTAAGCTCCGGCACCAAGGGCCGCTAACCATGCGTAAGCCCCTGTTTCCTCTTTGGGCCGCTCAACGTGTAAGCCCCATTCCACTTTTCACGGACGCACCCTTCACGACGTGATAGTATGGTCCCTGCTGCCTCTTGTTTCCCACACCGAGCATGACTCACATGGGCTTAAAGTGCACACCGACCATGACATCCTCTTATGGGCTGCCCCAGAGCGTAAGCCCCATCCCAACATTGATCTGTGCTAACACACGGTACGTAGGAAGCCTCCACGAGGTTCAAGCTCACCACCCGGTCGTCCCGACTTCTCCATGTCGGTTCCCTGACCACCTTGGGCCACCTCAGAGCGTAAGCCCTGAACCTCTCGTCCCACATGACGTTAAACTGTATCTCATCCCACATGACGTTAAACTGTATTTTGTCTCGCATGACGTTAAACTGTATCTCATCCCGCATGACGTTAAACTGTATCTTGTCCCGCATTACGTTAAAATGTATTCCCCCTCTTGGGCTGTCTCAGAACGTCAGCCCCATGTCTCACTCCACCATCCATCATGATCCATAACCGGGCCACCACATCCCGGTGAGATCATGCCACCTCATCCCACTCCATAGCATCCGGGAAGCCGCCCACGTGCTGGCCCCAACATCGGTGTTCACTCCTAGGGGACCTTCAACCCGATCCGTCTACGGAAGATGTTAAACTCGCGGCATATCCTGTGTTAAACATGGGAAGCAGAGGAAAGCCTCATATGGTACACATTCCCCGCGTCCGATGTGGGATGCCTCGGGTTTCCGCACCTTCGAGAATCCCTGTGATGAGGGACCGAAGACAGACATGCCAACGACGCCCCAACGTGACCATTCTCCTCACCGAAGGTTGCTGCCCCGACAAGACCCCTTGGAGTGTCTTGACAGAAGCAGCGTAATTACCTAGAGTCCATGTAGATATGGCGCCAGGAATGAGTTTCACGAACCCGTCTTAAATCTAGGAGGGAGACCCAAACTAGGTGATGACATCCGAGGAGGAATCCCCGGATGGAAGAACCGACATCCCATCATCCCGATTTCGATCAAGGAGCAGACGTCCCTGAATAAGGAATGAATGTCGCCCACCATTGGAAAGTGGGAATGCAGGGTAACAAGCAGCGCGTCCTCCCCACTGACGGATGCGCGCGCCCCGGCGAAAGCATCGGAGAATCAAAAATGGTGAAATTGACGTGAATCTCTTCTCCTCAATACGGGGAATGGTAGCCGTCGGGGCGTCGGATCACCACAAAAATGGTGAACCCGACGTGAATATCTTCTCCATAATACGGGGAATGGTAGCCGTCAGGGCATCGGATCACCACAAAAATGGTGAACCCGACGAGAATCTCTTCTCCTCAATACGGGGAATGGTAGCCGCCGGGGCGTCGGATCACCACAAAAATGGTGAACCCGACGTGAATCTCTTCTCCTCAATATGGGGAATGGTAGCAGTCGGGGCGTCGGATCACCACAAAAATGGTGAACCTGACATGAAACTCTTCTTCTCAATGTGGGGAATGGTAGCCGTCGAGGCTTCGGAAGAATAGCATGTCACCAAGTCCGGGTAACCCTCACCGGGACGTGAACCCACCAAGGGTCAAGGCTGTCAGGATGTTGACTACTCCGTTCTGCGACGCCGTCAGCATGGATCCCTCTTGATGACCATGGAAGACGGAATGACACTAGGCTTTGGTTGTTCATCTCCTTTCCCGTTGATAATAATGGCTTCATCTCCCTGCTTCCAGGAATCATATCACTGCATTCAGAACTTGGTCGCCACCTACCCACCGGCGCAGGGGCAAGGGAAACACTGACACGGCTACCCCGCGTGGTCCCGCCCATCTCACGACCGCTCCGACTTCGACCACCGTCGCAGCCGGGCGCTTGCGCCCCCTCTCCCCATCAGAAATCATCCAGTGGAGGGTGATCAATGACCTGGTTCATAGGTATGACAAGGAAGGGGTCATCTCCACCAGGGGCATGGCATGTTTGGATCTAGAGGTGGCTGCGCCTCACCACCATTGCCGCCCTCGAGGGCCGCACAGGGAGCCACCACTCCCCACGCCGACCTTCAACCGCTTTAGGAGTCTATCCCCGGAGCGCCTAGACACATCCCTTCCATACGCCAATGAGGTGGGGGATGTCCGGGTCCACCCGATCAGCGATCCATCCCAGGGGTTAATGGCAAGAACCCCCGCCAGGCGGCGTCGACACCGCCGCCCGACCCCCCGAGCCGAGGAGCAGGCAATCTTCATGCCCGCACCGCCAGTTCCGGCCCATCAGACTCGACGCCAGTGTCGGGCACGAGTGGTAGAGAATGCCCGTCCTAGGGCATCAACATCATCAACCACTGTGGCCCGAGCCATTGCTGACTCCTGTTACCAGATCCCCGCACACGTTGAGTAGGGGCAGCCACATGCCCAACTGGGATCAAAACCCCGACCGCCCTGCAGGAAAGTTGGGTCGAATCTCTCGGTCGCGGACACTGGAAATGGCCACTGTGGACCAATCCACGGTAGTGCTGCTCACCATGAAGGTTCATTACGTGCCTCCAATCTGGAAAGCCGAAAGCTTCTCCGCGGTGGCTATGCTCCGGGTATGACTCCTTCCAGCGCCCGCTGCATGGGGTATGAGGTCACTCCCCCTACTACTGGCTGCGAGCAGGGAGCCTTTGTGTATCCAGTCGCCCACTCACATGGAGGTCCTCCCCATGTCCCTTTCGACATCTTTCCCGGTGCTTCTCGCGCCCCGGCCCTCGGTCCCCTCTGCCCCATCTCTATTGTGGCCGGGGGACCATATGATGGAAATCGTCCTTACCCTGAGGAGCTACCTAGGGGCAAGAAGGCCGGGCGTCGTCACCGTGGGAGGAATGTCAGGGGAGTCCGGACGGAAATTAGACTAGTCTGTTTCTCAGATTCTGAGGTAGAGTACGACTCAACGACGGAACCTTCCCCCAAACCCTTTGAGTTGATGGCAGGGATGGGGACGCGGCGCGTCAGTCTCGTACTCCCCGAATGCGAGATCTGTATGATTCCCTCCTGCCTTCGATGGTATATCCAAGAGGATGAGTACTTGGCGTACCGCCGAGGGTCAAGCCCGCAGTTGCCACTGGCCTCCTCGGAAGCACCTCCCTCCCCTGTTAGGGAGGGTGAGAAACTTTTTTGGGGACCGAAAGAAGAATCGTGAGGCGATACACCCTTGGAGAGCACCGACCCTATGACAGGAGGCCCATTCGTCGGCCTATCCTATCGCGACATGGCATCTAGGGCACTGCAACCCCTGGAGAATTACCCAGGGATCGGCGACCAATCGGCATGTTCGCCGTATTCCCTGCCGGTCATCCCACTGCCCCGGCGTCCTGCCTCGGCGCCATTGCCAATTCCCCGACATTCCTCATTGGATGAGCAGGGGAGGCAGGTTCCAGACCCCGACCTGGAGCCGTGGAGCTTCTGGACCGTTCTTGCAGCGGGCCACTTCCCTGAGAAGTTTTTTCCTGTCACAGAATCATATTTTGATGTGCCGGTGTCACTCATACCGGGAGAGTTTGAATGCTTCTGCCAGATTCTTCGGGTGACTCACTCCCGCCTCTGCCATCAGCTAGCGCCTTATCCCGGGTTTCAGGCGCATCTCGAGGAGTTCGATGAGCAGTGCTGTAGGGTCGACCTAGCAGCACTCCCCGCGGTCCGGCACCTCGTGTCGCTGGACCACCATGAGGCCCTCCAGCAATAATGCGTACATAGTTTTCAAGTACTCCACAGAGTTATTGGGGAAGCCACCCCACACCAGCACATCCGCGGATGGGGGCAGTACGATGCTCTCCACTTCTGTGCGATCCGCCGACAGCCCGATCCACTGGGCGGCCCTAAGGGAATGTCACCAAGGGTAGTCGCAGTCAACATGGATGACCTTTCAGATGAGGTAAACATTGTGGAGCCCCATGACGGGGACTCACCCCCCGAGGAAAGGCCGCTACTGAACCCATCTGGGAGGATTACTCGCCAACAGAGGAGCCTCCTAGGTCTTCCTGTACCCACGGAGGCACTGACACTAGGCCGAAACATCAGCAAGGGTAAAGAGCCCGTTGGGTCTGTCAAAATCGACGACCCATCTGCCTCAGTGCAGAAGGAATAGGAAGATCTCGAGAAGGCCATGCTGCGCCAACAGCTATCTGAGAAAAAGAGTCTGGTTGATGAGCTCTTGGCCGAACGCATTGTAGAGCGGCAGCCTGACTACGGTGCTCCTAGACCCGGACAGCAGGGGTATGAGCATCTACCCCTTCCTGAGATCCCCCCGGACATCCGTGAACGTGTCGTGTTCACCGACAGGGGAGATACTGGAACCCATGGAAAGAGGGCGCGATATGTTTCACCGAACCCTCCCGAGCGGCGAGACCACCTGGGAGGCCCTGCTCGGTTTCCTCCCGCTGCTCTGAGAGTCGCTCCGCCAGCCGCCCCTTTAGCCGCTGAGTGTGACTACCATATCAAAGAGCCTGGAAATGCACTTGTGGTTAGAGATCCCCATCCGGACATGAATACGAATCCGGATGATCTGATGGAAGTACTCATCGCTCGCTTGGAGGCCCTGGAAACTCGGCAGGTGGCAATCCCGCTAGATGGCAAGCCGTACCCAGCATGGGTGGATGACATGTCTACTCCGCCAGGATTCGAGAAACCCACTTTTCCCCCTTTAACGGGACCAGAGACCCACCACAACATGTGGCCCACTTCAACTCGAGGTGCGGGCCTATGTTAGGGACTCCGGCGCAGCAGGAGGCTGCCATGCTCCGGTGCTTCGTTCAGACACTGGAAGGACCAGCATTCGTCTGGTACAACCAGCTCCCTTTTGGATCGGTGACTAACTGGGAGGACCTTCTCCGGAAATTCCTCTACCAGTTCAGTTCCACAACCCAGAAGAAGAACATTGCAGACCTCTTCAGGTGCAAGAAAAGGCCGGACGAGCGAGTCGCGGACTTCGTCGCCCGGTGGAAGGGGCTCACATACTCCCTTGACATGCCACCGACTTAGGAGAAATTACTGACGATGTGTGTAGGGAACGTCAAGGTGGAGTTGGTTCCTTCTCTGATCACACAGAATTACCCTGGATGGTTCCAGGACTTCTTGGACAAGGCTCAACGCCTCGAAGAAGCCCTGCAACAGGCCAGTTAGGCACGCTCGCTGCCTCCTGTAATCTCTACAAGGAGAGCCGCCAGAGCCGAGCCCGCTGCTGTGGCCTAGATAGAGGCCCCCAGACAGCTGGAGTTGCTGCCAGTGAGGCCAGCTCAGTAGGATCATAGGGGTCCACCCCCACAGCCTCCGGCCCAACAGCGACCGCCTCAAAATCAGCAGGCGCCTACGCGTAACGCACCGCCACCACCTAGGCAAGGTAATCCGGCTCCGCCTCCTCAGCCTGCTCCTTCGGCACCTGGCCATGGTCGGCCCCCAAGAGTCCCCTTTCTAGACAGAAGGAATTAGAATTACTCGTTTGGAGAGGCCCAGATCCGCGGTTATTTCCGTAGCGCCTTGGAGCAGAGGATCGTGTAGCTGCCTGAGTGCCAGAAGCCAAAAAAGGCGTGTCTCACTGATCACCATAACTACTGCCCTTATCACCGGATCCTGGGACACACCATCCAGCAATGCTATGTGTTCAAGGACTGGCTCCAAGACCAGATTGACAACAACATACTCAGGTTGGGCCCATCCCCGGCACAAGTGGCAGTTGTCTTCATGGGATCAGATGGCGGTAGTAACGACGGGGATGGTTGGGAACAGGTTTCCGACTGGGGGTCCTGGAATTATAATGACTGGATGGCCCGCAGGATGGTCACCCGTGCCCATGGCATCATCCGTGCCCGCCTGAGTCAGCCAGAGCCCTCGGAGTCTCCGAGCGCCGCTTTGGCTTCGTCGTCCCATCCTAATTCATCTCAGAAGAGCAGGCGGTGACGCAAGAAGAATGAACGCACCCTGCCATTGCCGTCATCTTCTCGCACGCTTGGCTATTTCATGCCCCTGGAGATGGGGATCCCTCCGAGACCCCATCCAGTATAAGATGACTCCTCGAGTGAGAGCCCGGGGTACGCTTCGGTTAACACCATAGAGTTGGTAAATCCATTTTTGGCTCGCGATGATGAGGAGCGCCAGGTGGACCTCCCCGAGAGCCCGAGGTATGCTTCGGTTAACATCGTAGAGTTGGTAAATCCCTTTTTGGATCTCGACGATGAGGAGCGCCAGGTGGACCTCCCCAATGTCCCCAACCATCGCCAACGTCGACAGAGCCATGGCTATGTGAATCGCCAGGGCATGGCAGTCGTCACCTCCAGTCAGGTCGTGCACGCTACCGAGACCAGGCAGCAGGCCCGGTACAGAGAGCAGCACTCACGACTCCCTCACCCGGTGACAACAGGTTCGCTTCCACCACCGTTTGTGTTGCTGGATCAGGCGGAACCTCCTTGCCCGCATCACAACCAGCCCAGCCCTGCCACTGGCCGACTACGGCCTTCCGGTCTTCGCATGACAGCCACCTCCCGGGCTTCATCTAGTGGACAGCGGGACATGCCTAGTACCGGTCAGTCATCGGTCCCGCCATCAAGGCCCGTCATGCCCCCAATCGCAGAGCGACCTCCTGTAAGTAGAAGCTCGCGTTTGGCGCGAAATTATGATGTCCTGAAGCATCTGGCTTGCATTCCGGCAAGGCTTTCCATCCTTGAGGCCATTCGATTGTCGTCTGAAATGCGTGAGGCGCTCTCCGAGGATCTAAGGAGCCCCCTCCAGTTTGAAACGGAGGTAGCGGCAGCAGAAGCCTTCCACACCGAGGTGATTGAGGATTCCAAATGTCAGGAGGCTATCTAGTTTTCTGGTGAAGATGAAGACCTTCCCATACAGGGGAACATCCGCCCGTTGTACATCACCGGCCAGTTCAATGGCGTGGAAGTCCATCACTGTCTTGTCGACACGGGTTCTGGGATTAACTTGATCCCAACTTGGACACTGCGAAAACTGGGGTTGTCCAAGGATGATTTAACTCCCTCCGACCTCATAATCCAGGGGTATGACAAGACCAAGCATACTCCACTCGGCAGGATTCATCTGAATAACCAGTTCGGTGGCTTAATTGCCAATACTGAATTCATGGTTGTCTATCAGGATATGCATTGATGGGCAGGCCGTGGCTCCATCTTCACGCAGCGGTTCCATAATCATACCATCAGTGCCTCAAATACTCCCTTAAGGGTCGAGTGGGTGTGCTCCAAGGAGATGCGCCTATGTTTGCCTTTTGTGAAGCCTATTACCTGGATGCTTACTATTACAAGAGAAAGGACAAGAAAATCCTGGCAGATGAGGTCGAGCCCACCGCTGTCGCATGTGATCCCTGGGCAGGTCTGGATGATGCATTTGTCTTCCCAATCCATCGGTTCGAAGCTACGACTCCCAATATGGGAGAGTGCTTTGTTGTCTCGGGTACCAGAGGAAAGTATATTTCTGGGACTAAGCGACGGTGGGAAATCACCTCGTACTCTTATACCAACCAGGCTGAGGTGATCCCCGAGCCTCCTACCCCTGTACGATATCGGGACGTTGTGCTCATGGCATCGGCGGTACGTCATACGTGTCTGTTTCACCAATCCGGAATCGACCGGCTCAAGCCAACACATCACCACTGCTTTGATGTCGTAAAGCGTGGCCCCTTGGGCCGAAGGCTGGATGGGATTGGATCAACCGCCTTCGTCACCATGATCTCCGTGGTGCATGAGTCTTCCGTCATGATGAACTCCGCCGCCCAAGCCGGTGCCAGCTCCCCATCAGGGTTGAGCAGTCCTGAAACAGCTCCCCCCATGGACGATCCTTCCTCAAGCAGAGAAGAAGACATGGAAGATGATCCTCCTGCCTTTGAGGAGGGCGTCTCCACCACGGTCGATGAGCTAGTACAGGTGATCCTCGATAGTGAGGCGGACCCGAGACCCACATTGGTCAGCGCCGCTATGCCTCCCAAGGAACGACAACAGTACATAGAGTTCCTCAGACAGCACCGTGATGTGTTTGCCTGGAGTTATGATGAGATGCCGGGACTAGATCCCCAGGTAGTCGTCCACCGCCTTGGCCTCCCAGTAAACCATCATGGGTTCAAGCAGCCTCCCAGGAAAATGCACCCTTTTCATGGTGCCATGGTTGAGGCCAAAGTTGATAATCTCATTAAGGCCAACTTCATCAAGGATGTCCAGTACCTCAGGTGGCTAGCCAACATTGTGCCCATCAGGAAGAGGAACGGGAAGATCATGGTCTGCATCGACTTACGTGATCTTAATCGTCACTACCCGAAGGATGACTCTCCCCTTCCCGTGACAGAGCTCTTGATCGATGTGACAGTCGGGTTACAAGACATCTACTACATGGATGGGTACTCCGGGTACAACCAGATCTGGATGGCCCCCAAGGATGAAGATTTCACTGCCTTCAGGGCCCCCCAGGGCACTTTCTGCTACCGGGTTATGCCCTTCGGCCTGAAGAATGCGGGTTCCACCTATCAACGGGCTATGCACCGCATATTCAAGCCGATCCTCGGGACACTGGTGGAGTGATACGTAGATGACCTGGTGGTTAAATCTCGTCAGTGCCGGGACCATCTCAAAGACCTTGAGAAATAGTTCGGTTTCATCCGTTCTCACCACTTGAAGATGAACCCATTGAAGTGTGCCTTCGGGGTCACCTCCGGAAAGTTTTATGGCTTCATTGTTAGGTATCGAGGTATCGAGATCGACCTCGAGAAGATCAAGGCCATCAGTCAGATGGCTCCCTCGAGTAACATTGGGGATATTCGAGGCCTCCAAGTACACATAGCCTACATACTCCGATTCATTGCGAATCTGGCCGGCAAGTGTAAGCCCTTCTCCCGGCTCATGAAGAAAGGCGTCGCCTATGGGTGGGACGAAGAGTGTCAGACCTCTTTTGAGGAAATCAAGTAGTATCTACTTCAACCTCCGGTCCTGATGCCACCCGTTCCCGGAAATCCGCTGGTCCTTTACATGACTGCCCTAGAGCGATCCCTCAGCGCCCTTCTCGCCCAGAAGAACAACGAGGGAACAGAAAATAGCCTCTACTACCTCATATGCATGCTCCTTGATGCGGAAATTAAATATTCTCCCATCGAAAAGAGCTTCCTGGAACTCGTATTCACCGTATAGAAATTGCGGCACAACTTGCAGCACCACGAGGTACAGCTGGTTTCTTGGGTAGACCCGTTGAAATACATCCTGAGACGGCCTATGTTGACCGGCCGATTGGCACACTGGGCGGTGATCCTCCAGTAGCTCAACATTATGTTCATACCTCAGAAGGCCGTCAAAGGGCAGGCGTTGGAAAATTTCTTCGCCGCCCACCCAACCTCTGCAGACCAGCCACTAGATTTGGGCTTTCACGATGAGGCAATCCTCTCAGTCGATCAAGCCACCCCATGATGGAAGATGCACTTTGACGGCGCCTCCCGAAGCCCTACTGGTAGAAGGCTCAATGATCCTAGGCTTAACAAAGTGGGCCTGGGTGTCGTCTTCATCACCCCGGAGCAAGCGATTCTTCCATATTCATTCTTGTTGTCAGAAGGCTGCACCAGCAATGAGGCAGAATATCATGCCCTCATCACTGGCCTCGAGTTGGCTCTGGAGGTTAACGTACCCCACCTGTACGTAAAAGGGGACCCCGAGGTAGTCATCAAGTAGGTTAACGGTGACTATGCGGTTATGAAGCCGGAACTCTTGACATTGCTGGAGTGAACCATCCATCTAATGTCTATGTTCCCATCCCGACCAGATGTCGTTCACGTTCCCCGGTCACAGAACAGTCGAGCAGATTCTTTGGCTAGCCTGGCCGCATCACTTGTGGATCCCGAACATGATGACCTAATCATCCACATGGTGCACTGGAGAGTCATTTCTCCCGTTATCCCATAGGGCGATCGTGGCCCGCGAGTGAACCATCTCACCACTGGTGCCCCTACGTCAGGACCCCCCGGGGCGTCAGGCGTGGTGATCGAGACAATTCTTTACTGGAGGACACCTTTGGTTGAATATCTATAGCACGACCATCTTCCGATGGACCGAGAAGAGTGAGAATGAATCCGGAACCACGCGCCGCAGTTCACCCTTCAATGTGGTCCCAGCCGTGAGCAGCTCTATTACAGGCGTGGGTTTGACAGTGTTCTCCTCTGTTGTCTTCAAGGAGCTGAGATCCCACAGGTCATGCAAGAAGTGCACGCTGGTTCCTGTGGCTCCCACCAGGCTGGGTCGAAGTTGTCCCACTAGATTCAGAGGATGGGATACTTCTGGCCTTCCATGATCCATGACTACATCGAGTACGCCAAGAGGTGTCATGCGTGCTAAGTTCATGATAACTTTGTGAATCGGCCACCAGAGCCTCTCCATACTACTAAGTATTCATGGCCCTTTGCAGTCTGGGGGTTGGATGTCGTAGGGCCTTACCCGCCAGCGATGGCCCGCCAGTGCCGGTTCATCTTGACCGCTACGAATTTCTTTTCAAAGTGGGCAGAGGTAGCCCCTCTCAGGGAAGTTAAGCTTGGTTCTATCGCCGACTTCGTGAGCTCCAATATCATCCACCGGTTTGGAATACCTCACGCTATCCTCACAGATAACTAAACCAACTTCCGAGCGGCCAAGCTCAAAAGATTGTATGCCAAGTACAACATTTTCTCTAACCACACATCCCGCTATCATGCACAAGAGAATGGATAGATTAAGGCGTTTAACAAAACCTTCTCTAACATTCTGCAGAAAATGGTTGGTCAGAACAAGAAAAGTTGGCCGTACAAGCTCCCCAACGCCCTCTGGGCTTATAGGATGACGACTCGCAATTCCACCTAGGTGACTCTGTATTCCCTGGTATACAGAGATGAGGCCATCCTACCCATCAAGGTCCAGCTGCCCTCATTGTGCATGGTGGTCTATGACCAGAAAGAGCCGGATAGAGTTGCCGAGATCCGTCTAGCCGAGTTAGAGGCACTGGACGGATGTAGGCTTCGCGCTTTACATAACTTGGAAAGGCATTAGAGCAAGATGGCTCGAGCATTCGATAAGAAAGTTTGCCTCCGCTCCTTCCTGCAAGGTGACATGGTGCTGGCTCTCAGAGCGCCAATGATTCCCGGAAGGAAACCACCCAAGTTGGAGCCCAAGTGGGAGGGACCTTTTATTGTCCACAAGGTCTATCCGAATGGCGCGTATTCCCTGGTAACTATAGATGGTGATCGTATCACTCCTCCCACCAACACCAGGTTCCTCAAGAAGTAATTTTCCTAAGCAACGGTCCAGCATGACTTTAAACTGCATTTGGCCCTACATTTGGGCTCTACGGTCCAGCATGACCTTAAACTACATTTGGCCCTACATTTGGGCTCTACGGTCCAGCATAACCTTAAATTGCATTTGGCCCTACATTTGGGCTCCACGGTCCAGCATGACCTTAAACTGCATTTTTCCCTACAATTGGGCTCTACGGTCCAGCATGACCTTAAACTGCATTTTTTCCTAAATTTGGGCTCCACGGTCCAACATGACCTTAAACTGCATTTTTCCCTACATTTGGGCTCCACAGTCCAGCATGACCGTAAACTGCATCTCGCCCTACATTTGGGCTCTATGGTCCTGCATGACCTTAAACTGTGTGGTCCCGCACGACCCTAAACTGGCCCTTGGTCAAAGTTCTATGACCTAAAACTAAGATCACCTTGGTCCGAGCTCTAAGACCTAAAACTAAGATCCATATTTCATCCGACATGACGTTAAACTGTATTTCCAAAACTACGTATAGCTTGATTCCCATCCTAATGGGATACGTAGGAACACCCAGACCTTTCGTCTTTGGGTCCAGCTTGAGGTCCGCAGTCGTGTCTGTCTTGCCTTTGGGACCTTGACTGCAGGATCACGTGGCGTGGTGTGAGATCGGGTCCTCATTCACATCGGGTTTGCAATAGCTTCACCACGCGCACCCTATCCTCAGGATTTATCCCTCCTATGTCCAATGGAATTTAAAGACGCCTTCTAGAACTACGTGTGTCTTGATTCCCATCCTTATGGGATATGTAGGACCACCTGCACAACTAGATGTCAGGTCCAGCCCCATCTCTCAGGAGATCCAACGATCTCCCGGTTTCCAGGGTGTTTGGCATTACGCCCCCTCTTTTTCCCGGGGATCCACCATCTTTTGGCCGCTCTTGGACTGAGCCCTATGAACCTCTCTAGTGGTCTGCTGATGTGCTCAGGGTACTCTGGTCTAGGACTTGGAGTGCCAGATTCGACTTAGGCAAGTTCCATCCACTTTCCAAGCTTCGTGTTCCCCTTCATTCGGCCCCCCGTCATCCTTCACACCCGGAGGGACCCCCAAGAACGGCTTGGAGACAACGCCCAAGGTCTCTCCTACCATCATGGGCCAATTCCCCCAAGGGTTTCAGACAAAAAATTTATACAAATCCCACGTTGCGAACATGTTCAGCATTTGATGCTCATTTGTTTGTCCTCGTGGCTAACACGACAGGATGCTGCGTTGCGAACATGGTCAGCAGTAACCCTCAGTCGTCATGCCAGCTTCCACGAGCCCTGAATATTGGTGGCATGGTTCATGTCATGTTCCACCCCACTGTGTCAAGGTGGAATCTCAACACTCCTTGTACTAACCCTCAGTACACCCCTGGACATCAGACATACCGAGCTACGTAACGGTGTCTCTCAGGGCTCCTGCGATCTGAGCGCTAGAGTATGTGCTTGGGTCTCTTCTTTACGGGTTGCGTGCAGCTTGACCCTCATCCCCATGGGGAACGAGGAGTCGCCCAGACATTCAGTTTCGGGCCCAGTATAGCTGGGAGCTGGCATCTCCTACCCCCCCAGATTGTTGAACCCTCGTAGGCCTCTTTGGCCCGAGGCTCCTCTCTCGGTTGGTCCAAACCATACGACCTTAAACTGTGTTTTTGGACCAAACCATACGACCTTAAACTGTGTTGTGGGTCCAAACCATACGACCTTAAACTGTGTTGTCGGTCTAAACCATAGGACCTTAAACTGTGTTGTCGGTCCAAACCATACGACCTTAAACGGTGTTGTCGGTCCAAACCATACGACCATAAACCGTGTTGTTGGTCCAAACCATATGACCTTAAACTGTGTTGTTGGTCCAAACCATACGACCTTAAACCGTGTTGTTGGTCCAAACCATACGACCTTAAACTGTGTTGTCGGTCCAAACCATACGACCTTAAACTGTGTTGTCGGTCCAAACCATACGACCTTAAACTGTGTTTTCGGTCCAAACCATACAACCTTAAACTGTGTTGTCAGTCCAAACCATACGACCTTAAACTGTGTTGTCGGTCCAAACCATACGACCTTAAACTGTGTTGTCAGTCCAAACCATAGAACCTTAAACTATGTTGTTAGTCCAAATCATATGACCGTAAAATGTGTTGCTGGTCCTATCACACGACCCTAAACTGTGACATTATCGTCCTAGCTGCAAGACGAAAAAACGGCACTGCATTGTGATAAGCTCGTTGCAGAGGACATCACGTTGGGTTTTGGTCTCGTGCCATGCAATTTGTCAATGCCTATCACGGCTTGATGCTTGTGGCAACACCACAGCCTACTGCTCTGGGCCTGTCGGTTCACAAAAAAAAACCACTCACCTTAAAAGAAAAACAAGATTTATCAAATTCCACTTCTTTCAGTACAAGGGACACGCCCGCACTCCCCTTTTATCTGGCGCTGGTATCTTACCATGTCACCTTTCAGAACTACGTATGGATTGATTCTCATCCTTATGAGATACGTAGGAGCGCCTGGGGCACTTCCCCGTGGGCCCAACCTACCTTTGTGCTCGGTCCCTCGACTCGAGCATTTCCCCAGATGCACATGGTATGTATGGCTTAGGTCCCCATTCACGTCTGGTTTTGTAACCGCCTTTCCATGTGTCCATTTCTCCCCCTTCCTGTTCACGGTTCGAGCTCTAAGACCTAAAACTAAGATCCATATTATGTCCTGCATGACGTTAAACTGTATCTCGTCCCGCATGGCGTTAAACTATATTCTGTCCCGCATGACGTTAAACTATATTTCACCCAACATGACGTTAAACTGTGCTTCAAGAACTACGTGTGACTTGATTCTCATCCTAATGAGATATGTAGGACCGCCCAGACATTTCTTCATGGGTCTATTCCCAGGGATTTCTGAACCCCGTCCTTCCTTATTGTCGGCCCCTCAGCCCGACTTCATGGGATGTGGTGTAATCGGGACATTACCCCGAGCAGGTTCGACATGCCCCATGGTAATAATGGGAAGCGGCAGTTCTCTCTCTAAAGAAATCCTGCCTAGAAATTGGGACGACCCGTGATCAGGTTGGTATGTCCACCTAATGCGCCTTCTCCATGGTGGTGCAATATTTAGAGTGTTGGACTCTGTTCGAACAAGCCACCACTCCACCTCCCACGCTTTGTGTCCCCCTTTATTCAGATCATCATTTCCTTTCGTGTTTGACCGGACCCCCTAACAGTATGGATGCTCGACCTATGGTCCGCCTACTATCCTGGGCCAACGTTCCGGAGGACTGGTAATGTTTGACGGCCCCCCTAAAAGTATGGATGACAGACCTATGGTCAACCTATTGTCCTGGGCCAACATTCCGGAAAACTGACCGATGATATTTGAGTTAGGCCCCGTGTTGCGAACATGGTCAGCAGTCAGCCCTCATTTATTTTCCCTATTCCAGACCAACATGATAGGGATACTGTGTTTCCACCACGGTTGACAGTTATCCTCCATGGTTACGCCCCATTGGGTTCCGAATTTAGGTAGTGTAATTCACCCTTTCTATCCATCCCCCTTTGTACGGATGGATTTCAATGCCCCTGGCATCACCCCGCTCGTGTGTTAAATCACATTGAGAAGTCGACACATCAATCGGCCCTGGGTCTCCTCAGAAGTCCAAGCCCAATTTTGGACGCCTGAAGCTTGGTCAATGCCCCACAGTTGAACGGAATGATGGTACGAGCATCTACTGCTTCTCACGTTGGGCACGTCCCACAGGAGCCTAGGGGTGAGTTGTTATTCATTTCGAAACTATGGTTGAGTGCATTAAACCAAGGGCACAAAAGAGTGGATTTGGCCATATATTGTATTGAGATAATGAGAAGTACAAGCAAAAAGTTCATGAGATGGAAAAACAAATCCCTTAGGGATCAGCATGCTGAAGCGATCTTTCCAGCGATGCTACCCTCTGGCTGTTAGCCTCCAGGGCCGCTTTTCTCTCTTTGAAGACTCTCTCCTCATCGGCCACCACAGAGCGCAGCTTGCCAACCCAAGCTTGTTCCTGCGCCCCCTCGGTTCTAAGTACGGTCATCTGGTGACTCGCCTCCACCAGTTGTTCATGTGCATCAGCAAGGTGGGCCGTCAGTTGTTCCACGAGCTCAGAGCATGTTGCAATGAAGACCTCATTATCTGCCGCCTTCCCTTCGAGGTGTCGGACTTCCTGCTCCTCCCTCAGCAGCTCTTGAGTGCTCGCCGATCCTTCCTGGAACTGGGAAATGTCAGTGTGCTGGCTGCTCTCACGTATCTTCTCGGCCATGTAATCACGGACCGTCAGATGAAGACGCTGAGCGTCAGCCCCTCCGGCGCACAGGAAGTACAACCAGGTCTGAAGTGATCCCATCCGCCTCAGCAAATCTGATTGGGGCTACCTGAAGAAGCGCTGGATACACTTCCACCCTTTGCGCCGTGTCATCCGGCTCTCCTCGGCTGCCTCTGAGTCTGAGTCATCTATCTCCTCAGGGTCAGTAGGTCGGTATATAGGTAAGGCCTCCAGCAGGTCGGAAGCAGGATCCGCTACAGGGATGTCTTCGTGAGGGATAGATTCCTTGACATCCGGGCGACCTTCTTCTCTCGCCCCAGCAGCAATGATGCCTCCACTAGCTTCCGAACTCATCTCAGGAACATCACCGCTGATGTCCGCCGCCCCCTGTTCATCAATTGTCGGGGCCAACTCAGTGCAGAGAGCATGTTCCGAGCGAGGTGGTATGTCCGTTGCTGGTCCACTCACAGACGGGCCGGGCTCCACAGCCGGACGTGCCTCCAGTGTTGAGATCACTGTGCAAGGAATATGCTAGTCAGATGGGATCTTTTTCCACCAAGCGCCAGTAGTGAAGTGTGAGACTTACAGGAATCCAGAGCGTCGGTCCCCAGTGTTTCGGCCACTGCAGGATCCGCCGTAAGGGGATACCCCTCCGCGCTTGTTAATTCGAAGATGGGTGTCGGATCCCCATCATGTCCCACTGGTTCCTCTCCTCCCTCCTCTAGTGGGGATGCTCGTCCAACACTCAAGTAGTCCTGAGTAGGATGGGGAATTGGGTTAGAAATTTTATAGAAGAATGGATGAATAAGGGAAATGAATGAAGGCAGAGACAATCCTCGAGAATCTCGGTAATGTCGAGAACAGAGCCGGCAATCTCACCGCTCTCTCGGAGACTCCCTTGGTAGGTTTCCCCTTGCGACCCCTCACCTTCGGGCTCTTATTCTTTGTCTTCTCCCTCGCCTTCGTCCTCTCCGGTTTCATCCTCCCCCTCCGACTCCTCATCACTGTCGCCTTCTCCCGGCAACATCGCTTCCGGATCATGCTCCTGGCCGAGCATCACTTTCACTAGGAAAGGTTTCTCCGCACGCCGCCCCCTCTAGTGTGCATATGAATCCATGGCCATCAGATAATCATGTCACCGATGGAAGTTTACTCGGTCGGTAATTCGAATGAGCCCGACCTCTGGCAGTTGGATCTCATTTTGCATTATCTTCTGCCAGATGGCTTCGACGCTCAGCGATTGCCGTAGGGTCATCCAGGCTGACAATAGTGCCGGGAGAATTGCGTCTTGAGAAGGTTTGAGCAGATATCTTATCTGCTTCCCGGGCAGTTCCCTGGACGCCTCATGTGACCCCCTTGTGGGTAACGAGGATGTGGCGGCACCATGTGATGTCCCCGCTGCCGAAGTCCCGGCCTGCGCAGGCCTCGATGCCTGACGCACCCTTGGTTCCCCCCTTCTGACGGCACTGTGACTTCTTTCCCGTCACCCGGTTTCCGCGTGAGTGACCTCGAGTTGCCGGACACGCTTGCGTAATAGCCCCTCAGGGTATGCAATGGTCCAGTGTTCGGCATATTCGGTTGCTAGGCCAGCATCGACCCCGGCGGGGGGAAGAGGGACGACATCGCCAGAGCCGAAGGTGGTAAACATCAACCACATCTGGCGCAGGATGCATGGATTCTTCTCCTGCCAGACAGTCGTGAATACCTTCTTTGGCATTCGCTGGAGGCACCCGAACTGCCTGGAGAATCGGGATGGCACGTACGGCTCGCAGATCACCTTCCCGTCGATCCGAGCCACGTGCACCCCGCCCCGAAAGCTCTGGAAGTATTCCTGCTGTTCCAGAGAGCCTCGACCGTTGTCCACCTGCTGGCCGACCGGTGTGGGGAACAGGCTGAAGTTGATGTTGGCATGGTTGCCGATGCAGATCCTCACGCCCTCCACATTGAGCGTCATCGGCGCCACCCCTGCGATATTTTGCAAGGACGGTCGCAGACCATTTCCCGGAGGACAGACATCGTTTGGGAAGGTATACCCGCCAAGATGAGCCGCCACCCAGCCATGGAAGATCTGGAAGGGACCACATACTCTCCGAGGTGACCCCCCTCATGAGATGTGCCTCAGAATGGTATACAGCTTGGCCAGTATGGGGACGCCCAAGTTGAACCGTTTTTTGGCAGCAATGGAGCCCGCCATCACCAATGTTGCTAGACGGACGCCCATCCTCGCGTCCCACACCGGCAGGAGCCTCCCCCTCAGGAAGGCAGCAAGGAACCCGACATACCAGACGTTTAGATATCAGGCCTCAATGACGTGGTAGCCCCATGATTGGTATTGCCCCACCTCCAGGGTTGTCTAGTATGACCCATCCCTGCTCCTCTGAGTCACGGTTGGGCACCGTTTGCCCCGTCCTGGCATCTTGACGGCCAGATCCTTCTCGAGGAACAGGCTGAACTAGCCCTTGAAGGCAACGTCCTTCAGGAAGTCCTTGACCCCCAGCCTCTCTTTGGCCAGCTCCAATAGGTGCCACGTCAGCATAGGCGTCCGCATCCTCTCTCCCCAGGTGTTCATTGGAGGAATGAACTCGTCGTATTGGTAACCTTCCAGTGGGATACCTCCGATGCAGTGAACGCCCCAGAGAATGATGCCGACTTCCCCATGATGAAGGTGGAATGTGTTGGTGTCAGGAGGCCACCGGGTGAATAGCTCCGGTCTGAGTTCAGGCTGGCGGTGGAAATGGAACTGTGATGTCCATACCGCCTCAAACAGGCCGATATACCATAGTTATTCCCCGAACCGGTTGCAGGTATGGCGTACCCAGAACACCCAGGCCCATTCACTGGTGAAGTTTCCCTCGGACCGCAGGTCCCAATCCTTCAACCATCCCTTCGTGTCATCCGTGATGCTCTGACGGAACGTGCTCGCGTAGAGGGCCAGAGAATTCTCTGCCGCAGGCTCGTCCCCGGTAATGGTCCTTGTCCTCGGGTTCAGGACATATACATCCATATGTCTAGTTTTCCTGGTAGGATGACCGTTGTTGGTGATGTTATAGCGAGGAAGTTTGTTCTCCCGGGTCACCCAAGACCACTGCGTGTCCACTTCAAATCCCAGAAGTGGAACCTCCTCCAGGATGCCAAAATTCCAGAGCAGGAGGTTGTCCGACAAGGAGTACGTCTTCTGGGCCGGAGTCAGCAGATTGAACAAGGACATATTGTTGGAGACAACAACCTTGGCGCCATAAACCTCCTAATTCGCCTCCATTTCTGTCCTACGGGCAACAGCTTCCCCCTCATCGACTCGGTTTGTAGCCATCTCGATTTTTTTTGGGAGTTGGGCGGAATCAGGATGCAGTGCGCAGAATCGGAGAGTTCTGTGCGAAATATCAATGAGTGGTGCAAAATCCTGGAGATTGATGCGCAATTGGCACGCAAAGCGCGGAAGATCCCAGTCTGGCACGAAATCACGGCCAAATTTCAGAAGGCATTCCGCGCTGCCAGAGCGTTTTTACGCGCAGCCGCGGAAGCGATTTCACGCACGAGAGTGATGAGCTTATCACGCAGAAAAAGCGAATGTATGGAGTTGGGACCCAGCCCCCCTTTTTATAGGCGAGGCTAGGGTTCCGCACCGCGCAGAAAGAGGATTCGTCACGAGTCCGGCATCTTGCATGCCCTATCAAAATTTTGTGCGCAGCTTGACCAGGGGACTCTGCGTTGTGGTGTTTCGGTGTTTCCCTTGAATCCGATCGTTGTGACCTATCACCAATCCAATTCCAAGGGGGGGCATTTGTTGACGCCGAAAAAAGTCTGTAACTCTCGGAGGAAGTTTCAAAATGACGAAGCGAAGTCATATTCGGAATCAGAGTCCTGATCCAGAGGCCCGGGATGTGGTGCGCGAAATAGAGGAGGATCCGCGCGAAAAATTGTTCTGTGCGTATAGAATCACTGGGTTTCGCGCAATTGAGCCGATGAGGCACGCAATCTTTGCGTGCCCCGGTTCTGCGCAGCGAGTTTTTACGTGCCGGTAGCGATCGGCGCGAAGAATTTCGCGCGCCGCCTGGTTTCCGTGCCAGAGGTCACCTATAAATAGAAGGTGACCCCGAACGGTTTGGGGGTTGAGGAATCTGAAGCAACTCTCGTGCGCACAATTCGGCTCCCCCCGCGCACAAGTGGACATCCAGGTAATCCCTCATTTCAGGAAACCTTTCCCCGGAGTTCACCTTTGCACGCAACTCCACCAACTCTAGTGAATTTTCCCCCTCCCCTGGGTTCCTGCCTTGCGTCCAATACCCTGCCTTGTGCGCAAAACCCTGCGCGTAATTCCCTCTTCGCACGCAATTCCATTCCTTCCATTGCGCGCCGTCCCGGTGTTTTGCGCGCAAACCATCCCTTTTTGCGCGCAAAGCCCAAGACCTCTCACCTTGATGCCCCTTGGCTGCCCCCTGCACTGGCACCTGATGTATCCCTTGCCGGGCATGCGCGCCATGCATTGTTTTCCCGTACGGCCTTCTAGGATCGTGAGAAGTAACCTCAGGGTCCCTTGGGCTGTGTTTCCCATTGTGTTACTTTGCCTTATGCTTCTCCGCATAGGCACGCTAACGGTTATTGCTTTTTCGCATAGCCACGCTAACGTGGCTCTCCTGGTGGTTTGCCCTGCGGCACCCCTTCACTATGGCCTTTCCGATGCCTTCCCTCCCACAAGGGGTAGCGGGCATTGGGCATGTAAGCCCTAGGGGTGCGGAGAAAACCCACCTCGTCCAAGCTGTAGGACGTTAAAATGCTAAGCACCTCGTCCTTAACACAAGACGTTAAACTGTGATCCAATCCCGTGCTTCGCACGTAGGGTCCCCCCAGCTCGGACATTCTTTACGCCACTCGTCTCCACGGGAATGGACTCTTCCTCACATGGAATGAGATCCTCCTTGTCGGAGCGGCATTTGTCCGCGGGGGAAGGGCCGCCCCAGATCGTAAGCCCCTAACCTTTCTTGCGGATGACTTCACCCATGCATCTCCATACTTACCCCCTGCCAAGGCCAGTGGAGTCCTTTTCCCACTGCGCTTTGTCGCACCATGGGTCTCCACCCTGGATTAAGACCTGGAACCAAGGGCCGCTAACCGTGCATAAGCCCCTATTTCCTCTTTGGGTCGCTAAACGCGTAAGCCCCATTCCGCTTCTCACGGACGCACCCTTCACGACGTGATCGTCTGGTCCCTGCTGCCTCTTGTTTCCCACACCGAGCATGACTCACGTGGGCTTAGAGTGCGCACTGACCATGACATCTTCTTATGGGCCACCCCAGAGCGTAATCCCCATCCCAGCAAACTATGTGGACTTTGATCCGTGCTAACGCACGGTACGTAGGAAGCCTCCACAAGGTTCAAGCCCACCACCCGGTCATCCCGACTTCTCCATGTCGGTTCCCTGACCACCTTGGGCCGCCTCAGAGCATAAGCCCCAAACCTCTCGTCCCGCATGACGTTAAACTGTATCTCGTCCCGTATGACGTTATACTGTATTTCGTCTCGCATGACGTTAAACTTTATCTCATCCCGCATGACGTTAAACTGTATCTTGTCCCACATGACGTTAAACAACATTCCCCCTCTTGGGCCGTCTCAGAAGGTAAGCCCCATGTCTCACTCCACCATCCATCCTGATCCTTACCCGGTCCGCCACATCCCAATGAAATCATGCCACCCCATCCCACTCCATAGCATCCGGGAAGCCGCCCACGTGCTGGCCCCAACATCGGTGTTCCCTCCTAGGGGCCCTTCAACCCGATCCGTCTACGCAAGACGTTAAGCTCGCGGAATACCCCGTGTTAAACATGGGAAGCTGAGGAAAGCCTCAGATGGTACACATTCCCCGCGTCCGATGTGGGATGCCTTGGGTTTCCGCGCCCTCGAGAAGCCCTGTGATGAGGGACCGAAGACAGACATGCCAATGACGCCCCACCGTGACCATTCTCCTCACCGAAGGTTGCTGCCCCGACAAGACCCCTTGGAGCGTCTTGACGGAAGAAGCGTAATTAACCGGCATCCATATAGATATGGCGCCAGGAACGAGTTTCGCGAACCCGTATTAAATCTATGAGGGAGACCCGAACTAGGTGATGAGCTTCGAGGAGGAATCCACGGAAGGAAGAACCGACATCCCATAATCCCGGTTTTGATCAAGGAGCAGACGTCCCTGAACAAGGAATGGATGCTGCCCACCTTTGGAAAGCGGGAATGCGGGGTAACAAGCAGCGCGTCCTCCCCACAGACGGATGCGCGCGCCCCGGTGAAAGCATCGAAGCAACATGGGTACGTTAATATTCACTAATAAAACAAGTAGTTTCTATCAGAAACAATATAAAATAATGAGCACAATTGTAGATGACTGTTTTACAAAATTCCAATCATAGAATTTTCTAAATTACATTTAAATTCTAGTTATAAATATCTACATATAAAAATTTTCAAGCATACCAAAATATTTTTTTAAAAAGGTAGGTTATATTATCCCCCCCTTTTGTAAGTTTTTTCTTCAAAATATTATTTACATATCAAACTACTGAGTGTAAATTTCCCTAATAGCATTTTCAGATTCTCATGTTTCTTCTTCAACCATGTGGTTTTCGCAAAAAACCAATACCTGGTGGATTACCTTATTTCCCAATACATCTTCTTGTCAATGAATAATTTGAACTGGTTTCACATTAGGAGAAAGGTTCTCTTATAGATGAACTGTTCCTAGGCTCAAAAACTATGATGAATCTTGCACATAATTCCTCAACATCAAAACATAAATAACATTATATACCTGAGAGAAACTCGGAGGCAAAGATACTCGGTATGAAACTGGCCCAACATTCTCCAGAATTTCTAAACATCCAATAAACCATGAGCTTAGCATCCCATTCATAACTAAACACATCACACTTTTCCATGGAGATATTTTAAGGAAAACTTATTCACCTACCTCAAAAGTGAAGTCTTTCCTTCTATTAATTGCGTAACTTTTCTACCTGCTCTGAGCTGTCCTTATGTGTTTCTCAATCAACTTCCCATTCTCATACACTTATTCTATTAATTTTTTCCCCTTCAAATTTCATTCAACAACATCATCCCAAAACGCTGGAGTCCGACACCACTTCCCATTCAGTGACTTAAAAGATTCCATCTATATACTGGAATGAAAACAATTATTATATGAAAACTCAAATAGTGACTGATGTTGATCCCATCATTCTTGGTAGTCCATTGAACAAGCTCGAAGCATAACCTCTAATTTTTGAATCATTTGTTTAATTTACCATCATATTGAGGATGAAAAGTCATACTAAAATTTAACTACACACCCAACGAATTTTGATTTCCCTTATGAATGATAGAAGTGAGCATGTGATACTAGTCAGACACAGTGGAATTAGGAACCCCATGTATCCTGAAAATCTCTTTATGGTACATTCGAGAAAGCTGATCCAAATACATTGTATCTCGAATAAAATTAAAATGTGTTTATTTTTTCAGTTGATCAACAATAACACCAATTGCATTATTAACACAATATGTCTTAGGTATTCCTACCACAAATTCCATAGATACCTTCTACCATTCCCACTCTAGCATTAGAATAGGGTGAATCATCCCTTTTTGCAACATCCTCATTACTTTAATCTATTGACACGACATAACATTTCACAACAAATTTTCCAATATCCCCTTTCATTCATTCCCACAAGTAATACTTTAAAGGACTCTGTACATCTTATTATTCCCTGTATAAACTAAAAATGGAGAACTATGAGCATCACACAACAAATCGTTTTCCAAATGATAATCACAATTCAGACACAACATTATACCAAATCTTAAAGCACAATCTTTATCAAGGTTAAATTCGTGAAACATAGCTATTTTAACCAAATATACCTTTTTCTGTAGTTCATGGTCTTCCTTTTACACATTCTAAATTCAATATAATAATGATGACTGCATTGAATCTTGAGTCAAAATAGAGGTATTTCTTTCACCAACAATTTCTATTACAGAATTCAACAAATCATTAAACAACATATCATGTTCCAAAGGTTACATGGTTAATGAGACATGATGCTTTTGACTCAAGGAATCCACCATATTGTTTTCATTTCCAGGATGGTAATTCATTATGCAATCATAATCCATTATCAGTTAATGAAATATTCTATGCCTCATATTTAATTCCATCTATGTGAATATATAGTTCATACTTTTATGGTCATTATATATTTTACATTTAGCTGCGTATAAATGATGCCTCTATATTTTAAAAGAATCAACCACAACTCAAAATTCCAAATCATGTATGAGATAATTTAACTCATGAGGTTTTAGTTGTATTGAAGCATAAAAAATTACCTAATCATTCTACAATAAAGCACAACCACGTCCTTTCAAAGAATCATCAATGTAGATGACAAACTCACAAATTTAGGTAGACATAAGAAAAACTGGAGCATTCACCAGTCTCTTCTATTGTTCCTGAAAACAGTCATCACATTCTTCTATCCAAACATATTTAACTCCTTTTGGTCTAACTTTTTTTATCAGGTTACATAATCATGAAATGTTTTAAAAAACGTTGATAATAACCTACTAACCCAAGAAAACTATAATTCACTTTATCATTTGTGGGTCACGGACATTCATCAACTAATTTTGTTTTTCTATGATCAACTATTATTCCATCCTAATACAAAATGTTCCCATGAAAAGAAATCTACTTGAATCAAAAATAAAACTAGATGAAGTTTCTATATAGTATAATTTTTAAGGTGTGTAAAACAACCCTTAGATGTTTTTCATGCTGATCATTATTTTTAGAAAATTCCATTATGAAATCAATAAATACAACAACGAAATTTTTCATGAACATGTGAAATATTTAATTCATAAGGATCATCAATACATCAGGTGAATAAGTAAATCCAAATAGTATAAAAAATAATTCATAATGCACATATCTTGTATTAAAGGCTGTTTTTGGGATATCATACTCCTCCACCTTCAGGTGATGGTATCCAGATCTCATGAAAATTGTGGAAAAGTATTTAGCTCTATAGAGTTGATCAAACATGTCATAGAAATGTGGCAAAGGATGCTTGTATTCTATAGTGATGTTGTTCAATTCTCTATAACCAATGAAATACCTCACGGAACCATCTTTATTTTTAACAAACAAAATAGGATCTTCCCATGGTGTAGTGTTAGGATGAATGAGGCCATTATCAAGAAAACCATGAAACTAATTTTTAAAATTAATAATGATATATTTTAGCCATAGAATATGGGGGTTTTGATATTGGATTAGCATAAAGAACTATGTCAAATAGGAATTCAAAATCCAGATCAGTTATGAAACTGAGTTAATCATCATGAAAAAAGTTTATTTATTCACTTACCACTGGCACATCATTAATCTGAATAGTTCCCATGATTTAAAAAATATGAGAATGATAAAATTCATTTCTGTTATTCAACATTTTATCATCTTCCTGATATTTTAGCAATTCTATGGGTTCTTTCTTATATACAAACATAAAATCTTTTTAATAAACAACTTATTTATCTCTACAATTAATCTTATCATGATAAACATAATGTCATTCTATTCCAAGAATTACATCAATCATGACTATGGGTAAACAAAAATGGTTTGCAGGTAAAGTCTTTCCATAGACCATAACTGAAAGATTCATGTAATTCGTCTTTTCAATAATATTTCTCCCTGGTGTTTTAACGTAATGTTTATATCTAATTTTTATAGGTGATATTTCCAATTTACAAGAATATTTCAAAGTCAAGATGTTATGTGTGGACGCCTTATCAAATAAAACATTAGAAAATTTTTGTAAAAAAACAATGTACCTGATACAACTTCATTGGATGGTCAGACGTCTGCTGACGTGGTCAAAATGGAAGTCACTACACCTTTCTATTTGTAGTATGGATACTTTTTATAATTCAGATCTCTCATTGGGCAGGATTTTTCATAATGACCCATCTCAACACATTTTAAATACAATAAAATTTTCTTATCCTGATTAGTCTTATAATCATTTTCTTTATAATCTCGGTCCTTGTATCCAAACTTAACACATTAAAAACAGTTCCTAGTTTTGATAAGACATTCCCTACAGTGCTCCTTACCATGCTTTTCAAAAATCAGAAACTAGATTATCTTACCATTAATTTTCATTTGTTGATTCTTACACATCACATTCCATCTGGACCTATTATTCTATTTGTTTCTAAAATGAATTTTATCATTAGAAAACTCCATATCTACACTATTAGCACATCAGACATGTTTCTCATAGGTTTGGAATTCACGGGAGACCAACACCCTACAATACCTTGGATTTCGTCCTGAGAAAAATTGGTTGATTTTTCTATCATGATGCAGAATAAGATTTAAAGATTACCTCTCCAGTCAGGTGATTTTTTATACATACACAACCACTAAACCCTTATAATTATTCATTAATTAAAGTAGTTGCTTCTCCATCCTATGGGGCACCACCTTATGAAAATATTTTTTCAATGAAAAACATTTAAATTCATCCCACTCTATGTCATCAAAATTCCAAATATCACTGATATGCCTAAACATTGACTGCCCCCAATCATCTTCACCTACAAAACAATAAATGGAAAGACATACCTTTTGATTGTTTGAACATCCCATAACATCGAATATATTTTCATAGGAATTAATCCATCCTTCAGCCTCTTCTGGGTCAGAAGATCCATTGAAAGAAAGAGGGTTTTGTATCATAAAATGTTCCATTACTGTCATGTTCCATTGTGGTACCTCCAGTTTTTCACATTAATTGATTCCATAACCATTTGTTTCCTAAGTTAGCTGATTCATTACTATCACAAACTGCATGGTTCCAATTCATACCAATCTGGGTTGTTTATTCAGAAGGATGTCATTATTTTAATGCCTCTCCCCTTCAGTATCCCTATTTCTTCTATGAAAAACAATCCTGAAAAAACATATCCTAGAAGAAGCAAAATGGTAAAATTTAAATTCTTTAACATTTCAAATTAATTATAGATTAAAAATAATTTATAGTATTCTTTTAACACCCTCCAAACCACAAATATTATCTAAACCATCCTATGATGCCAACTATAAGAACCCATACTTATTACATTACATAATTCTAATTCTAGCCAATAAATAACATCCTTTTACCTTGAGGATCATTTCATGTTTATATATTTAGAGAATTTTTACATAATTCATTCATAATATTTCACATTGTTATAGAGCGGATACAATAATAACAGTGCCTTTTTTTAAAAAAAAATATAACATTAAATTATAAAACACGATTTCATTGACAATTCATCAAACATTTAACATGGATTCTTTATTTTATTATACACATCCTTATAACCAATGAAAATCATTTAAAAATTAGTAATATCACAAAAAATCTTAGTAAAGGATATAATAATAATTAAATATCACATTATTCCTTGAAAACTTTTAATGTATGAAATCATTTTCAAAAGTCATACTTGTCACCCTGATATATTAACATTGAACAACATGAGATATACACAATATCCAAAAAAACTAATAACATTAATATAACCAAAGATGTATATAGGGGAATTTCAAACATAATCTTGTAACCCTCTTAGGTACCTTATAATTTGTAACCCTCATGGTTACATTACAATTTCTGTAAAAATCGTAGTTACCCTATGAGTAACCATACAGATGACCTCCAGCAAACACCTACTTTATTCATTGGAGGGAGAATTAGGTCCCACCCTGCATCATAAACCATACCCAAGAACCATAAAAAAAATCATACAACATGAATAATAGCATAAAAACATTCCTTTTGAATTTTGTAAAACATGATTTAAAAAAGGATCTTAAAATAAAAACACCTTACATAAAACATATAATTGAAGCGAGACATAATATAGTTGATGGAATATTTATATACACTGTAAATAAAAATTATTCAACATATTATAAACAAAAACCATAAATCAAACAATTCAAATACCACAAAAATTATGAAGTAGAATGTTAACCCAAAGAATAGAAATCGGGTTAGGAATTCACTTACCCCCGAATTGTGGTACTTCAATATTGTTTAAAGCTCATATATAATGGTTTAAAGAGTTTTTCTAATATCATAAAAAACATATCCACCTTTATAATACCTTATATGAATATTTAATTACATTATTTCACCCATTAATTGTTTTTATTTTGTTCCTTGCACTATTTTTGGGTGTGTTATTTACATGATTTCCATTATTGGTTCATGATGGTTGTTATTGTCAATTGGAAGTTAATATCCAGAATTGGAATGGAGTGGTATTTAAATATATCATGAAAACATAAATTATACATTTTATTAATTTTTAATCTGAAATGTAGATGATTCATATTTTAGGATGTTAATGATGTTCGTTTAGATCATTTTAGTGATTCTTTGATAATAATGACCTCCTTTTATTCAATAAATTAAAACCATGTGTAAAAATGATTTCCAGAACAATTGATGAGAAACAATAGATATATTATAATCTCGTTCAACTATTAACAATAATTCATGAAAAAATTTGAAATAAATAATTCAAAAAAAGAAATATCATCTTCCACGATGTCGGTAATTCAACACATCACAGGCAATGTCAGTATTCCTTGAATAAGTGGTATAGGGGAAGAAAAATGATAAATAATATTCCATGAAAATGTGAAAATCCAGAATATACATGTTTTTTGGATATTTCATGCTTCATGGATAATAGGATATGATTAGTGAATACGAAAAGAAAAGAACTCAAAAAATAATGAATAGTTGATAAATCTCTTACAAAAATTTGCCAACCAAACGGCTATGCAATATGCATCGTGAAAGAATTTTAAAAAATAGTCGAAAAGAGTCACCCATACAATAATGAATCATAATACACAATATTTCATTCATAATATGAAAATAACAATATGATATTGATTCTTTAATTCCATACCAAATAAAAGAGAACTTGAATTGAAAAAGAATGAAGTTGAGAATTTTGTTACATTGTAAAGTGACACTATGAACATGACGTTTGGGACTTTGGAGATTGGAGAAAGCTTGAGAGGAATACTAGGGTAGTAATGAGACTATATCTTTATTGATGAGTAATTTTGGAATGAATTTACTAATTAAATGGGTTAGTATTTAATTCAAAAGTGAGGGAATATTTTAATAATTTCCAATGGACACCTCATTAGTGGTATTTGCAAAAACATGGGATTGTGAAAAGTATTTGTCCATGGTATTAGCCACCTGGGACCCCTCATAATTTATTTTAATGTAAACGAGTCCCCTATAATTATTAAATCATTATTACATAATGAATTATGTGGTTAACACATTGAAACTCAAAACTGTATTATTAATATTCACTGAAAAATCAACTATTTCAGAAAAATCCCAAAAATTTACCCTTACCATTTTTCGACGTGTAGAATTAAAAAAAAAACTCCATTTTTTAAAATAATTTTTTAAAAATTGTTAATGTAATTTTTTAATTAAATCATACTTAATTTAAAAATTTACATTTAAAATTCGTTAACTTATTTGAAATCAAATTAAAAATTTAAACAAGACGTCATTATCTTAACACCTTAAGAAATTAAAATAATTATATAATTTACTATTCATTATGGTCATATTATATTTAGTATTTCTATTTAGAAAGGTATGTTACTATTCACCAAAAAAAGTGTTGTCTCCATCAAATTCAAAATAACATACTCAACACGACTGTAGATGATTGTTTTTTGAAATTCCAAACATAGAAGCTGCAAAATTACGTTTAATGGATAGTTATAAATATCAACATAAAAATATTTCAGGAATTTAAAAATATTATCAAAAACATGTCTTGTAATTTTTTCCCATATGAAATAATCTAATTCTTCTGCAACATTCTAATGTTTATGATATATCTCATAGCTCCTGATTTATTGTTGATGATTCCTCACTCTTATAAAATATGATTTTGACAAAAAATTATATAATCATTGAATCTGGATTAATGAAATTTAATTGATTAATTTGAATTTGTTATGTTATGATAATGTTTTCACAGACATTGTCCCACTAATATTCAATTTTTATATTTCAACATCTTAACTATACTAATCATGTCAGAAACTCCTTTATTATGTTCTCTCTTTTTCGGATTTATAATGAATGGATTGATGAAGATAATGCAATGTAAGAGTACAATAATAGAGGTTATTTATTATATTGATTATAAAATCTGTGTTATATAATATTTTTATGTATCTATAATCCAATGGATAAAAACAGTGTTTCCTCTGGAATTTGGGATGATCTTTTTGATTAAAGACTCAAAGATTCCATGCGGTTTCTAAAGGGGTTGTTCGTAGAACTGGAAACATCCAATGATTCCATATCCATTTGGACTTACATTTCAAATGTAGGTGCTCATTATTTTTGAACTGATGAGACTTAATAAGTTTCATTGATCGAGAGGATGGGAGGTCGGACTCATCACACCTTTTTTAGGGGAATTATTGTGTACTCTGGGACTCTCTTTAAATATTTAAGTTATATTCGTGAATAGTTATTACATTACCAAGTATAAAATGAGCTTTTCATTAGATCTATCCATCAATGATTAATATGTATGGAATTTAGAGAATATTTTATATGTATTTGAGGTTCTACATCGATAAAGAATCATATGTATTTTTTTAGTGATTCTTAGTCAAGGGAATCCTTCAATACACTATATAATAGTCTCTTGGTCATTATGATGACCATACTGGTTTAAAAGCCACTCAGCGGGGTACTTGAAGTTTATTCTCATTCAGAAGGACATGAATTATTTCGTGGTTGGGATCGTACCCACAGATGGGATACCTACATATCCTTTATTTTGGAAAAGGAATCTGAACCAATGTAGTTTGAGTAATGGAGTATGATATTTATTCATTATTGATAGCTCAAAGAATGATTCCATAATTACTTTTACACTCTAAGATCACATGAGTCATGATCGGTGTGAGAAACGAAAGGTATTGGTAAAACCAGACAATTGTGCCATCATAAGAAATGATGTGGGGATTATGTATGTATAACTGCCCAAATAGAAGAATATTAGGATTTAATTCAGGAATGAAACCTGGGAACAAGGTCTATAAAGGTATATGTACTTTATGGAGATTTGGATACTCTATCTTGGGGCTTACTCCCGAGGAAGATGACCAAAATTGGAGGGGAATTATGATTGCATTTTACTCTTGAAAAAGAAGCCCAAATCAAAAAGAACTTGGGAAATTATGATGGGGGCTTACTCCTGAGGAGGATGACCATATTTTGGAAATTATGTCTAAGGCTTACTCCTAAGGAGTATGCCCAGGATAGGGGACTTGGGGCTTACTCCTGATGAGGATGCACAAACTAAGAGAATTTGGACTGGGGCTTACTTTTGAAAAAAAGGCCCAGGTTAAGTGAACTTTGGAATAAGGATTACTCAAGAAAAGGAGGCCCATGTTAAGGATTCTCTCATCTTAAAGGATGAGTTTGAATGAATTAATTCTCTAACATTAGTGATATAAAGATATGAAAATCACTAGGTTTTAAGAGATGTTATACACAATTCCTTTTAGATAAGGAAGTCAATAAAGAAATCATGCCATCAATGGATTTAGAGATATTTTTGAAGGCTTAATAGTGAAGAGGATAGGTGGATAAGAATAAGAGAGGTGAAATAGGTAAGAGGGGCACTCGAAAAGAAGGTGGAACACATGTCCTTTGTGGGCACGCAAGTCCTGGTCACACAAGTACACTTGAGCGACACATGGGTACTTGTGTGATGGTCAACCCTTATGGTAATACTAGGGGGAGACTTGGCTGAAGCCCTTAGTACTATCCCTAGAGGCTTTCAAAAGAGGGGAGCACAAGTTCTGTTGAAGGGGTAAAGCAGCGCGCAATTATGGCCATTTCCCTTCAGGGTCGGCCACTTAGGCGGGCAAGTGTTGATGAGTTTCAACACTTAGGCCATACTCACCCACTTTAGATCTTTTGTTCCAGGTAAGAAATAACCATAGATGTGTTCGGAAGCTTTGAGAAGATACAAGGGCGCTGGGAGCTCCAATCTATGTTTCTGGAATTTTTCCATTTAAAATGGGGGGCCCACCAGGGGTATTTATAGGCTGGAGAAGACCCTGGGTGAATATTCAAAGAGGGTGCGCAAGTCACCTGCGCGACCACTAGGAGGCACGCAAGTATACTTGCATGACCTTGGTGGAACTTGCACGACCCAAGTGCATTTGAATCATTGTTCATGCCTTTATCAATTTTTAATGTTTCTTCAATGGATGAATCACTTTGGGTTCAAGGTATTTTACCTTTCAATTCTTTAGATTCTGTGATGGAAAGGAGCATCAACAAAAGCCCCCCTTCATAGTAGGGTCCAAATGAAATGAGGATGTAACTCTAAATAAAGAAGTAAACCAAGGAGACTTTGGTGCGAAAATGTTGAGTGTGCAGATGGCGTCGCGCAGGTGTTGATCGTGCTGTCCATAGAGCATGCTGACATTTAGGCGTGCGGGGTTGAGGCCTGGCCTATATATATCTGTCCATTCTCGCGCAATGTAACCAGATTTCAAATTTTCGAGATCTCACCACGTAAGTTACCTTTGCCCTACAGGATGATCTGTTTTCCATTGATTCATTTTTTTCACGCAGTTGTAGAGGTATTTGGACTTTCACGGTGACACATGCACGCCAAAAACTTGCGTGACAGATCCATACTTACGCGACACATACATACTTGCGCGACACTTCCATACTTGCATGGCTTAATGCCTTAACCATTTTGTTTCGAATTTATTCAAAAAATTTATGAAAAAATCAACCCATTTAAGAGTTAATTTATTCAACTTTTATGCAGATTCAATGGCTCCCAAGAGAATCGTAACGGCTAATAAACTTTCTATCAGGAGAATTGATGATATGATGAGCTACATTGGCCATGATTAATATTTTTTCTGAAACAAAACTCTCTTGGATTTTGCCAAGTTTATGAAGAAGTATCATCTTGATTTCCCACAAAGCATCTATCTTCCTTTTTATGGCTACAGTCATCTGTGAGAAGTTACCATTCCAGAGGCAAACAACTATCTCCCAATTTCTTGGTTTCATAATTACAACAATTTTTCTTCAGCAAATATCTCATGTGGTAGAGCATTTATAAATGCTGGAACATTGTAGAATTCTCATATGATGCATCATAGCCCTTGTATGCCGGATCTAAAACCTCACAATCCCTAGATGCAACCACATTGTTATCGTTCAATCTTCCAAATTTCTTATATGGATCAATCCAAAGGCTGGAAGAAGAGTTGGGAAATCCGTCCTAGAGGAGGTGCGAAGCCAACACGGATGTGGGCATACAGGGTATGACAAACCTGTACAGATATTGTCAAGGATTTGAAAGGAGATGCAATATATGAAGTCGTCTAGGCTGAAAAAACATATGTTTACAGGCATGATAACATTGCGCCAGAGATACTCATCCCATGGATCCCAGAAACTAATTCTTTCCATCCAACTCATGGAGAAGTAGTAATCAGTCTGTGGGATGTCCAAAAGATCTCAAGAGCTCCAATTTTCGGTAATATGTATGCTTAATTCATCCCTCCCAAGGTGAATTGAAATGATTCGGAGAAGACTCCGGCTTTAGCTCCTGATTTATTGAAAATATTCCACAAGATCAAGAGTTCAGAGACCTCCTTAACTCATTATAGAAAGGATATTCATCCAGAGGAGTGGATGCATATGTTTCTTATTGATAAGCAGGAGAAGGAGCCCAAGGAAAAGGGATCGAAGGAGATGGGATCCAAGAAAAGGGGCCCAAGGAGAAGAGGCCCACTCGTCCTACCACCTGCCCCAAAACAGAGAAGAGGGGTGCTCCGGCACATTCTGGAAGACCCTAGAAGTAGGAGAATTTGATATCTGGGGATACGAAGTGAATTAGATAATCCCAAAGAAGACTCATATGGTGGGATTCTTGTCCTTGTGTCTCAGTGTTTATCTTTTTCCAGTTACGGACTCAAAGAGAGGCGTCAGGCCAGGGACCTTCGTTATTGCAGTGAAGTAGGATGAGGGTAAAATGGTTTGGTTGGATACCCCCATTTTAGCAAAGATTCATGGGAGTTTACTCCATGTATTCATGGGTATGTCTCCTTTGAGAATAGTGGGACCATTCCATGTTTTATGGGGATGAATCACCACTCACTTCCGGAACTATAATTTTCAAAATGGAGTACATATCCCTAGAAGTTATTTAATGCCATCAGTGTAAGATGTCTCTTTAATTTCTCCACTATAGCTCAATTCTAATGAAATGAATGTGAGGCTGAGCATATATAAGGAAATTAATTACATTCCTTACGAAAATCCACCAACCGGGCGGTTTTTTGATGATGGAACAACTAGTTTGGAATTAAGGGCATACATGCTGTCCTGCAGAGATGGTGTGCTGGTCACCAGGATTGATGGAGAGATTATATGCGAGGCATATGCTTCATATATATTTTCACGCCAATTCATGTGTTTACAGGAAGCTGATGTATCTTCCCCTGTGCATGTGCGGTTAGAGCAACATCTGATGGTTTCCCGACAACTATGGTTGCTGACATCTAGGGAGTATATTGGGGTAGTGTTTGGTCTACTAGTTGATAAATTGGGAAATAACCTGACAACATGGTATGCCAATAACTGGATAGAACCATACCCTAGAGGGGTGATGAATCACCCGGTTTATATGGTGCGGAAAAGGAAGAGAACTGTAGATAATGAAAACCTTCCTCAGGAATGTGACACTTCCCCACCTTAATATGATTCACCAGATTCCTCATCTAGAACTGACTCACCGGATTCCCATGATGGGGATGATGAGGCATAATAAGCGGAAAAGCAGCATCGTGCCCGATATAATCCTCCTGTCAGAATCAAAATATCCAATCCATCAACTCCTAGTGAGTTACTTCATTGTGGAAATTTAACAACCATTACATTATAGAGCAATAAGTCTTATTTTCTTATTCTCTATCTATTGTTATAGGAGCTGGGAAGAAGTTGATGTCCAATATTGTAGGACCATACTTGTAGCCTTCTGGTACACATACTGAATATCTACTACCAGAGGTTGTCCATACATGGCAGAGTTTATACTGTGGTGTTGAAACTGCCTGGAGGGATTTGTGCGAGGGGATACACCTCCCTAGAATAGGGAATCTTCTGGAATCTACAGATATCCATTATAAGGATAACCCCGATGAAGTGTGGGCTTATATCAGAGAGTTGGAAATGATCATATATTCCACCGAGGATTCCATTCCTATCACCAAGAGTGTGAAGGAAATGCTAGATCATAGCGCCACTAAGGGGACTGGTGGTTTCAGAGATGAGGAGTGTCACAACTACTTGGCTCTTGAAGATGTAAGTATGTTTCCTTATTTTCTTTGTAACTTGATTCCAAATAAGGCTTTGTTACTTAAGGAAATTATTCTCTTCATCCTACATCTTGCAAATAAAGGAACTGATGAGGTTCCTTCTCAGCATTTTATCCCTGGTGGTACTGCCATAGGGCAGCTGTTGAATCTCCTCGTGAGTCAAACGAGATATCTCTAGGCCAGAAATCCATGGATGAGGAGCTGGATATGGCTTTCCATTCTCCAATTCATGTTCATGTATAGGAGACGTTCAACTCTCCCAAAAATCCAAAGAATAAATATCATCGAAGGAGGAAGTTAACCGCTAAACGCTTCGTCAGTAGTGGTAAGTCCTTCGGATAATCATGAGTCTCAACCCATGAAAATGTCACTTATAATTCTTGGTATTGCAGGGATTCTTCAATTTCCCCTTTGAGGGAGAGGATTGACCTTCCTTTAAGAACAATGGAGGGTGCTGGTGAACAATCACAAGTATAGGCTAACTTGACTTCTCCTGGAGAAGAGCCAACATCTGTTCCCTGTATCCCTCTTGATGCTGTTGCAAGGAGGGAAGAACCTGCTTCTGGTAAGTTAACAATGCTTCATAAAATGTTGAATAGAACATCAACTGACTTCCATTCTATGATACTTTAGGTTCAACCATTGCATTAGAGATTTTTGAGGCCATTGCAACTAATGATGCCACTTTATCTGAAGAAGTGGTCCAGGGTCAGAGACTGCAGGATAAAGGTCACCAAGAAGACATATGGAATGCTCCCACTGGTGAGATTAAACATCATTTTGAGATTATATTGGATGAAATTATGGAACTTGGCACATATTTTGAAGATTTTTTAGACCATGTTAAATTACCATGTAATTTAGAAGATTATGGATGTGAGTGTTATCCTTCATCCTATTAAAAAATAAATTCTTATTACATGTCTAATCATGATCGGTTGAAATGCGCATTTCTATCTGGGCAAGATACTGAACTACAAATGCATGAAGAGGGTACAAAAACCCCTACTATTGCTGAGAAATTAGCTCAAGTGAAGATGAACCTGGAAGAGCTTCCTTAAACTCATCTTCAAAATCCTGTTGAAGCTAGGAAAGACGGGGAGGAGCCTTCTCAAGTTATTGATCTACCTTTGGGTAAGAGATAATAATATTTGTTATTGTACATAATATGCTAGATAGTTAATCAATTTTTTTGTCCTTAGAAACTAAACAAAGCTTTCAATTGATTATGCATGGCCATCGATTTCAGTGGCTAGATCTGGTGATGAAGCCTCAGATTCTTCCCTAACGGGAATAGAGAGTGAAGAAACATGGGTCAGGGGGGATGGAGCAGAACAGGGCACTTCCTTAAGTGCATTAATCCCGGAATAGATTCCCCCCTATGACAGTGATGCTGAGTCAGATCCAGAAGTACAAAAGGCGCGCTAATTTTTACGATGCAAGGCATGGAAAAACATTTGGAAAATCATATCTGAAGTTCCTTTAGAAGAGCTTTCCTAGAAGATCTTGTGACTGTCATCCCTATTTTTCATGCCATGACTTGGTGGTCTTGGATATCAAAAGAACCATGCCATAGTGATGCAAGTCATCTTAATAAGGGAGAAGGAGCAAAAGTGCCGTCATGATTTGACCCGAGTGAGGCTGTCAGCCAATATAAATGAATTTGATGTTGTGGTGTCCTAAGATGAGGCTGATTATGCTGCCAAGATGAAGGAGCTGAAACCTAAGATCAAAGATAAATTCGTCGAACAGATGCACCTTCTGCAATAGTTAGATGTTGTTACTGGGGAACATTACTAACTCAATAATTCACTATAGGGAGCTTGAACGAATGGTATGAAAAACACCACAGATGTTAAGAAAGCACTCCATCAAATCGAAAAGAGTGAATTTTGTTGAGTTCATGAGCATCAAGTGGCTGATTATGATGGTTAGGATACTGTAAATCAAGTGAAGGATTATGTTGACAGCCTCTTGTAATTTCTTGGAAAGAGAAGAGACTCCAATCTGTGGACTTCCTTCTAATTCTTGTGCATCAAGTGAAGAATACTTTCGTCTTCAATCATTTGTGTCTGCATTTTCTTGCTACCTGCTTTAAATTTTTACCAAATACAATGGGCCTTTTAAGAATAGTTTGATTTTTTCTCAAATTATTATAAATAACCCTACAAACATTGAATCTTTTAGTTGCTCAATATTGCCTAAATAATAAAAAAATGTATGTTTAGTGAGGTGGGACTTGACTTTTATTCAGAGTTCCCATGTCTTTTGTGGGAAGTTTAAAGTCATGCACGTCATACATAAAAAGGATATTGTTTAAGGTCAAAATAGCTTTGACCGAATGGGTCAAAATTGACTCAATTACTTAACAACTTATCTGAATACATTTTACCACACTTAATTATGAAGGAAGACATGTAAACTATGACTTAGTAAATTTTGAATATGAGGAATGATACAAAAAGGGCTAAAAGGAATTAGAAGAAGTAGATCTCAAGAATGAAGTTACCATTATTTAACAATCCCCTTAGGGGGTTGAATTATGAAAGGTCGCCTTAGGGCATTGGTTGCATAGTCAAATTATAGTATCTTTTAGGTGAAAAGTCTGTTATGTAGACTATTTATGCAAGGCTGCCTAAGGGAACATGCTGAATAGTAAGGCAATAGAAATCTTAGAAATTTAATTTTCTACTGCTAAAAATCCAGTGGATGTTTATGGAGATTCAAATTTTCCAAAGCATAGAGTTTTCTATATGGAGAGAGGTATTTGAATATGGAAAAGATATTTCCAAGAAAGATAATCTAAGAACTAGATGAATGTCACTCCTACGAAGGTCTGACCCAAACATAGAGAAGAGAAATATAAACCATAGACATTAATACTTTCAGATCATAAAAAAGAACATGGGATAAATATGTTAAAGATGGAATTTTTTTTTCGGATCCTTACATATTGTTTATAAGACCAATAAGGACAAAAGAGGTTTTCTTCCCAATAATGTTGTTACTATTATTTGACAAACCCGTTAGGGGGTTGAATTATGAAGGGCCACCTAAGGGAATTGGCTGCATAGTCAAATGACTGTATCTTTTGGCTCACAAGTCTGTTCTGTAGACTGTTTATGCAAGGCCGCCTAAGGGCATGTGCTGCATAGTCAGGAAAAATAACTCTCGGAAATTGGAAATTTTGTGACCAGATGTCAAGAAAAGGGTAATGAAGATATAGAAGTATTTATGACTAGGAGTATGACACATAAAAAGGGGAATTTGTTCAATGCATGTAGAGATACACAGACCAATGCTAACCATATTCATGTTGTGGCTGGGTCTTGAATTGAGATACTGTACTTCACTACGTATCCCATAAGGATGGGAATCAAGCCATACGTAGTTCTTGAAATACAATTTAACATAATGTGGGATTAATGAATGGGATATCTTATTTTAGGGTCATAGAGCTCGGACCATAATAATGAATACATAGTGTGTGTTTTCATAGGGAAATTTTAGCCAGGGGACTGAAAATGCAATTTGGGGTTAGGCCCAATGACTTGGGGCTGGATTCGAGGGACACTGAAGCATTCCTATGTATCACATAAGGATGAGAATCAAGCTGTATGTAGTTCTTGAAATGCCCTCTGTACAGATTTAGTTTGTAAAATTAAAGGTGAAAGGGGACTTTAGTTCAATGATGGTTTGACCCAAGATAATAGATTCAGGCATTGCCATGTATGCACACAGTCTTTAGAATATAACATGATTATAGATCAATGTAAAAAATGATTCCCTCTCAGGTGAGGGTATCAAAGAATGTTTTAGTTTATTGTCGTATAGGAAAAAAGTGTTGTACAGTTTAACATCATGTAGAAAGGACAAAGGAGAACCAATATGAAGATATTGGTTTTGGGCTTGAACCTTAGGAGGTTTTCTATGTACTAAGCCTAGAAGGCAAGGATCAAAGTTCGCGTAGTTCAATTAAATAATTAATTAGTGATCAAGTTTTTCTTGGGGAGAACGACCAAAAAAATGGTGTTGGAACTTACGCATGGTTAGCAGCTCAGAGAGGGTGTTATGGTTGAATTTTACCCTAAGCGCACGTGATTCATACTCGGTTTGTGAAACAAGAGGTAGAAACAACCTTAACAATTCACAGTTTAATGTCATGTAGGACATATGAAGGGACTATGTAGTTTAAATTCTTACAGTGAACACTATTGGTGCTGCACAGTTTAGTGTCATGTAGCAGGGCCAAAATATAGTTTAACATCATGTAGGACATATTAATGGACTTCTATACAGTTTATCATTATGTAGCTAGGACGATGGGGAAAATACAGTTTAATGTCATGTTGGACGAAAGGGGGACTGTGCAGTTTAATGTCATGCAGTAAGGGAAAAAAGAGGACAAATTTTAATGTAATGTTGGACGTATTAGGGAATTTTTCAGTTTTACATCACATAGGACGAATGAGAAGTATATTTTAACGTAATGTAAGACAAATATAGGGACACAGTTTAATATCATGTTTGACAATAAGGGTTTTTTATAGTTTAGCATCCTATAGCTAAGATGATGGGGAAAATATAGTTTAAATTCATGTTGGATGGAAGGTATGCAAATAGTGTATGTACATATGCATGGTCCATCGATGGTGCAGTTTAACATCTTGCTGGACGATAAAGTATTTGTGTTACACAAAATACTTCTTCAGAAATATAGCATTGGTTGGAGTAGTGATGAGTTCTCAATCCATTGATATTAAATAATATGCTCCATTAGCGTAGAACTTGTGTATTGAATAAGGTCATTCTCATTTTGGATCAAGCATGGGAGGTTTCTTTCCTGGAATCATTGGATTTATGAGAACTAATACCAATTCTCCCTGAACAAATGAACGAAGAACTTTTTGGTTGAAAGCTCGTGCTATTCGATTCTGATAGACTTCCAGGTGGTGCAGCGTGCACAATCTCTTCTCATCTAACCGTTCCAATTCTTCCATTCTCTTTTGAGATTGTTCATCTGTAGATGATTGATCATAAATGACTACTCTGAGCAAGGGTAATTGAATCTATATAGTCAAGACTTCTTTAGTTCCATATACCAATGAATATGGATTTTACCGCGTTTTTGTGTTGGTGGTGGTTCGATAAGCCCATAAAGCATGAAAGAGTTTGTCAGGCCATGACTTCTTATCTTTATCCATCATGTTCTGCAGTATATTTTATAGAGTATTGTTGAAAGCTTCTATCTGGCCATTAGCCGCTGCATGATACTGAGATGAATGATTGGATTTGATGTTGTATTCTTGATAAAACTTCCTCACCTCTGTTGAATAGAAGTTGGTGCCATTGTCCGTCAATATGGTATGAGGGACACCAAATCTGGTAATGATGTTAGACTTGATGAATGTAGAAATTCCTTTAAAACTGAATTATTTGAGGGGTATTTCCTCTGCCCATTTGGAAAAGAGGTTAGTAGTTGTAAGAATATACTTCAACTACTTGGATGTAGCTGAATGAAAAGGTCCCAATACATCCATTCCCCATGTAGAAAATGGCCACGAGTATTTAGATGTATGAAGCAACTCTGGGTGTTGATTAATGAAGTTGGCATGTAATTGACAATAGTGAAACATATTTGTGAAATCAACAAAATATTGTATCATTGAAGTCCAAAACTATCCAAGCCTTCAAATTTTATCAGACAGTCTATGTCCAGACTGGTGGGCACCACAGACTCCTGCATACACTTCTTTCAGGACAACCATTTTCTCTTCACAAAAAATGCATCTGAAGAGAAATCCATCAAAACCTATTTTGTAGATAATTTTCTCTAAGTGATCTGTGCTATCATAAAGAGTGAAATTGACCACACATCTCCGGACATGTTCTTTGCTGGATCTATCAAGTGAAAGTGTTCCATTATTATGGTATTTTCTGATAGGTGTCATCCATCCTGTAGTATGACCATATGGTTCAGGGGTGGGACTAATTTCATTGATTTTATCTATTCTGGCTTGAACATAAGTTGAAATTGTATGACGGTTGGAAATACTGATAGTTGTCTCGTCCAGAATTGGATCTTCCAGAGCTGTTTCTATATTAGCCAGTCTACCAGCTTGGGAATTTTGTGATCTTGGGATATAAGAAAATTTCAGTTCTGAAGGAAATTCCTCCATTAACTATCTGATGTAATCATAAAAATGGATAAGTTCTTCTTTTTTGATTGCATAATCCCCATTGACTTGTTTGATTACCAGGTCTAAATCACCTTTCAACTTTAAGTGTCCCACTTGTGCTTGAACCTCCAATTCCAATCATGCGATAAGAGCTTGGTATTCTACTTCATTATTTGTACCGCCTAACAACAATGAGAAGGAATAAGGTAGCACTTCCTTTTCCTGGGAAATGAGTACAATTCCTAACCCATATTTGTTGAACTTAGGATTCTCTATTTTCCTCCCTATTGGACTTCAGAAAGCACCATCAAAGTAAATTTCCCATGATTAAAGACTATATTGAATACATAATACTTCCGCATCATGAAGTTAAATATCTGAATATGTATCTTCTATTGAAGGATTTTCAGAAGGAAATCACCCAGATCTTGGCCCTTTATTGCATTTTGAGACACATATTGAATATCAAATTGCTGCAAAATAACTGCCCACCTTTCCAGACGTCCTGTAAGCATTGGACGACTAAGGATGAATTTGAGTGGGTTATTGCGAGATACCAATTGGACCTCGTGATGTTTCAGGTAGTGTCACCACTTCTAAACATCAAAGATTAATTCCAGGCATCACTTCTCAATATTTGAATATCGGGTTTCTGCTTCAAGAGTAGTCCGACTGAGATAGTAGAGGTTGTTTTCATTCCCAGCATCATTCTTCTGAGCAAGAAAGGCACCCAAAGATCTCTCTAAAGCTATCACATAGAGGATAAGTGGTCTTCCTTCAACAAGTGGCATTAACACTGGTGGACTGAAGAGATACATCTTGAGAATATCGAATGCTTCTTGACATTTTTCAGTCCATTGGTAAGTGACTCCCTTCTTCATCAATTTGCTGAAGTGTAAACTTTTGACTTCCAAATTGGTGATGAAACGCCGAATATAGGATAAGTGTCCTTGAAGTACTCTAAATTATTTTAAATTTAGAGGAGGTGACATACCAAGGGTTGACATTGTCTTCTCAGGATCGACATTGGTACCACGATGGCGTATAACAAAGCTGAGAAATTTTCCCGAGGTTACCCGAAAAGCACATTTTTAGGGGTTCATCTTCAAATTATGATGCCGAAGTTTGTGGAATCTGATTTCCAAATCATCCAAATGATTATAACATTGGTTGGATTTAACCACAAAATCGTCCACATAACATTCAACAAACATCCCTAAAAATGGTTTGACGATACAATGTATGGAACACTGATATGTTGCTCCTACATTCTTCAGGCTATAGGGCATTTCCTGATAGCAAAAAACACCCTAAGGTTCTATGAAGGCTATGTATTCTTCATCTTATTGAGCCGATCAGATTTGATTATATAAAAAATATCCATCCATGAAGGAAAGTGCTTTATAGCTAGCTTTTTCACCAATTAAGAGTTCTGTAATCGATACTGGAAAATCAAATTTAAGAAAATGACAATTAAGATCTCTAAAATCAATGAAAACTCTAATTTTCCCATTCTTCTTTTTCACTGGGATAATATTAGCCAACCACTTCGGATATTGAACTTCTCTAACGAAGTTAGATTTGATGATCTTATCCACTTCAGCTTCAATTTTGGAAGCATAGGTTGGGTGTGTTCTTCTAGCGTCGTGTTTGAATCCTCGATGTTCTTCTGGAAAACCCAAACGATGAGTGGAAACATTAGGATCAAGCCCAGGAATCTCTGTATAGTTCCAAGAAAATATATCACTATTTTACTTTAAAATATAAATTTACTTCTCTTTTCTCTTCAACATTCATGGCAGGACTAATTAAAGTGGGGCATGGATCTTCTTTTGTACACTGATTTATTTCTCTGAGTTCATCCATGGTAGTAGAGATACCCTCATCAAATGCTGGAGGAGCATCCGTGAGATCTTCCTTTTCTTCTTCAACTTGTGTTATTTCTTCTGTTTCTACCTGCATAGTATATGATGAAGTAGAATTTCCATGATCAGAAGAGATGTTAAAATTTGACCATCTTGAAGAAGAATCTTCCATTTCCGACCTGATTAATGATGAAGGGTCTTCCTTGGGTAATATATAGGAGATGATGGATTGATAATCAACATCATCATTCACCTATGATATTGCTATAACTTCTTCTGGCATGATTGGCTAAGTATAGACTTGCTGGATTTCAGTGGATGAAATAAAGACATCTCCATTTTAGCTTTCATCTTTTCTTGGTGGATCACCACTTTCTCCCATGTTGTCTAGAATGATTTCTGTAATTGACATTATGGAGGTTTCCATAAGATTATTTTGATTTGGGTTTATCCTGGAAATTTGACTGATAGGCAATACATAATCTCTACTAACTTGTGCTAATGGGATTACTGGAATATTTTCAAAACCATATAGAGCATTAAATTTGGTAACCTCCATTGTTGTGGATTTCTCATTTCCCTTCATGTGATAGAATTCCGCCTCAATGTATTGTGATTCACATGTCTTGAACGGGGCCTTATCACCATATAATGTTCCAATTTGACAATCTAAACAATACTTTAGTCATTGATGGTATGATGAAGGGATAGCCACATGTTGATGTAGCCAGGGTCTACCAAGCAAGATGTTGAAGGACAAGTCTTGATCAACAACCATAAAATCTGAATTAGATACAAGATCTCCAAACTAAGTTTTGAGTGTAATCTCTCCCAGTGGTTCTTGTTCATTTTTATCATATCCTTGTAACATTAAAGTAGAAGGAGACAAATCAGATTCTGTGAGGCCCATTCGATGAAGTGTACGAATGGGGATGATGTTGAATCATGAAACATTTTCAATTAAAACACTTCGGACGTCTACACCATTGACCTTTCCTGATAAGTACAAAGGTCTATTATGTCCATGCACGACATCATATTCATCATCATCTGTGAAAGATATCACTACATGGAATTCTGTAGGATTATTATCTACATGGTATACTTCAGCTATCGTAATTTCAGTTTCAATGAGTGCCTCCCGAATATCCTTTGATAAATTCAAATCATACAGAATTGATAACATGGCCGTTAATTAGGCCAAGTGTTTCAATACATCATATTTTTGATCCAAAGTCCTGTGTTTCCCAACAGGAAGATGTGGTTTTGTGGGTGCCTTATGAGTTCATGCTTTGGAAGTTGATGATTCTTGTACCAGGATAGGAGTTGATAATACTCCTGGTTTTGGAAGATTATACCGATTAGGTCTACTTACTTGCTGAGAGGAAGAAGGTGGAACCTTCAACCGATCATCTAGAATAACAGTGTCAGGACTGAATCTACCTTGTGTGGAAGACCTTACTTTTTCTTTTTGAGCTCTTTGAAGGGCTCTACCACGAGTTTCTACTGCATACGCAGTTCTAGTAGGGGTAGAATTGGAATAGTTGCCTCTGAAAGATCCACGTCTTCCTCTATACCCTAAGCCTCTAGAACTTCCTCTCATTCCTCTGTTTGATACAGGGAACTCGGGCTCATCAAAATATAAACTGCGACTCGAATATGGATCTGTTAATTGAATCATATTAATAGAACCAAAGATCAACTCTTCATTCGATGAATACTCCGCCTGATTAGCCTATTTAGGCTGTGCCGTTTGGTGGGGTGGTGCCCGTGGCTTCGAAGTAGATGGCATAAAATCTGCCAGATTCAAAGATAATTTGGGCTTTGACATGATTTCATCTTCTTATGATTGTTCCTCTTTCTTTGAATTATGTTGTTTATTTGAATATTTTCCCTCTGATGATGAGGGTTTTACTGTGACATTCATGGTAGAAGACACAATTGGTTACTTCAATTGTGTCTGCAAAATGGCATGAGTTCGGTTGATCAATTTTTTTGACCATCCAATCGTCATATTTTTGCGCATTTTTGTTCATTAATTCTTGCCACTCACCTTCCTCATATGGATCTATAGCAGTAACACATGATACCTGAGCTAAAGAACCATTCAGATTGACTTGTCTCGATTCGACCATTTTTTGAAGGAGGTCTTTGAATTCAAAACAGTCCTGAATGGGATGCCCCAAAATTTGATTAAACGAGCAATAGTTGGTATAGTCTTCGTCTCCTTCCTTGTTCAGCCTCTTCGGCCTTGGCAATTGAACAAAATTATTTTCCAGAGCCAAAATGAAATATCCAGGAAGTTGTTCATTTTGGAAAGTGTAAAACTTTCTCTTTAAATCCTAAACTTGTTTTCGTCATTGATCTCTTTGATCATCTTGACGAAACAGAATCTATTGTTGGAGCTTAGGAGGTGGAGCCCTTCATGAAGATGAAGGCCTTGATGTAGAAGTAAGTATAGGTGCTTGTTTATGCATAACTGTAGAGGTCTCTGATTTACACATTCTCTTTCCTAGAGTTGATGGAATTACATGAGCTTTATCCGTAGTCATTATAAGAGAGTATTCAATATGTTGATCAATTATAGTAAGGTCCCAAAACACTCCTGTGTATTTCACAGGGAGCAATGAGGTGCTTAATTCATCACGTAGATTTTCCACAAATATTGGAAACAATTCTTCTTGAGGGAGTGCTAAGCTCAGGGAATATGTTAATCCCTTCCAGCGAGCAATGAAATCTTAAACCCTTTCATTCCCCCTTTTCTCACAATTTGTATGATCAAAAAATGTTTTATTTGGAAAAGTTGAGCTGTATTGAAGAATAAATTGTTGACAAAGATCCTCCCACCCGGTAATTGACTGAGATTACAAGCTTTTGTACCTGAAAAAGATAGGACCTTGTAATGACTATACAAAACACCTGATCTTAATTGCATCTTGTTGCTCAGGGGTTCCCATTATAGGATCGCAATGAGAATCAAAATTTGTTAAGTGTTGCTATGGGTCTCCCGAACTATTAAAGATTGGGAATGTGGTACTTGACAAATTTAATGGGGGAGGAATTGGTTCAACCCATTCAGGGTAAACTCTCTTATCTGGTTGAACCAGTGCACTCTTACCATCCATAGCTTCCAACCGAGCTGTTAATGACCCAATAGTAGTTATTAACTATTGAGAAACATCCGGTTGGGCTTGGACCTGAATAGGTGCAATGACTTGAGCTTGGACAGATGTGGTGGATAGTACTGCAACTGATGGTAGCACTGTCGATTGTTGTTGCATTTGACCCGTAAGATTAGACCTATGAGGGTGTACTTGAAGAGGAGGATAATCTTGATCCATCTGAGTAGCCGCAAAAAATTATCTTGGATGACTGACTCCAGCACGCTTAGGAGGAATACTACCTTCAAGTAGTTCTGCATTCAACCTGCTAAATTCCTTCATTTCTTCCTCTTGTTGTGCAAATATTTTCTCTAGTGAGAGTGATTGGACTTCTCCAGAGGAAGGCTATGTAACCTGATTCTTTCAATTCCCCTTATTGGACACCTTTCGAAAAGGGGGAAGTGGTATGCTTGAAGGATTACCAATATTCTGGGTAATCCTTTGATTTCATGTATGCACACATTCTTCTTTTGTGTCTGTGCGTACAACTTCTTGAGCAGGAAACTCTTCATATAATCCCTCTGAGTGACCCTCATCTGGTGGATCAGAAACAATAGCATTGAAGACATTAATTTATGCATAATGCATTTCATCCCTTATATCGTCATTTCTACGATATTGTCTTCTTCAATGTCCCTGATGGGACATTGCCTTTTGTCGATTTGATCCCTCAGGAACTTCTTGACGAACCGAAATTTGGAGGGAATCTCTTGATAATTTAGCTCTTCGTTCATTTTGATGTTTCTTCTTTAATCGAGAGAAAACTAACTTTCTTTAAGGAAGAGATTGATGATTTGAAAAAGTCCCCAATCTGGCGGACTGGGGCTACTCCTGCTCAACTCCTTGAATCATATTTTTTGATTCTGAGGGTTGGGTTAAAAGAGTCCCTAGTCTAGCAAGCTGGGGTGTCTCTTGAGATGCTACATCTGATACCTTCTTGAAATCTCTCATGATCTTGCAGAATTTAGTCCAGAAATTATCTGGATGCATCAACATGCATCCACTTTTATCACCCGGTTCAAAAGACTGTTGGATGATTTCTGACACTTCTGTCACTTGGTGATGTTCTTGCTCCAAACGAGAGTCCTGTTCAATATAATTGTTACTTGATGCATGATTAATTCAAAAATTTGTTCTCTGTCTGCTTGATTTTGTGAGGAACTAGTTGAAGCCTATTCTTGGGAATGCTTTTGATTACAAACAAAACTCATTGATTGTGGCCAACCATGGGCAATAACATTTCATGAGTCCATTTTAGGTGTTCTTTGCTGACTGGAGAGCACAGTGAAATGTAGTGCTCCATGAACACCCCATACCCTAATATGAATACCAGATGTGGTATGGGAAATTTACTGGCACAATATTCTTTGGGCACCATGTCATGAACGTTGAAGGGATCTCTGTTGTTTTTCATCCTTCAGATATCGAGAAAATGAGAGTGATTCCAAGTCAATTTGGCGATGTAACCCTTCTATTATATTGACATGATTTTAATATTCATCATAAGATAATATTTTATTTTTCAACTGATAATGAGTTTTCCATATGTTGAGATGAATATAATGAATTACATCTTCCGTCAATATCTCTAGAATGTGATACTGAGAATCCGCCAGATGCCAAAACATGACTGACACTTTACCTTTTGCCAGTTGTTTTCTCATATTCAATACTTCCTCATTGTCATTCAATGAAGATTATGCTACCTGATTAGACCAGAGCTGGTGCTTCCTAGTTGCTTCATCGGATTAACAAGATCGGTAGAGAATTAACTGATCAAACTATAAGATGAATGACTTAGGGGTGGTTCGGAGAATGACCTACAGCTCGGGCTGTCATCTGATTGAGAAATAATTTCACCTGCTAATGGTGAAGCATCAGACATGACTGGATTTACATTTGCATGTGCCTTAACATAACGGGGATTTCTCATCACTACATTTTCCATTATATAATTTTACAGGAAATGTGAATTATTACTGCGGAGAGGACTTTCGCAGCTAAATTCATAATCATTGGGAGGACAACCATGGTGGGCAACAGAAAATGATGAAACATTTTCCTCCTTGGTCTTCTGACCACACAGAGGGTTCCAATGGCTCTAATCTGATGATGAAACATTGAGGTGGACCACATTGTCATGAAGCAATCTTCCATGAGGATGTATCTGATGCAGATCTTCGGAATTAATGTTTCCACTATTTGGAACTGAGAGGGTAGGATCTCGAGTTGCACCATATAATTTTCTGAGTGCATCAAGAACTCCATCATTGAGAAAGGATTTGATAAAAGTTAGACCATGATTTCTTGACTGTTTTGGGCGGGTCTTCTTCTTAGATGAATTATTACTCACTTTGGGAACCACTTGCTGAATAAATTGGTTATTATGGGAAAGTGTATGTTCCTGCTCAGGAGAAATGATCAGGTTAGGGTGATTATCTCCAATCAAATCATGTTTATATGCCTGACTTGGCTGTCCGTATGATATGGGGTAGTATGCCCCACAACCCTCATGGACCGAAATAGATGTGTGTGTCTGTTCCAGAGTGAATTGTTGATGTGTCACTCCACTAGAAGGGATATATTTATGTGTCATTCCCTGAGATGCTGCTGAAGCTGTTATAATATCCTACCAGGCTTCCAGAATTTGAGTAGGGATTTTCTTCTGCTCTTTCACCATTGATATAATATACATGGTGACTTCATTGGCCGGAACGTGGATATACGTCCATTCCGTTCTTGGAGTAGGTGTATGTGCTTTCTCCTGTCCTCCTTTTCCTGTCAGTGATTTTGACAGTACTCATGTGTGGGGGCAGAGAAATGAATCTGCCTCCTATTTGTCGCCGGAGCTTTCCAACTAACTTCTCCAAATGATACCAAACGAGGATGTTGGTAGCCTTGATCAATAATAGTAGGTGTTTGTGCCTGATGATTGCACTCCTCTGAACGTGGATGATGAACTACCATCAATACTGATAGACGAGGCTGCTGTAAAGATTGATGAGTGTAAGCAGGTGTATGTTCCTGTTTACCAATTGTCAACACATTGGGTTGGTGGGCTCCGTCGCATGTAGTCAGACAAGCCTTCTGACTAGTTGATGATTTATAAACAGGTGTATGTTTCTGTCAATAGAACTCCGTCGGAATTTCCTGGTAGGATTGGCGTGCTGCTTCCAGATGAGTTTGCTGGAGAGAGAGATTAAAACAGATGGGTGTGTGTTCCCTCTCATTACATGCCACCAAGTTAGGTTGGTGGACTTCTCCAGAGATGGCAGAGATGAGAACATGCTGACTATTGACCGGATTTCACCTCTAGTGGTTCGTCTTGCCTACTCGGGTTCGAGGAACCTATGTCGAATGTCTGGAGACGATACCCTCATCATGTTTAGTGTGCACTGCCGCACGAGTCTTGCAGTGATTGTTGATGGGATCCCTTGGGAAGGACTCCTATCATCTTGAATTAAGGCCTTGAGGGACCTTCTCATTCTCCTCCCTAGAATATGGGAGTGAATGGTGATTGCTTTCTGGGGATAATGACCCGAAACAGTTGGAGACGGTGGTTGGCACCACCTGATTCTTGATCACTGGTCGTCGTTGTCCAGACGACCAGGGTGAATTGTTCACTTGGAGGGCTTGTTGAGAAGCCTCCAAAGTAGGAATGGTACTTTGTTGATGGTACTCCTTAACCAGTGCATTAGATACCCACCGTTGAAGATGATGAGTAGGTGATGTCGCCCTCTGAGCGGATGACGATCTAGTAGGAGTAGCAGAATATGCATTCACAGTAGAGGTTTTTACAGCAGAGGCATTCATAGACATGAAGTTAAGAAAATCCATTCTCGTAATGCATAAGATCATGGAAAAGAGTCCATGTTTGATATAACAGTCATAATCAAGATAATTCCGGTCACTACATATTTTGGATAAGAACATATGTTATTGGTTTTTTTGTCCCAATTATTGAGTATAAATAGGGTCCTAACAAATAAGTAAAACATCATTTTAACTTTTTTGAGGATTCACGTCGGATTAACCATTTTTTTGTTTCCTCTGTAATTGTGGATGATCTAATTGATTTAATATTCAATCATTCCATGTGGTTTCTAATGGGATTGATCATAGAACCAGAAACATCCAATGATTCCATATCCATTTGGACCTACTTTCCAAAGTTTGGTACTCATTAGTTGTAAATTGATGAGACATAAGAATATTGATGGGTCGAGAGGATGGGAGGTCAGACTCATCACACCTTTTTGAGAGGAATTAATGTCTACTCCTGGACTCTCTTTATAGATTTAAGTTATGTTCGTGAATCCTAATTACATTACCAAGTATAAAATTATCTTTTCTTTAGGTATGACAATCAATGATTAATATGTATGAAATTTAGAGAATTTTTTATATGTATTCAAGGTTGTTCATCAACAGAGAATCATATGTATTTTTTTAGAGATTCTTCGTCAATTGTATCCATAAATAAATAATATAAAAGTCTCATGGTCAATATGATGACCATAATGGATTACAATCCACTCAGTGGGGCACTTGAAGTTTATTTTCATTCAGAAGGTCATGAATTATTTTATAGTTGGGATCATACCCACAGATGGGCTACCTACGTATCCTTTGTTTTGAAAAAAGAATCAAAACCCATGTAGTTCGAGTAAGGGTGTATGATATTTATGCATGATTGATGGCTCAATTAAAGATTTCATAATTAATTTTACACTCTAAGCTCACAGGAGTCATGCTTGTTGTGAGAAACAAGAGGTATTGGTTAAACCAGACAATTGTGCCATCATAAGAAATGATGTGGGGCTTATGTATGTATAACTACCCAAATAGATGAAGATTAGGATTTAATTCATGGAAGAAACCTTGGAACAAGGTCCATAATTGTATATGTACTTCAAGGAGATTTTGATACTCTAACTTGGGGCTTACTCCTGAGGATGATTCCCAAATTAAGAGGGGACTTACTATTGGGTTTTACTCCTGAGAAGGAAGCCCAAATCAAAACAAAATCATGAGAAATTATGACTAGGGCTTACTCCTAAGGAGGATGCCTAGATTTGGGAAATTTTTACTGGGGATTACTTCTAAGGAGGATGCCTAGGTTAGGGGACTTGGGGATTACTCCTGAGGAGGATGCCCAAATTAAGAGAACTTGGATTGGGGATTACTCCTAAAAAGGGGGCCCATGTTAAGTGAACTTTGGACTAGGGATTACTCCTAGAAAGGAGGCCCAAATTAAGGATTCTCTAATCTTAAAGGACGGGCTTGAATGAATGTAATCTCTGACCATAGTGACATAAAGATATGCAAATTACTAGGTTTTAAGAGATGTTCCATCGAATTTCTTTCAGATAAGGAATCCAACAAGGAAATCATTCCATGAATGGATTTGGAGAGAGTTATGGAGGCTTAATCTTGAAGAGTATAGGTGGATAAGCATAAAATAGGTGAAATGGGCAGGAGGGGCACTCAAAAAGAAGGTGGCACGCAAGTCCTGTATGGGCGCACAAGTCCTGGTCATGCAAGTACACCTTCGCAACACACGTTTACTTGAGAAATGGTTGACCCTTAGGGTAATACTTTGGTGAGACTCGGCTCAATCCAATTAGTACTATCCCTAGAGGCTTTCAGAAGAAGGGCGCACATCTTCTGCTGAATGGGTAAGGCGGCGTGCATGTATTTCCATTTCCCTTAAGGGCTGGCCACTTAGGCGCGCAAGTGTTGATGAGTTTCAACACTATGCCTTACTCCCCCACATTAGATCTTCCGTTCTAGGTATGAAATTACCTTAGATGTGGTCAGAAGATTTGAGCAGCGGCTAGGGCATCGGGAGCTCAAATCTGAGTTTCTTGAATTTTTCCTTTTAAATGGGGGGCCCACCGAGGGTATATATAGGCTGGGGAAGACCCTGGGTGAAAATTCAAAGAGGGCGCGTATGACAACCATGCTTTTATTACAAACTTAAACATGATTTATTACATAACACATCACATGATACATCAAAGAAGATCGAGAGGTTCAGTGTCTTTGAGGATTAGGATCATTACATAAAAACTTAAAACATGAAATACAAGATCTTTTTTTAAAACATCCTTTACATGGCAACTACATTCCATTGTACTTAGCATTTCTTGGGATAACCTGGGGACATGCATAAAAAAGGGTGAGCTATAAAGCCTAGTAACAGAGTACACATGGAAAAACATGAGGAGTACAAAAAATTTTAGACAATAGGCATATTAATAGAGCATAAAAGAAACATGAACATAAAGGCATGATAAAGCATGATAATAATAACATGGAAATGTGGCAACAACACTTATCATGGAATTAGCATGAGATAAGGCTCATTGAACATAGAGCATGAGTAAATCCTCATTGCACATAATGCATGATTTAACCCTCTTTGCACTTGAATTAGCAAGATTAAACACTCATTGCACATGACATATCATGATACAATACTTTACCCAATTCATTGGAGCACTATAAGGGTGCACCCTTCTTAAACATTTCATTTAATGCATAAGTGTGCCACATGTATCAGAAAACATGGATTCATAAAACATAATCATTTATTCCATGATAAAGGAATGCATAATTCATACATGAAACTTTATAATCAATATTTAAATGTTCATAAAGTTGAATACCCTTGATGGAGAAATGGGCATGGTATTCACTACACGATTTCATTGGCTTAGAAAATCTGTGAGATTTCGGTGGCGTAACAACGTGACATAAGAATTCATAAAAATGGTTGATGAGGGAGAGAAGGGGGTTACTCATCATATTTACATGTAATGGACAGTAAGGAGGTAATATTGATACATGTCCCACCAATTTTAATGGAATTTAGATTCATGATACAAAATTATTGCTTGAATGTAAAAGAGGAGAGAGAAGTTCCTTTCAGAATTTTGGCATAGTAACAGGTGTACATGGGAGGAATTTAATGAGAGAGAAAGGGGTCTCCCATCATTAAAAAAATAATATGGCTGTATGAAGGAGGTGTGAAACCATACCCCAACATTCATAATTCAAATTAAATGGGCAAAACAACTTAAATAAAATTGGACAAAAATGAGAAAGGAAGAAAAAACTGTTACTTGGATGTGTGCTTCCAAAGGCTTGAGAGAGGCTTGAGAGAGGATTCATGGGAGATTGGGGCACCTTGGGAGGATTCTAGAGAGTGTAGGATAGAGGTTGTATGAACACCAAAGGATTTGAGTGAGGAGGATGTGGGTGCTTGGGTGGGTTTATATAGGAAAGGTGATGGAATTCGTTATTATTTAGGTTTGGGTCCCCTTACATTAAATTAATCCAAACCACAAACCATACCATGGTTTTTGCCTATGTATTATAGAAAAGGGAAGTGGAAAAAAATATTTTATAAGGCGACAGTATGAACTTCTTAAAATAATAGGGTTGCTTATGTGGAGGTGAGTCACACCCCCATGGAAATTAATTTAAAAATACAAGGTGTTTAATAAGTCTTGAGGGGTCCATTAATGCTTTGAAAAGTAAGTCAAAAAAACCCAAAATCACATTATTGTAATGGTAAAACATATATTGGCCGAAAATAATGCTTATAGTATTTTATTAGATCACTATTGGGTCATTATGATGTCATAAAACACATTATATATTTAAATGGTATTTAATTTTTACTCAAAAATTTGACTGTCTCAGAAAATTATGAAAAATTCACCGTTGGATAATTTCTACATCCTGATTCTAGAAATAACATTTATTTTATCTAAATAATTTTCTAAAAATGTTAATTTTCACTTTAAAAATAAAAACCGTCATTTATCAGAAATTCACGGGTTTTGACAGAAATGGATTTCAATCCTTAATAAAAATTATAATTGCATTCATAAAATTATAAGATCATTTGTATTTAATAAAAATTAATTTAATAATAATAATATTTTATTAAAAAAATATTTAATTCCAAATTACCTTAATTTAAAATAATATAATTCTTAATAAAATAATAACTAAAAACACTATTTGTACATTAAAAATATTTACAATGTATCAAAAAAATACAAGGAGGTATATTCATTATTATATACAAAAATAATATACTTGAACATAGTACTAGATATTTGATACATAACCCCTTAAAAAATCCACATAATACCTAAGGGTAAGGTGTGCGATGGTGATAGACTCTTGGGGAGGCTTGGATAACATTGCTTGAGTGGTAATCTCTATCAACTTCCACTTTTCCAGTAGACGGCCCCGTAGGAGCTTGACATGGTGAAGCTTAGCTTGTTCTTTGTCAAGAGAAAATCCCAAGGATGACACCTCTTTTCTGAGCTCCAACAAATGGGCTTCATATGGGGCAATTATACTGGATGAGGCGATCACTTCCTTTGTCTGAGTAAATTTGGATTTGTTAAAGCCCTATATTTATACTAATCATGTGATAACTGTTCAATGGAAATATTAGAAACGATCAAAATAATTAACATAAAACCAATGAAGTTGACATTTTATATAAACATAAAGAAAAATTTAATTAGATCAAGAGGGATTTCCATTAATGAATCCTGGGGTCGTTACAATATTCCCCCCTTAAAACATTTCGAACCTTGAAATTTTCCTTTTCCCACACTAAAACAGATGTGGGTAACTCAGCTTCATCATTTCCTCCGATTCCCATGTCCGTTCTTCAAGCTTTTGGTTTCTCCACAACACCTTGACGAGGGGAATTGTCTTATTTTTTATAACTTTTTCTCTACGATCTAAGATCTTCACTGGTTCCTCCTCATAATAATGATCATCCTCCAATTGTACCACCTCCGAAGAGGGTACATGTGAAGGTTACAATATGTAATTCCTTAAGAGGGCTACATTAAAGACATCATTTACCTTGGCCATGGTAGGTGGAAGTGCTAGTAGTTAGGCCACGACCCCGACACGATCAAGAATCTCCAAGGGGTCGATGTACCTTGGACATAACTTCCCTTTCTTTCCAAACACGATGACCTTCTTACATGGAGATATGCGTAGAAAAACCATGTCTCCAACTTTCAACTCAATGTATCATCGACGGTTATCTGCATAACTCTTCTGTCGACTATAAGCTTCCTTGATATGTTACTGAATGGTTTTCACCATCTCCACCATTTCCTCAACCATTTATGGTCCAAGCATCTTACCTTCCCCGACCTCATCCCAACACGCCGATGTTCGGCACCTTTTCCCATAGAGGGCTTCATATGGTGCCATTTGGATGCTTGAGTTGAAACTATTATTACAGAACTCAACTAGAGGAAGATGTTGATCCCATACTCATTTAAAGACCATTGATCATGCTCTAAAAATGTCCTCATGTGTTTGGATAGTCCTCTCGGATTGGACATCAGTTTGAGGATGATAGTTTGTATTGAAGACCAGTTCAGTATTCATAGCATATTGAAGACTCTTCCAAAACATAGAGGTAAATCTTGGATCTTGGTCAGAAACAATAGATAGTGGTACTCCATGCAGCCTTACCACTTCCCTGATATATATCTGTGCTAGTAGATCCAAAGGGAAATCCTCCCGTATACCAATGAAGTGTGCAGTCTTTGTAAGACGATCCATAACAACCCAAAATGCATTATTGCCTTTGGATGTCCTTAGATGTCTGGTGACAAAGTCCATGGTGATGTTCTCCCATTTACATTCTTGTATGGGCTATGGTTGAATCATCCCCTTAGACTTCTGCCTCTCTGCCTTCACTTAATGGCACACCAGGAACGTTGATGTATATTCAGTGATCTACTTGTTCATATTATCCCACCAAAAGTTTTCTCAGAGATCTCGATACATCTTTGTGCTCCCGGGATGAATAGAGAAAATTGAACTATGTGCATCATCCAAAAGTTCCTTCTTCAGCTCCGGACTCGATGGAACACATAGACTTTTCCCAAATCGCACAACTCCTTCTTCATTAACATTAAAACTCCAAGGATTTACCTTTTTTGATAGCTTCCACTTTTTTCTGAATTCCCACATCATCCTTTTCAGCATCGTTTAACCTTTCCAAAAGAGTCTTATGAGAAATCATTTGTTAAAGGATTGATGATGTTCTATTCTTTATGATTCCCATGTCAATCTTTATAAAGTCTAAGAATATTGGATCCTTCTCAATTCTCATCATTGATAGAATCACTGGGTCCTTTCTACTTAGGGCATCTACCACATTGTTCACTTTCCCAGGGTGGTAATGTATTGAACAGTCATAATCCTTGATTAGATCGATCCATATTCTCTGGCACATATTAAGCTCTTTCTGTGTGAATATATATTTTTACTCTTGTGGTCAGTATATATCTCACATTTCTCCCCATAGAGATAATGCCGCCAGATTTTCAAGGTAAATATCACCGCTGCCAACTCCAGATCATGTGTTGGATAGTTTCTATCATGGATTTTCAACTGCCTTAAGGCATAATATATCACATTATCACTCCACATCAGCAAAAAACCCAAGCCCTTCATTTAAGCATCACTGAATACCACAAAACGTTCCCCACTTGTGGGTAATGTGAGCATGAGCGCATAGATAAGCCTCCTTTTCAACTCCTTGAATCTGTCTTCTAATTCATCACTTCAAGAAAACTTTACTCTCTTTCGAGTTAGCTTGGTAAGAGGTTTGGAAAATCGTGATAAATTTCTCACAAATCATCGATAATATCCATCTAACCCCAAGAAGCTATGGATATCTGTTACCGATGTTGGCCTCGACCATCCCTCAATTGCATATGTTTTGGAGGGATCCACAGATATCCCATTGCTTGTGATGATATGGCCCAAGAATGAGACTTCCTTCAACCAGAACTCACACTTGATGTACTTTTCATAGAGCTTCTCCTTGCGCAATGTCTCCAGTACAGTTCTTAAATGCTCCTCATGCTCCTCCTTGGTTTTGGAGTATATTAGAATATCATCTATAATGACTACCAAAAATTTGTCTAGGTAATCTCTAAAGACTCTATTCATTAAGTCCATGCAGATTCCGGGAGCATTAGTGAGTCCGAAAGGCATTACTATGAATTCATAGTGCCCGTATCTTGTGCAAAAAGCTGTCTTGGGGATATCTCCCTTCTTCACCCTTACTTGATAATATCCCGACCACAAGTCTACCTTGGAGAAGTATTGTGCTCCATGAAGCTGATCGAACAAGTCATCAATTCTTGCGAGAGGAAAATTGTTCTGTATCATGATTTTGTTAAGTTCACGATAATCGATGCAAAGACGCATTGACCCATCCTTCTTCTTTACGAAGAGGATTGGTGCACCCCATGGTGAAACACTTGGGCGTATAAACCATTTATCCAGATTCTCCTGTAGTTTTTTCTTCAGATCTTCAAGCTCTACAACAACCATTATATATAGAGTATTGGATATTGGTAAATCCCCGGGTATAATTACAATTGAGAATTCAACATCTCTTCTAGGAGGAAGACCGGGAAGTTCCTCAGGAAACACTTTAGCGAATTCTGTCACAAAAGGAATTTCTTCAAGGATGGTTTCTTCCTTCGACTCAATCATCTGAGCCAGATACGCGTGCTCATAAGGTAGTAATATCCATGCTTGAGATGATGGGGCTAGATGATATTCATCTTCCTCCTTACACTTGAAAAGAATCTGGGGTCGATTCTCCATATGGAGTGTGATTTCCCTCTCCCAAAAATTTATGTTGGCTCTATATAAGGAAAGCCAATCCATGCCAAGAATTGGATCAAATTCCACCAGAGGGAGTATGACAAGGTTCTCCAGGAAATTATATGCATTGATTATAACAGGGGAGGACTACTACGCATGGGACACAATGTTTTCCCAATTTTATGTACTCACTGACATCTTCACTTCTATGATTTGTGGGGGTGCGGGGATTGTTCTACTAAATTTTCGAGATATAAAATAATGCGTAGATCCTGAATCAAAAAGTATGTTCGCTATTCTTGAATGAATAACTAGTGTACCTATCACCACTTCGTTGTTGGGGTACACTTCGGTATAAGTGATGGAAAAATCTCTTCCTTGATACCTTGGAGGTTTTTGGTTGCCTCTGAAAATCCTTGGATTAGGGAACTGATTTGAAAAATGACCCGGTTCTTTGCATTTGTAGCATTGAATAACGCATTGAGGTTCGAACGGAGTGTTCCTATCCTCTATCGCAGCCGCATGTCTTTCTTTACAACAGTTAACAACTAGATACCCTTCTCTTACACACCTCAAGAATTTCTGTGTCCCCTTAAGGAAATTTCCAGGGTGCTTCTTACCACACTTTTGGCATGTGAGGTGCTGGATCTTCTTAGCACCGTTGGATTTATCCATCAGACCGCCAGCATTGAAGTCCACCTTGTTCTTCTTGTCCCCATGATACCCCTGTGATTCCCAAATCTAAATTTCAACCTTGAGGGCACATCGGACAATTTCCTCAAAGCTGTTGAAGTTACGGATCGCTAATGCGTTCCGTAGGATAGACTTAAACCCACCAAAGAAGCGGTCAACTTTTCATTCTAGGGTAACGACAAAGCCGAAAGCGTATCATGAGAGCCTCGTGAAGTTTTTCTCGTACGCTCTAACATATTCTTTGTCTTTTTTCTTGATGGAAAGGAAGTCCCTTTCCATCTTAAGATGGAGGGTGTGTGGAAAATATTTATCAAAAAACATCTTCCGGAAATCCTTCCATTTTAACACCTCGGTCTCCTACTCAGGCTTCGTATTTTTGATCAATGTCCACCATTTATCATCTTCACCCTCCATACGATAATCTTCCACGATAACATTCTCTTGTAAAGAACATTGAAGTATGGAGAATATCTTATCAATGGAGTTGATCCATTGTTCAGCAATCGTGGGATCAGATGATCCACTAAAAGTATGAGGCCTTTATCTCATGAATCTCTTGATAACGACTTGTTCATTCTTAGGGGGTGTTGAACGTTCCTCTTGACTCTTGTTTCTATTCAAAACATAATTTAGAAGAGAGAGAAGAATGACAAAGTTCGTGATTCCTGCTCCCATTAGATTGGGAATCTCATTAGTACAGTCATCACACTGATCTTCACAACAGTTGTTAGACCAAGTCCTCATATTACCAGCCATTGTATGGAATAAAATGAATGTTAGGGGTAATACATAAAGGGTAATCAAAAGACAAAATTTAAAGACATATAAATAAACATTTATTTCCATAAATCATCAGTCTATAGGCTTCAATATAGGATTTTCATGATCTACTTTCTAACATATATTCTTAGGGGCATTTTTTTAATTCCCTTAATAAGGATTCATAATAAGATTTTTAATTTATCAAAACATATCCCCTGGGAGTGTCATAACCAAGAGTGCAGCAAGCCCCGTTGTCAGGCACCAGTTCCCGTTCGAGTCTAGCTCAAATCCGTGTTTTTGGGTTTTATCCCTAGGATACATCTGTGCCAGAGCCGCCTCTAACTACTCGTATCCAGACATGTATGTATTTTCTTGATAAAACACTTCCTAAATACTCACCAAAACATAGGGATGTTTTTATTATACTTAGTCTTGTCTCGAAGGCTTTACTAGGTTTTTCTAATACAAATCCCAAAAATAACTAAACCTATCCTATAATACCAACTATGACAACCCTATTTTTTTTACAAACATAAACATGATTTATTACATAAAACATCACTTGATACAACAAAGAAGATCGAGAGGTTTAGTGAATTTAGGGATTAGGATCATTACATAAAAACATAAAACATCAAATACAACATCTTTATTGAAAACATCCTTTACATGACCACTACATTCCCTCGTACTTAGCATTGCATTGGATAACCTGAGGACATGCATAAGAAAAGGGTGAGCTATAAAGCCCAGTAAGGGAGTACACATGGAATAACATGAGGAGTACAATACATTTAATACAGTATCCATATCAATAGAGCATAAAAGAAACATGAACATAAAGTCATGATAAAGTATGATAATCATAACCTGGAAATGTGACAACAACACTTATCATGGAATTAGCATGAGCCAAGGCTCATTGCACATAGAGTAGGAGTAAATCCTCATTGCACATAAATCACGAGTAAAACCTAGTTGGAATTGAATTATCATGAGTAAAAACTCATTTCACATGACGTATCATGATACTATACTTTTCCCAATGAATTGGATTTCTATAAGGGCAAGCCCTTCTTAAACATTTCATTTCATGCATACGTGTGCCACATTTAACATAAAACATGGATTCATAAAACATAATCATTTATTCCACGATAAAATAATGTTGAATTCATACATGAAACTTTATAATCAATAAGTAAATTTTCGTAAAAGGTGAATACCCTAGATGGGGAAATGGGCATGGTATTCACTACACGATAGCATTGGCTTAGAAAATCGATGCGATTTTGGTGGCGTAACGGCGTGACATAAGAATTCAAAAAAATATTTTATGAGAGAGAGAAGGGGGTTACTCATCATATTTACATATAATGTAAATTAAGAAGGTCATATATATACATGTCCCAACAATTTTAATGGAATTTAGATTCATGATACAAAAGTATTGCTTGAATGTAAAAGAGGAGAGAGAAGTTCCTTTAGGAATTTTAGCATAGTAACAGGTGTACATGGGAGGCACATAAGGAGAGAGAATGGGGTCTCCCATAATGAAAACAATAATAGAGAAGTATGGGGGAGGTGTGAAACCATAACCAAACATTCATAATTGAAATTAAATGGGAAAACCCACTTAATGAAAATTGGAAAAAAAATGAGAAAGGAAGAAAAACCCCTTACATTGAAGTGTGCTTTCAAAGGCTTGAGAGAGGCTTCTTGGGAGCTTGGGGCCCCTTGGTAGGATTTTAGAGAGAGTAGGGAAGAGGTTGGACGAACTCCAAAGGCTTGGAGTGATTTTGAAGTGGGAGCATGGGTGGGATTATATAGGAAAGGTGAGGGAATTATTTGTTATTTATGTTTGGTTCCCCTTACATGAAATTAATCAAAACCACAAACCATCCCTGGTTTTTTCCCATGGTTTTTGGAAAATGGAAGAGGAAAAAAATATTTTATAAGGACAAAGTCCGAACTTCTTAAAATAATAGGGTTTCTTATGTGGTGGTGGGTCACACTCCCATGGAAATTAATTTAAAAAGACAAGGTGTTTAATAAGTCTTGAGGGGTCCATTAATGCTTTGAAAAGTAAGTCAAAAAAATCCAAAATTACATTATTTTAATGTTAAAACATATATTGGCCGAAAATAAAACTTAGAGTATTTTATTACATCACTATTGGGTCATTATGATGTCATAAAAAACATTATATATTTAAACAGTAATGAATTTTTACCAAAAAAATTGACTATTTTAGAAAATTATAAAAAATTCACCGTTGGATAATTTTGATGTCCTGATTCCAGAAATAACATTTATTTAATCTAAATAATTTTATAAATATTTTAATTTTCACATTTAAAATAAAATTCGACATTTATCAAAAAATCACGAGTTTTGACAGAAATGTCTTTCAAACCATAATAAAAATTATAATTGCATTCATAAAATTATAAGATCATTTATATTTAATAAAATTTAATTTAATAATAATAATAATATTTTATTAAAATAATATTTAATTCCAAATTCCCTTTATTTTAAAAAATACAATTCTTAATTATATAATAACTAAAAACACTATTAGTACTTTAAAACTATTTACATTGTATCAAAAAAAGACAATGAGGTATATTCATTATTATATACAAAAATAATATACATGAACATAGTACTAGAAATTTTTTACATAACCCCTTAAAATAGCCGCATAAGACCTAAGGTTATGGAGTGTGTAGGTGACAGACTCTTAGGGTTGCTCGGATAACATTGCTCGAGTGGTAATCTCTATCAACTTCATCTTTTCCCATAGACGGTCCTATTGGAGCTTGACATGGTGAAGGTCAGCTTGGGCTTGGTCATGAGCGAAGCCCAAGGAAGCCACCTCTTTTCCGAGCTCTGACAAATGGGCTTCGTATGGGGAAATTCTATTGGATGAGGCTATCACTTCCTTTGCCCAAGTAAATTTAGATTTGTTAAAGCCCTATATTTATACTAATCATGTGATCACTGTTTAATGGAAATATTAGAAACGATCAAAATTCGTAACATAAAACCAATGAAGTTAACATTTTATATAAACTTAAAGAGACATCTAAATAGATAAAGAGGGATTTAAATTAATGAAACTTGGGTTCGTTACAATATTCCATCCTTAAGAAATTTTTACCTCAAAATTTTCCATTTCCCACACTAAAAAAGATGTGGGTAACTCAGCATCATCATTTCCTCTGATTCCCAAGTTGCTTCTTCAAACTTGTGGTTTCTCCACAACACCTTGATGAGGGTCATTGTCTTATTTCATAGAACTTTTTGTCTATGATCTAATATCTTCACTGGTTTCTCCTCATAAGAATGATCATCTTCCAATTGTACAACCTCAAAAGAGAGTACATGTGAGGGGTCCGGTATGTAATTCCTTAAGAGGGATACATGAAAGACATCATGTACTTTGGCCATGGCAAGTGGAAGTTCTAGTTTATAGGACACAGCCTCGACATGATCAATAATATCAAAGGGGCCGATGTACCTTGGACTTAACTTCCATTTCCTTCCAAACCTCATAACCTTATTCCATGGAGATATGCGTAGAAAAACCATGTCTCCAACTTTAAACTCAGGGCCTCATCGACGGTTATCTGCATAACTCTTTTGTCGACTCTGAGCTACCTTGATATGAAGCTGAATGGTTTTCACCTTCTCCACCATTTCCTCGACCATTTCTGGTCCAAACAACTTACGTTCATCGACCTCATCCCAACACGCCAATGTTCTTCACCTTTTCCCATACAAGGCTTCATATTGTACCATTTGGATGCTCGAGTGGAAACTATTATTATAACAGAACTCAACTAGAGGAAGATGCTGATCCCATACTCCTTTAAAGACCATTGAGCATGCTCTCAAAATGTCTTCATGTTTTTGGATAGTCTTCTCGGATTGGCCATCAGTTTGAGGATGATAGGCCTTACTGAAGTTCAGTTCAATATTTAGAGCATACTGAAGACTCTTCTAAAACATAGTGGTGAATCTTGGATCTCGGTCAGACACAATAGATAGTGGTACTCCGTGCAGCCTTACCACTTTTCTGATATATATTTGTGCCAGTTGATCCAAAGAGAAATCCTCCCGTATAGCAATGAAGTGTGCGGTATTTGTAAGACGATCCACAACAACCCAGATTGCATTGTTTCCTTTGGATGTCCTCGGAAGTCTGGTGACAGAGTCCATGGTGATGTTCTCCCATTTACATTCTGGTATGGGCAATGGTTGCATCATACCCTTAGACTTCTGCCTCTCTGCCTTCACTTGATGGCACACCAGACACTTTGATGTATATTGAACGATCTCTTTCTTCATATTATCCCACCAAATGTTTTCTCGGTGATCTCGATACATCTTTGTGCTCCCTGGGTGAATAGAGAAATTTGAACTATGTGCATCATCCAAAAGTTCCTTATTCAGCTCCAGACTCGATGGAAAACATATACTTTTCCCAAATTGCACAATTCCTTCTTCATTAAAATTAAAACTCCAAGGATTTAACTTTTTTGATAGCTTCCAATTTTTCCTGAATTCCCCCATCATCCTTTTGAGAATCCTTTAACCTTTTCAAAAGAGATTGTTGAGCAATCATTTGTGAAAGAATTGATGATGTTCCATTCTTTATGATTCCCATGTCCATCTTCATCAAGATTAAGAATATTGTATCCTTCTTAATTCTCATCATTGATAGAATCACATGGTCCTTTCTACTTAGGGCATATGCCACTTTGTTCGCTTTCCCAGTGTGGTAATGTAATGAAAAGTCATAATCCTTGATGATATTTATCCATCTTCTATGGCTCATATTAAGCTCTTTCTGTGTGAATATATATTTAGGACTCGTGTGGTCAGTATATATCTCACATTTCTCCCCGTAGGGATAATTCCACAAGATTTTCAATGAAAAGATCAACTATGCCAACTCCAGATCACGAGTTGGATTTTTTCGCTTGTGGATTTTCAACTGCCTTGAGGCATAGGATATCACTTTATCATTCTGCATTAGCACACAACCCAAAACCTTCTTCAAAGAATCACTTAATACAACAAAAAGTTCCCCACTTGTGGGTAAAGGGAGCACGGGCACAGTGATAAGCCTCCTTTTCAACACCTTGAAGCTTTCTTTGCATTGATCACTCCAAAAAAAATTTACTCCCTTTCGAGTTAGCTTGGTAAGAGGGTTGTAAAATCGTGAGAAATTTCTCACAGATCGTTGATAATGTCCATCTAACCCCAAGAAGATATGGATATCCGTTACCGATGTTGGCCTCGGCCATCCCACAATTGCATCTGTTTTGGAGGGATCCATAGGTATCCCACTTATTATGTTGATAGGGCCCAAGAATGAGACTTCCTTCAACCAGAACTCACACTAGATGTAATTTTCATAGAACTTATCCTTGCGCAAATTCTCCATTATAGTTCTTAAATGCTCCTCATGATCCTCCTTGGTTTTGGATCCTTGCGCAAATTCTCCATTATAGTTCTTAAATGCTCCTCATGATCCTCCTTGGTTTTGGATTATATTAGAATATCATCTATAAAGAATACCAAAAATTTTATAGGTAATCTCTAAAGAATCTATTCCTTAAGTCCATGATGATTGTCGGAGCATTACTGAGTACGAAAGGAATTACTATGAATTCATAGTGCCCGTATCTTGTGCGAAAAGCAGTCTTGGGGATATCTTCCTTCGTCACCCTTACTTGATAATATCCCGACCGCAACTCTACCTTGGATATGTACTATGCTCCACGCAGCTGATTGAACAAGTCATAAATTCTTGGGAGAGGATAATTTTTCATTATTGTGATTTTGTTAACTTCACGATAATATATGCAAAGCCGCATTTACCCATCCTTCTTCTTTATGAAAATGACTGGTGCACCCCATGGTGAAGCACATCGGCGTATAAACCCTTTATCTAGATTCTCCTGTAGTTGCTTCTTCAGATCATCAACCTCTACAACAAGAATTCTATATGGAGTCTTGGATATTGGTAAAACCCCGGGTATAAGATCAATTGAGAATTAAACATCTCTTCTAGGAGGAAGACCAGACACTTCCTCGGGAAACACTTCAGTGAATTACCTCACAATAGGCATTCCTTGAAGGATGGTTTCTTCCTTTGACTCAATAATCTAATCCTTATACATGTGCTCATAAGGTAGTAATATCCATGATTGAGATAATGTGGCTAGAGGAGATTCATCTTCCTTTTTACACTTGTAATGAATCGGGGGTCGATTCTCCATATGGAGTGTGATTTCCCTCTCTCAACAATTTCTGTTGGCTATATAAAAGGAAAGCCAATCCATGCCAATAATTGCATCAAATTCCACCAGAGGGAGTATGAAGAGGTTCGCCCGAAAATTCAATCCACAAATTATAACATGGGAGGACTTATACTCATGGGATACAATGATTTCCCCATCTTCTGTACTCACCGACATCTTCACTTCTATGATTTGTGGTGTTGCTGGGATTGTTCTACTGAATTTTAGAGATATAAAAAAATGCGTAGAACCTGAATAAAAAAGTACGTTCGTTATTCTTGAATGAATAACTAGCGTACATATCTCCACTTCTTTTTCGGGGTACACTTCGGTAGAAGTGATGGAAAAAGATCTTCCTTGCTGCCTTGTAGGTTGTTAGTTGCCTCTGAAAACCCTTGGATTAGGGCACTGATTTGAAAAATGACCCAGTTCTATGAATTTGTAGCATTGAACAATGCATTGAGGTTCAAACGGAGTGTTCCTCTCCTCTGTCACAGCCGCGGGTCTTTCTTTACAACAGTTAGCAGCTAGGTTCCCTTCTCTTCCACACCAGAATCATTTCCTTATCTCCTTAAGGAAATTTCTAGGGTTCTTCTTACCGCATGTTTTCCAAGTGGGGTGCTGGATCTTTTTAGCACCGTTGGATTTATCCATCGGACCGCCAGCATTGAAGTCCAACTTGATCTTCTTGTCTGCATGATACCCCTATGATTCCCCGATCTCTATTTCAACCTTGAGGGAAAATCAGACAATTTCCTCATAGCTGTCGGAGTCACGGATCGCTAATGCTTTCCGTAGGCTAGACTTCAACCCACCAAAGAAGCGGTCAACTTTGCATTCTGGGGTAATGACAAAGCCAGAAGCGTATCGTGCAAGCCTTGTAAAGTTTTCCTTGTACGCTCCAACTGATTCTTCGTCTTTTTTCTTGAGGGAAAGGAAGTACCTTTCCATCTTAAGCTGGAGGGTATGCGGAAAATATTAATCAAAAAACATCTTCCAGAAATCCTTCCATTCCAACGCCTTGATATCCTGCTCATGCTTCATATTTTTGATCAACGTCCACCATTGATCAGCTTCACCCTCCATATGATATGCCTCCAGGAGAACCGGCTCTTGTTCATAACATTGAAGGATGGAGAATATCTTTTCAATGGAGTTGATCCATTGTTCAGCAATCATGGGATCAGATGATCCACTCAAAGTATGAGTCCTTTGTCTCATGAATCTCTTGATAGCGACTTGTTCATTCTTGGGGGGGGGGTTCAACATTCCTCTTGACCTGTTTTTCTCTTCAAAACATGAGTTAGAAGAGAGAGAAGCGTGACAATGTTCGCGATTCATGCTCTCATTGGATTGGGCATCTCATTAGTACAGTCATCACACTGATCTTCACAACGGTTGTTAGCCCATGTCCTCCTATTACTGGCCATTGTCTAGAATAAAATGAAAGTTAGGGGTAACACATAAAGGTTAATCCAAAGACAAAAGTTTATGACTTATAAATAAATTATTATTTTCATAACTCATGAGTCTATAGGCTTCAATCTCGGATTTTCATGGTCTACCTTCAAACATATATTCTTAGGGGAATTTTTTTTAATTCCCTTAATAAGGATTCATACTAAGATTTTGAATTTATCAAAACATATCCCCTTGGAGTGTCGTAACCAAGAGTGCACCAAGGCCCGTTGTCATGCACCGGTTCCAGTTTGAGTCTAGCTCAAAGCATTGTTTTCGGGGTTTTCCCCTAGGATACATCTGTGCTAGAGCCGCCTCTACCTGCTCGTATCTAGACAGGGATGTATTTGCGTGATAAACCACATACTCAATACTCACCAAAACATTGGAATGTTTTAATTATACATACTATTTACTCTAAGGGTTGACTTGGTTTTTCTAATCCTAATCCCAAAAATAACTAAAGCTATCCTCTGATACCAACTATGACAACCCTACTTTTTTTACAAACTTAAACATGATTTATTACATAAAACATCACTTGATACAACAAAGATGATCGAGATGTTTAGTTATTTTGGGGATTAGGATCATTACATAAAAACTTGAAACATAAAATACAACAAATTTATTGAAAACTTCCTTTATATGACCACTACATTACCTCGAACAAAGCATTGCATGGGATAACCTGAGGAAATGCATAAGAAAAGGGTGAGATATAAAGCCCAGTAAGGGAGTACACATGTAATAACATGAGGAGTACAATACATGCTAGAAAATAGGCATATCAATAGAAAATAAAATAAACATGAACATAAAGTCATGATAAACCATGATAATCATAACCTGTAAATGTGGCAACAACACTTATCATGGAATTAGCATGAGCCAAGGATCGTTGCACATAGAGCATGAGTAAATACTAATTGCACATAAAGCTCGAGTAAACCCTAGTTTCAATTTAATTAGAATGATTCGACACTCATTGCACATGAAGTATCATGATACTATACTTTAAGAAATGCATTGGAGGGATATAAGGGCGCACCCTTCTTAAACATTTCATTTCATGCATAAGTGTGCCACATGGATCATAAAACATGGATTCATAAAACACAATAATTTATTCCACGATAAAGGAATGTGGAATTCATACATGAAACTTTATAATCAATATGTAAATTTAAATAAAGGTAAATACCCTTGATGGAGAAATGGGCATGGTATTCACTACATGATTGCATTGGCTTAGAAAATCAGTGTGATTTCGGCGGCGTAACGGCGTGACATAAGAATTCATAAAAACGGTTGATGAGAGAGATAAGAGGGTTCCTCATTATATTTACATATAATGGACAGTAAGGAGGTCATATAGATACATGTACCAACAATTTTAATGGAATATAGATTCATGATACAAAAGTATTGTATGAATGTAAAAGAGGAGAGATAAGTTCTTTTCAGAATTTTGGCATAGTAACGGGTGTAAATGGGAGGAATTTAATTAGGGAAAAATGGGTCTCCCATAATTCAAACAATAATAGGGATGTATGGGGGAGGTGTGAAACCATACCCCAACATTCATAATTGAAATTAAATGGGAAAACCCACTTAAATAAAATTGGACAAAAATGAGAAAGGAAGAAAAAACCCTTACTTGGAAGTGTGCTTCCAAAGGCTTGAGAGAGGCTTCTTGGGTGCTTGGGGCACATTAGGAGTATTATAGATATATTAGGAATAGGTTGGATGAACTCCAATGGAATTGATTGAAGAGGAAGTGGGATCTTGGGTGGGATTATATAGGAAAGGTGAGGGAATTGTTTATTATTTAGGTTTGGGTCCCCTTACATTAAATTAATCCAAACCACAAACCATCCCATGGTTTTTTCCCATGGTTTCTTTGAAAAGGGAAGAAGAAAAAATATATTTTATAAGGCCAATATCCGAACTTCTTAAAATAATAAGGCTGTTTATGTGGAGGTGAGTCACACTCCTATGGAAATTAATTTAAAAAGACAAGGTGTTTAATAAGTCTTGAGGGGTCCATTAATGCTTTGAAAAGTAAGTCAAACAAAACGAAAATCAAATTATTTTAATGGTAAAACATATATTGGCCGAAAATAAAGCTTATATTATTTTATTACATCACTATTTGGTCATTATGATGTCATAAAACACATTATATAATTAAACGGTGTTTAATTTTTTCCCAAAAATTTAACTGTATTAGAAAATAATGAAAAATTCACCATTGGATAATTTCGACGTCCTGATTCCTGAAATAAAATTTATTTTATCTGAATAATTTTATAAATATATTAATTTTCACTTTAAAAATAAAATCCGACATTTATTGAAAAATCACGGGTTTTGACAGAAATGGCTTTCAAACCTTAATAAAAATTATAATAATCATTCAAAAAATTATAAGATCATTTATATTTAAAAAAAATTATTTGAATAATAATAATAATATTTTATTAAAATAATATTTAATTCAAAATTCCCTTTATTTTAAAAAATAGAGTTCTTTTTAAAATTATAACTCAGAACACTATTTTTACTTTAGAACTATTTACAATGTATCAAAAAAAAGACAAGGAGGTATATTCATTATTATATACAAAAATAATATACATGAACACAGTACTAGAGATTTGTTACATAACCTCTTAAAACAGCTGCATAAAACCTAAGGGTAATGTGTGTGATGGTGACAGACTCTTAGGGTGGCTCAGATAACATTTCTCGAGTGGTAATCTCTATCAACTTCCACTTTTCCCATAGACAGTCTCGTTGGAGCTTGACATGGTGAAGCTCAGCTTGGCATTGGGGAAGAGAAAATCCCTAGGATGCCACATCTTTTCCGAGCTCTGAAAACGGGCTTTGTGTGGGGCAATTCTACTGGATGAGGCCATCACTTCCTTTGTCTGAGTAAATTTGTATTTGTAAAAGCCCTATATTTATACTAATCATGTGATCACTGTTCAACAGCTATATTAGCAATGGTCAAAATTCTTAACATAAAACCAATGAAGTTGAAATTTTATATAAACATAAAGAGACATTTAATTAGATCAAGAGGGGTTTCCATTAATGAATCTTCGGGTCGTTACAGCATGCAAGTCACCTGCGCGACCACTGGGAGGCGCGCAAGTATACTTGCACGACCTTGGTTGAACATGCACAACCCATGTGAATTTGAATCATTGTTCATGCCTTTGTCAATTTTTGATGTTTCTTCAAAGGATGAATCACATTGGGTTCAAGGTATTTCCCTTTTCAATTCGTTAGACTCTGTGACGAAAAGGAGCGCAATCAAACATATATGTATATGAGAGTGTATTTAATTGTGTTATGTATTGAAGTTTATTCTTAATTGATTAAATAATTAAGTACGTTATGAATGGGTACCAACACCCCAAACACCAAGAGTACATATATTTATGATAACTTCACAAAAACATCATTGTGTATGACTATTACTCTTGTTATGTATTCTATAATGACAAACATCATGATGTACCACTAGATGTAATCTATGATACCACAATACAAATTTTATTCTTTAAAGGTACAAAGGTCAAAATGAATCATATGATTCATTTCATAACTACTTTATAGGATATATGTGACACATATGAATTTCAACAATGTTATAAATAATTGTTTTCATTGTTGAATCCTATAATATTTTATACCCTCAGTTGTATCTCCATATCATCCTTGATAATATTACACTATGTCATTTAGAACATGTTTAATCCCTCTTATGTTAATAAATAATTTATTCATAAATTCTATCCAACTTTTTAAAAGATAGATAACATCACCATATAATTATGGATAAGATTATTATATTTTACATTGTGATTAGAAATATATATATTTTCCCACAAATTATTTGTTTACATTATGAATAAATAATATAGATATCTATTAATATGGGCACTGAAGAAAATTTTAATGAATTCAATTAACATAAAATATATCACATTGAAATTATTTTCATAATAACATGTAAAAATGGACCATATATATATATATATTATATTTTCACTATTAACATGTTAATTCTAATTAAATTATCAACATTGAGAGGTATTCCACCCTAATATATAAAAAATGTAAACAAATATATAAAATCATATAAATATACATTATAATTATTAAACTAATGTCTTGCTAATCAATTCATTATTATATTGACCCAACATTATTCTTAAAACACCGTATTGTTTCACCAATTAGCGAAACATATGGTTGACTGAAATCGAATATAAAATAATATTTTATTTGATTTTTCAACTCTAAAAACCAATTGTAGGGTATTCTATAAGGGATAGATGTTATATTAAATCACCATATGGATGGTTTATAATTATATTTTCATTCATAAAAAACAATGGATGATTAGGGATGTGAATTGCGAAATATATATATTGAAAATTAAAATTAAAAAACTCTAAGAATAGTCAATCCAATACCAACATTATTTTAAATTTTTCTAGGTGATGAATACATATATTTTCAATTCTTATCATCGTATAAATATAATAAATCTCGTACTTATATTCTTGTGATGAAAATATTTTAACCATTGTTTTGTTCGCTAATAACATAACTTATTATCATTGAGATATAACTAGGTTTATGCCAGTTTTGTTACATATTATTCTCTGAAATAGATTATTATTATTATTGGTCAAATGGTGAAACATTATTTTTTTAAGTTGATATATTAATCACTAATTACTAGTTTAAAAGATCCAAAAATGTATGGTTCTTGTAGTTTTTATGGGACTGATAGCTGATTGTTTCTTCTATGGAGATGTAGGATACTCTATAAGATTTGGTTTATTTGGGATAACATGATATAACATGGTATGAGTAACCAAAAGCCTTTCCACACCCCCTCCCTTCATATTTGTTTTTTCATTATAAAATTCTTTTTAATTCCAATTTAATTCAATTTTCAATATGTTACATTAATTTTCATCCATTAATTTAAACATAATAGTTCATATTTATATTAATAATATCCAAAATGTTGGGTTTAATCAATAATATTAATGGAGCTGACACTATTTTCTTACAATACATGTAGCATTTGGGTAAATAAATAATGGATTGTCTTTTTCCATTAATTATACATAACATTATTCCTAAAATTAGTTGAAGCCTTATCTAATATAATTTATGATAACCCATAGATACTGTAACATATTTTGATAGAAATTTTCTTAATTATATATAAAACCCATGATAACATTACACATTCAAAACAAAAAGTAATTTTATATATGGAGATTAAGAAACATATTATCTAGTTTTTAAAATTAATATATATTTTTCTTTAAAATCATGAACATGAATCCTTTTTTAACATAAATATATATATATATAATCACAATAAAATACATAAACATATGAAATGGTGGGTCTTCATCCTAAATGATTATAGATGAATAAAAATAAAAATATGATATCTATGAATGGTCATAATTTATGACATGTGGTATTTTATATATTTGATCCATGGAGATATAAAAAAATAAAAATTAAAAAATAAACATAATATAAATATTTATATATAATGGTATAATGATCATGAAAAATAAAAAATTAAACATACAATGAGAAATTATGACATATTAGTCATATGTTATCACAAACAAATTCAAGGATATCCTATATTATAATCTCGATATCGTTAAATACGGTTAATTCAATTTTTTTTACATAAATAGATCATGAGGTGTGATTCATTACCCATTGTATTAGTGGGATGTATAATTTTTCTCCCACCACTTATTTAAAATACATCAATAAATATGTGTGAAAATGAAAAATAAAATATAATAATACATAAAACAATTCCTAACAGTTTATTAATAATATTATATAAATTATTTGAAAATTTCGTAAGAAATATATATCAACCATTAAAAGAGTGGATACCACTAGGAATTTATATCCCAAAAAGAAGCTGAAAAATAAGAAACATGAGAAGTATAACTTGATTATTTCTGGTTCAAAACCTTTTTTGTTATTATAAAATCATATTATTTTCGATCAATATATATATATATTCATATATAAATCTTTTATCAGTGTTTAATTTTCCAACAAGTTTTCAATGAAAATATTACCACATATAACCCCATATATTTTTTTGGTGTAATTTGTATCAGAAATAATTAATAGTTTATTAAAATAAGATATCACCTTATTATTTTACATTAGAAAAAACCAAAAACCCATCATTAACATGGATTTATACATCACACAACCATATAAATGTTTTTTTGTCTGAGTAAATGTTTGAGGATGAAGAAATAAAGATCATGGATAAATATACTACGAAAATCATCAATCTGGAGGTATATTCCACCATTTGGATTTTCCATTTTAATTAGGTTATATAATCAAAATATATTTATCATAATGCATCATTGTGACACGATTAATCAATTAAATATATGAAACACTATATCCATACATATTATGATAATTCCCCAACTCTGAGTCTCTTTGAAGGTTGTATATCAATTTTTAATGAATTACTCCAATTTCAATCCATTATAAGAGAAAATGGGTATTTTGAATAAAAATAAAATTTAACAAATTCATAAATTAATAAAATTCAAAATATATAAAAAAATTCTTCTATTTATGTTGATCTTTGTTTAACGATTTTACTTTTATTAACATACTCTCTATAATTAATTAAACATAACATTGATTGAAATAATGGAATCATAAACATAATATAAATATAGTATATATTATTTTACTCAAAAATGAAAAACAAATATATATTAGATCAAAAAACAATATCAATGAGGATTATTATCTTAGTATTATACTAACATATTTAATTTCATTCCACAAAAACATATATATATTATGTAAAAACATAGCATATTAAACTGTCCAAGAAATGTTATAGGAAAATAAATGATTTTATATTATAAAAAATGGTACGGTGTCCAAACAACAAATTAATGAAATACAATATGTATATATATAGTACCTAAATAAATTAGAGTCATGAATGAATATAATTAAATGCACATATGAAAAATAAGTATATAGAAAACATTTCCTTGATGTATGACATATTAGGGATCAATTACCTGAATAATCATAAGAAACCATATTAACATATTATCAGAATAACAATTTTCCAAAATCATTATCATAGGATTTCATTATAGTATTTCAAATAAAACATCCCAGACAAACATTTGATAGTGGAATTGGATCACTTTCCACATCATATAAAATAAGATCTCAGGATATAAAAGTATTTATCAAATTAACATGATTGATATATAATTTTAAATCCAAAAAAAAATATGTATATTTGTTTTAACCGTTAATAAAGATGATATTAATTCATTAATCTAAGTCATATCATAATTATCCTTCACAATATAGTAATAAGACCAAATTATGAAAATTAAATTCTTCTACATATTTATTGTGGATAATAAAAATTATATAAATCATGACAGGGATACATAATAAGAATAATAAGATATGTAAAAAACGTGGGGTGTAAATTGGTATTTACATTGATCTGAAATCATTTCTATGAAGGGGTGGAATTGGAAAATATTTAATAAACATATTTCATAATATTTATAAATTGAATTAATTCAAACATTAAAGGAATATAGATTATTTAAAAATAATTTTCATGAAATTAAAAGAGAATATTTCTATAAATAATATATTTTAGGTGAAAAATAATTAAAACATAAAAACGAATAAAGGCAATGAATATGATTACTTAACGAAAATAGATGATCTTGTAAGAAAATATAGATGAAATTTGTAAATATTTATTATAGTATACAAAATATCTATGCATAAAAAATTTAATTCATATATTGAATTGTATGAAGATATGAAATATATGGAATCCACTAGTTTTTATATAATAAATATCAACGGTGTGAGTGTAATTACAATATAAATGAAATAGATACAGAAAAGAAATATTTAGTCAAATGACTAATCTGATGAGGTGTTTTATATGATTTAAGATATGAATTAGACTAATTTAGTCCAAAAATAATTATAATTATATTTTTTAATTTATAATATTTTATAAAAAACTATTTTACACATTTATTTTATAAATTATTATTTTTAACCATTAATTAATTAAATAATTTTTTTTTTCAAATTTCAAATCAGTATTCAAATAGTTGTAGTTGCAATTTTTCAATTCTATTTTTTTTATTATGGTATCCAATATCATTCAATATTCATGGTTTATCTACTTATAGAATAATCAATATATAAGTGGCATATTATTAAAAAAATCTTTAATTGAAATATTTTTCATCAATAATTAATTTGAAAAATCCCTAATAATATCATAAAAAGGAAAATTATTTCAATTTAATGTATAATAATTTTATAGAAATAATTTTTAAAATCAATTAATAATTTGATTTAAAATAAATTTATAATCCATTAATTTTTTTTATTGAAATATGATTACAATGATTTGAAGGTTGTGAGAACAAAAAACAAGTCGAGGTGGGTGTATAATAAATTAAAATATTGTTTTGATAGTGGATCATTCACAATATATTCAATGAAAATATGACCCTGGAAAATGAATTTTTTCACCAAATATTGATTCATAATAAACATGGATCTATGGTAAGATCTTTTGATGAATAATATATAACTACATTATTTATGATTGGATGAAAATTATTCCTTATAATTGGATCTTTCTCTAATGAATATTTTGATGATCATATGAAAAGACTTATCAGATTAACTTCATTGTATTAGTTGGATCCATGTGTATATTCCACATAGTGGAAGTCCACATATGAACCATTGATATCCAGTATATATAATTTAGTATTAGTGTTCTACAACATGGAATAGGTTTTCTTTTATTACTCACCAGGATCAATTTATGATCCTTCATGTATGAATGGTGTCTTCACATTATTGAGAGTAGGTAGGAATAATTTCACATAGATGTCTACTATAAAGAAACTTCTCTATTCTTGATTAACCATATACAATATACATTACCAAAAATTAATAGAGATAGGTTTTTGGTTTAAAATTATTTATGATCATTCAATACCTTAACATATCTAACATTTTTTTATTAAAACCAATAACATATTATTATTATTATTATTATTATTATTCTTCCACTTTTATTGTGTGTGATATCCCAAGCAATAATATATATTATTTCATAGATTTCTAATAATATTATTAATGAGAGTCGATCATTTTCCACTGAATCTCTTGAGAATTTCTTAAAATCCGTAATGAATATATAAATAAATTATATAACACATTAAGAATATAATATAATATTCTATTCCAAAATAGTAAATTAATATTTTTGAAATATTCAAATAATTAAATGAAAAATTTATTTGTAAATACATTAATTTTTTGTATTATATATTGAATATAAGTGATAAAATATATTTTATTAATATTATCAATCTATCCTAATAAATATATTTATTGAAATACATAAATTAAATTAGAATTTTATTGTTATCTATAATCAATTAGTTTATGTGTTTCCCTATATTATTCAATATAATTTTTATTATGTATGATTTCATAAACCAAAATATTATTGTCTACAAATGGATTAACGATCATATGAAATAGTGTTTAGTGTTAGAGAAACGAAAGCCACATATGAATTATCTCTATAAAATAAAATCCTTTTTTAACGATATAAAATCAATTAGTTTACACATATATTTCACTAACATATATATTCTCAATACATAATTCATTGAATACCAACAATATGAATTCCATTACACCATAGACATAGAATTTATGATGCAATTAAATATTCATGATATTCACTTCCATAAATATGTAATGAAAATATCCCTCCTTGATATATCATTAATTGAACATAACTCTGGAATCACCCAACATGTCCAACCTGAACACAAAATGTGTCATGATGGTTTAAAAAAGTTCATCCAAAATGAGAGATAGTATTCATTAATAATTATCCTAATTTATAAATGTCAATAAAAATGCTCATAGAAAGGATTATCCATTAACACAAAGTGATTTAGAATTTGAACTACTGTATTTGTTCTAATAATCCCATTTCATAGTGTTTAATATGCATGAATATTTTAGGAAGATGCGTCTTCGAATTATGTGTACATGATCACTATAGTCTACTAACTTTGTTACATATCAAAATATGTTTTATAAACAATGAAAAAAATATGTATATTTTTAATGATTTTAACAGTTTTCAATTTATCTATAATAATCGATGACCATATCAATCTGTCATATACCGATGAACATTAGCACATTTATGTATAATAAAAATATATTTTATATGATATTTAAATTAATATTCATTATTTTTAATATAAATGTAGTCTATATTAGAAAGTATTGGGATATAACGAACCAAATAAAAGAAACTACCAATTTCACAAGAACCATTTGTTAATGGGTGGTTTTCCTCACATGTAAAAAATTATTTGACTATGTATGACTTCTTCATCTAGGCCTAACACATTTTAATCAATATCAATGCTTCTTCCACAAGTCAATAAAATTTAGCTTAGTACGAAGACATTAATAAATTAATAAAATCATTCATGTTGTCATAAATATAAATATCCAAAAAAATTCCTATATAAAAATTAGTACATCCTAAATAAGCACATATTGAACCTTTATCAAGATAATTAGATAAAAATTCCATCTAGAATATATCACAATTAGGACATGATGTCTTTAAAACAATTTTTAAGCTATATTAGAAACCACAATTTACAATAAATTATATATTTTTGATCCATTATTTTAAATTACTTCTTATTGCATATTACCATATCCATTTTTTTGATAGTAAATGAAACTAAACTATGTATAAACAAGAATTAAATTACAAATAACACAAGTATTTATAATTATAATGATTCTATAGCCTCGTTTAGAAATAATGTTCCATGTATCATCCTAATGTTATAAATACATGTCCAGGTAGTTATGTTAGATATTTTATGATATTTATGTTAGTTTTTAATAATATGAAAATACACGAGATGGGGTTGGGTAAAATGTGTTATTTTAAAAAACATGATATGATCAAATTTTATAGATTGTTATATAATATGAATATATATATAAATGTTTTCATTAATAATTTATAGCATTTTAAAAACATTTAAGTAGTGTGTAGATGTTTTGATAGAGGTTCGGATAATATGGATCACCTATTCCACTTCCCTAATATTCTCATTGAGATAATGGTGACCTTCACAAAATAGGTCATCTTATCACATGACCTCCACAAAAAATATTTTGAATTCGAAAACATTTAAAAATGACTTCAAAGGGCTATATGGTTCATTTATATAGAAATAAAATATCCAATGATTAGAAAAGAACCTAACACTCTACCATTGGTGAATATGTGATGTCGATATTATATGATATTTAAATTTAATGATTTTGTAGACAATAGAAAAATAACAACTACATAAAAAAATCCAAGAAGAAAATATTGTATCATGAATGTATCTAATATATTTATCTAAATAATATTAGTGATATTCATTATCATTAAATTGATATATACTTATGAATTATGTAACTCATGGTATTTAGTAATGATTTTTTTTCTTCATCTAGTCAAATTGGTCAGAAACAATGACCCAAAAATTCTGAGTATATGAATTTAAAACATTCAAATAAATTCATAACATCCATCAAAAAATTAAAATTTTTATTCTGTAGAATATGATAATCATCAGTGGTATTAAAAGAATGTATAAAATTATCTTTTACTCTTGAGATGCTATTTTGGATATCAATGAAAATATCATGAATTTAAGCATCATTGTTGACCTTGTCAGATGTATGAAAATCATAAAATATAATATTAAAAATTAATGGTTAAAAAACAATGTAGAACAGTTGAACTATATGCTTATTTATGAAACATAAGGATATTTATCAAATATTTCTTTCCTAATCCAAACACTTAAAACATTATTGGGAAGCCAGTTGATATGTTAAATCCAAACATCAGGGTTGGAAACCATATGTTGTGCATACAAAAAAAGAATGTGAGTTATATTTATAGAAAATTAAAATACACATAAAAAATTAAATAAAATATTGGACACATACATAAGAAAATTATCAAAAATCAAATCCTAAAAATCAAATTTTAATTTCATTAGTAATATAGTCAATTGTATTTGGAGAATAAAAAACAATAAGATTCATAGAGTAATGTTGATAACATTTATTCAAAATAATTTCCCTTATTTTATTGATGAAAATAACCATATAACAAACAGTTTTATTATACATATGAAGTTTGAACAAAAAATTAAATTGTGATGGAAACAGATAGAGCTGAAATTTTTGTTAAGATTTTTTTAATATATAGAAATTCAACATAATAAAATGTTTATGTTGACTAATATATAATGACATAATTAAAAGAATAATTATTTAAATTAATATATTAAATTTCATTTATTTTTCGTATTGAATATATTATAGTAAAAATGTTATTTCGTACCAATTATTCTTCCCTTTATTTGATAATAAAAAAACAGTCAGAAAATGGTATATAATAATGAAAAAGTAGCACAAAACTGTCAATAAATTATTCATTATGTTTATAAATATATGATTAATGATTAGTAAATTGAAATTGAATTATAATAAAAAAAATAAACAATATTATAACAATGAAATAAATTTCATAAAAAAAATTATAATAATTATAAGAAATTATTTTCTAAAAATTTTAAGAAAAAAATTTGACGAATAAGAAATTTATTGTTCATATTAGTGTATAAATGGAGATGAATCCTGAATATTCTAATATAAATCATTTTTATCTGCTATATTATCAATAAAAGTGCGATTAAATATATCCTTATATTGTTTTATTTAAATATTTATTTCAAATTCAATTTTCAAATTTCTATACAAATGGACCTTCAAAAACTCATGGAAATCTCTTAAAGACTATAAAAACATATCAAGAATATCACAAAACTTATTGAAATTGTTTTAACGTCAGTCTTATTATATTTTATCCACTCAACTAGATTATTCTGATTATCTACAAAAATGTTATGTTGAACACTATGACATTTTAGAATTTGAATTCAATAATTTATTAAAGGTATATCTACAATAATGTATTGAAAAAATTATTGAATATTATGATATATTTGATGTCTAGAAGTAGAATCCCTATCTTGAATTAATCTACATCGTATAGACTCAAATATATATCCTAGATAGTTATTAGGTTAGAATAATCTCATTTTGAAAGGAAATATTCCTTTTATACTATACAGATCAAACATTTAACATTAAAATCAATGGAAAAATATTTTTATAATAAAATTTTATTTAATGATTTTGAGATGAGCATGAACTATTTCCAAAATTTCTTATGTGAAATTGAAATCTTCAAATGAATCATATATTTTTAGTGTTTGCAATAAATTATTGTAAGGAATAATTCTATTGTTTTATAAAATTATATGTGAAAAAAATCTTTCAATTGTGAATTAAAAGTATCAAAATACCGTTCTTCTTTTATTAGGTAGTGTTGTCCTACTAAAAATAAATATAGGGATTTACCTTTATTCTTCTCACAATATAATGATGATAAATGGTCACGAACATAATTTCTCTAATAGAATTTTAATTGTATCATTTTTCAATGATTATCATATAGAATAAAATGTAAAAATTTAAATTAATTCAGTATTTTAATGAAATATTATTTTCACTTTATCACAATCATGATATTTCATTTCTCTATGATATTCTACACGAGCATCATGCTAAACTCTATTCCCAATTTTTTCTATCGAAGTCATCTTTACTCCTATAAGAATTATTTATTCTATATCTATAGCTTTATGTCTATATTCTGCAACTCCAAGTTCATCTACTTTTATAGGAATGTTTTAAATATATTTTATATTTTCTTCTCCAGAGGGTTCCTTTGAAGATTGATGAGCATATCCTGTAGCTGATGGGTCACTAACAGCACCTATGAGCACATTCATTCGACTTTAGCAACATCATTTTTTATTGATTTGTGAAATTTAACCAAATGAATACATATAGATCATGATGAATTCTCTTTACCATTCCACATATGAAAATATACTCCTCATACATGTTGGTTATTAGCACCATGTAGAATCCAATATCCTTTTTATGCTCCCCAAAATATATAATATTTAAGTAATGTTCCATGAAAAGGGACATTACTATGTTGAAATTTAATCATCATATGATTACCACAAATAATATGTTTTACTTAATTACAAAATAGAGATATAATCCTTCCATAAATGATAAAAATTGCCATTTTAGCTTCTTTTGTATTGTAATAATGCATGTAACTTATTATATAAGGACTGAAATATAACATTCTAACATTTAATATAAAAAATGATATATATATATATATAATGATAGTTTTCGATTACTATGATATTTTTGTATCTATTTTAAAGTGCATGTGTTTTACCAGTACGTTATAGTTTGCTTCAAGTACATTAACCAAAATCACCAATTCCTGGGTGTGTTAAAAAATACATAATATCCAAATATCATTTCTTTATGGTGAAAATATACAGATAATTAAAATTGAATAACGATTTATAGGAATAATGATGATTCATGGATATTACCAAGTAAGAAAATTGAAAATCCAAATTTTTGACCTATAAGGAAGAAATGTTCAATGTGTCTCAATAACTAAGTTGTTAATGTTTATAAAAAATCAATGTCTTCCATAAGAAAAAAATAATTATTTTAAAAATTTAAAATTAAACCTAATCAATGAAAACATAGTTATTTAATTAACATCAAATTCTTATTAAATATCCACTCAAAAAAACTACCATCCTTCGATGTATGTATTTTTTATCTCTATAATTGAGATGACACTTAGATTCAATTTAATAACATTCAAATATACTCTATGTAATTCATGATTTATAAAATATGAATTTATTATGTTGGGATTTTATGGATTAGAATAAAAATATAGATCTCTAAAAGACGGTATGAAATTATGTACAATAGAGGGAGAGTTTGTATTTTTTATGGTTATTGCTAATGTCAATTACATTTATCAAGGAATCAAGCTTAGAATAATCTTGATAGAATTTATTTTCAATAATATGAATATTCAAAAAAATATAAATGTATCCACAATTTGTTAAACTACAAATAACTAAAATGTAGTTGACAATAATGATTACGTAAATAATTAAATTGAAATAAAATAGATAATCGAAAAACAAATATTTAAAATTAGTTATTCTTGACACCATATTAATATTTATAAAATAATAAGATAGAATTTGTTTAGTGAAAATATCATTATTAGGATATTCAGTGCTATCTAATTGAAATTATATATTCATTTTTCTAAAATGATCTCTTATAAAACAATTCATTACATATATATTCTTATTTCTTGAGTAAATTAAATGATTTCTAAAAATAGTTTTTGAACATTTAAATTTATATTAAATGATAATATTATAGGAATTGAGTACAAATTATTATATTGTGTGATTATTCCACAACACATCTGTACCAAAACTACATAAAGAGATATATTTTGCCTCACCCATTGATAACTAAAATGAATAATATTCCATACAAAACCATGAAACTATAGACATTCCTTTAAAGTTATTATACACTGACATAATATTCATATCTATCCCACATCCTCAAATTTCAGTATCAATTTATGTGGTTATATTAAAATAAATTTCTAATTAGTGATGTAATGAGTGAAAATTATTTCCTTTCAAATATATAAAAATTATTAAAAATGATGAATGAAGAAATTTTTTTGTAATTTATTAATATTTAGTAAAAAAAATTAAAAAACAAATTGTTTAGTATACTATAATTTATGTATATATTACATCCAATAATACATCAATATAAATTACTATAATCTAGGTTTCTAGCATAATACAAAACATTTATTATATTTAAACACATGAGAATTATAGTTGTTTTAATGTTCTCATCTAATTTTTTTTTCAATAAATCAATAATATTTAAAATTTTATTTAAATAATTATTACAATATATTTGATTTATTTTAAAACCATGAATGAAAATTATTTCTCACATGATACTCATTTCAAATTCTATTTCACAATATTTGGAAAATATAAAAAAGATTTTAATAGTTTAGAAACAATTATCATTATCCAAATAAATATTATAAAATAAAATATAAAAGTAGTTATTTTCAGCAAGATAATAGATTCTTATAATCAAATAAAAACCCAATTTAATTTAAAAATAACATATTCATTCCATGTTCTTAGATCTTGTTTAATCCCATAAATCACTATATGTATTTTGAAAACTAAGTCAGTTAGATGGGTATTTTCAAAACCTGTATGATCACATTATATAAATTTTCAATTAATATTCCATTTCAAAAAGATGATTTCACATCCATATGGTATATTCAAAATTTGATATTTTATTCAACAGTTAAAAAGATTTCAATAGAATCTTATACATATATATATGTGTGCGTGTGAAAATTTTTCATCATAATATATACCATCATACTAATAATTTCCATTAATTTAAAATATATATGAATTTCCTATAATTACCCCATGGTTATATTTATTATTTATCGAATCCAATTTTGCTCATATTACTAGATGATTGGACATAATGTCAACTATTTACCAATAATTTTTTCCTAAAATTGAATAATCTCTTATTTTATATATATTATCTAAATTCAAATTGTAATGCAGCATTAAATATTTTAATTGATAATTGAGATTCTAAGGGAGAGAATTCATCTAGATTTCCCAACCTTATTATTTTTCCAATATTGTGTATCTTAATTTACATTAATTGTTTGAATTTGATAATCCTTTGTGGTTCTTAGTTATCTTGGTAATAAATTTTTTAATATTCTTTTTCAATTTGTTAGGTACCAAACATAATTTCTACATTACCATGATTATTTGGGAAATAATCATTAAAAATTTCACGTCTTAATTTGTGGAAATATTTGTCAACATCAATCATTTCATTATTACTATGATTAGATAGATCATATTTCTAAAACATCAAATGAACATAATCACTAACTACATTTAATTTTATATTATAAATTCTATAACATTTCGAAGAAGAGTAATTTCAAAGAATTATTTATTCATTAGTCCTTGGATATAATTTAAAAATACTTTACATAGTATTCAGGATATTCACCTTTTATCCAAAAAATTTAATGTATCTAAACTTAGGATTTTGTTACTCTATAATTTATTTGGATTATTTTTTAGAAATGATCTATTCAAAACACTATACATTGTATGGAATGTGGGGTTAATATGTTGAACCCATAAATATATATTATGATTATATTCCATGAACGTAGTTCATGTGATTTCGTTAATTGCCTGATTTCTTAATTCTATAATATCCTTTTTTTGAGGTGTTATTGGAGGAGAGATGATAGGATTCATAATATGTTATGGAAAAATATAATGGAATTATGGATTTTTCAATTCATCCCAATGGAATCATATCAATAAAAATATTGAAAAAAATATCTTTAATTTGAATCAATTGTTCAAATGTTCCCAAAATAGTGAAACCATAAATTTAATGCTTTATATATTAAACATTTTTAAGTCTTATAAAATATTCATAAAAAATTGGAACTTTTGGGTAATCATAATACTCTTTATGGTCAAAAAATACATATCAACATGTAAAATTATTTAGGATGTAGAAACATTGGTTATTGAATTTAAGGGTGAAGTGTGTTTCTTGGTTATTTGGAATGTGTCACCAAATCTATCATTATCACTTTTAGGACCAATAAAATTATAAATTAATTATTTAATGATAATTTATTCAATATTAATAATTTTTTGTGTCCATGTGTCCCATAAAAAAACTCGTACTCATTTTACATTTTTAATTAAATAATTAATTTACCATTGATTCACATATGTAAGGAATATTGAAGTTAAAAATATTATCCATTATGGGTTTTATAGTATTAAGTAGTATATCATTAAAAATAAATTCCGTATTATTATAGAAATCATTATTTAATCCGCCATCATAGGGTTAACAGATAGTTAATGATATTGTTATTCAACCCTTGATCATTTAATACATTATTCATCATTATTGATTTTGGATATCAATCAATCCAACCCTATCTATTTTCCATTTTTAATTATCAGTAATTGTAACTTGAAATTAAACTAATGTTTCTAATGTAAAATATTAGAATAGTCTAAATTATTGTTTCTTGAAAAGCAACAGGAAAAATAACATTAGTGATCATTCCTTAAGAACTTATTCTTATAAAACATTTAAATAGAATCCTTTTTCAGTACCATAATTTTCATGGTTCTAATTGTGTCAATATGAAATGATATATTTAAACAAAATTTTCTAGTTATGTTAAACATTATCATATTAGATTTGAAAATATTTATAGATATAAGATGTTTATTTTTCAACAAATTTGTGTATTTCTTTAAAAAAATTATGAATTATGACAACTACATTAATAATAAAAAATATTTGACACTTGATATGAAGATTTTTAGAAATAGGTAAATAATAATTTGTATATAATTTTTACTTTGATTGATTTCATGAAATTTAATATATCACTTTTTCATGAGGTTTTTTATCATTATTATGATTTAGTGATTCTTATCCCTTAGTACGAATACTAGAATCACTTTTGGATTATTATAACTTATAGAACCATTTTATAATTATATTTTCATAAAACATTAATTTTTAGGTAGATATGATATATTTTTTTAAGACCATGTTTGTTAACATGAAATCAAATTAATTTAATCCCACATTATAAATAATTTTTAGTTATTTGTGCATATTTTATAAATATTCAATCTTTTTAAATAGCAATGAGAAGTAAAAATACAATTTTCTATATTAAAAATATTCAGAATCATACGTACAAATAAATTAATATTTTATAATTTATTCATATTTATCAATAAAACTAATATTTGTGATCAGATTGGTTGATTATTTTTCTGAATTAATTTTATAAGTCTTGTGTTTATTATTTAGAGATAGAGAAAGTATCATTCATAAATTTATATAATTATAATAACAATAATTTATACTCTAATACTTTTTTTATTTCATTTATATTTTTATGTCATCATTTTTATGTAATTTGTCATCAAATATGTTCCATTATATTTTATTCATATAATATTTTGTCTTTATGTTCTGGTTATTTATTCTCGATACTTCTAAATGGATATTTGATTATTTTTCTATCCTTATAACCATTTTTTAATATTCTTGAATTATGAGAAATTTAAAATCTAGAATACGAACATTATGAATCTATTTTCATTTCAGCATAATAGTTTTCTTTATTTTGAAATTTTTATAAGTAATATTAATATAATTATTCTCCAGTTTTAAATTCATATATATCCAACTTCAACTTTACTTTTTTATTCACACATCATTAGTATTCCATTCATCTGTTTTCTTTTTAAATCATAGAATAATGTTGATTTTCTGAATATATAAGTTATCACATTCCATTTACTGTTCAAGATTATTAAATCATTTTTTGTTTATTCATCTTGAACAACTTTTTCTGCAAAGGAAGAATCATTTCTGAAAATATCGATCATTATTCCATTCATCAATGAGATTATTTCCCCACCATACGTTATGAATATGTATAATTTCATCTTTGAATTGTTGTATCATAAAATGATTTCATTATCAAATTATTTATCAGAAAAATTGAAATCTTACACTAACTAATTTATATTTTTACATTAAGATACATTATTAAATTCATAAAGAACAAATCCATATTTAGTTTAATTCTTGGTTCATGACCTAGCATTACACTCATATTTGTGTAAAGCGTCGCATTTTTTGGTTTTTTATGGATCTCTAATTTTTTTACCATATTCATGTAAACATTGAATCCATTATTACTTGAGTAGATGGTCATATGTTAATTCAATTATCCATTGTTATTTTTGTTTATATAGGGTTCATATATCATAGAAATTCATTCTTTATGTATTGAAATCTACATCTATATTAGTATAGAACTTCTCATTTATTTTTATAGATTCTACAAAAATTATTAATAAATTACACCCCTAATAACAATTGGAATCATAGTAAAAATATACAAAATAGTGGAATGAATTTAATTCTATAACAAGATTTAAATTTTTTCCCTATTCTTATAATATGAACATATAAAATGATCACTTCAATATGAATGTTATGAAGAAGAATGAGAGAGATGAAGAACTCAAAAATTTTTATAGTCATTATTTGGATAACAATCGCATAATCCACTCTACCAATCCTCTTTAAGAATTATTGTACATTCCCTATAAATTTTTCCACAAATAAATAGTCCTCTACAACTGAGTGTATGTTGTAGAAACATTTACATTGTGGCATTAGCATGGGATTATTGTTTTTTATATGGATCAAAAAAATCAAAATCATAGACTAAAAAGATAAAATTATACTGTGACAGTGTACAAGCCACCGATACTCTATGAAATCAATATTAATTCATTTAGTTGTGAAAACATTAATATCATGGATATAAAAAAAATGAAATATAATTTATCATCTTCTTCAATGATAAAAATCTTCCATGAGGAACATCTTCAAATAGATAATGGTTTCAATTATTTTTAAGAAAAACAATAACTAAACAATTGTAAAAACGTTATTAGGACAACAGTTAAACCACACAAGATCATAGCATGTATGTCTCTAATGTTTATTAGTTATGAATAATAGAGCGATATGTTCTATTCAAAAGAATTTATTCACTTGAATTATAAAAGTAGTTGTATTTATTAATAAAAACTTGATTTTCATTCATTAAAATATATTTCTAAATATATCTTTAAAATCATGAGTATTTTAAATTCATATGTTTGAAGAATGTTATAAATTTAAATATAAAAAGGTAAAATTTAATAAATTGAACATGCTACCATAAATTGATATTTAAATAACATTAAAATTTTATTTAATTTTGCTGAGATAGATTAATAAATCCCAGAAAAATATATTGAATTTTAACTCAATATTTGAGCATTTCAAATATAGGGTTAATATTGAATGTTTGATTAAAAACATATATTTAACATCAATAATGTTATATTTTTGCACCGTATGTTTGATTAAAAAATATATGGTAAAATATCAAAAGTGTATTTTTAGATCCAAACATTTAAAATAGAATAGGTTAACTAATCTATATGATTACTCAAAATATTGTTTTTTAGAACCATATGTTTCCATTTCTATCATAGGGAGAGAACAATGTTTCCTTACTATATTAAAAAATATAGAAAGCGTTAGATAAAAACTATAACCAATAAAAAGGAATAACATGTCAAATATATATGTTAAAATAAATATAATGTAATTTCATTAGTATAATAAATAGGGTTATTTGTGAGCCTCAAAATCAACAAGACAAAAATAGTATTACTAAGATAATAAATAACCACCAACATATATTTTATGTATAATGAAATATTATTGGCTCTAAAAACACATATGTAATTCACAAAAAGAATCCAAACATGATATCAGATCATAGATCATTTCAAAGGATTTGATTTAAATGGTCAGAGAGACCAAATAGATTGACTGATATGAAGTTATGGTCGTTTGAAGTCTGATTGCTAAAAATTCTCATCCTAGAAGATTTTGGGACAATGTATGGTCTTGTGCACAAGAATAAAAATTTGGTGGGAACGAATGGATATTTTTCATGCATGAATGAAATATAGCATGAAAAAAAAATTCAGTGGACAATATGTATTGCAAATATTTTACATGTTCAACGATACTTCATATTCAACCATGTCCACCCTAAAAATGTCTATGTATAGGGTGTAAATGTTTTGAGATGCACACACAAGATCGATATTTGTGCAGAAGACTCTAATGCATCCAATAAAATGTAAAATGCACCTTTGCACAATGTACTCTATGTGTGGTGTACAAAATATCTCTTCTACAACTGAAATCTTAAGCGACATAACTCAAGGGTTCACATATAAATACAGGTGCACCCCCCCTCATCAAACACCCTAATGTTATTATGAAACAAATTATTGAATTTTATTTTTATATTTAGTAGATTTATTTGAATGAAATTTCAAGTTTAAAGAAACTCAAAGATTCCATTATTTTAATATTACCATTATAGCATAGCCCTTAGGATTATGGGAATCATTATGACCATATTATGATATTTTACTATGAATTCATTGGCCATAAATAATTTATTAAAAATATAAATCAATTTAAAATCTTTAATTTTAATTTAATTACAATTGGTAATATAATTAATGATATATATATATATATGTTATATGATAAATAAATTATGTTTTTTTATTCATCCAATAGATATTTTAATCAAATTCTTTCAATAAACGCTATTTATTTTATAAAAGTTTTTTTATAAAAAGTGTAATTATACACCTTTGAATGGAAAACCCCATTTCAATTAATATTTTGACACATTTATATTTTTTATATGAAAACATAAACATGTTATTTTAAATATGAATATAAAAATATAATTCGGTTTAATTTATTATATTTTCTTATAACAATCATGTTTTGAATAATAGTAATAAAACCTGAAATTTTAAGGGAAAACTACAATCTTCATCAAGATAATTTTTATGGTTAAATTATATTATTAAATGTTTTCAGATTATATGTAGAATATATTTTTAAGAGAAAATATAATATAAATAATTAACATTTATTTGACATTAAATTTTATGTAAAAACATTTTAATATTTTTTAATATTTTAGCTTTAAAAAAACTCTTTCCTCAATTTACACACTATGTTTATATTTAAATTAATAACTTAAACTTCTGTGTATTGAAATTTTTAAAAAATGGATTCTCTATTTCTAATATGTAGGTCAAATTTATATGAATATGCATCTTTTTTATTGGGCATTATGTATACTCACAATGGTAATTTTTTTTATTATCATGGTCAAAGGTAAATCATGTAATTAAAAGTAAAAACTATTATAAAATTATGGTAACATCCATAAAAATCTTATTGAATGACTAAATTCTATCCTTATAATTTATTTTCCAAAATTAATTAACTTAATCATCATATACCTATGAATATGGCCTGAATAAAATAAAAATTGATGAATGTGACAAAATGTCACACTCTCGTTTTTATGTGTATATTTATTTTAATATATATAGATAACTAAAATATAATATCGACTATATATACTATATAGAAGTTTAAAATAATTACCTATATCATAGAAATTTATTTATATTTTTTTGATATTGAATAATTACTATTAATGGTGATCCAATAGTGATGTCAAAATTATTGTGTTCATAGAATTATCAAAAAAATGGTTTAAAAATATTATAAGATATATTATATTAAATAATTAATGTTCTGTAATAATATTAATGGAAATTATGACTTTTTAGGCATGTATTGAAAATTTTGGATCAAATTTGTCTTTTGTGTCAATTTTCTTAAAATAAATAATTGAATAGCGTAAAAATTGATACTAGTGGTATATTAATAAACTAACATTTTATTAAAATATATAAACATAATTAATATATTTAAATATATAAATTAATAATTATAAGGTTTGAAATTTTCTAATATATCCATTTAAGATCAATTAACACCAAATAAGTAAATATTTTTAATTAATAATTATTTTAATGTTATTTCCATAGTTAAAATTCAATATAATAACTGAGTGTCAATTAAAATTACATGTTTTATATTAACAAAAAAATTTGACCCAAATTTATTAGTTTAAAATACTACAACCCTAGCTCATCATATATTTTATATTGGGAAATTTATTATTTATTTTTTGGTAGGGTTTGACATTATTATATATTATTAATTATGGTTTTTCCAGAAGATTCTATCACATCAATTATAAAAGGGATCATACTCCCTCACTAATTCACTTCATTGTGAGACTTCAATATCGACCATACCCTGAAATGTTTTCTTTTAAAAATTCCAATTTTAATTATATTGTTTTTGGTCATCTTCAAAACCCAACTCTAGTTCTCTGAGAAGATATTTGTGTGAAGCATGTCGAGGAGGAGGTAATCTCTTCTACTGATACTTTCAAAATTATTTCTTATTCAAAATACAATAAATTAGTTTTATAATTCAAAAGTAATAAAATAATTATCACTCATATACTTATATGTTTTTAAAAATATGAAACTACCAAATTTCAACTTCTAAACTTCCTTTGTAAAATGAAATCACCGCGTGTGCGTATGTACGGATTACCATCTCCACATTGTGTGGTAATATTTTTTCCCCACCAATTTACATTGATGGGTATAATGACATAATAATGACTATATATGATTATTATAACAGGATACTGATTATTAAATATCATATATCTTCCACTTCAATACAATTAAATAAATTGTGGAAAGATATCATCGCTCGTGCATACGTAGGACCTACCATCTCCTTGATGAGATATGATTCATTTTACATGATATTCAATTAACCATGATAATTTAAATGAATTGAATAAATAAATATGATATATATTATAATAATATTATTATATAAATTAATTAACTATTATATATGAAGTAGATCATGAACTTATCTGACAAATCTTGCATAAGAACACAAAGCAGTTAATATACGAATAACAGTTGATAATGAAAGGTTTCTGAATAAAATGGTGAAAATATAACAATATATGATATAAAAAATGATTATGAGTCTATAATAAGTCTCTAAAATTATTTAAATCATTATACAGGATGTTCGGATAGATATTAAGTATATCAGACCTACGATATGTATAATTTTAAAGTTTCATTTTTATCCATGATTGTTTATACATAGGTATTAATAGGGTATATTTATCATATACCTCCATTTTTCATAATTATATAATATAATTTCAATTATTCTACTATTTTTTATTGAAATTTTTCCCGTTGGTTAATTTTAATTAATCATTATGAATGAAATCTTTGGTCGTTATTCAATTTTAGGTACATTCATGCCTTTTCTGGAAAAGGTATGGGAATAAAATTTTTTAAAACATATACAGCATGAATGGAATATTATGGTATCCTGAAAAAAATTTTCCATGTTTTTTATTATACAATATTTTATGACCATTTTCAAATTAATTCATTTCATTTAAAATTAAGTGTAATTTTGAGAAAGGAAAACGTTTTTGAAAAATAAAGGATATTTTCATCAGGAATTAAGTTCAACTATTTTATGAATACTACATTCCAAAATGATGATAAAGGGTTATGTATCTATACATATTTTTCATTTATTTGATTTTGATTATAATAGAATCATTTTTATAAAATAAATATATTTTAAATTGATTATAATGGAATAATGTTTAAGAAACCCATTTTATTTCATGTGTTATGCTATGATGAATGATTTATATTTTGTAGAAAATGTAAGAATGATTTTATAATGAGATGGGTGGGTCCTATATACCCCCTAATGCATTTATTAAAAATTTATATATCTTAATATTGACATTAATATAATGACATGTTATTTATATTAAGAAATACATGGATGGAATGAGGACTGAACTTGGTTAATTATTATACTTTGGCTGCTCTGTTGGTCTTAGAGAGGATACTTGACTAATTTGAAATTATTTTATTTTCATATGTGTGTTTGCCATAAAAGTTCATTTAATATGTTATGACTATTGGGATTACATTTCACATTAATGATTTATCACATGAAATTATATTACGATCTTTAATATACAATATAATTTTTTCAAATGTTATATTCATATAATTATGAGATGATTTATATTTCTCTTGTTTACACATTCTGGGAATTTTAGCACACCATTCCATATGTTTATTTCTCCCATGTCACAAAAGAAGGGTATTATTTTTGATATGTCAAAATGGATTCTTGTTACGATGAAATAAGAGGGAGATGATGTTGATATTTTATAAACTAGTTGTTTTTGTTTCCTTGTTTATAGAAACAATAAACAAATATGGTCATGGGGTAATTTTTATTATGATATTTAACAAATATACACCAGTGTTTATGTAATATAATTATGTAACGTATCGGCCTCTATATTTGGTATTAGATTAATGGTATAGTAACCTCTGGATACTAGGATGAGATATGATTATTATGTACCCTATGTATATTTCTATGAATAGGTTACAATCCAATCCTACTCTTTTTATAGATGTTCCCAAATAACATTGGATAAGATCTAATCTGTCCTAAATTTAAATTTTATTCTTGAAATATGTGGTTTTCCCATTATGATTATTGCTTCTCATATAGAGATTCTTGGTCTTAGTCAATGGCTTGAACATAAAGTAACCATGTTAATGCTGAATATGATGGGAAATGATATGATTGTACCACTAAGCAACCAAATGTTATGTGAGATGGAATGAAATTTTTTTATCCATTCTCACGCATATTTCTCAATATATAAATCCCATCGAACATCTAAATAATAATATAAGGAGAAACAATCTGTTGAATCCTTCATGAGGCAGTGCCTACCTGAATTCAGTCAGTCTTCTGATCCATTAGTGGTTGAACAATGGATATGTAACACTAAAGAGATATATTCTATCCAACAATGTTATGAACATGATAAATTAATTTTAGTATTATATTTTTTGGATGGTTAATTTGATCAATGGTTGAATCCTATCAAGAATAAAAGGGAATGAGATGAAATCGAGTCAATGGAATGAGACGAGTTCAAGAACATATTTTTCCAAAAGTTCCTTCCTGGTATTCTTCGAACAAAGACACAGAAATAATTCCATGAACACTTGAAAGAATAATATGAATACATTGGTACATAAAAAATATATTATATGATATTCACGGTTCATTTCTAGAATTATTATCCAACCTGAGTGTAAAATTGATTGATTCACTAGTGGATCAAAACCATGACTCTAAAGGGTATTAGCAATAAGTTACTTGAATAGACATGATTAAATTCTTCAATGTGATCATAAGGAAGTTATCGAGATTGGAGTAACCCATATGTCATATGGTTTTGATATGAATAAATAATTGAAATTCAAAGAAAAATCTAAAACCACACTAAAATGAAAATAAGTTTTCCCTTATTCTCAATGTTTGGAATGAAACATGGAGGTAATTGTCATAATGTGACAAGTAAATGTTTTAACTGTGGAAAATAAAGTCATTGGGTATTTTAATAACAATTTTATGGGAAAAATATGCCTATTGATGCAAAAATGAATATACTACACATAATTACCCTCCAATACTTCAATGGTATATGTGGAAGGAAATAAAAAATTATTTCGATCAATGCATTTATCCCAGAGTTATTTAATATAATTTATGTCACCAAACTCGTATGGATAATGACAAATGAATGTCAGATGAAATCACTATCAACAACATGTATTACAATAATGAATTTGTGAAAGGTACACTTACCATCCACTTTAATATAGAAATGTTTTTATTTGATTCTAAATCAACCCAGTCATTATTTCTAAAGAAGTTTCTAATGGAATCATCATATTTCTTCTATAATTAAATATTGATTTAGCTTTTGAAACTCATAATTGAATAACGATAACATCAAAAGTTTATAAATATTCTCTAATTGATGTTTGTGAGATTTTTCTTTCTGAAAATAATTTGATCATTCAGATAATGGAATTTGATGTGATTCAAGCCATTGATTGGAATTCTGTATATGGAAGAAATATCAATTGCCAAGGAAGGTAAGTCACATTTCATATTATAGATCAACCTATGATAATCTATTGATGAAAAGATAAATATAACCTTCTAGTATAAATTTTTCCATCATATGGGTCTTCATTCCTATAAATGAAATTTATTTATCTCAAATGGATGAGGATAAACTAATGATTAAGATTACACACATTTTAAGGGAGTTTGATGATTCCATTTTGAGGAATTTGTAGGTCATCGACCGAATCGTAAAGTTGTGTTCCCAATAGAACTAATATGGGGTGTTATCCCTATTTCAATGACACCATATAGAATTTGTCTAATGGTGTTGTAGTAATTGGGGAAGAAACTCCAAGAGAATCATGATAAGGGATTAATATTCACTAATTCATCACCATGGAGAGAACATGTTCTATTTTTTAAAAATCATAATTGATAAATGTTAGTCTGAATTTATTATCGAGACCATAACAAGATCACTATCAGCCAAAATTATCATATTCCCCACATTGATGACTTATTTTACCTACAACGTGGAGCTCAATACATTTCCAATATTTATATATGTTCCCAATATCATCAATTGAGGATAAAAAGTAAAGAGATAACAAATACAACATTTAGTGTAAGGAATGTAAACAATTAATTTATAGTGATTCCTTTTGGTCTTACTAATTCCACTACTATTGTAAAGGATCTAATAAATATTTTCATTAGAGACTATCATGATTAGTTGATTGTAATATTTATAAAAAAATATTATTTTCTATTCCAAGGGAAAATAAGAACATGAAGACCACTTGAGAATGTTATAGAATACCCTGCGAAAGGTGATGATTTATTCCAAATTTATCTATTTGGAGTTTTGGATTCATAAATATTCATTTTTTGGTCACATAATCTAATTAAAAGGAATTTCTATGGATCCATAAAAATAATTGTTATAGAAGGATGTACTAGAACAACAATGGTAATTGAGATCATATATTATCCTATATTGGATGAAAATTATTGATGTTTGGTGAATGAGTTCTCATGATTATCAAATCCACTCATCATGTTTACTTGGAAAAGAGTTATGTTTGTTTGGATGGAGGAACTTGAAAGGAATTTAAAATAACTAAAAAAATGGCAGTCAATGCACCTGTAACACACTTCCTTGTAGTGGAAAATGTTTTAATATATAATATTAAGCATCCAATATTGTTCTAGGTTTTGTTCTCATGCAAAATGTTGTGGTGATAAAATATTCTGCAAAGTAGTTGAAAATCAATGGGAAATATATACGCAACTAATTATTTGGAGTTATAAGTTGTAATCATTACATTAAATATATTAAGGAATTTTATTTATGGTGAATGGTGTGATATTTATACTGATCATAAATAATTAATAAATACTAATACTAAAAATGAGTTGAATATGTGTCGAATAAGATGGTTGGTGTTGATTAATGATAAATAATTCCCAATACATAACCAATATGTGTATGCGAAAATGGATGAAAATGATTTGTGTCTAAAATACCATGGTATCTTATAAAATATAGGGATCGAAAAAGATACAATATTTATTGATTTGGAAAGGATGGATATGGGAATTTTAATGTAAAGGGAGAAATCATATCTTTCTCAAATTAATTTTCAACCGTCAATACAAGTGAAGATTAGGGAGGTGCATAAGAATGATATAGAGATACAAAACAAGGTGTGTAATTTTACTCAATTCAACCTATATTTTTATGAAATAATATGATTCACGAACCATATTTTTACCCCTCCCATACTATAATTAATGACAGAGTTATTAGATGGGGCTCATAGTTCATCGTTCTCTACTAGCCTTGGATGTGAAAACAATTACATGGACTTGAAAGAGTAATTATGGTGGGATAGAATGAAAATAGATTTCACTGAATATATCTCTTGATTCTTGGGTTTTCATCAAGTAAAGGATGAGAGACAAAAGTCTATGGGAATGTTACAAACATTACCCATAACAGAATGAAAATAGGAAAACAACCCTATAGATATTGTCAATGGACTTCCTTGAACATCCACAAGAAATAATACTACATGGGATATAGTTCATCATCATAGGATGTTGGCACACTATATTGATATAGTAGGGGATATCATTATTGGTCACCTTTCTAGGAAATATGTCATGGTAGTGGTAAGATTACATGGATTTCCACAGTACAAAATATCTAATCTGGATCTGAGGACTACCTTGAGGTTCTGGGAAATAATTCAATATGATCTTTATAGAGAGTTATGTTTTATCACTACATATCATCCTCAGTCAGATAGTCATTCTCGGAGAACAACTAAAACTATGGAAGACATGTTTAGAACATGATCTATGTATCTTAATGGTGGTTGGGATCAACAACTACCATTAGTGGAATTTTCATAGAATAATAGCATTCACTCGATTATTCATATGGCTCCTTATGAATCCATTTATGAATGAAAGTGCATAACTCTATCATATGATAATGTAGTTAGAGAGATAAACATATTAGAACATGATCTTATTGATAAAATGGAAAAATGGTTAGATCTATTCAACAACACAACACAACACCTTAAAGTCGACAAACAATTTATGCATAAATTGATTAAATGAACTAGATTTTGAAGTTGGTGATAAGTAGTTCTTATGAATAACTCCTTGGAGATGAGTAATTAGATTTTGAATTTAGGGAATGTGGAGCCCTATGTATATCGGTCCTTTTGAAATTTTGGATTGTGTTGGGAAGGTAGCTTAATGATTAGTTCTTCCACCAAATATATATCAAATTCATGATGTTTTCCTTGTATCTCTCATAGTAAATTACAAAATCTATACTTCATTTGTACTAGGCTCAGTAGTCATAACATTGGTGAAAAATAATTCTTATAAATAACAATTGATAGAAATTCTAGATTGTATTGAAACAATTCTACGAAACAAGACCACTGATTTGGTAATGTTTTTTTGGAGGATCCATCCATTTGAAGAATCAACATTTGAACATGAGGGTATGATTATGGATATGTACCCTTAACAGTTTGTTTCTTGGGGAAAACTTTCTAGGGAAAAATTTAGTTTAATTGGGGTATAATGTGACACTAATATGTTATTATGAAATATTTTATTTATATAATTTTTTATTATTTTGTAACATTATTTGCACACAATAGTGAGTTTAAACAATCATAAAAACACCATTATAATAAAATTACTATTATATCATATCTTTTAGGTAATTGGAAATATTTATAACTAAATTAGAAAAAATCATTGTGAAATTATTGGCAATCAATTTTTTTTTGAAAAATAGAAATAAAATTGTATATATTTTTAGATTCTATTACTATTTGTTTTGAGTGTAATGAGATATATATGTTAAATATATAATGAAATAATATATTTATTCATTCATTTGATATTTTAATCATAGTGTGTGAATAAATGATATTTGTTGATAAAAACAACATTTTTTAGAAAAGGTTAATCATATGCATTTGAATTGAAAACCCCTTAAAAATTAATATTATCACATATTAATAATTTTTATATGAATACATAAGTATGTTATTTTATATTGGGATATAATAATTTACTTTTTTTGAATTTAACATATTTCATTATAACATTTAAATATTGATGAATAATAAAAACCCACTAATATTAAATGAAAAACATATTTCTAAGAGATAATTTATAAGGATAATTATATTATTGAATTGTTTTAAAGTATATATAGAATATATTATTATCATTAAGGACAATTTTTTAAATTATAATTTATTTTATATTATATTCATATTTAAATACATTAAAATCATTTCAAATGTTTTATCATTTAAAAAAACATTCTCTTATATCCACAACTTGAATAAATTTAAATTAACAACTCCAACATTTGTGTTTTATATTTTGATAATAATGATTCCATATTTGGAATTACTTGTTCTGACATTTTTTAATTGGCTATTTTCATTTTTGGGAAATATGAATAGTAATATTTGTAATTATTTTTAATACCATTGTTAATGGAAAATTGGGTAATTAAAATTACAAAAAATATTTTAAAATTATCATCACATATTTAAAAATACTATTTATTACTAAATTCAAAAATTATAATTTATGATTCGAAATTTAATTACAAAATGGACACTTACCAAAGAAATATGACATGAAAATAATAAAAACTAGAGAAATTTACAAATTGTCACAGTCTCATTTTATATAAGTATATTATGTTTAATATATGGATAACAAAAATATAATAAAAACTATATGAAGTCTATGTAAATATATAATGATTACCTACATCATATAAATTTATTTATAACTTTTATATTTTAAATAATTACCATAAATAATGACACAATAGTGATGTAGAAAATATTTTATGTATAGAAATATCAAAAATGGATTTATCATATTAACTAATTATAGTGATAAAAAAATATAAACCTAATTAAGACATGTTTGGTGTGTATTTAATATTTTTGTTCGAGTATACCTTTGGTGTGGATGTTTTTTGTCGTCAAATAAATGAATAATGAAAAATTGTGACTATATTTATATTATAAAAATAACCTTTTTCTTAAATTATTTAAAAAATAATAAATTACAATTGTAAGGTCTATAATTTTATATAATAATAATGAATCATCAAATAAAATAATATTTGTAGATGTTTAATAAAATTAAATATTTAGAATGTTATTACTACAATTAAAATTAAATTGAATAACAATGTGTCGATTAAAAAATCATGGTTTAAATTGACAAAATAATATGTAGAAAAGTTATAGGTTGATGTGATTAAAACCTTATATCATTTAATCTTATAATTTTTGACATTTTTTGGTTTTGGGTTGTGTTTGTTTTTATTATAAATTATTTTTTATGTAGTTTCCAAAAGTGCCCCTCACCCCAATTATAAATGAGAACCTCCTCCCTCCCCACATCCCATAACATGGGCCTTCAAGATCAGGTATCCCATTCCATTGAATTCTTATCAACTTCCCAATTTTCATTCTTTATCTTCTATTCATCCTCAAAGATCGTCTCTAGTTATGTAAGAAGAGATTCAGATGAAGCACGCCGACGAGGAGGTAATCTCATCTACTAATTCATTAAAACATCATTCCAATTTTAATTCCTCTTCATTAGTTTTTTTATTATAAAGTAATAACACCAGGGTCAATCATATACAGATAAGTTTTTATAAATATGAAATGACAATATTTGACCTATATTCATCCTATGAAAAATGAATATATGTGCTTGGGTACGCATGATGTACCGTCTCAATGCTGTGGTGTAATCTCTATTTCACCACAACCATACTTGGATGGGTTTAATGAAGGAAATAATAACATTATATTATTATTATATAATTATTATAATTATATAATATTATACTCCATCCACTTCAATACCTTTCAACAATTTTGGGAATGATATCATTACTCGTGTATATATACTGCCTACCATCATCATGATGCGATGTGATTCATTATACATGATATTAATTAAACCATTAATATATAAATGAATTGAGTGAATAAATATTATATATATTATACTAATAAAATTACATAAATTATTTAAATAAAATCTGATAAATTAAATAGAAACTTATATGACAAATCTTATTTAAGAAAAGAATGTGGTTAATATCAAAATAACGACTGAAATGGATATGTTACTAACAAATGGATGATAATATAATGACATATGATATCATAATAATAATTATTATTCTGTAATAAGTCAATAACATTATTTAAATCATTATATAGAAGTTTTAGATATAGATGAAGGATATCAGACCTATGGTAAGGGATAATTATACTATCTCATTTTAATCCAATATTGTTTATACATAAATATATAGTGTGGTATATTTATCACCCATTCCCATTTTTCCTTATTAAGTAATATTATTTCCATTTTATTAACAATTATGAAATGTTATTTTTACCCTATAGTGATTTTTTATTAAATAGTATGAAAGGTATCTTTTGTCATTATTCAATTTGATGTACTTTATTGACATTTCTAGGAAAAGTATGAGTTGATTGTTTTTAAGGCATATAAAAAATGAATTGAAATTTATGGATTCATAACTAAAAATTACCATGAGGATTCCTACACAATATTTCATAATTATTTTCAACTAAATTCATTTCTTATGAACATAGATGGAATTTTGATAAATTAAAACGTTTTTGAAAAATAATTTGTTTTTCTTCAAAAATGAAGTTCACTTGTTTTAACAAAATTATTTTCCTTCTATGATGTCACATGTTTATATTTCCATCCCTATTGTTAAAATGATTTAATTATGTTAATTATGGAATTATGTTTTTGAAATCCATTTATTTTTAATGGATTATTATGGATTGATGCTTTAGAATCCCATTTTATTTCATGGGATATGCTATGCTAAATGATTTCTGTTTTTGTGGTACATGTAAGAATGGTTTCATTATGAGATGGTTTGGACCAATATCTCCATCAAATTTATTGGGTAAATATTTATATATCATTAGTTAGACATAACTAGAATTAAATGTAAATCTTGTTCAGTAATATAGGGCCGGATGAGGAGTGAACTCGGTTCAGTAATAGACATTGTATACTATGATGTTCATGGAGAGAAGCCTCAAATAATATAAAATGATTATCTACACACTTCTATGTATCCCAAAAATTTTCATGTCTTATGTTATGAAAATTGGGATCACATTGAACATTTATGATTTATCCGATGAAAAGATATTTTGACCATTTATATGCAAGATACAATTTTCATATGTTATGTTTATATGATTATGATATGACGTATATTTTCTTTGTTTACATGTATAGAGGAATTGAGATCTCAATTTCATATGATCCTTTTCCTTAGGTCATTAATAATGGTATTATGTAAGATATGTAACAATAGAATCTAGTTATAACGAAATAAGAGGGATATAAATAGGATATATTATGAACCAGATATTTTTTTTTCCTATTTTTAAGAGACATTAATCTTTTGTGGTCTAGGTGTGGGTTTTATGTTATGTTATAGATATTCGTCAGTGTTGAAGTAATATCTATAGGTAAAGTAGGGGTCATTATACCTCCCCTTAAGGTGAGTCACTAGAGGACACTCGCTGCTCTACTGAGCGTAGGATCACCTCTTGTGCAATTTCATTGATGAATGGAACCCTCAATGTGAGATCATGCGTGACAGGTCCCATTTGGGTCACCTTCAGTGGGACCACATTTGATTGATCCTCATATGATATCATTTCATCCATTGTAATGTGTCTGAACGATCTCTTATTACATTCAAGATTCCCATATTTTGCACAAGACATCCAATCTTGCGTGCCAAAAATCCAATTTTACATACCATATTTACATGTTTCAAATCCTGCATGCTATAGTGCCAATGTGCCCCTCATGTGCACACATGTGCCCCATAGCCCTATCATTCTAACATATCATCATGTGCATCACCCATATTATGGGAATACAAAGGAACAAAAGGGCCAGTCATATGTGTCCCAAAATGGGGTCCCATTACCCTTCCTGCTTCTTTGCCTAAGTTCCCACTTTGGATTGTGCAAGTTAAGTTGTGGAATTTTTTCCTCATTCACTTCTGGTATGCATTATCAAGCCACGTGAACTCCCATTAGATCCTCATTCTTCTTTATGTGTCCAAAACAGATGAAGTTAATATATATTTCGTCATTATATGTCACATTAAACGGTAGTGTTTTTATTGCATGATGTTAAATTCTGCATTTTTGTTCTGCCATAAGACCATAATATGTTGAAATATCTTCCTAGAAACATAAAAAATAACCTCATTGTGGTGTTCTCTCTTGAGAGAAAACCATGTTAAGCATCTATCAACCAATGATCTATATTCCAAGCCATATATCTGGATTCTTTCCTAAGGTGATTCCTAAATTCTCCATCCTAGATTTGTTTCACAAAAATCACACACCCACACTAAATATAAAACAAGATCCATCATGTGACACTAACTTCGGTTCATTCGACAGACCTGCACGATAGTATTGACCATGGAATTGGAATCCTACCATGCCACTTTCAAGAAAAACTTATGGATTGATTCTCATCTTTATATGATATATAGGAATGTACGAAACGTTCATCTATGGGTCCTTCACCAGGTTCATCAATCTATTATTCCCCTTTTTCATTGAACATTTCATCCTCTATTATACCACATCAACATGCTCATATGCCATATGTTTTAGGAATTTTATTTAGGGTTATGCATTGACTGGCTCACATATGTTTCCATGCTTTATGTGTCCCTTATTTTGGGTTTCAATCCCCTTTCACCTATTAAATGACCCCCTAGAGATTTGGTTTCTTGTCCTTGAGCCTTGCATACCATTTTGGGCCAACATCCATGAGTATTTAGAAAGAAATTTTGTGACAGGTTCCTTATTATGCTTACAGATAGTCGGCAACCCTCTAGTGTTAGTTCCAATTTAATGCATCACGATATGAATGTTGTGATTTTTATATGGTCAACAACTATCCTATATCATTTCATCATCCCCATTAAGACCCAAATATTTGTCTCATGATTCACATCCATTTCCACTCCATCATATTACGGAGTAACTTCAATACGTTTGGTGTTATCCCTATGGGCATGTTTTCACACTGGGGGAATGAACCAGTATCAGGGGATCACCTTGAGCTTTGAATCTTCATCCCCAACCATGTGCATTAATGCACTATAATGATCTTCTCCACCCTTTTCCCCCCATAGATGATGAATCATTTTGAATTTGGTATTCTGGTATGGGTTATTCCAACATGGATGGCCCACACATAATCTGTGGTCCAATTTCTATGACTAAAAACTAAGATCCCTTATGTCCTTATCGTTTGATGGTAAACTAATTTTTATACACCCAAGTTGTGTGACTATAATACATTTCTCCTTTTTTTATTTACCTCCCACCGCACCAACATCATGAACTACACGTGTTTTGATTCACATCCTTATCAGAAATGTAGTCACGTCCATAATTTTGTTAGTGGTCCAGTCGCATTATCATGAACCAACTTGTGAATCATCGGTCTATATTTCCTTGTATGTATGTGGCATGGTGTGGAAATAAGTTTTCATTCACTTTGGGTTTTATGTAACAATTCGACATACCTCTCTCAAGAGTTATCTATTTTTCTATCATTTTCACATGAAAATAAAATGAATGGGCATGTCCCATGCTCATCAATTTTAATTGGGAACCTTATACTAAGAACTCTATGACTTTAAACTACTGTTCTTACCGTCAATGTTCAGACAATGATAAACTTCATAAAAATTATGATATTCCTCTTTAAAAGTGATAACTTCTTACTTTTTTTATAAATTTCATACCACCACTATGAACTATGTGTGTATTGATCATGATACTTATGGGATACGTAATGACTCCCATACTTCCTATATGTGGTCAAGTTATAACAAATTTCTTCTACCTGGCTCCCCCAATCCTGTGTTCTCACAGATGTATGTGGTGTGGCACATACTTCTTCGTTCATCTTTCATGTCAGATTTATAATAATAGATCCATGTACATCAATTGAAATATACATTCCTTACGTTCATCCAGATTGATTCTTAAACATCATGGGTGGTGTTTAGATTATGCACAATCCTACATTTGGGGTTTTCATTATGTTACGTATTTTAAGGGACCCCATAAAGGATTGTATTCTAGGCCATAGTGCTCTCCTACTGACCTAGGCCGATTCATCGAAGGATTTCAATTGTCAATTTGATGCATATCTCCTTTCTGGAATATGGTTATTGATCCACCATATTTTTTGTTCCTATTCTAGGGTAATGTGAAATAGATGTAGTGTTTTGAACATGGTCAACATTTATCCTTCATTGTCTCACCACTCCAATTGTGTCCTATATATAATGTTATGAATCACATGAATAATAAACCTTTATATTTTATTGACCCTATACATGCTTGGTTTTGTAAATCCTCATATTCACATGTGTCGAGTAGGAATGTTGGTCAATCTATGATTTTCCCCATTTGACATTTCAATTTATTTGATTCACACTCTCATTAGATGTGGCAGAATATACAACACTCATTATTTCCTTCATCAAGAAATAATCACACAGGATTAGGTGTTGTGGTCGGGAAATACCCTTATATGAGATGGTGTAACCAATTGGTCATGGCCTACGACCATAAACTGTTACACTATCATCCTCACAAGCAAGATTTAAAATTTTCAGAATATAAAAGAAAATGTTAGGATGCATTCTATCCATTGCATGATAAATAGAGATATTCGAGAATCTGATTCTTGGTTCCATCCAACTAAATGGTAAACTCCCCATCTTGGCCTTCCCATCCTTGACATCCATTTCAAGAATGTGTGATGTGGTGTAGATATATCTAGTCCTCAATTATGATGGGTTGTGAATGACACCAAAATTTTATTTTTTATTGTACCCATGTCCTCAACACAAGAATTCAAACAGCATGCCTTCCATGAACATGTTCAAGAATCCCCAAAAAAATTATGAGTTGCGTTAGATTCCTCTCTAGAGAGGACTTACCCCACCAGTGTTTCTCCCTAACTATGGTATGCTAAAGAACTATGTTTGTATTGATTCTCATCATTATGAGATATTTAGTGATGCCCATGAATTTGGACTCTGTCCAAGCCCCATGACCATTCATATTCCTGGTTCATTTCCCAGATTCATGGTTCGGTCTCTATGACTATAAACTAGGGGTTCCCATTCCATGTAACATGACGTTAAACTATTAGTCATGGATTGTGCAGTACATCCCTAAACAATGTGCAACATCCTGATCATATGATGTTAAACTATTCCATTTGTTTTCCTCATCCTTTGACACTAGAATTCATCCTTTCCATCCCTATTTACACCACATAAAACTGTACAACATCCTTGTTCCTCACAATAGAGGTCCCCCCCAAAAGTATGTATGATATCAATTTTGAATGATATGCAAACACAATTCATTTTATTCATTATGGAATAATAATAAGAGTGTTATAGTCCATTAGAAAAACCTGTCACTCCCCCCGACGCGTTGCATTCACCTTATTCAGATCCTCGCCCTCTTTCACATCTTATGGGACCCCCAAATGGCATGGATTCTAAGACATATGGTTTAGCTAATATTTAGGGCCAATGTTCAAGATGATATCGGAATACTTTTTCGAGTTAGTCCCCATGTTTTCATATCCAGTAAATAGATGAACCTTATTGGGTTGTCACCATTTTAGGATAACGTGATATTGATAATGTGTTTCGAATTTGCTCAATAGTTATCCTCTATCCTCATGATGCATCTAATAATGTTCTGAATTCCAAGTATCATGATACATGCTTCGCATTCCCCTTTCTTTGTATTTATTTTAACACACATGGTGTTATCCCGCTGATGTACTAGATAACGCTGCGAATGTCATGTTGGTTTTTTAAGATCCCTCATCCCCAGTCACAACGTCTATCATCCCAGACACTTCAAATGGTGATTAATTTCCCATTTAGATTCATGTACATCTTCTATTTTTTGGCACTCTCGTACAGTTTATGGATCTTCTATTGTCTTTTGATTCCCAAATCTAAAATACATGACATTGACATAGAGATATAGTTATTTATTCCCTCAATGTAATTATGATACAGTGGACCCTAAGGAATGCATTTTTCTTTAGTTAATTCCTTATATCGTGGTATTCAATTCATCAATCGTCCTCATTGAACCTCATTTATATGGGGACATTGGGCTGAATAGGAAAATTCATCAATTTTAATTCACCAAATACATCAAAACATGATCTTCGAGTGTAGCTAATTTTGAAAGCTACAATTTGACTGGTTGGGGAGCCTGAATGAAATAACAGAATAGAATTTATGGTTGTTCAATTTATGACTATTGAAAATGGACATCCATGATGATTTTATGGAAAGGTATGTTTTTTCATGAAAAGATTGGAAATTAGGCATGCAAGAATGGATATTTTGTGCACAATAATGGAATATTTCTTACAATAATAAAATTCTGTGTCAAACCATTCACACAATCCTTTTATGCGCGCAATGAACCGTCATCTTCTGCCCTGGCCACCAAAAATATTTTTATGTGTGGTGAGTGAATGTTTTGGGATTTGTAGGACAGAAAGACATTTGAGTGCAAGACTCTTACATGCACAATCTAAAATCAAACTCCCCTTATCATGTGCACCTTATAAATAGTTTGTTTATCAAATATTCCATGGCCGAAATCTTATTAATGTTGATTTCAATTATTTTAATAACCTAATAAATTATGTTTGTATTCTTCCAGATGATTTGAAGAGGACTGGTAATTTTTGAGAGTTGTTGAATTTTACCTAAATTATATAATTAAATCTTTAATTATAATGATGGATTGTGTAGGATTAGAAATAAAATATTTATCATTGTATGATAATTCACATAAAAGTTGTTTTATTATGGTTTTGAAGAATAATTTGTACAATATAAATGAATTTTATGTTCCTGTGATATCCAGTGGATAAGGGAAAAACATTTCACAAAAATTTATTCTATTATATATATTCTGGGTCACCAAATAATATATGTGTTCCCAAAAAATTTAATATGGATTGTAGACTGAATATGATTATTGTAAATTTATCTAGAAATGTTATATCATTAAAATTTTCTGAAGAGGAGAATTGTTATATTCTATAGGTGAAATATCACATATGTAAATTACCTTATAAAAGTACATCTTTATGAGAACTAAGACACATTGATTCAAATTATATACCATGTAACTTAATTCATATATATAAAATATAAATGGATAGTATTTAATTAAATCCAACAATATTGATGGATTTTTATGATATTAAAAAGTAAAATTTTGTTTTCATATTTTATTTCACACTCTAAGAGAAATTGGACTAAGAAATATTGTGACATCCTTTATGGTAAAATATTATATGTAATATGACAAACTCAAGAAAAATAGATATGGTATTTATATTTTATTATTTTTTAAAATATATAATTTTCAATAATGGATCGAATATATTTGTGGTATTTTCTTGATAGAGACATATATTCATTAAATTAGAGAAAACAATATACATCATTAACACATTATGGGAACATGGTCAGCTATTCCATATTGTCCTCAATAATTAAACATTGAATTTCTATATAGTACATGGGGAGAGGAAGAAATAAGTTTTGATAAAAAATTTACGAGGGGGTTTCAAACCCCAAAATCTAAAAGAAAGAAATCATTGAATAATTAATATGGAATGAATAATAATTCACACAAAACCATAATCAAGGAAATCTAATGGTACTTAATGTCCATTAAGAAAAATGAAATCATTTATAATATTAATAATGGAACTTATACTGTAAGAATTCATAATTTGTATCATCATAACGAAATTTCATGTCCTCTAACCTTGACACAATACTTATATACGAAATGTATACAATAATACCCAAGATAGATGATCCCAATGTATCTGTTGATGCATACCAGGGATATATAATTTAGGTCCACACCCATCATCTTGTTATGTATAATACATTTACTGCAAGAGTAAATATTACCATCCATACCTTTCCCTAAATAACACTTTCATAAATAAATTCATTGATATTCAGGTAATCTGAAATACTTAAAAAAATACTTCAACATTATATAGAATAGTTTATATTTCAGGGAGAACAATACCAAATAAACCAATATGTTATGGGGTCTTATAAATGTATTGGTAATAACACATATCAATGACATACAAAACTAAATATTCATGAAATTTTTTGGGTTACTCGTTAAATATAGTAATTTGTTTCAATAGATTGTATTGATATCATACTAGGGAACTTTTAGAAAAACCTTAGTCTTCCTTGTACAAAATCAATGCTTGAATATACCAAACCATATCCCTAATGTGAGAATTTATGGGTTTCCTTTCATAGGTCCACTGATTTTCCATCAATGTAATGATTTATTCAATGGTAAAGTAACCTTTTTCTGTATAATTAACACTAAGTGAATTTGTTGAATAATAAATCATCATTCGAGTATCCATATAGGAATTTACTTTGTACAAATGCACATACACATTTACTTTTCCCTCCTATATTAGTTTCCCCACCATGTAAATAATTGACTTTTACTACAGTTTTGGAATATTTTGAATCGAATTAATATGAGGTAGGTATAATATAATAGACATCAAAATCCCATTAAATTCGAACTCATAATTTGATATTTCTTCCATAATCATTTATTCAAAACAATATCAGACATCAGTGTTGAACATTACAAGAGTCTCGAAAAACAATAACAGTGATAGAAAATCTTCACCTATGTTATGGGTATTAATTATATCAGAACATTATGAATGATTTTTTATTCAGTTGATATTGATATACCATTAATAAATTCATGTCATGATAAAACATCACTAATATTTATTATGTATAACATATAAAATATATTTTATTTATATCACAAAACATGTCTCAAATAGTGTAATTTTAGATGGAAAACCCTCACCTACGATCTTAATATCCGTAAACATGCATTAACCAAATTTATAAAAAATATATCTTATTTACATAAATAATAATAGTATATATATATAATTTTATTTATTGCGTCTATAAATTCTCCCTAATTGTATGAATACTACGAATTTCCTCAATGGGAATTTATAGAATTTATCATTTGTACATGTTATATAATAGTAATATGTGTATTTATTATTCTTGAAATTTTCATTTTACCTTTTCATTCAATATAATAGTAGCTATGTTTTATAATTATTTAAATTTTCTGAAATTATTTTCATGAGTGTTGAATTTTCAATACATGAAGATTTCATTGATGACATGTATTTTTCAATAATTATTATCTATAAAAGTGTATTAGATTAATTGAAGAATTATATATTAATATAAAATCTCATGAATAAAAAATAAATAATTATATAATTTATATTATATTGTAAAATTTAAAATGATCCATTGTTCATTTTGGAATTTAATTTTATTTATTATTAAATTATTTTCCTAAACTTACCCAAATATGAACATACATGGATTTATTTAATAATTATTAGGTTGAACTATTGTAATATAAATATACCAGATGTATAAGAATCTTATTTACTTGTTTTTTGCGTAATTTATGAATTATTATAAAATATGAATAATTATTTATAAATATAAAAATATTACATCATTTTTATTTATATCATTCCCACAGTGTAATTGTTTTAAACGATTGAAGTAAACAAATACCATCTACTCATCATATCATTAATATGTACTTCAATTTCTCATAAAACACCTTAAATATTTTATTTAAATTGATTTTCTCAGTAACAAGTATTTGGATCCATCAATTGTGGGTGTTTATGAAAAATGAATTTTGTAACTTGTGGTACCAACAGTCTACACATATGCATCAATGTTATTTTCATTTTCATAGTAGATGGTATTGAATAATAGAAAAATATAATCACCATAATATATAATTATTGATTTATATTAATGATTATAATATGATTATATAATAACATATAGATTAAATTTGTATGAATATAATTAATAATAAAATCCAAGCTTTTAATAAAACATTCAAAGGAATCTAGAATTTTCCTAGGAAATTTCATATGAAACGAAATTGTCATGATAAATAATAGTGATTAGATTATATAAATTTATTATAAGGTTTTTGGTGTATCATTTTTGAATTTTCTCTATGGGATATTTGAAAGATATGTGTTTTTTCAAGTGTGGTAATTTTTAATTAATAGTAAATGAGAGTAATTTTAGTTTTGGGAGTAACACAAAAATTTACAAAATATAATGTTACCATTCACTTTCAATGAACAAAAAATATATAAAATTGATTATATTGTCAGTGTGGTTTTAAATTCACCTAAATCACACCTTCTTGTGACCACATAGATTTTTTCGTATTTTTAGTTTAATTTTATATTTTCCCTATATTACATTACTGTTTAATCTAATTTTAACCAATATAAATAATTTTAATGGAAATAATTATATTCTCCAATTTTACCATATCATTTTCATTATATATATAATTTGAATTTTTTTATAAAATATTTTTTCAAAATTTGGTTATTATTAATTGCTGTAAAAATCACTTAATTTTTTAAAATCATTTTTTAAAAAATAATTTCTTTTGAAATAATGTTTTTACATATGATATTATTATCATGTTCACTAGTTTATATGAAATACATTGATTTGTTGTAAATAAAATAAATTTAATGATTCTTCATAGATGATTAAAAAAATTAACTATAATAAAAGATTACATTAATATAGCAAAAATAGTTTTTAATAATGATAATTTTTATTATTTATAAAAAAATTGATTTTTTTCTATTCAAAGAATATTTTTAAATGATAAAATTAATAACATAAATAATAAATATAATTTTTTTGTTTTTAGTTTAAAATAAATATTTCGGTTTTCATAAAAGTCAATATTGAAAAAAAAGTTTCCATTTTTCACCTTAATATAAATCGTTATTGAAAAAACAAAAAATTTCAATTCAATATAATATATCAACAATGAATACGAAAATATATTTGTTTTTTAAAAAATAAAAAATACCATTCTTAATTTAGACGTTGAAATATAGTCACAAATAATTTTTGTTTATCATGAAATGTTTTATGATATATTGCTAATCTATAATAGTAGTGTCATGGTTTTTGGGTTCTCCCCCCAAATATTTTGTCCATAATATTTTTTATATTGAAATAATAGAATAATTGGGTATATTCTTTCCACATTGCCTCTTCATAAACTCAGTTAACCTCCTCTAGTTTATTATTTCTCTAACATACATTCAATAATACAGTGCTGTAATTTTATAATATCTTCCATAGTGTTTCATGAATTAGGGCATGATCAACCTAAATAAAATAATTATCCAAATAATATTACATTATATTTGAGAACAGTCTTGGGGAAAATCATGTATTTCCATAGTAATGAAAAACCAATAATATTATATAATTTACAATGATTAGGTGGAATATCCAATCGATATCCGACATATCAAATGATTTTCCTTATTTAAAAATGTTTAACATTTCGTGTGATTAGCTTTACCATTGTACAACATATTGCAATGCCTTCCAAATTGAATATTTCAGGAATATATGATCCATGACATGAAACTCCATCTCCCTCCATCGATTTGTGAATTAGCTATTTCATCTGGATATAGAAGACATCAATATTCTCATCAATATCATGGATATTAAAATCATTCAATTTCATAAGATCTGTGTAGAATATATTTCTTTCACATACATACAATGAGTAGTATGGTGTGTGGGAACTCTTCCTATATAATTCTTCTCATTGGTTCACTCATGATTTATGATTGAAATATATTTTTATATAAATTTTCAACCAAATATTTATATTTATAGAACCCACATACATTGAATGTGAAGAGAAAATGATCACTCACTATCATCAAATGTATGGTGAATAATATCAAACTGTAATTCTTTTTCATTGAAAATAATTTGATAAATTTATCTTATCGAAAAGAGTCTTTTGAAAACATTAATTGAATTTTAACATTATCTAATGGTCATAATTAATTATAACTGAAATTTTATTCCATGATTTATTATGAATGTATTGATATATTGATAGGAATACAGTTTAAGATGTATATATTTTATTATTTATATTAAATGAAAATAAAAAAAAATATTATCACTAATGAAAAATGTATAACATAACTTCATTGATATCAATGGTGTTCCTCTCATAATTTCCCTTCCTATATTTCTAAACATCAATATAAGAATGGGATGATAATTCAAGGGACCCTTATAATGTTTTATTTATTATTTATCAAATATATAGAATCATAATCTTGTAAAACAGTAAAACATTTTATGATTTATACCATCCAATAAGAAATGTTTTCTGAGATAAACAATACTTTGTTATATTACCTTGTATTATAGTCAAACTAAATGTGTGTTTATTATCTAATAAATCACTCTTTAATGATATTATTTATGGAACATATAACTTATTAAAAACATCAATAAATCATCAATATGGAATGAGTCCTTAAATTTCCACCATTAACTACATTATTTCACAATTATTTGTCTCCAGCATCTGACTAGGGAATATTTATCTTCTATAGAATTGATGGATTATCAAATTTTTAGAAAGGAAATATGAAATCCTTTAAAAAAGAACTATTTTCATAAATACAAGATCATTGAATATAGGATACTTGTAAATCGTCATCAATGTGATAATACCATGGTCTATATTACTCAATCCACTGACAACATATAATACCTTCCAATTTGGTAGTTTATCGATAAATATTCTTCCATTATCAATTCAAAAAATCTTATTTTTCTCATGTTGATATACTTGTGAGATGAGATATACATAGAATATATTTTATTCATTTATATAACAAGATATAACTAAATTGGTAGTGTAATGGCTCAAACCACTCTGGTCCATTCTAGTGTGAATATTTGGTGTTTGAGGAGTTCTATATGTTCATGGTGACTTATTCCAAACACTATCTAAAATTTCCAGTTCCATGAATAGTGATTCTTGTTTTTTTGAACAATTTAATTGGTAGGTCACCTTTCGGTAGTTCATATAGGTAGGTCATATGTCTATAGGTACTTTCATTAGGTCATCTGTTAGTTTATTCATGTTGGTAGGACATCTATCTATAGGTCATCTGTCAGTAGTACGTTTGTCGATGGTCATCCAACGGTATGTCTTATCGGTGCATCGTATGTCAGTATCTCAAATTGGTATGTCCTATAGGTAGGTCATATTTTGGTAGGTCATATCTGTAGGTCATCTATCTATAGGTCATGTTGGAAGGTCATATGTTAATAGTTCATCTATCGGCAAGTTCTATAGTATTTCCAAATTTATCAGTGTCTATTATTTCAAGCCCTACAATTTCACCCCCTTTTCATTTTCTTGGATGTTAAACAAATTTATATTAAATTTTATAGTATTTATGCCTGATTCAAAAAAATAAATCATATATTTAAATACATATGGGTCCCATGAATTTTACTTGGTAAAATCGAATTGTTTGTCGAGGTCTTGCTTTAATGAGAATTCAATCATTTTACATTCTATGAGTCTAGAATCTAATCCATCAATTCCAATGGAATTCCCTTTATTTATTATTATCCATGCAATTGGTTTGAGTCCCCTATAAAAATTCTTTCCAGAGGAGTCATGTGGTTGTTCTTTATCCTTGGATTGTGTATCCCAAACCTATGCACCCCTATTTTAGTGGAAATTGGAAGTGTTCATCCATATTCGATATAAGGTTTATTCTATCACAATTGTTGTGTTTTACTTGACCCATTTACTCCCAATTTTCATTTAAATGTGACGACATGTGTTCTTAGTCTTTCTAATGGACAATTCGTGGGTGTTGGTTGATATTTTTCATCAATGTCATGCTCAAGTGGATGCTGTCATTGTGGGAGATGTGATCATGATCTTTTACATTATCCCACTGTCGCATAAACAACATTAGAATCCTCTTTATATAGGGGAATTGTGGATTTAATTTGACATAGAAGTGTAAATTTATATTGTTTTAGTCACTCAATCACAATGAAATTGACATAATAAATACTTGAACAATATTAACGAAATGGTATAAGTTGTTTAGTGGTTGTATTGCATGATTACTTTCTAGATCATGTGATAGATATCTTATTAATTTTTAACATTTCATTCATGAGGGAAATTATTAATGATTGTATAAATATGATTAATTATAATTAAATTTTCTATGGATAATAAAGCATGATTATTGTACCTATTTGATACTGTTTTGAATGGTGATAAATCAAATTGATGTAATTATGCTAGTTTTTATGAATTGGTTATGTCAATATAGAATAAAGTACTAGTTGGGTTAAAAATACAATGTGTTAAAGTGTTTTATGTTACCCTAATCCTTTAATGGTCATGTGCATTATGCTTTGGAGCTTTGAGTGCTCATTTTTTGTGAATGTAGAATGCCTTTAATAGGTCCAGGAGCCTAGTTTCTGGGTAGTTTGATTACTGATACATTTGTTGTGGTGTCATCCTGGGATGGCTGATCCTGGAGGGATGTAATAGTATTTGGGGGAAGGGAGTCTCTGTGGTTGTGGTAGAAGCTGATGCCTCGAGTTGAGAGAAGCATCAGTTTATGCATGTGGATGTCAGGTAGGACACTAAGGATGATAGAACATGTTGAAGTCAGGATTACACATTGATATTAATGCGGTTATTGTTGATTCTAATGTTTGTTTATCTACTTTAATAACTCCCTTCTTATGTAATATAGTTTTTCTTACCATCCATCCAAAATAGGAGAATATGCATGGTATATTCCCCATACTTTTCATGTTTAGCATCTCAAAAATGTATGGGAATGTCCTCCATCTGTAGGTGGAAAAGAATCGATGGGTAGTTCATCTACTTGCTACGTTGATACCCTTGATTTTGAAATTTTATAATTCTATTTTGAAATACCTAAAATTTTTGAATGGTGAAAATGATGTTAAAAAATGATGTTATAAATGATGATCAACCCCTAGGGATGTAATGTTATATTTATTCTAATGTAATGTATTTTAGAAATGATAATAGTTAATTAAATGTTTAATAAAAAAATATATATTTTAAGTGATTAAAAATAAAAAATTAATATATTTTTTCCCTTTAAATGGTTGTGTGATTATATGATACATGCCTGAATGTCCTTACGATGTTCCTTTTTTATTGATTTTTAATACCCCTTCCCCCACCACATGGGATTAGGGGGAACCCTTACAAGGCTCATAGGAATTAGAGATTACATGATCTGTATGTCTTAGGAATTATACAGACTATAATTTAACTACTCTTCAATAACATCTTCTTGGTGATTTCAACTTTCCACATTTTCATGGCATGTTTGGATAGGATTCTAGTGCAAGAATAGGCTAGTCTCAATGGAAATGTCATACCCTATCCTTTTACAAAATCTTCTTCACTTCTTCTCTGGTGAATGTGCCTGCTCTGAATCCCCATCTGAAGTCTGGTACTGTACAGTCTGTCTAGTCATTATAGCGCAATTCCAAGTGGCCTAAAGGACATGAAGTTTCCCGAAGTTCTTGAGGTGGCCTGAATGCATTGAGTTGGGCGAAAGGAATTAGTGGATGAAAGGCCAAGGGTGGAACAAGGTCCATAATGGACCCGAGGCCCAAACTAGTGGCTTGAAATCCCAAAAAGATGAATAATACTGGCTACTGCAGTCCAGAACAATACCGCTTCAGTGAATTCTATATTGCCATCTATAGTGATACTAATTTACCCTTCAAATTATTTCTCTACTTGGTTTTGGACTCAGGTATCTTGGATGCACTTGTCAAGTCCTCACTAACTCGGTTGAGGCTCTCATGCATTATAGGATACATATTCATAGCAGTGGAATCCAAGAGTCCGAGAGACGTTAGTTGTAGTTATTTATAAGACTATGTTATTAACATAGTGTGGTTGTGAGATATATAACATTATTTACATTTTCTGGTTTGGTATGCCACTATGCCTAGTTGACTAGAGAAACTGACACCTTGGGGTTTATGAGTGTTGGGGGTGTTTTCCCCAACATCCTTATAGGAGGGAGGATTGCTGACAAACCCCTTTGGACTCACTCACTTCTCATGGTAGTTACATATTCTTGTTGGAATTATAATATTCGTTCCCCATATATGTGTTTCATGGTATTTAATGGTATGTGGTTATTCACACACATATATTTTGGATATATTTTTATTTGGACAATTGAAGGTGCACCATGTATATGCTAGGATGGCTTGATGACCCTTACTTTCTGTATGGGATATAATATCTTCAAGTATAAATCCTTATGTATGATATGTGTAATACATGATGTGGTGGTACCTAATAAGTACCTGCATACATTAGCTACATGGGAAAGATGATTTTGTTGCATGGGGTGATTGTTGTGGTGTTTCGTCCATGTGTCTTTGGGTGACCCTTTTTGGATAAAGATGCTTAGGATGTTCCATATTGGAGAAAAGAAGAAAACTATTGTGGAATTAGTAACGGGGTACCCTTGATATTCATTATGATATTAAATACTCTTATATTCAATCTTTGTGAGAGTATCCATGGTGAGTATAGAAACATAGTATATCGATTTAGGTGAAAAGTTAGATTCCCTAGTTGTTCATAGTGATTTAACATGTGTTGTTTACATTTTCAAGGGAGACTCTAGTAGAATAATGTAGAGACCCAAAGCAAAACGTACTTAGACATTACATTAATTTTTGCAGAATACATAATACATAACAAAAACAGAAACCAAAGGACAGTAATAGTTTCGTGTCTTTGGAAACTCAGAATATATTCTTCTGATATTGGTGAATGATCTTCAACGTCTCCCAAAAAAATCTTCTTTTTTTACCTAAAAGCTTTTTTTATATCCTAGGAAAAAGAAAAAATAGTAAGGGTGAGCTGAAATGCTCAGTAAGGAAAATAATGGAGAAAATAAAACAAACCATATACATTTGAACTTCAAAACATGAACATAATATTTAAACATCAAAATAATGAGCAATGACATAAAACATGGAAGTACATAAGGCATAGATCATAATGGATCATTAATAATGATAAAATATCACGGGAATAAAACATGTAATTATGAAAAACCATTAAGAACATGATATTATTTTCATAGTTTCAATAGCATTTCTACCAAGACCATCTTAGTGGACAAAGTCCCTTTCTGAATGGACTTCACTCTTCATTCCAATCCTGTAACACTAAACCAGATTAAATTTCCATTCTAGCCATGTATATCTCATTAAATATAAATATTTACCAAATTCATTGGAGGGAGATATAGGTCCCACCCATCTCATTATGAAATCATTCTTACTTCTGCCACAAAATACACAAAAATCATTCATCATAACCCATAGAATAAAATGTGTTTCATAAAAATCATCCCATCATAACATAATTCATATAAAACAAATTGATATCATTTCATCATAATAATAATCGAACCATTTATATAATAGAGTCATTATACATGAAACATAATCATACTGAATTATTTCATCTTAGATGGAAAATAGATTTGATAAAACACTTGAAATGAATTCTTGAGGAAAATATCCTTTCTTCTTCCAAATCATCTTCTTTTCAAAAAATGCCCTCAAATTTTAAAAGCAAAGAATTTTGTTGAAAATAGTCATGAAATCTTTTGGAGTAAACTTTATTAAGAAAAGGCATTATGAAACCGGAAATATCCATTCATGCCGTATAAGTTAAAAAAACATTCTTCTTGTACTTTTTCTGAAAAAGTCAATAAGTACCTCGTATGGTGAAAAAAAGAAATATTACATACACACCATGTAGTAAAAGAAAAAAATGGGTAAAAGGGAAATTAAACATAGATGAAATAATTTTTTGAAAATAGGGACATGGATGATAAATCTAACCCCAATAAATACTTACGAATAAACAATCTCGGATAAAAACAATATTGGAAATTTTATCCCTTACCTTATGTCCGATATGCTTCATATGTATCTAAACTTCTGGTATAATGATTTAAATAATGTCATTGAATTATTAAAGAAACCTATTCATTTTAATGATATCATATATGGTTCACTTATGACTTTATATTACCCGTTCGTTTGTAAATTCATGTTAAAGTATCATTTTGGGTAAAATCGTTTCATTTATCATCTGTGTTTGGACTTGTTGTTCTTGATATTATTTTTACTCATATCATGATTTAGTTAATCCAAGAATACAAATCAGGATTAATATATCAGATATATTCGGTATATGTAAATATATATAATACGTAGATAAATGAAATGAAATACACCGTTCATGGAGACAGGAGGCCGTATGTACGCAAGAACGCTGCTTTCCTTTCCTTATTGACTTGAATGGAAGTAAGTAGATGACATATATATATATACAAACATAAATACAGTAGCTTTATCATGTCATATATTTCTTTATTATTCTGTATATATACTTTATAATCATTCTTGAGTGGTTAACATGGAGAATGAATCTCATCGCATCGTGGAGACGGTAATCCGTACGTACGCACGAGAGATGATATCGTTTCCATAATTATTGAATTGTATTGGAGTGGATGATATAATATACCAGAACCGTTATTATGGAATAATATATATACTTATTTATTCATTACACCATTATACCCATCCAAGTAAGGTGGTGGTGGAATAACATATTGCACCACGGCGTGGAGACAGTATTCGGTACATACGCACGCGCAGTGATTTTGTTTTCCGTACGATGGATAGATGGTGAAATGGGGTTGTTTCATATTTATAATAAAATATAAGTATATTAGAGATACTGATGTTATTACTTTATAATTAAATAACTAAATAAGAAGAAGTTGAAGAAAAAAGAAACATGTAAGAATCAGTAGAAGAGATAACCTCTTCTTCGACGCACCTCTTTTAAGATTCCTCTAATGGGACTAGAGTTGGTATTTTAAGGAAACCATAACCTCTATATTTTTTCTAGGGAAGATTAAAAGGGAAATGGGCAGGGTGTTTCCGAGCATTATGGCTCAAAATTGTGTCATGATAAGAGGAAGGAGGTGCCCATTTATAAGGGAGGAGAGGAGCACCTTTGGAATGTGTGAAAATATTATATTATTATAAACATATCTTCAGTTTCAAAAGGTTCAAAAAGAATTAATGATAAATATATGATGAACAATAGTAGAAATAAAATCATCCAATCATAAATGGACATGTTTTGGATAATTTTTTAATCATTTTAATCTTATTTATTTAAATCATTTATTAATGAGGTAAATACTGCATTATTATTGTGTCATAAATAATGTAATATATATTTTGTCTAAAAATTATAAAACAATAACCATCATGTAGGAACTATTATTATATTTCCAATGAATATTTACAGTCAAAAAGATATTTTATATAACCCCTTATTAGAATTAATTACTAAACGATTTTTGTTAAGGTCAATTTTGTCTTTACATTAAATTAATTAATCAAAATTGACATTATCACGAACAAGTGGCTCAATATGGTCCAAAAATCTACCCAAGGATTCCCATGGTTGGCCACTACTCATACAATAAGGTTAGGACAAATGTTAAGGTAATTTTTAATTATTATAATATTCTTTTAACCTTGATTTACCCTATTTACCTTTAACCGTAGTAAATAAAAGTCAAATGTTACTATTCAAAAAATATTATTTCCATCTTATTGAATCAAATTTTACTTCTTCATAACAACCATGTATGTTGGATTATTTAAATTCAATTGAAAAATGTGGTAAAATTTCATTTAAATGAAAGTGTCAGTTTTTTTAACTACTACTATGTGGTTTCACTATTCATCAAAAATTGAGGTTTTTCAGAAAACTACCAAAATTTCTGCCTAATCTATATTTGATATTACGAATTCAAAAATTATGTCTATTTTTTCAAATTTAAAACATATATTTGTCATTAATTAGTTTTAAAAGTAATTCCCATTATCACAATAAATAGCGTGTTTTTAAGAAACAATAAATATCAAAAGATCGACACTTGTTTATGTGAAATTTCAAAGTGAAATTAATTCCAATGACCAACATTAGATTAAATGGTGAAAATATATTATAATTATACTTTAAATCCAATTAAAATGATAATATAACCATATATATTATTTCGATGAAAAAAAGTTGTTTTTAATTAAATTATAGCATGTGTTTACTATTCATTAAAATATGAACGTTATCAGAATAATACGAAAATTTTATCCAAATTATATTTTTATATCCTGATTCCAAGGATGAATTTTATTTTGTCAAATTTAACTTATAAACATGTCAAAAACTAGATTTAATGTGGGTGCACCATTAGAAGGGGGCAAAACTGCATTTTTTTAAAAATAATTATTTTACCCGAAAAATTTATTTTGTTATAATACCATCTTATATAAAATGTATAAGATGAATTCTAATGTTATAAGATTAAAAATTTAGAAACTACTATTCATAACATCTAGTTCATAATAATATTATAAAAATATATCATCGTTTAGTGAAACTCGGTATTGCGTACAACACATGCTATCGAGAATGGTAGCGATTGCGTGTAATGCAAGCCATGTCAGGGTGGCATGTAGTGAAAGACTCTTTTGTTGTTGTGTATAAAAAAATACAACCATATTTCACTTATACATTGAATATATATATATATACACTCAATGTTTCGTAGAATAACAACTATCAAATAAACTTGAAATTGTGTGTAACACGATCCAAGAATAGTGTTGCGTATAATGAAAGCAAATATATTGTTGCGTACAGCGCAAGATAATCTTGGTTTAGGGTAAAAAAGAAGATATGAACGAAATTAAAAATAATATATCTTATAAAATCTCGGGGTGTTACATTCTTCCCCCCTTAAAATTAATTGCTCCCTCGAAATTTTTCGGGGTTATAAATCATTTACTACTTGAAAGTTTCTTTAACAGAAACCCACATCGTAAAAAAGAATACCAAAACAAAAATTTAAAAACTAAATTATGAAACTTAAGAGTTACCCAAATTAACTAATCACTGGGTTTCCACATAGGAGAACACAGGTGAAAATATGGATTTGGAAGTGAAATATAACCATCAAGTTCTGATGGAGAGTGGTAGAGAACATGGCTATTAAAAAGATCACAATCAAAAATCCATAAATTTTTGTTGTTCTACGGTACCATCTAATTCATAAGATATAAGAGCACCAGGAGAACATTTTTGGTCTTCAAGATAATTTTTCTAATGTTGAAGAATTTTTTTTTGAATTTAAAGAAATACTTACTTGATTTTGTTACATTCTCACTATTGTTCGTGGCTTGAAAAATTTCCACTACATCTCTTAAAGAAATGAAGTTGAATTTGTCTTCCAGGATGTGTTAGCGGATCATGCGATAGAATGATAGGTCATTACATCTGTCTCAAACATAAAGATAGCAATAATTACATACATAAGTCCATCTATGGTGAGATTAATCTTATATGGTTCCACAAAAGAACTTATACTTCATCTATCATACCACTTAATAATATAAAACTACTTTCTACTAACCGAGGACTTCTTGTAGGCCATTGGTAGGCGATAAAGGCATGTCGCACTTCAGTTGTCGGTTCAATTCCCACATCCTCGTCCGACGCGACGGATTGTCGCCCGTTATGCAGGTTGTCTTATTTCATAAACTACACTATTATAACATTCTATCAATAATATCGAAAACATTTATATCCTGGGACAATACTATATTTTGTTCAACATAATCCATTCCAATATTTAGGCTTTTCCAAAGTAATTATTTTGAAACTCATTGTATAAAGAGAACGATTACTAAAAAGGTCATATAACAAGCACGTGAAAACCATCATTTATCCCTCGTATATCACAAGATATATATTGTTGATCTCATTCCAAACATATGAATACCTTAATTTTTATTCTCATGAAAAATTATTACCCATTGAACCTTTTTGAAAACATAAATGTTGTCAAAAGTTAACTCTTTCCACAAACAAATATCCAAAAATTCTATATACTAAAACCAAGATATAAATTTGTCCTTATATCAGTCATGTGATCTTGAATACTGTCAAACATTTCATTTTCCCTTTATCCATCCATTATGCATATATCATCTTCTTTCCAAAAAATATCTCAATCACTTTCCATGGTTACCGGTACCATAAAATTAATTAAAACCACAATAGACCAATACATAAATATTCCAAAATTCCACGATACTATATGCAACATTATTTTGGAATCCCATTACATAAACACTAAATCCTTCCACCACACCGTTGTCATATTCAACAATGCGAATAGTGATCACATGTGACTTCCCATTGTCATTTTACTTAAGTGGTTTCTCATGTATATCATCATTAACTCGTGGATTAGGGCATTGATTAGCATAATGCCCAATTTCATTGAACTTAAAGCATTGAAGAGTTGGTGGAACGTTCTCTATAGTCTTTTCTCTATTCACATCATTTGCTACCTTTTCCCATTACTTCGACACTCAACTGCTCGATGACCTTCTTTTCCACAATTAAAACATTTTCATGAACCTTTTAGGCAATCTCCACCATGCTTCTTTCCACACTTTGATCATAAAGAAACATTCATCTTCTTTTCACCATTATTCTGAAATTTCTCCTTGAACTATATCTTTCGTTTCATTTCAAAACCAAGATATGGATATGTAACAACAACTTCCATTTATACCTTTATAGCACAACACACTATTTCTTTTTAGCTACTAAAGTCTCTTATCGCCAATGCCCTTCGAAGACTTAGTTTTAAGACACTAAATAATCGATCAACTTTACATTCAGGTTGGATGATATAGCCAGATTCATACCTTGCAAGCCTTGTAATATTTTCTTCGTATATACCAATAGATTCATCATCCTTTTTCATAAACTCAAGGAACTCCTTTTCCATCATTGTTCGAAGAATACTAAGGATGTACTTATTGAAAAATAAGTTCTTGAACTCATCACATTCCATGGAGTCAATTTCATCTCGGGGCCTCATGTTCTTAATTAGAGTCCACCATTGATCTACTTCACCTTCAAAACATTAAATAGCCATAATGAATTTTTTATGTTCAGAATAGTTATGTTTGGAAAATATCCTTTCAATGGTATTGATACATTGTTCAGAAACAAGTGGATCAGAAGACCCACTGAAAGAAGGTGGACATTGCCTCAAGAAGGACTCAATAGAGTATTGTTCCCTTCTCTGCTCATTTGGAAGTCCATAATGATACATAGCTTGTGTAAGTATAAAAATAAGATTTTTCAATCCATATCTCATAACTTTGGTGTGTTCAGGAGGAAAATCATTACATTGTCAATTACATTGATGAACATTGTTCCTTCAGGTTCCAGCCATCGTCTAAAACCCAAAAAGAATAGTGTGAGAGGAAAAAATCATTCTAGGGAAAACAACATAATAAAGGGGGATTACCTTCAATATATAACATTTTAGGGTTAATTATAAGATTGTTACAATAATTATAGGACTATAACCTGTACTTATACGTTACCATATTGAAATCCCATGAAAAACCTTAGAAATATCTCTTGGGCTTTCACTACAATTTTCACATCCTAGTTTCCAATGGTTATCTAAACCTTTCCTTTGATACCAATAGTAGTGGTATGAAATTACGTCTAGTGGACTATAATTGATACCTATCAGGGAACTCCATGGGCGGCTACAACCCTAGGGTGGGGAACACCACCATCCCCAGTGGTAGCCATTTCCTCCGGAACCAATTGGTTGGAGAGCCATGTTTCGTCCAACTCTAACATGTGAGAGCTACCAAGGATCAGATTCATTCCTACCCATTTTGCCTCTGGTAGAAACAGTAGAGGCCCAAATCTTGATTTGCATAGACATTAAATTACGTTTTTTACATTACTTAATACATAACAAAAACAGACCCCAAAGGACTTTAATATTTTAATGTCATTGGAAAATTGTAATATAATCTTCTGATCTTGGAGAAAGATCTTCAACATCTCCAATAAAGATCGTCTTTTTTTTACCTAAAACCTTTATTTATATCTTGGGGAACATAAATCATATAAAGGGTGATCTCAAATTCTCAGTAAGGGTAAGCATTGAGAATATAAAACAAACCATATACATTTGAACTTCAAAACATGAACATAATATTTAAACATCAAAATCTTGATCAATGACATAAAACATGGAAGTGCGTAAGGAATATATCATAATAGATAATCAATAATGATAAAATAACATGGGAATAAAACATGTAATTGGGGAAAACCATTAAGCACATGATATTATTTCCATAGTAGCCAAGTCATTGATGACAAGACCATCTTAGTGGACAAAGACCCTTTCTGAATCGAGTTCACTCCTCGTTGCAGTCCTGTAACACTGAACTAGATTAACATATCATTCCATCCATGTCTATATCATGAGATATATATCTTTATCCAATGAATTAGAGGGATATATAGGTCCCACCCATCTCATAATTAAATCATTCTTACCTGTTCCACAAATAAAAACATAAATCTTTCATCATAACCCAAATAATAAAATGGGTTTCATAAACACCATCCCATTATTACATAATCCATATAAAACAAATTTATTTCATTTCTTCATAATAATAATAATAATAACATTTAAATAATAGAGACATTATACTTGAAACATAAACATACTGAATAATGTCATCTTAAATGGATGATAGTTTTGAGAAAACACTTGAAATGTATTCTTGAGGAAAATATCTTTTCATCTTCAAAATCATTTTCATTTCACAAAAATACATGCAATTTTAAAAGAAAAGGATTTTGTTGAAAATAGTCATGAAATCTTGTAGAGTATTTTTTATTAAGAAAAGGAATTATGAAACTATAAAAATCCATTCATGCTGTATAAGTTAAAAAACATTCTTCTCGTAATTTTTCCGAAAAAGTCAAAAAGTTCCCTGTAAGTTGAAAAAATTCAATATTCCTTACAGACAATGTAGTAAAAGAAAAAAATGGGTAAAAATGAATTTAAACATACATGAAATTATTTTTAGAAAATAGATAAATGGATTATAAATATAACCCCTATAAATACTTACGAATAAACAATCTTAGATAAAACCGAGATTGGAAAAATTATCCTTCACCTTATGTCTAATATGATTTGTATGTATCCAAACCTCTTATATAATGATTTCATAAAATTCATAGAATTTTGATAGAATCATATTCATTGTTATGATATCATATGTGGTTCACTTATGAATTTATATTACTCGTTTTTTGGTAAATTAATGTTAATGTCGCGTTTTGGGTAAAATCGTTTCATTTATCGTTTGGGTTTGGACTTGTTGTTCTTGATATTATTTTTACTTATATCATGATTTAGTTACATCCATAATATAAATCATGATTAATATATCATATATATTTAGTATATATATATATAATAGATAGATAAATGAAATGAAATACACCATTCATGGAGACGGTAGACCGTAAGTACGCATGAATGTTTTTTCCTTTCTATATTGACTTGAATGGTAGTATATAGATGACATATATATATATATATAGATGACATATATATATATATATATAAATCTAGTAGATTTATCATGTCATATATTTTCTTATAATTCAGTATATATACTTTATAATCATTCTTTTGTGATTAACATGGAAAATGAATCTCATCGCGTCGTGGAGACGGTAATCCGTACGTATGCACGAGCGATGATATCATTCCCATAATTATTTAATAGTATTAGAGTGGATTATATAATATCTCAGAATCCATATTATGTTATAATTACTATTCATTGTTATTCTTTACACCATTATACCCATCCAAGTAAGTTGGTGGTGGAAAAACAGATTACACCACGGCGTGGAGATGGTATTCCGTACGTACGCACGCGCGGTGATTTTGTTTTTCATAGGATAGATAGAAGGTTAAATGGGGTTGTTTCATATTTATAATAACATATCATTATATTATTTATACTGATGTTATTACTTTATAATAAAACAACTAAATAAGATGAAATTTAAGAAGAAATAAACTTGAACGAATCAGTAGAAGAGATTACCTCTTCTTCGACACACCTCTTTTAAGATTCCACTAAAGGAAGTAGAGTTGGACTTTTGAGGAGACTAAAAACACTATAATGTTTATAGGGATGTTTAAAATGGAAATGGGTAGGTTTTGGCTGATCTTGAAGGCTCACAATTGTGTAAATAGAAGAGGGAGGAGGTGCCCTTTTATAAGGAAGGAGAGGAGGACCTTTGGAAAGTGTGAAAATATTATTTTATTATAAAGTTATATTCGATTTCAGAAGGTCTAAAACTCATTAAAGATATAGATAAGATGACTCATGGTCGAAATAAAATCATCCAATCATAATTTTAATTTTTTGGATAATATTTTAATCATTATAATCTTATTTATTTAATTAATTTATTAATGAGGTAAATATTGCATCATTATTGTGTCATATATAATTTAATTTATTTGATGTCTAAAAATTATAAAAAAATAACCACCATGTAGGAAATATTTTTATCTTTACAAAGAGTATTTATAGATGAAAAGATAAATTATATTACCCCAAATAAAAATTAATTACTAAATGATTTTTGTTAATGTCAATTTTGTCATTACATTAAATTAATTAATCGAAATTGTCATTATCATTACCATGTGGCTCAATGGGGACCCCAAATCGACCCAAGGATTACAAGGGTTGGCAACTACTCATCCAATAAGGTTAGGAAAAGTGTTATGTTAATTTTTCATTATTATAATATTATTTTAACCTTGCATTACCATATTTACCTTTAACCATCGTAAATAAAAGTCAAATGTTACTATTCACTGGAAATTATTTTCATCTTATTGAACAAAATTTTACTTCTTGATAACAACCATTTATGTTAGATTTTTGAAATTCAATTCACAGAAGTGGTAAAATTTTATTTAAATGAAAAAGTCAGTTTTGTTAACTACCACTAAGTTGTTTCACTATTCATCAAAAATTGAAGTTTTCAAAAAAATAACAGAAATTCAGCCTAAGCTATATTTGATATTTCAAATTCAAAAATGATGTCTATTTTTCCAAATTCAAAACATATAGGTGGCATTAATTAATTTTAATTTTAATTCCCATTATCAAAACAAATAGCGTGTTTTTAAGAAACAATAACTATCAAAATATTGACACTTGTTTATGTCCAATTTCAAAGTGAAATTAATTCCAATGAACAACATTGGATTAAATGGAAAAATATATTCTAATTAAACTTTAAAATCAATTAAAATGATAATCTATCCATATAAATTATTGCGATGAAGAAAGTTGTTTTCAATTAAAAAATACTGTGTTTTTACTATTAATTAAAATATAAAAGTTATCAGAATAATATGAAAAATTTATCCAAATTAAATTTTTATATCTTGATTCCATGGGAGAATTTTATTTTGTCAAGTTGAACTTATAAAAATTTCAAAAATTAGATTTAATGTGGGTGCTCCATCAAAAGGCGGCAAAACTGCATTTTTTTTAAAATAATTATTTTACCCGAAAAAATTATTTTGTTCTCCCACCATGTTATATAAAATATATAAGTTTAATTTTAATGTTATAAATTTAAATATTTAGATACTACTATTCATAATAGCTAGTTCATAATAATATTATAAAAATAAATCATCGTTTAGTGAAAATCGGTATTGCATACAACAGAGGCTATCATGGAAGTTTGTGATTGCATGTAATGCAAGCCAAATCAGGGTGGCGTATAGTGAAAGAATCCTTTGTTGTTGAATATAACAAAATAAAACCATATTTCATTTATACATTTAATATATATATATATATATATATAAACTCAATGTTGCGTAGAATAATAACTATCAAACAAACGTAAAATTTTGTGTAACACGATCCAAGAATAGTGTTGCGTATACTGCAAGCTAATACGGTGTTGTGTATAGCACAAGTTAATCTTGGTGTAACGTCTAACAAAAGGTATGAAAGAAATTAAAAAATAATATATCTTATAAAATCTCAGGGTTTTACAGATACAACTCAATATACTGTTATGATCGACCTACATATATTTAAAACATTTTTCAATTCACTAGGAGAATGTTATAGACCAATATATTTACAATTGTCTAGTGGTTGTAGGACCCGTTCAAACTTCTTTCTCACTTCCTTTTTATTTTCTTTTGGTACATACATGTTTCCATTTCAGTTTTATTTGTTCTTGCATGAAAATAAAAATGTGTACATGGGATTTATTTTATATTGTAATCTAAGCCAGATTTGGTTAGTGTCAATCTTATCTATCTCTTTTGTATGTGTTTATTAGAGGTTAATGCTTCTATTTTTTTAATTATACTCTCAGTGCTAGTCTAAATCTCGGTTCCTACTAGAGGTGGGAAATAGAATTTAATATCTATATTTGCAATTTTATGGACTATTATGTGTACACCATGTGGGGAGGGGGTCATACCATAGAAGTATTAAAGTTATGGTTGATGTATATGATGAATTTTGGATGATAAAATAGGTGAAGTATTATGGGTTTGTAGGGAAACCGTGTGAGCTACGTTTAGAGAGTATTGTAAACATAGTTGACTGGCTAAGACACTGGTTTTTAGGGCCCCCCTCTGATCTGATGAAAAGACCATTTTTTTATAGTTGTTACTAAACGAGGTGATACTCGTTGCCAGATAGTATCATAGCAAACGATCATTCATCATTCTTCATTGTTTCTGAGTTTTAATAGGTAGACCCCATGATAGGTTAACATAAAATTAATTTAAAAAAATACTATTTAACAAATTTTTATTCATCCATATTCCTTGTATGGAAGCAATAACGTTTTTTGTATGTATGGATCTAGGTCATCATACCTACCAGGATCATGTTGAAGATGATCTTTTGGTTGTGCCAGCCGATCGCCAAAGTGTAGAGGTTGACAATGAAGACGGATGGAGTAGGACACTCTGAGAGTTTCAGCACAAGTTTTTCATAAATATGTGGAATCCATTTGAAATTCAGTTATAGAAAACTTGTTGGATGTTGTGAGATATATTTCTTCTTGATCAACGCTTGGAAGGAGTACTGGGTTTCATTGTTTGTGATGATGCTCTATTACAAAGAAAAGTAGTTATTGTAATTTCCCAGACCTTTCTGGCTCATTCCACTGTTGAATTATGGTTATTGAGTTGTTCTGGGAGGTTAAGCTGTCTTTTTCCCAACAGTTTTCCAATTTTTCTATTCTGTGAATAGTGTTTCTCGAACAATAACCTTCTAACGATGAACTTCTAATGGTAGCCTCAAACTGTGTTTCCAGTACGGTATCCTTTTATCGGTGACCTTATAATGGTAGCCTTGAAAAGTGTTTTCAGAATAGTAACCATCAATCGGTGACCTTCTAATGGTAGCCTTGAATAGTGTTTCTAGAACGGTAACATTCTATTGGTGAACTTCTAACGATAACCTTCAATAGTGTTTCCAGAATGGTAACCTTCTAATGATGACCTTCTAATAGTAGCCTTGAACATTGATTTTAGAATGATATTCTTCTATCAGTGACCTTATAACGGTAGACTTGAACTATTTTCCAGAACGTTAACATTCTATCGGTGACCATCTAACGGTGACCATGAAAAGTGTTTCCAGAACGGCAACATTCTAACGGAGACCTTCTAACGGTAGAATTGAACAATGTTTCTAGAATGGTCAGGTCTATTGGTAACCTTCATCGGTAACCTATAATCGTAAGTTTACAGTAACATTAGGTGTACAGTGTTTCCAGAATGGTGAGATATATCAGTAACCTCTAACGGTGAGGTCTATTGGTAACCTCTAACAAGGAGGTCCATAGTAACATCGAACTGTGAGGTCTATCGGTAACCTCTAATGGTGAGGTCTATCAGTAACCTTGAATGGTGAGGTCTAATAGTGACCTTTTCCTTTGTTTTCCAAATTTTGAATACGTGAACTATGATTCCAGCTTCTTACAATTTCACCGCTTTGACGTTTCCTTTGATGTAAAACACATTTAAAGCCTTATTTTAAGGACTGTTAATGCTGATTCAAAGGCCAGAACTCCTATATTAATATTTATTATGTCTTGGGATGTTTTTACTTGGTCAAACCAAATGTGTTAATGAGATTCGATTTTAATGTGGAATTATGCGTATCTTAAACTGTCGCCCCATTAAACAACAAAAAGGGAAAGATAACATCCTCCCTCATTCTTCCTCTTTGTTCTCAGCTATGAGACGGTAGAACCATTCAATACATCTCGTAGTAGTTTCACTATCAAACATTACTCCTCATATTGGTTCCAACTTGTTTTGATGAAACCAAGATGTATTGATCAATCACCGATATAAGGTATGTTATATCATCGTTCTTTTGGGGATCATCTTCTCTTGTTTCTCCATTCCATGTAAAATAATATAATCGTCATGATTCTAATGGTTTTTTCTTGGGGTTTGGTTGGTGTTGCCACACCGTGGAACAATCGGGAGGATGATGTTGTCGTGAGAGGATGATCATGACCTGTTGTGTGTATAAATAACGTGAGGAATTGTTTGAGCAGGGGATTTGTTGCTTCTCTTTTCTTTTACGTGCAACTGTATTGTTATCAAGTTTTATCCCACTGGATGACAATGGCATTGACATAATAAATATTTTGAACTGGATAAAGAAATTGTTATTGATCATATGCTATTGGCTCTTGTTTTTCTAGATAGTGTTTTATCTATGCTTGTATTGCTTAGTGGTTTATTCCTGATGTAAATTGATAAAGAACGTAAACCGAGATTAATTGACAATTGGTTTTCTAAAGATAAAGATGCATGAAAATGAATCTGGTTCTTGTTGTACTTTGACGTTAATGAAATTGGTGTAGTAAACATGTTTATTTAATTATGACTACATACTGACTAGGTTTCCTGAATTAGGAACCTAATAATTAAATATGTTAATTCAAGATGGATTATTGAATTTGATTTTTTGATATTTCCTTAAAGGGTTCTGAATTACCCTCTTGATTGTTAAAGACCCAAGAGCCCTATTGATGTGATGGTTTTTTCTTGTTTCTTGTGCTGTGATGCGATCCTTGATGGTTGTTGTGATATGTGGGGGAATGGAGGCCTTTTGGTTGTGGCAAAAGATAATGCCTAGAGTGGAGAGATGCATCGGTTTAGAATGTGGGTGTTGGGGAGGACACCCTGGATGATGGGATGGGATGGATGTGATTATTGGATGCATGATGTTTCTTATTTGTTTTTTATCTACTTTACTTTTCCCCGCTACTCAAGGCAACTGGTCCTGCTTACCGTTCTTCTAAAAGAGGTGACGCTCCGTGGGGTATGCCACGTGCTTTCTGTGTAAAGATTCTCAAGGTAGGATGGGTCTGTGTTCTTGCTATAGGAGGCAAAGACCCAACAAGTAGTACATCTACTCACCGTGTAGATCCCCCTTGTTTTTAGTAGCATATTATGTTTTTTTAAATGACTTGTAATGTGGGAAAGTAATTTTGTAAGAAATATTTGAATAAATGGTGTTTACCCATGGGGTTGGGGTTGATGGAACTTAATGTGGAGGTTGTGTTTTTAAAAGGACAATGGATTTTGGTGTGATTCTAAGAATTAATTAATGTTAAGTGGAACTGATAAAATGTGAATGAAGTAATATAATAATGCTCTTTAATTGGTTGTGTGCTTATAGGATACTTAATCTTATAATTATTAGCCCAGAGTCTGAGAGATATTTGTTGTAGTTGTGTCTAAGACTAGCTAATTCCCATAGTGTGGTTGCGAGATATAAAATATTATATACTTTTTGTGCTACTATATGCTACTCCACCCTGTGTGTACAAGAAACATACACCCCATGGATTCTGAGCCTTGGTGGAGGGGGGTGTTTTACCCAACATTCTGATGGGAGGGTGAATGGTTGACTACCCCCTTTGGCTCCACTCTCTTCTCTTGGTAGATAATTGTGCCGGTAGGCCCAACAGTTAGTTTTCCCCATATATGTGTGTAGAGGTCTGTAATGCCTTGTAGTTATTCACACACATATATTATGAATATAGTATCCTATGTACTACTATAAGTGTAACGTGTATAGGCTATGATGGCTTGAAGATCCTTACTCTGTGTATGTGTTGTAATGGCGTGAGGTATAATAACTGACGTATGATACACGTTATGTGAGCTATGATGGATCCCAAAAACTACCTGATTACTTTTGGTTGTGAGGATGGTGTGGTGCTTTGCCTAGGTGTCTGTAGGAAATCCATTGTGTTGCACGAGGTGCATATTGTGGTTCTTCACCCACGTGTCTGTAGGCAAGCTTTTTAGAGAGAGAAGCTTATGACATTCGACGTTAGGGCGATTTGGTAAACCAGTGGGGAAGTAGTAGCGTGGTACCATTGATATTCTTTATTATATTATATATTCTTGTATGCGTTTCATGGTGAGATTATCCATGGTGAGATTGGTAACATAGTATACCTATTTAGGTGACGAGTTAGTTTCACTTGTTGTTCATTGTGATTTAGCATTCTCTATTTACTTTTGCACGAGAGGCTTCAGGGAGGATCCTACTGAGTATACTGTTATACTCACCCTATGTATATATAAACTGTTTTTCAGGTAACTTGAAGTAGGTTGGAGATCAAGCTGGTTTCTTCTAGCATGGGGTTGGAAGAGCTGTTCGGGCTGGTGGTTACTATTGTTTTTACTTTCTTTTGGGTACTAGAAGTTTTTCCCTTTCAATTATAGTAATTTTTTTGGAATATCATATGTGTACTTCAGTTTCTTTTATATTCTTGTACTCAGTTGGAATTGATTGGTGTCTCTATTATCTCTCTCTTCAGCATGTGTTCTCTCAGAGGGTAATGCCTCCCATTTGTCTGTTTACTATACCCTCGGTGCAATTCGCCAACCCGATGCCAACTAGAGGGGGGACTCAGGGGGGGGGTTCATTATCTCCCTTATCACATCACCTATCCTAGATGGGTACACTTTGTGAGGAGGGGTTCATGATAGAGTTTTATCAGAGGCTATGTTTAAGGTATAGAATGGGGTCTGGAGTTAGGCACATGTGAGGTTGCATTGGTTGGTAGGGCAATGATGTCATTCATGTTTAGAGTGTGAGGTAAACAATGGATACCTACTAAGACATACACGTTTAAGGCACCCTATGATATGATGTACATACCATTAAGTTTACAGTGGCTTCTAAAAAAGGAGATACTAGTTGCAGGGTAGAGACCTAGGAAAAGATTATTTATCATTCTTCTTTGTGCCTATGTTTGAATTGGTAGAACGTGGGATAGGATAACCTAAAATCAATGAAAGAACAAAATTAATTAATTAATCTTTGATTCTTCTAGATTCCATCTTTAGCAGATCTAATGGTTTTTTATTTTATAGGTATGGCTCCAGGTCGACGTCCTCTTCAGGTTTGCGCAGAAAATGTCCAACAGGCTATTCCAGCAGATCACTGAAGGGTACATGTTGACCATGATGACACATGGAGTAAGACACTCAGAGAGTTTCAGTGACACAGTCTGCAGAAGTAGGAGGGCTCTGTTTCAGATACTATTAGGGAATACTGGTTAGAGGAGGTTGAGGTCGGATTCAGTTCGATTCGTACACGTAATAAGCACTAGGTGTCCTTGGTTGTGATGATGCTACATGGATTAGATAGGAAGTGGTGGTTCTTTTTTACTCGGGGATTGTGAGGATTCAGTGATCTCATGGGAGGAGTTCCGAGACAAGTTTAGAGTTGAGTTTCATTCTTCGACTTCGAAGGCGTCCAGTCGCCAGGGGATTTTTACCATTCGACAGGGGAGCTCCAGTGATCAAGAGTTTGGAATCCATTTCAGGAACCATTTATCATATTCTTATGACCTGTTACCAGATGATAAGGCCAGTGCGAGTCATTTCGAGGAGGCTTTTTGTCCATATATCTAGAGTTAGGTCACCCCATTTATGTTGAAGATATATCATGAGGTGATGGCGATGGAAGAGGTAGTTGTGACGTATTTGTCAAGGACGTGATCATAATGATAGGGGAATCATCATGATTCCTCACGATGCAGAGTTGTGGTCCAGGGTTTTAAGTTTTCAGGGAAAAAGATTTTCTGTTTAGTTGGGGGTAGGTATGAGCCCTTCAAATCTCATTTCTCCAAAGGCAGCAACTCTTAGGTCTATGGGAATAGATCGGGCACTTGTTTTTCTTGTGGAGATCATGGTCATCAGCAGCGGGAGTTCCCGAACATCCAAGGCAGCCATCATGCACCAGGTGCTACACTCCAGGTTCTTCCTTTGAAGCTGTTCTAGCAGAGGCAGCAATAGCCAGTTGCACCTGCTTTTGATCAGTAGAGGGTTGATGGCGCATGTATATGGCAACACCATGACGCTCCCCATCCTCAGAGAGTAGAGCGCGAACGTGGGGGTGGTCATCATCAGGGTTTGAGAGGTCGTTGAAGAGGTCGTGGTCAGCTTCATGCTCTTGCATTGACCGCTCAAGGAGATTAAGACATCGTTCGAGGTACCATTTAATTTTTTTCTACCTTGTTGTATTCCTTGTTTGATTCAGGAGTGACACACTCCTTCATATCACCAACCCTTGTCGATGATTTGGGGCTTCAGTTAGTGAGGCTTCCAGTGCCCTTGGCATTGATTAAGCCAGTTGGAGGTCGAGCTGACTTGTTTGAACTATATAGAGATTGTGATCTAGTGTTGGGGAAACACTGTGCTTGGGGAGATTTCCTTTGTTTACGAATAAAACCATATGATGTCATCCATGGAATTGATTGGTTGTATTCAGTGCAGGATATCATGGATTCCTTCAGGAAGAAGGTCATTTTCATTTTTTCGGATGGAGATCAAGTGGTATTTTTTGGTAAGAAAGTCCTTCGGATGGGTTATTATCATGTTCCATCTTTATCATCCCTGATGGATTATATGATGTTGAGTTCATCAGAGGATCAGTAGTTGGTGTTTCCTAGGGTCATAGAGGAGTACCCTGATGTATTTCCAGAAGAGGTTGTAACATTTCCCCTTCGATGAGAGATCGTGTATGGGATCAAGCTATAGCTAGGATCGTCTCTTATCTCTATGTATTTATATAGGATGGTCCATTCTGAGTTATGATATCTATTTATAGAGCTTTATGGTCTATTGCAGTGCGGTTTTGTTCGGCCAAGTGTGTCAGCATGGGGTGCAACGGTTTTGTTTGTGAAAAATGCTGAAGACATTTAGTGATTGTTTGTCGGTTATCATCACATAAATAGAGTGACAATAATTAATAACTATATTTTTCCATGAAATGATGATTTATTAGATCAACTGAAGGGTTCAAGTTGGTTCTCAAAGGTCGACTTATGGTCAGGATATCATTAGATGCGTGTAAAGGTTGAGGAAATCCCAAAGACTGCTTTCCATTGTTGTCATGGGAATTATGAGTTCATTGTAATGCCATTAGTCTTAACAAATTCACTAGATGTGTTCATGGGAATGAAGAATTATATGTTCCGTGTGATCCTGGACACGTTTGTGGTGGTTTTCATCGACAAAATCCTTGTGTACTCTACATATGAAGAGGAGCATGAAGAACATCTACATGTTATTTTGGGAGTTCTTCTTAAACATCTATTGTTTGGGAAGTTGTAAAAGTGTGAGTTTTGGGCTTGAGAAATCTATTTCATGGGGCATGTTGTATCCCATCAGTGATTAGCTGTGTATTCATCAGTGATAGAAGCATTTGTGTCTTGGGAAGCCACCATGATAGTTTCAGAGGTGTGAAGATTCCATGGTCTCGCAGGCTACTATAGGAGAATCATATCCAATTTATCACATCTTGAGACTCCGATAACATCTTTGGCTAGGAAGGATCATGAATACATATGGACTGATCAGTGTCAGGTAGCTTTCAAATATGTAAAGGAGAAGTTATTACGTTCTCTAGTCCTTTGTCTTCCAGCATAGGGAGTTCAGTTTGATGTTTTCTATGATACTTCCCATCTGGGGTTGGGCAGTGTTCTTATTCATCATAGGTCAATTATTTCTTATGGATCTCATAAGTTACTTTTCCATGAATGCAACTATTCCACCCATGATCTGGAGTTGGCGGTCATGGTGTTTTCTCTAAAGTTGTTGAGACAATACCTTTTTGGTGAGCGATTTGTGGATTTCACTGATCATAAGAGTTTGAGGTATGTTTTCTCCTAGCAAGACATGAACTTGCATCACTGTCGGTGGATAGAGTTCTTGTATAAATATGACTTCAAAATATCATATACACTTGGAAAAGGGAATGATGTAGCTGATGCGCTGAGCAAAAAGTCACATAGTGATGTTTTGCGTTAATCCATTGATTCCTAGAGAGTAATGGAAGAGGTTTCAGCACTACATCATGATATGGGAGATGTTGGGGGTATTGGTTGCCATTTTCAGAAGACGGTACAGTCATCCATGATGAAAATGGTTGAAGAGTCCCAGTTGGGAGATCTTGTGGTGGAGGTCTGGAGCGACAGAGTTGTTTGTGGCGAGGCTCCTGGTGGTTGGACTGAGGATTAACAACACTGAGTGTTGTATCATGGAAGGATTTTTGTTACCTTGATGATGCGCGAGAAGGTTCTCAGAGAGATCCAAAATTCTCCTTTAGCAGTACATACTAGAGTGAAAAAGATGTATCGATCCTTGAGGAGTCAGTTTTGGTGGCCTCGGGTGATGCATGTGGTTGCAGAGTTTATGTCTCGATGTTTAGTTTTCCAGAAGCTGAAAGACGAACAATGTGTTCCTGGTGGTATCCTCCAGCCATTAGATATTCCTCATTGGATGTTAGAGGACAAATCAATGGACTTTGTGAATGGTTTTCCTTAAACTCCGGGAGGAAATTATTCTATTTGGGTTATAGTGGATCATTTAACAAAGTCTGCAAACTTCATAACGATCAAGGAGTCATGCTCAGTGGATGTTTTATTGACACACTTTCTAGAGGTGTTGGTGAGACTTCATGGAGTCCCTAGGAAGATCATTTCTGATCGAGATCCTCATTTTACCTCTAGGGTGTGGAGTGGTCTCCAACATTCTTTCATTTCTCAACTATGCCTTAGCACTTCTTTTCATCCTCAAATGTATGGTCATACAGAACTAACCATCCAGACTCTTGACGACATGTTACACACTTGTGTTCTTGCTTTTGGTGGTTTATGGATGAGGAACTTACCCTTGGTGGAGTTCTCATAAAATAATACTTTTCACTCCACCATCAGTATGGCGCCGTTTTTAGCCTTGTATGGTCGGCCATGTCGTTCTCTGTTATGCTAGACTAGGTTAGGAGAGTTAACAATTCTTGGACATGAACTAGTGCAGAATACAACAAAGATGGTCCAGGTGATTCCTGAGAGGATAAAGACAACACAAGATCATCAAAAATCATATATTGATCCATGAAGGAGGCCCTTTGAGTTTGACTTTGGGGGTCATGTGTTTCTGAAGACAACTCCCTGTCATGGGCAATGAACATTTGGTCATAGAAGTATGCTTTCTCATTATTTTGTTGGGCCTTTTGAGGTATTATCTCATGTTGGAGTTGTGGCGTATCAAGTTGCACTTCCCCCATAGATGATTCAGATACATGATTTTTTCTACGCATCACAGCTCTGTTGTTATCTTCATCACGACTCTCACATCATCGATTGGGGAGAGATCGATGTTGATGATGATGAAACCATTGAGGAACTACCTGTGGAGATCCAAGACCTCAAGGAGAAGGTGTTTCATGGACTTTCTATTCCCATGGATCATGTCTTGTGGTGACATCGTAGTGTTGAGGAGTGTACTTGGGAGCAGGAGTCCCAAATGCGTGTCCAGTACCCAGAGCTGTTTTAAGTTGATGTGTTGAGTTTTCATTGATCCTTTATTTTATGTACCTTTGATGTGAAGTTATGCATAAATTGTTTGGATATGGAATTCTTGTTCCCTTGCACTCGGATTTCATGTTTTTGTTTCATCTTTCTAACAACTCATGGTGGTTTTCCCCTGAGAGGTATCTTACGGGGCGGTTGTTTGGACACCTCTTTTCTTCTAGGTTAGTTTTGAATTATCGGGGATGATAATGTTTTGATAGGTATCTAATGTAATGGACTGGACATCTCTGGCCCATTACATTGTTGAATTATGGTTTTTCAGGTGTTTTGGGAGGTTAGGGTGTCTTTTTCCCAACAATTTTCAAATTTTTCAGTTCTGTGAACAGTGTTTCTAGAACGGTAACCTTCTATCGGTGACCATCTAACGGTAACCTTGAACAGTGTTTCCAGAACAGTAACATTCTATTAGTGACCTTCTAACGATATCCTTGAATAGAGTTTCCAGAATTATAACCTTCTATCGGTGACCTTATTACGGTAGCCTTGAATAGTGTTTCTAGAACGGTAACCTTCTATAGGTTACATTCTAACGGTAGCCTTGAATAGTCTTTTTGGAACTGTAACCTTCTAATGGTGTCCTTATAACGGTTGCCTTGAACAATGTTTCTAGAATGGTAACCTTCTATCGATGGATATATAATGGTAGACTTGAACCGTGTTTCCAAAATGGTAACCTTGTAATGGTGACATCCTAATGGTAGACTTGAATAGTGTTTCCAGAATGGTGAGGTCTATCAGTAACCTCTATCAATAACCTCAAATGGTAGGTGTACAATAACGGTAGGTGTATAGTGTTTCCGAACGATAGGTGTATAGGTGAGATCTATTGGTAACCTCTAACAGTGAGGTCTATCGGTAACCTCTAACGGTGAGGTCTATGGTAACATCTAACGGTGAGGTCTATCGGTAACATCTAAGGGCGAGGTCTATCAGTAACCTCTAACGTTGAGGTCTAACGGTGACATTTTCATTCCTTTTCCAAATTTTTAGTATGTGAACAGTGTTTCTAGATTCCAACAGTTTCACCCCTTTGACGTTTCCTTTGACATAAAATACATTTAAAGCCTTATTTTATGGACTATTAAGTCCGATTCAAAGGCCGTAACTCCTATATTAATTATTACTATGGATCATGATGTTTTTACTTGGTAAACTGTGTGGGTTAATGTGATCTTATTTTAATGGTGAATTATGCATATCTTAACATCTCGCCCCATTAAATCTACAAAAGGGACAAGATATCATCCTCCCTTGTTCGTCCTCTTTTTTCTCGACTATGAGATGCTATAACCATTCAATCCTTCCCGTAGGAGTTTCCCAAAAAAACATTACTCCTCTAATTGGATATGACCTATTTTGATGAAACCATGTTTTATCGATCAATCTTTGATATAAGGTAGGTTTTATCATCGTTCCTTTGGGGATCATCTTCTCCTATTTCTCCATTCCATGGTATAGCATGTAATCTTCAGGATTCTAATGGGGTTTTGTTAGGGTTTGGTTGGTGTTGTCATACTACGGCACCCTTGGGAGGATGCAGTTGTCATGAGAGGAGGATCATGACCCGTTGTGTGGATAATGAATGTGAGGAACTTTTTGAGGTAGGGGATTCGTTGCTTCTCATTTCTGTTACGTGAAAATGTATTGTTATCATGTTTTATCCCACTACATGACAATGAAATTGAATTAATCAATATTTTGAACTGGATAAATAAATTGTTATCGATCGTATGTTATTTCCTATTTTTTTGTGAGATAGTGTGATATCTATTCTTTCTTTGCCTAGTTGGGTGTTCCTTATGGAAGTCGTTAAATAACGTAAAACGGGTTTAATTTGTAATTGTTTGGAGAAAGATATAATGGCATGAAAACGAATCTGGTTCTTGTTGTAATTTTACGTTAATCAAATTGGTGAAATAAGCATGTTACTTTATTTTCGATAGCTTACTGATTAGGTTTACTAAAGTTGGAACCTACGAATTAAATCTGTTAATTCAATATGGTTTAATGAATATGATTGTTTGATAATTCCTTGAATGGTTCTAAGTTACCATCTTGATTGTTAAAGGGCCAAGAGCCTTATTGATGTGATGTTGGTTTCCTGCTGCTTGTGATGTAATGTGATCCTAGATAGTCGTGTGACATGTGGGGGCATGGAGGCCTTTTGGTTGCAGCAGCAGATAACACCTATAGTGGCGAGATGCATCGGTTATGCATGTGGGTGTCCTGGAGGACACCAGGTATGATGTAATGGGGTGGTTGTTATTATTGGATGCTTGTTAATTTTTCTTTGTTGTTTATCTGCTTTTCTTTTCCTCACTACCCAAGGTAACAGGTCTTGCTTACCGTTCTTTCGAAAGAGTTGAAGACGTTCAGGGTATTCCATGTGCTTTCTTGTGTTTAGATTCTTAGGGGAGGATGGGTCTATTCTCTTGTTATAGATAGCAAAGACTCGACGGGTAATACATATATTCACCATGTTGATCCACCTTGTGTTTAGTTTCTTAGAATGATATTTTAGAATTCCTAGGAATATGGGAAACTAATTTCGTAAGGAATATTTGAATAAATGGTGTTAACCCATGGGGTTGGTGTTACTAGTACTTAATGTTGAGGTTGTGTTTTTAATGGGACAATGGATTTGGGTGTGATTATAATAATTAATTAATGAAAAGTGAAACTGATAAAAAGGGAATAAAGTAATCTAATAATTCACTTTAATTGGTTGTCTGCTTATAGGATACCAAATATTAGATGTAGTAGCTCGGATTCTGAGAGAGGTTTGCTGTTGTTGTGTCTGAGAATAGCTAATTCCCATAATTTGGTTGTGAGATATAATATATTTTGTAATTTTTGTGTTTCTATATAGTACTCCACCCTATCAGTAAGGGAATTTGACACCCCGGGGATTCTGAGCATTGTAGGGTGTTTTCCGCAAAATTTCGATGGGTTAGTGAATGGATGACTACCCCCTTTGGCCCCACTCTCTTCTATTGGTAGATACTTTTGCTGGTAGGAACATCATTTTGTTTTCCCGATATTTGTGTGTAGAGGGTTGTAATGGCTTGTAGTTATTTACACACATAAATTCTAGATATAGTATCTTTTGGAAAACTATATGTGTAACATGTATAGGCTGTGATGGCTTGAGGATCTTTACTCTGTGTATGGGTTGTAATGGCATGAGGTATAATACACGATGTATGACACATGTTATGAGTGCTGTGGTGGCTCCCGTAAGGAACCTGGTTACTTTTGGTTGTGAGGATGGTGTGGTGCTTCTTCTAGGGATCTCCGGGAAATCCTTTGTGTTACAGGAGATGCATATTGTGGTGATTCGCCCAGGGGTCTGTGGGAAAGCCTTTTTGGAGAGATATTCATTGGACGTGCAACGTTGGGGAAAAGCGGAAAACCAGTGGGAAAGTAGTAGCGGGGTACCCTTGATATTATTTACTGTATGCTATATTCTTGTATTTGATACTTGGTGAGAGTAGCCATGGTGAGGTTGGGAACTTAGTATACCTATTTAGGTGATGAGTTAGTTTAACTTGTTGTTCGTTTTTCTTTAGCATGCTCTATTTAATTTTGCACGAGTGTCTTTATGGAGGATCCTAATTATTATATTTTTATAATCAACCTATTTATAGATAATGTGTTTTTCAGGTCACTAGGAGCAGGTTGGAGATTAATCAGGTTTCTACTAGCATGGGGTTGGAGGAGCTATTCAGGCTGGTGGTTGCTGCTGTTTTTACTTTATTTTGGGTAATTGCAGTTTTTCCCTTTTAGTTGTAGTACTTTTACAGGGCACATCATATGTGTACTTGGGTTTCTTTTATCTTCCAGTTCTGAGTTTGAGTTGATTGGAGTATATCATATCTCTCTCATATGCATGTGTTCTCTTTGAGGGAAAAGCCTCCCATTTTTGTGTTTACTATACCCTCGGTGCTAGTCGCTAACTTGGGGACTGCTGGAGGCGGGACTTGGGGGTTATTATCTCCCTTAATACTTTTCCGGCCCAGGAGGGGTACACATTGTGGGGAGGGGGTCGTGACATTTATGGTTCTTCTTCCTCAAGGATCTTGAGGATTCAATAATCTCAGGTGAGGAGTTGGGATAACCATACCATTTTAAAGGGGATGTCAATGCGTGAGATTTAGGGATCAGTTTTAGGAACCTTTTTTTATATTCTCCATAAATGTTTCCAGATTAGTATTCATGGTTGAGTCATTTTTTAGGAGGCATTTCATACAAAGATCCATCAACATGTGTACCCATTTATCCTAATGATGTATCTCAAGGTGGTGGAAATGGTAGGGGTTGTCAAGATAGTATAATCCAGAACATGATCATCATGATATCGAAGTTGTGAGGATTCCCCACAGAGGAGAGTTATGGTCTGGGGTTCTAGTTTTTTAGTGCTTAAGAGTTTTCATTCAGTCAGGGCATGGTTGACCACAATGTATCTTCTCTCTATAACGGTTGAGGATCTCATACATTTTCTAGGAGATCATCAGTTTGTTTCTTTTAGAGGCTGATTTCATCACCAAAAAGTGCACCACCACCATTAAATGTATTCAATGTGTGCATGCTGTTATGAATCAAGTTACTCAGTCAAGGTAGTATTAGATGATGAATTAGAAGAAGGGTACACCAGCTATGAATCAACAGAGAACATATGGTGTAGTTAGGGGATAGCCAAGGGATTGTACATATCCATATAAATTAAATTACAACTGTGTTGGTGGTTTTCATCATGGTAATAGATGTTATGTAGTTGGAAAATGTCATATTAATGCATTAGCATTGCCAATACCGAGTGAGCCAATCATCATTTGAGGAACCATTTTTTCTACTTGGGTGTATACCATGTTTGATTTAGGAGAAAAATACTCCTTCATATAAAATTCCCTTTTCCATGGAATAGGACATGAGGTAGGAAGGCTTCCAGTGCCCATGGTATTGACTAAACTAGTTGGAATTTGAACTGAATTGTTTGAAGTATGTAGAATATATGAGCTACTGTTGGGGCGTTACCACACAAGGGGAGATTCCATATTTTTATGAATACAACCATAATATTTGATACTCAGAATGATTTGGTTGTATTCAGTGTAGGCTATAATGGATTTCTTCTGGAGTTGGAGGGTGTTCATCAATGTGGATGGAGAGACTATGGTGTTTTCTAGTGAGCGAGACCCAAGATTAGTTAGATTCATGATTCTTAATTGTCATCCCTAATGGACCATGTGATGTAGAGTTCATTAGTGGTTAAAGATTTTCAATTAACAATTTCATTGATATGTACCCAGATATATTTCTAGAAGAGTTTTTAGCATTACCCCATCAATGAGAGATGGAGTTTGGGATCTAGAAACAACTAGGCATTCCTATTATCTCATTTTATTCCTATAGGATGGTACCTTATGAGTTATAGGGGATACATATATAGATCTATGGTTTGTTACATTTTGGTTTTATTCAGTAGTGTGTGTCACTGTGGGACACAGTAGTTTAGATCATGAAGAAGGATAATGATTTATTGTGGTTATATGTCGATTATCATCGATTGAATGAATTGACATCAAATAACTAAATTCCTCCTCTACAAATTGATTAATTTCGATCAACTGAAAGGCGATGTTTGGTTCTTTAATATATATTTGGGGTTAGGATATCATCAGATGTGTGTGGATGGTGAGGATATTCAAATTTCTCCCTTTCATTGTCCTCACAAGCATTATGAGTTCTTTGTGATGCAATTCAGTGTGATAAATTATTCTATTATGTACATTGGATTGATGAAGGATGTGTTTAGTGAGTTCTAAGACAATTTTTAGCAGTCTTCATCAATGAAATCCTTTTGTAGTCCATATCTGAGGAGGAACATGAATAGCATATGTATACGGTTTTGGGAGTTCTTCATTGAGAATATTATTTTGGGATGTTTTGGATGTGTGAGTTTTGGGAAAGATAATTCCATTTCTTGCAACATGTCATATCATATTAGGATGTATCTATGGATCCATAAAATATTAATGAAGTTTTCTATTGGTAATTCCCTAAGACAGTGGAATAGGTGCATAGTTTCCTTGATCTTGCATGATATTACATGAGTTTCAATGCCAATTTCTCTCCAATTGTGACTCATATGACAATGTTGAACATAAAATATTAGGTATTCATTTGTAATGATCAATGTCAGGAATATTTTTATTATTTGATAGAGATGTTGGCTAGTTCTCCAGTTTTGTTTCATCTAACGGCAATAATTCTATTTGAGTTTATATGTGATGCTCCACCTCTAGGGTTAGAACATGTACTGATGAATTAAGGAACAATCATTTTTATTGGTCATGGATTTTACATCCCCATGAGAATAACTATACGACTTAGGATCTTGAGTTGTTAGTAATTGTGTTTTACCTAATTTTGTGGAGAAATTATGTCATCAGAGAGTGTGTTTTTCTTCATCAATCATAAAATCATGAGTTTTGTTTTTTCTGAGAGTGAATTGAACACGCATGAGTGTTAGTGGATGGATTTCATATAGTTTTAAAAAAATTAAAATATCATATACACCTGTTAAGTTGACTTGTATAGCCTATTCTATAGTAATGGTGTTGTGTATTGATGCAGTGCATGAATCTGGTGATTCAAATTAGAGTAATGGAATAATTTTCAGCAATACATATTGATATGGCCGAAGTTGGGGGAGGATGTTATCTTTTTAAGATGATGATTGGGTCATTGTTAGTGAAGCATGAGGAAGAATCCCAGTTGGGGGATCTTGTGGTGGAGGTCTGTAGAGAATGAGTTATTTGTGGTAAATCCCTTGCTGGTTGGATAGATGATGAAAAACACATGGTGTAATTTTAGGGAATTTTTCATGTTCCTTTTGTGATGTGTGAGACTATTTTCAAAGTGTTTCATATTTTTCACTAATATGTATATCCTTTATTTAAAATGATTTATTTATCATTGATGAGTCACTTTTTTTGGTTGGGGTTGAAGTGTGTAATCGTAGAGTTTGTTTCGTGGTGCCTGGTTTGTCAATATGTGAAAGTCGAGAACAATGTTCCTGGTGGGTTTCTCGATCCTTTAGATGTTCTTTAGTTGAAGTGGTAAGACTTATAAATGGAAGTTGTTATTGATTTCTCTTGATCATATTGATTCTGTGATTCTATATGCATAGTTTTGGATTGATTGATAAAATCATCCCACTTTTTAGCTATCAAGGAGTCGACCTTAGTTGAGGTTTTATAGAGGAAATATCTTGAGGAGGAGGGGTGTAGCACCACTAATTTATTGTTTGATACCTGTTTCTAATGATTTTACTTTGTTTTATTGTTATTTGGTTTTTTTGGGGAGACATTATAGTTGTTTTTGGGTGGTTTTTTTGTTAAAAAGGGGTGCTTGGTCAGCACACTGTCTGGCCAAACCATGTGGCCAAACTATGAAAGGCCAAAACAAATTCACTATTTTTTGTAGACCTAATTAGGTTTTGAAATTGGGATGATCTATTTCGACCCAAATCAACACTGAAATGTCTTTTTTCTCCCCTAGTGGATGACATAGTTTCTCCCATCGATAAGGGATCCAAAAATGTTCTTTAGTGATTGAAGGAATATAATTGTGAAATGTGCATGTTCTTCATCATTTACATCACAGTTATGTATATATTATCCTCCATTCATCTCTTTTTTAGATATATGACCCATGTGTCTTGATCTATGATTTTTGAGGAATAGAAGGGTAAATATTTGTTTTTTAATATTGGGGAGGTTAGTGAACTTTTGAGGTATCCTAGAATCATTACACGGATTATAGAGCTTTCGTCGTCCATTATTGGTTTTTTCCTAAATGAGTGAAATACATGGCTTCATTCTCATCTACTCATTAAAGAATTGATTTGAATATTATTTTTGATGTGAATTAATTGTTTTTCTAATGTGCATTTTTTAAAACCTCTTTAGTTACAGTCGGTGGAAAATTATAATCATTGGGGGGTTTTTGAATCAACTTCATATTTTATTTTAATTGGGGATTTTTAAATTATGGATCCTCTTGAATTTTTTAAAATTTAATTGTTTATTAATTTTCCACAATATATACATGTTTTTAAATTCTTTAATTTTTTGAAATTGGATGGTAGGAATTTTTCAATAATTATTTATTTTAATTGAATCATGTGAAATTGATTGAAACTGGTTTTAGATTTTGTAAAACATGATGTTCATTTCATATTAAATTAATGGGAAAGTATGAAATATGATCATGTTTCTAGTTCCTTTAGTGAAATTGAACTCGTGGAATAATTAAACTATTGTTCCTTGGTATATCGATGAAAAAAAACCCTAGATTAAGGAACTATCATAATGAAGAATTTATTTTTCAGTAGAAATTATTTTGTAAGGTTTATTAATTTTCCAAAGTAGTTTTCAGAACGCGTTTTAATGAATTATGTACATGTTTAATGGGTGTATAGATTTATGGAAATTGGTTCACATGGTGTTAGTTTATATATAGTTATAAACTCTTTTGATAAGTGAATATATTTTGTTACAACCATTTTCCAGAAATTGTTTTATTTTAAATGTTTTATATCAATGTGGATAACTCTAATATCCTTGTGGTGTGGGTAGAAAATTCATTGGAAAAATCCTACTTTTTTATTCTATACCATACTTTATAACTTTTTTATTTGAAGTAGTCGTATTCTCTAATGTGGGAAAATCTCAGTACAATTTGTTTAGCAGTACTTCGTGAGTTTTCGAGCAGTCTGGTGGTGGTGGAGAATGGAGGTAGTGGATCATATAGTCTTTAAGATATTGTTTTTTTATTTTTTTAGTCGTCCTATTTAGGTAGGTTTATGTCTAGTTGTCTTCTACTGTATCACTTATTTTTGTTCTCAATTTCGTATCAATGATTTTCTTAAATGACGTTATTCAGTTCATGCATCATATAGCTGCAATGGATTATGGTTTTCTGGTTTATAGTTTATAATAAAAAGGTTAAATAATCCCCCACTTGTCTTTGTAACCCTTCATCATATATAACCAATCATTGGTGTATAGAGGATGCAACTTATTTCCTAATAAAGACTCATTGTATTCTCAATCCAATGATAATGATTGGGTAAATATAAATTTTTTCATCTCGCTACCCTCTTTGTGGAATAGGTAGTCTTGATTTTTCTTAGTAATGGAGTTCAAATAATTCTTTTCAATTCATTGGGTTGTCTTCAAGAAAATATTGGAATTGTAGGGACATGAAATTTATCAAATAAAAATATATAACCAACCCTTTTATGATGAACATGAAGTTACCATGGTGTTTGGTATGTATGTTTTGGAAGAACTATTAAGATAGTGGAGTCTCATTGTCAAGAGCATTGAAAATGAGACCAGTATCACAAGAATAGTAGATGAATGAATTTCCACTGGGGCTGCATATCTCAATGTTAGTAATGAAAAATAATTCTAATTATGGTGTTAGTTTTCGACGAAAATAATGAAATTAGATTTAGAGTGAAACAAATTGAAAAAGATAAGAGTTGATGTATTTTTAAAATAATTTGATCATTCAAAAGAAAGTGTGGGTTATATACAAACATGGTTTGATTTTCAAAAAAATGTTATAATATTGATGCTATAGAATTTTTTATACCATTCCAATAAATTTTTATAAGACTAATACTTAATGATTTTGTATTTTAGATATGAAATTGAACATAATAGGTAGTGAAAAAACCAACCAGAGGAAGCTCTTGAAATTGGGTTCCACCTCATCCATAGGACAACCAAGAGCTGGAGAAATATATAGTCTAGTAATTATATTCTAGGGACATATGTATTTGATGAGAGAATTTGTGGTTGGTGGACCACTGCATGTAGTTTTAGAAGAAGAATCTACCCCTCATCTATGAAGAATTATATCCTAATAGGGTAAAGGAATAGATGAATAGGATGAATCGAATCTTCATGTTCATTGGCATAGCAGCAGACATGAAGGAAAACTATAAAATTATATGTAAGAGTATCTTTCATGACAACAGTTTAATTTTTTGGTGAAATCTAGATTTTATTATGATTGAGATGGGATTATTTTGAAGAAAATTTCAACAAAGAATTATATCAGCACATTATCAAATCTATAAATTAACATTATTTTTTGGCATGAAGTAAGAGAGCCACTATGTTATAAAAAATAATGCAAATTTCATGAATTTAGACTAATTTTCAACATTATATTCATAACATGAGACCTTGAAGGAATGTGTATTCGTGTTCAGACACAGGCATTATATTTAGTTGAACACTACAATAAATTTTATCAAATTTTATACAAAGATTATAAACTGTGTGTTAGTGGCTGAGTGGAATATTTCTAAACATATGGGTGGAGTATGCATGATGGTACTGGTAAAATATGATGGGAACTCAACTATTAGGATAAAATAGATGAGGGACATCTCTTTCCATTGTCAAAATCAGAATCAGGGTCGAAAAAATCGATCATTAAATCTTCCATCTACACCAATGGGACTGCAATGATGTTATCAGCGTTGTTCATTTGGCCACATAAATCTAGATTTTATGGAACAACAGAACAAATTCAACAAAAGAAACAGAATGGTGAATATTCATATATATTAACGTAGTTCTCCATGTTCAGGTGCTCAAAACACTTGTATGGTGTCACATGCATCATATGATTTGTTAGGAACATTATAGAAGAATCAGAGCCACCAACAGAGATGAACTGGCCCAAGAGATTCTATGAATACCATGACTCCTCTATAGGGGCCATCACATTAGGGAAAAAAGAAGAGTGTTTTAGGAAAAAGCAGTTATACATAGCCGAGCAAGGGACTCTGGATGATCATGTTGGACCATCTATTGTTAGAGAACCGATTTTACTGAATTATTCTATTATTTATGTGTTGTGTGATACATGTGCATCACATTCCCTTATTTATTCATGATTTATGGATTTTATGAGTTTAAAACATGAAATGATTCATTATTTGAAAAAATTTCATACCCCTCTTGGTGAAAGAGAATGTTGATACTTTGTCTATAGAGTATGTTCTATAACTAGTGGTGGATATAAGAAAAAATGTTATTTCCCTGTTCTATAGATGTATGTATTTGATATAATCATAATAATTGATTGGATGACATCGTTCCAGAAATTGATTATTATAGTGGGATGGTTAGTTTCACAATTGGGGAAAGTGTCAAGCATCTCTTTTGAGGACAGAAGGGTTTTAAAAATAGGTGCATCATGATTTTTAACACCAGTGGTTATAATGACCTCTTATAATTTCACGGTGTTGACATTATAATCAATAGAAGAGGTCAAATATGGTAGTTTTCCCATAATTGTGATCTATTTACATTTGTGTTTCATCAAAATTATTCTGGGTTACAACCTATAAGAAAAGTTTATTTTATGATTGATCTCCTTCCAGGGACTAGTACTATCTCCCTTACATCTTATCATATGGAACCAATATAATTAAGGTATCTTAATGAATAGTTGGAGGAGTTGGAAACTAATGATTTCATTCGTCCATGTACTTCTATGTGGGAAGTAGCAGTCTTTTTCTTGAAGAATGTAGATGTAACTCATAGGTTGTGTGTTGATGATAGTAAACTTTCCCATGTTAAAATAATGAATCTGTATTAAATTCCATGCATTGATCATTTGTTTGATAAATTAAGGGAAGATAAATGATTTTCAAATATTGGTGTTCAATCTGGATGTCACCAATTGCTAGTTTGGAATGATGATATTCCAATGACACTAGTGCAGAAAACATTTTTTACGTCGGTTATTTTTCATTATTTACGTCGGTTTTTAGGCGACGTTAATACAGACGACGTTATAAAAAACGTTTTTTACGTCGGTTATTTAAAACCCGACGTAACATACCTAACATCACGGGGTTTATCACATCGGTTATTTCTAAACCGACATGATAAAACACCTGGGATATCATTTATCACGTCGGTTATGACATAACCGACGTGATTAACCCTTCCCCGGGCCTATTATCACGTCGGTTTCTTAAATAACCGACGTGATAAGAAGGCCTGGGAAACGTTTTAGCACGTCGGTTATCCAATAACCGACATGGTAAATCGATTCCCAGGCCTGTTAGCACGTCGGTTATATTAAGAACCGACATGATAAAAGGCCCGGGAACGGTTTATCACGTCGGTTCTCGAAAAAACCGATGTGATAAACCCCTACCGATTTATTTACCACGTCGGTTATAAAATAACCGACCTGAAAGCGATATTTTTTTTAAAATAATTGCACTGCTCTCACCAAAAAGCAACCAGAAACCAAACAACAAAAATAACCATGCCAGCTCTCCCCCAAGCCCCAACTGAACCCCACCCTCATCTATACCCACCTAACAACCTGGCCAGCCCTCCCCCACCAAATTGGAGCCCCACCGCAACCCTTAGACACCCCCACCCCTTGGACAGCCCCCCCACCCTCATTTACACCCCCACGACCCCTAGTACAGCCTCAAACACCCATTGGACACCCCTCCCATATCCCTTGGACACCCCCACCCCTTGGACAGCCCCCCACCCTCATTTACACCCCCAAGACCCCTAGTACAGACTCAAACACCCATTGGACACCCCCCACACCTTGACAGCCCTCCCAGACCCCTTGGACACCCCCCCCCGACCCCTGGACACCCCCCCGAGCCCTTGGACAGCCCCAAACACCCCTTGGACACCCCTCCCATATCCCTTGGACACCCCCACCCCTTGGACAGCCCCCCACCCTCATTTACTCCCAACCGGACCCTTGGACAGAACTCCCAGACACCTTGGACACCACTCCCATATCCCTTGGACACCCCCCACCCCTTAGACACCCCCACCCCTTCGACAGCCCCCCCACCCTCATTTACACCCCCCGAACACTAGGACAGCCCCAAACACCCCTTGGACACCCCTCCCATATCCCTTGGACACCCCCACCCCTTGGACACCCCCCACCCCTTGGACAGCCCCCCACCCCCTGGACACCCCCCGACCCCTTGGAAACCCCCCCCCCCCCCCCCCATCCCCTTGGACAGCCCCAAACACCCCTTGGACACCCCTCCTATATCCCTTGGACACCCCCCCACCACTTGGACACCCCCACCCCTTGGACAGCCCCCCCCCCCCACCCTCATTTACACCCAACCGACCCCTTGGACAGCCCCAAACACACCTTGGACACCCCTCCCATATCCCTTGGACACCCCCCACCCCTTGGACACCCCCACCCTCATTTACACCCCCCCGACCCCTAGTACAGCCCCAAACACACCTTGGAAACCCCTCCCATATCCCTTGGACACCCCCCCAAACACCCACCCACCCCCTTGGAACCTCTCCCCCCATACCAAAATCCAGACCAGAAAAACAATCAACAGTAGTCCAAAACAAGAAATAGAGAAAAATTAAACATTCACTTATATAACATTAAAAACATACACTGTCAACTTCAAAAAAAACTAAATCCAACCTAAACGACTACGAAATACACAATTACATTGACAATATTCAAAATTACATTTTACATTACAAACAACTAAAAGTCAATCAAACCTGTAAAATAATTTGACCACTCCACTTGTAAGTGTTTGATATCTTCAGCAGTAAAGGGTTGAGGGTCATCAAAAAGCTACAAAGGAAAAGGATAGTAGTCAACGTGTATAATGAATAAATCAAATTGAAATATTATGAGAAAGTGGAAATCCTACCAGGTCAAAACTCAGAACTGTCCCAATTGTTATTATTTCATACATAAATCTTAACATGTAATATCCGAATTCGATGATGCTTTGTTGCTCATGAGATTTCTGTTTGAATGAGTGTAAATTCAATATATTATTTTTATGTAATAAATGAAAATGTACAAATTATAAATGGATATTTACCTTCACATGTACATATTTGATCTTGAAATTCCTTTTCTTTGCGCTTTTTCGAAAGTGGACCCATGCCCTGTTAGAAAATAATATGAATGGGGTAAATTTAAAATTCATTATAATATATAAAACTATTGAGAAATTGAAACTTACGTTTCCAATATATTCTTAAAACTTTCTCACACATCATCATGGAGAGAGCATATCCAATAAAGTGCTTTCTCCCTAGGGCAAAAAACCCCTAACATCCAATGATCCCTGATAAAAGGAAATTTAACGTTAGTGGTTTTTTATGTTAAAAGATAATTAACTCTTTGAGAGGGATGTGTTTCATACCTCTCACAAAAAGGCATCATCCAACACTGTGTGATTAAATTCTTTCCAAATCTATCAGCAATATAAATCATTCTTTGTTCCTCATCCAACGCACATGCTTCAGGGGAAATCAATTGTGGGTCCATGAATCCATATACATCTGTCAGCTCATTCCTCTCACAAATTTTATACAGATACCTAATACAAAGCAGACATAAGTATACATTTTTAATAAATATAATGCAAGGAAAAGGTGTTAAGACTTACATGATAAAAATTTGCACCACGTTGATTCCCAACTTATCTCCAGTGACAAACTCCATGATATCAGTTTTCATAATCCCCACACTTAGTTCACGTCCACAGACATGAGCTTCCATTGTAAAGTCACAATGATCCGCCAACAAATTTTAATATCTTGACAATTTGTCAAGACTGCTAGTATCTGCATCTGATGTCATAACTATCTGTCTTTGTTGTTGTCTATACAGTATTTCATTACCTTTGAAGTATTCCTGCAAAAATAAATTGAAAAATATATTAGTTTTCAAATGATAAAACATTAATAAAAATATAAAATAAAAGATGTAACATCCATACCTCTATGGTAATGAGTCGAAGAAGTCTGGATGACCAAAGTAAAAAATGGCCGATACTATGTCCAACTGTCATCACCTCATCTGTAGGTAATGGTATCCGAGCTGATCTATCTATAATATCCTGTACAGTGACCCTCTGATTCTCTACCTCTAACTGTTGATGATGAACTGTATCTCCTATACAATATACCATCCCATATGCAACTATATGATGTTGAGGATCATCAACATACAACTCACAATAAGTAGGTAGCTACGGCGGAGGAGGAGGATCAAAAATGGGGTCCGCAGGCTGAGGTGGGGGAGTGGGAGCTACTAGGAGAGGTGGAGTGGGAGCTGCACCCTGAAATTGTCTTTGCAAGTCTGCAAACATAAACTGCACCGATTCTCTAATCTTGTCCTCCATTGTCGCATTAATATTATGGACTTCATCCTCCAAGGATTCTATTTTTTTTATAAACTCCCTCAACGTTAGAAGTTGAGGAACGTGGCAACACTTTTCTTACCGATACACCTGCTGGATATCCTCTTACACGGCCAGGATGTTCGGGCTTTCCCAATGCCACAGATAAAATATCTTACCTCCCAGATGGTGTAAATGTCCCCTGTGAACTCTGCTCCTCAAGAGAGTCCTGTAATAATTAATTGAACATTTCTATAATGATTGGAAATATATGACGAAAATAGTAAACTTAAATAAATAAAATAGATATCTTACAATCCTATCAACTACGAGTCTCGATTCTTCCGAAAGATATTTCCCTTTTTTGCCCTTCCGAGCTCTTTTCCATTTCTCATGTCTAGATGGAGGGGATGGAGGGGCCACCTCTCCAGAGCTTGAAGACTCAGCTCTTAGTTGTTGAAATGTTTCTGCCATCATTTGTTCTTCCAATAATGCATACCCTCCCCTAGATAAACTATGAGGGTATACATTTTTAGATTGGATCTCTTGATGAGCTATCCTTGTTTGCTGTAAATTAAGAATAAGTAATCATTAACAAAACAATAATAAGATTATTTATATAAGAAAGCTTATAAAAGTTTACATTTCCCTTACCAAAAATGATTCTTTTCTTCTACTTTCAAAAAATTGTCTCCATGTGTCTTCATCTATAAAAGGATATATACGACAAGGATTCTCACGACTCCTATGACCATAAATGAAATCAGATGAGAGGGTTGATTTGAAATCCCTCCATCTCCTAGCAGCCAACGATAAGCATTTCTTCCTGACTCCTCCAGTGTCAGGAATATCAAATGTCATTTGATAAAAAAGAGGTTAAAAATATTATATATACTAGAAACATTTAAAGAACAGTCAAACAATAGCAAAAGATCTTACCAAAATGGTCTCCCATAGCTGAGAAATTATCGCCTTATCCACACTTCTCCAATCATCATAGAGAATGCTTACTTTGCTCTTAGCCTGAGTTGCTACAAAACCCTTAAAATCTTTAGCATTTGGACCTCTAGGAATATCATCATCATCAAACTCCACGACTATCCTCTCCTCCTTCGTACGGGCAAGTGATAATTTTGGTAAACGTGTGCACCCACGCTTACCAACCTTTGAACTCTTTTTCGTAATAGGAGTATGTGAATGTTCCTCCCCAGATGTATGACCAATATGCTCATCTCCAGAATCATGTGGCTGATCAACTGATTGATCTGTCATTTTCCTTCAAATCAAAAAAACAAACACTAGTTCACAAATATAAAAATTCAAATATTGTAATACTACTTAATCAGAAAATAGAAAAGTGTACTAAATTACATAATAGTAAACATTGGTAATATGGTAAGCATGTTAAACAATGATAAACATGGTAAACACAGTCTGTTTTACCCCTCTCTCTTGGATTTTAATGATCACAATCAATCTTATTATGTTCTAACTTGTTTTCAAGTGTTTTTGTTGTTAGGCAAAAGGTTGCCAAGGAGTTGGCCCAAGAAAGCTGAAAAGTGGACTCACTGAGTCCACCGGTCAGCCAGTGTGAGCTCACCGGCCAGCCAGAGGACCCAGGCAGTCGACTTGCCCACTGCCTGGTGTCACCGGCCGGCCGGTGGACCAGACAGCCTTGCTCTGTCTGGGCCACCGGCCAGCCGCTGGCTCACCACCGGCCGGCCGGTGGACCAGACAGCCTTCCTCTCTGTCTGGACCACCGGCCGGCCGCTGGATCACCACCGGCCGGCCGCTGGCTCATCACCGGCCGGCCGGTGGACCAGAAAACTATGCTGTCTGGACCACCGGCCAACCGGTGATCCACCACCGGCCCGCCGGTGCGCCCATGACTTCTCCTCTTTACGGTTTTTATTGTTTTATCATTTTGGTTTGATACATGTTTTAATAAGTAAAAAATTTACAATATCTAACATTATATGAAAAAACTAAATGTAAACAAGAAATAAACATGTGTTACCTGTAATTTTAGGAATGTACAGTTGGATTGTTTTCCCAAATTCCTTCGTCGTGATCGTTCCTTATGGAACAAACCATGTCTTCAACATACTCATCATTATGTTCTGTTAATCTTTCCATGGAAGTAGGGATCTCACATAAATCAGCATCTTCATCAAATTCATCCTCACCAACATATTGTTTTTTCCCTTGTAAAACAACAGCCCACTGCATATCTGATTGATCTACTCCATAGAAAATTTGTTTGGAATGTGTTTCCATTATAAAATAATCAGCTGTGTCTTCCAATCTATTCAGATTAACAAGTTTCATTCCAAATTCATCGTGTCTGACACTGTTGTTACCGATAAACCATTTATAGTTAAAAACAAGAACTTTAATTTTAAAGTAATCAGCCTCCCATATGTCTTCAATCACTCCATAATATGCACTTGATGCCGAAATTGGGTTTCTGTCCTTAGCACTCAAAAAATGCATTGCTTCTGCAAACACCAATACCCCACTATTCTGAACTGCACTTCTGTTGTCCTGAGCTTTCGTATGAAATGTATAGCCATTCATTTCATAAGAGGACCATGTTATCACATTTAAAGATGGACAACCCACTATCCATTTTAATGTCTCTGATACATCTGATCTACCAAGCAAGGTCTTTTTAAACCATGGCAAAAAAGTTTTGTTGTGCTCATTCAAAATCCACATTTCTTTCTTCTTTGGATGACATTGTTTCAACTCATTAATATGCAATGTGATATACGGTTGAACATCAGCTATGTTATTCAAGATGTATGATTCTAACTTATTCATCTGTTCAGCTGACAGTGATTTGACTTTCAAGCCACGAATCCCCTTTCCCTCATTATTAACCCGTTCATGGCGAGATGGAGGCAAACCTATGTGTTGCGTCGTAGCCAAGTAGCTCGTACAAAACTCTTCTACCTCCTCAGAAATATACTTTTCAATAATGGAGGCTTCAGGTCAATATGGATTTTTAACATATCCCTTTAATATTTTCATATACCTTTCAAAAGGATACATCCAACGAAGATATACAGGTCCACAAAGCTTTATTTCTCGAACCAGATGAATCATTAAATGCACCATCATATCAAAAAAAGTTGGAGGAAAATACATTTCCAAATGACAAAGTATAAAAATTGCATCCTTTTCCAAAATGTTCAAAGAATTCACATCAATCGCCTTGTTACAAATTGAATTGAAAAAATAACACAACCTCATTATAGTCTTTCTGACACGGATGGGCAATATTCCACGCAGTGCAACTGGTAGAATTTGTTGCATCATGACGTGACAATCATGTGATTTCATACCTATAAACTTCAAGTCTTTCAATGAGACAAAATTTTTTACATTTGAAGAATAACCTTGAGGCACTTTGATATCATGAAGACACTGACAGAAGCTACTTTTCTCCCTCTTCGATAATGTATGACAAGCCGGGGGAAGAAATGTTCGTCTTCCTTTAGGAGTGGGAGCTAACTCCAAACGTATTCCCATTGATAGTAGGTCTAACCTTGCATTCAACCCATCTTTTGTCTTTCCTTTAATATCTAGCAATGTTCTGATCAAAGAATCACAGATATTCTTCTCCACGTGCATGACATCAATATTATGTTTGACTTCATGATACCTCCAATATGGTAGCTCAAAAAATATTGACCTTTTCTTCCAAATATGTCTATCATTACCAGATTTCTGTGTCTTTCCCAATGTCACATCAAGGTTTTTCACCCTCTCAAAATACAAATCTGGGGATAAAGGTTTTGGAGCAGTATCAAATTCTTGTGAGCCATTGAATGCCTTTTTTAGTCTTCTATAAGGGTGATCCATAGGCAAAAACTTTCGATTACCCATGTACACTGTTTTCCTCCCATGATGCAATTGACAATATGACGTCTGTTGTTCGCAAATTGGACATGCTTTATGCCCTTTAACACTGTATCCAGACAAATTTCCATATGCTGGGAAGTCATTTATAGTGAATATAAGCACTGCATGCAGTTGAAAATATTCCATTTTATAAGAATCATACACCCTAATACCATCAGCCCATAACAGTTTCAAATCATCAATCAGCGGTGACAAGTATACATCAATATCATTGCCGGGTTGCTTTGGACCAGAGATCATGATACTCAACATGACATATTTGCGCTTCATACAAACTTCAGAAGAGAGGTTGTAAATTACCAATAAAACAGGCCATGAACTATGTGTGCTACTGAGGGTTCGGTATGGATTCATTCCATCTGTGCACAAGCCTAGTCTCAGATTTCTAATTTCATTTCCAAATGTAGGGTACTGGGCATCAATTTTCTTCCATTGTGGACAATCAGCTGGATGACGTATTTTTCCATCACATACCCGCTCATCAGCATGCCATCTTAAACTTTTTGCATCATGTGAATTAGCAAATAAACGTTTGAAACGAGGAATTATAGAAAGATACCAAAATACCTTTGAAGAGAGCTTTGTAATCTCTACATCAGCTTGTGATTTTTCTTTCACCTTATACCGTGATGTCCCACATTTAGGACACTCTTTCAGAAATTCATATTCCTTCCTATATATAATGCAGTCATTCGGACAGGCATGTATTTTCCTGTATCCCAATCCCATCGGGCATAATATTTTTTTGGCCATATAATGTGAATCTGGAAGATCGTTATCTTTTGGAAGAATGTCTTTCATCAATTGTAGCAGCTCTGTAAAACTTCTGTCACTCCATCCATGTTTCGCCTTCAGGTTAATCAATCTTAACACCGCCGACAAAACCGTAAAATCTGTACAACCAGGATATAATGGTTTTTCGGCATCACCATATAGACGTGAAACTGTCGGTTCTATCTCAATTTGTTCTGCTACAATATCACGAATCATTTCTTCAATTCCATCGGAGTTACCATCTTGCGATTCATTATCATCAGTGACATTCTGTCCAGTTTCGCCATGCCAAATCCAAGGGTTGTAACTCGGATTGAAACCGTGACAAATCAGATGATCTTTTATCTCTCTACTTTTCAACTTCTTCATATTCAGTCATTTCAGGCATGGACAGAAAAAAATTTCACTACTTGGAACATTTCGTTTAGCAAATTCCAAAAAGGCATCAACACCTTCTTCATATTCATTGCTCATTCGATGTGCCGTAATCCAAATTCGACTCATTATTACCTATAACAAATAGCAAAAATATATATATTTTTTAGATAAGACAAATATATGTTTATATGAAAAAAATCATAATTTGAATGTAAACAATTTTGAAATATAAAACAAATCGATGTGTATTTAAAAAAATATGCTTGAATATTATTTTTTTAAACAAAATATAGTAAGATATAACACCCCCCTGGAACCCCCCGACCCCTCTGGACAGCCCCCCGCCCCTCCTGGACACCACCCCCCCACCCCCCTACCCCCTTGGACACCCCCTGGACATCCCCCAACCCTCTAGACAGCCCCCACCCACCCGGACAACCCCAAATACCCTCTGGAGAGGCCGCTACCCACTTGGACAGCCCCCCACACCCATCCACCCCCTTGGACACCCCCCCTGGACACCCCACCGACCCCTCTGGACAGGCCGCCACCCCCTTTGGACAGCCCCCCACACCCACCCATCCCCTTGGACACCACCCTGGACACCCCCCGACCCCTCTGGACAGCCCCCGACCCCTCTAGAAAGCACCCCCACCCCTCCTGGACACAACCCCTCTGGACAGCCCCCCCCCTCTTAAACACCACCCCCACCCCCTACCCCCTTGGACACCCCCTGGACACCCCCCAACACCCACCCACACCCTTGGACAGCCCCCCACACCCACCCACCCCCTTGTAAACCCCCCTAGACACCCCCGACCCCTCTAGACAGCCCCCCGCCCCTCCTGGACACCACCCCCACCCCCTACCCCCTTGGACACCCCCCTGGACATCCCCCAACCCTCTGGGCAGCCCCCCCCACCCACCCGGACAACCCCAAATACCCTCTGGAGAGGCCGCCACCCACTTGGACAACCCCCCACACCCATCCAACCCCTTGGACACCCCCCTGGACACCCCACCGACCCCTCTGGACAGGCCGCCACCCCCTTGAACATCCCCCCACACCCACCCATCCCCTTGGACACCACCCTGGACACCCCCCCCAACCCCTCTAGACAGCCCCCGACCCCTCTAGAAAGCACCCCCACCCCTCCTGGACACAACCCCCCACCCCCGACCTGCTTGGACACCCCCCTGGACACCCCCAACCCTCTGGACAGCCCCCCCCACCCCTCCAAAACACCACCCCCACCCCTACCCCCTTGGACACCCCCCAACACCCACCCACACCCTTGGAAAGCCCCCCACACCCACCCACCCCCTTGCAAACCCCCCTGGACACCCCCCGACCCCTCTGGACAGCCCCCCTCCTCTCCTGGACACCACCCCCACCCCCTACCCCCTTGGACACCCCCTTGGACATCCCCCAACCCTCTGGACAGCCCCCCACCCACCCGGACAACCCCAAATACCCTCTGGAGAGGCCGCCACCCACTTGGACATCCCCCCACACCCATCCAACCCCTTGGACACCCCCCTGGACACCCCACCGACCCCTCTGGACAGGCCGCCACCCCCTTGGACAACCCCCCACACCCACCCATCCCCTTGGACACCACCCTGGACACCCCCCGACCCCTCTGGACAGCCCCCGACCCCTCTAGAAAGCACCCCCACCCCTCCTGGACACAACCCCCCACCCCCGACCTGCTTGGACACCCCCCTGGACACCCCCAACCCTCTGGACAGCACCCCCACCCCTCCTAAACACCACCCCCACCCCCTACCCCCTTGGACACCCCCTGGACACCCCCAACACCCACCCACACCCTTGGACAGCCCCCCACACCCACCCTCCCCCTTGTAAACCCCCCTGGACACCCCCGACCCCTCTGGACAGCCCCCCTCCCCTCCTGGACACCACCCCCCACACACTACCCCCTTGGACACCCCCCCTGGACACCCCCCAACCCTCTTGATAGCCCTCCCACCCCCCTGGAATCACTGAAAATTTACCATAACAAGAAGTTGGGCCATTCAAAGAATGTTTTTAGGTGTGGAGGAAGAACTGAGTTTCAATATTGCAAGTCGAACTAATAGATCTAGGGATGATAAATAAGATTATGGTGCCAAAACGAGTTAAAAGGGTTCGTAATCGAAGAATCTTAAGTAGTTTCAACAAAAAAATCACAACACATATATATATACTATCTGCAAAAAAAATGAACGAGTGGGAGGATTACCTGAGTGCTGCGAGTTTAGATGATTGATCCGAGGAGATTAAATATGAGAAACGATGATCTCAAAACGAATCTAAACCAACGAAATGGACGAGCCGATTCGGGTTTACGCGCGAGAGAGATGAGTCGCGACTGTCGAAGGTAAACTCGCGAATGACAATCCACGGGTCTGGGTAAATTTTTAAATGAATTATCACGTCGGTTATTAAATAACCGACATTATAATTTTTTTAAAAACATTTATAACGTCGGTTATTCAATAACCGACGTAAAAACCTTCCTCCGATTCTTTTTTTACGTCGGTTATTTTATAACCGATGTTATAAAGGGCTCAAAATCCGCGTTTTTTTACGTCGGTTATTCCATAACCGACGTCAAAAACATCTGCGGATTCTTTTTTTATGTCGGTTATTTTATAACCGACGTAAAAAGGCCTTCAAAAACCGCGTTTTTTACGTCGGCTATTGAATAACCGACGTAATAACTCGTACATATGTCGATTTGTTACGTCGGTTATTGAATAACCGACGTAACAAACACCCCCCGCTTCTGTTTTTTACGGCGGTTAATGTATAACCGACGTAAAAAACGAAGCCGCGTGATTAATAACGTCTATTATAAAAATAACCGACGTTAAAGGTGTACTAAACATAGGTTTTTACGTCGGTTTTATATAACCGACGTAAAAAATAGTGACGTAAAAAACGTTTTCTGCACTAGTGTGAAATCATTCAGAAGTAGATATGGTCACTATGAATATGTTGTCATGAATTTTAGTTGAAAGAATACACCAACAATCTCTAGGGATTTGATGAATTAGATGATTTTTCAATATTGGGACTCTTTTGGTGTCATTTTTGTAGGAAATATCAGTGTATTCAATGAGAAGTTTTGATCATGAGGAACACAATGATACAATATTATAAATCATGAGATATCACAATTTAATGAAAAACTATCTATGTATGAGTTTTGGATACAAGAGGTACTCATTATGGGCCATGTGATTTTTGAAATATTTTTTTAGTAAACTCTGAAATGATTTAAGCAATTATCTATGGGAAACTACCGAATAATTTTTTGGAGACATGATGATTTCTTGGCCCCATTCGGTGTTATCTTTGTTTTATTCATGAATTCCCACGATTTTTTTTCCAATGATATCGCTGAAAAAATTACTTTCCATTGGAATGAAAATTTCTAGAAGTCTTTTTGAGAACTGAAATTGCATCTTAAATCAGCACCTATCTTAGTTTTTTTCAGAACTAGGAATGAGATATGTTGTATACTGTGATGATTAGGGGGTCAGATTATGATTTTTTCTCATCTATGGAGGCTATGTGGTTTCTAATGGTTCATGACAGATGGAAATTCATGAGAATAATTACCAATTGAATGATATAGATTTATATGGCATCATTCATTCCTTAAAGAAATGGTGACACTATCTAATAGGAAAGAAATTCATTGCGTTCATTGATCATAAGATAATGATACACATTTTCTCACAAAGTGATCTATATATAAATAACTTTATAGGGATGGATTATTTATGTATGTTTGACATCGACTAGATGTATTCACTGGGAAAAGTCAAATTAGGTGTTGATTCATTGAGAAGAAATTCATATGATCAATTTCAAATGTAATCTTCAAAGGAGTAGTAATAGCTTTCAGTCTTATATGATATGCATGTGAATTGAAAATGGCGAGTTGATGTTCTAGTTTTTACTAGTTTAAATAGTCCATGATTTTGATAAATATGGTAATAGGCATATAAATCTGAGCCATAATTTGTTCTTATTAGTTCAAAATACAATGGTAGGGATACCATTGAGGGATAGAAACCTAATGGGACTTCATGTTTGTGGTTATGAAATTGGTGGGTGGTGCCTATCGCTTATTAGGAAAAACATTTTCATCCATATCACCATTCAAGATAAGATGTTCATGTCACGATACAGATGATGTATAAGGCATTGAAGGTTCAATTTTGGTGGAATAGTATACTTTGAAAATCTGTTGAGTTTGTTTCACGGTGCTATTCAAGTCAGATAGTTTTGGATGAACATCAGCACCAGGTGCGTATGATTATGTATTTACTTGTTCTAGTGTAAAATTGTACATGATAACTATGATATTTTCACAGGTCTCCAAATAGATGTCTAGAAACGTGATGCCATATGGGTTAAAGTGGATCAGCTCACAATGTTTTCCCATTTCATACCAATTCATGAAACTGATATGGTAAAGTATTTTGGTAAAATATAAATCCATGAAGTGATAGAATACCAGTTTTGAATGTCACTAAAAGATATATGAGGGTGGAATATCATTTCATTAAATCCTAACTAACAACGCTAGGAACTGAGTTTACTATAAGTATGGCATTTCATCCTGAGACATATGGCATATTTGAAAGGATGATAAAGACATCAAAAGTGATATTGTGTGATTCTGTTGTAGATTTTGGTGGCTAATGAAATAGAAGTAGTTATTTGGGGAATTATCATACAATAACACTTATATGGTGTTGATACATATATCCCGCATTGAATTATTGTATGCTCGTCCTTATTGTTCGCCACTCTATTGGGTGGAAATAGGTTGGGCAGCATTAATTAATTAGATCCTTTTCTACGAAATGACAGAAAAGATCTAGTGATCAGAACGAGAATGGAGACAGCTCAAGGTGTCTAAAAATCTTATGTGGATCATTGTTGAAGAAATGTGGCATTTTCAGTGAGTGATCATGTGTTACCGAGTATCTATCAATGGTTGGGACATCGTCATTTTGGGAAGTTAGGAAATTATCTCCCTAATACATTGGCTCATTCATCATACTAGAACTAGTTAGAGAGGGGATATATCAGTTGCGCTGATACCATAGATCATGTTTCTTCACCATTTGTTCATCATATCTCAGTTGAAAAATTATCAGCCTGATCCAGACCATGTGATCAGAGGCAATTACGTTGAAAAAGATTCAGATTCTTCATTGGTACATATCCATGTTCGACTTATTTAAATATAATTGTAAGAATTTCAGGGAAAATCATCAGTACTATCAGTGTTATGAAATATATGGTCTGATTTAGGAAGATACAAGGGAACACTAGAAGGAACTGAAAGAGGAATGGTTAAAACTCATTCAGGGTATCAATTTCTTTCAACATTTAGAGGACAGAAAGACCAATGGTGGGGAGAATGTTTCACCCCTAGTTTCTTATATGCAACCCTTTCTTGATTATTTTTTTAAACGTTATATGGGGTCTTTGGGGATACTATGGATTACTTGTTTTGTGTTTTATGTAAAAACATTGATAGATGGTCTGCACACAATTTGGCCAAACTGTGTGGCCAACCCTTTCAAGGCCAAAAATAAATCTCTATCTTTGAGGATTTAATTCAGGTGGGACTTGTTTTGTATCTATTTCAACCTAAAATATACAAAGACAAATTTTTTCTACCCAAAAGGCTAATATATGATCTCTCATCGATCAAGAAGTGATTTGAACATGTTATATGGAGAATCGAAGGCCGATTCTTGTGGTACGTGAATGTTCGACATCCTTTTATACACAGTTTCTTAGATATACTTCTCTATTCATCTATTTTTTTATATTGAAACTCCCTTTGGGATGATATAATACTTTTTAGGAAATCTAATGTTATATTTGTTTTTTTCCATGATATAGGTGGATATATTGGTTGGTTTCATGGAATCATTAACTGCATTTTTTGAGTTCTTGGTATGTTTTAGGTTATCATTGAAATGAGTGAGGTATGTCGCTACATACTTATATCCCCTTTTTGAAATTGATTATAATAAATTATAAATTTTTATTTTATGAAAAATAATTATCTTTTTTTCTTTTTCTACAATTGTTAAAATTCCTTTTGTGACGAGTTGTGGGAGACATAGAAAATTTGGGGGTGTTGTGAAATGCCCTTATTTTATAAATGGTGGTTTTAAGTTAATGGATAATATAGATTTTTGCAATAATTATTTATACATAATGTTATTCATTGGTAGATGAGGAATATAAATTCATTAATGTTTTGAAATAGGATGGTTTGAAAGTTTTTAATAAACACGTGTTTCTATTAACATATTTGAAATTTATTGAAATTGGATTTGGGTTTTTTGAAAACAAGGTGTGCATATCATATTTCATTTCTAGGCATCTTTGAAATAAGATCATGTCCCTTGTGACAATGGTTATATGGAACATCAAGAATAATTACCTTTTGATGACATAATAGATAGATGAGGAACCACCCACGAGTATGGAGTTGTCATAACAATGCCTACATTTTTTATAGTTGTTATTATCTTGTGTTTATTGGCTTACCAATGATGTTTATAGAATTTTTTATAAATACTTATTTAAAATATATCATATATTATAGCATGTTGTAAAATTGGTTCACAGGGTTTTAGTTTATATTTAGTTATAAACTATTTTTAAAGGTGTTTATATTTAGTTAAAAAGATGTTTCATAAATTGTTTTATATAAACTATTTTATATAATTGTTTCTAAGGTTTCTATAATTTAACTGTGATTTTTGAATGTATTGGGAAATGATTATTATGTTTTATAGTCTCCCCTTCATAGGAACTTTGGTTCTTTTTTAAATTTCATCTTTTGGGACATGGGAAAAGGTCGGGGTAGTCAATTTTTAGCTATAATTCATGAGTTCTGGCACTGTCTGGTAGTGGTGGAGAACAGTTCTAGTGGAGACTAAAGTTGGTTTTTATATTTTCGTATATTATTATGTTATTTTTTTGGTTACTTTGATTACTTATTTTCTCTCACTATATCACCGTTTTTTCACTCACCTTTCTATAAAATATTTTTGAAATGTCAATATTGTTTTCATGAATAATATAAATTATATGGATTGTGGTTGGTTGGTTTATAGTTTTTCATTATATGGTTAAATCATCCCCCACTTGTCAGTTAATCCCTTTCTGAATTTATTGCACTCCATTGGTGCAAGGGTGTTTTGCCGATGTCCTACAATTGACTCGTTGGGTTCTCAATCTAATGAGAATGAGTGGGTGATTACATGGTAAGACTCCATGGGATCCCTAAGATGAACATTTTTGATCGACATATTTTTTTTACATTCGTGGCGTGGAGAGGTATCTTACATGAATTTACGCCTCAATTATGAAATATCAATACATTTCATCCATATATGGACATTCAGATATAGGGGACCATCCAAAATCTAGAATGCATGTTAGACTCTTGTGTCATGGATTTTTTTGGTTCTTGTAAAAGTCACATACCATTATTAGATTTCTCTTACAATAATAGTTTTCACTCCCCCAAAGGTATGAAGCCATTTGAATCCTTGTATGGATGACCATTCAATTATTCATTGTGAATGACATGGGTTGGAGAGCCTATAATTCTCATTCCGAAACTAGTATAGAATAGGATAGAGATCCTTTAGGTGATTCACAAGTGGATTATGTCAGCATCATAAATTCATAAGTCATATGTTGATAAAAGGAGTAAACCGTTTGAATTTTTCATTGGAGATCATTACTTTTGGAAGGTGACTCTATGTATTTGGTAGCTATGGTTTGTTTGTCAGAGTAAGATTTCTATCTTGTTTTATGGGCCTTTCACATTCTTGGATCATGTTAGAGTCATGGATTATCGGGTATCATATCCTCCATAGATCTGCATGACACAAAAAAAAATTCACGTGTCACTACTCAATCATTACCTTCAAGATAACTCTCGCCTCATCGATTGGGGTTAGATGGTTATTGATGATGATGTAACCTTCGAGGTGTGGCATTTAGAGATCAAGGACCACAAGGAGAAGGTGTTATGCAAGCATGTGATTCCTTTGGTTTCTTTCATGAGACGACACAATTTTTTGTAGTAAATGATTAGGGAATTTGAATAGTAGATTCACGGTCATTACCGTATGATTTTTTACTGACTACCTCTTTTGTTATAAATATGTATATTTTGGGGTTGTTCAATATTACTAAATTTTTATGGAAATCTATTTTTTCTTATTTCAGATGACTCAGTTTTGATAGGTATCTCCCTTATGAGATTGTATTTGAGCTCTTTTTGGATGTTGCGTAGATTAGAGCATGCTCTTATAGTTAGCTCGTTGAGCTCTATTTGTGGTGAGAGCCTTGATATTTATCTTCAATGGTGGGTTTTTGACCCCATTTTTGATTCATCTCTTTGTTGGTTTTTAATTCTCAAGGATTATAATGTTTTGAGATGAATCTGAGGTAATGGTATGGGCCTCTCTTGTCCATGCCTTTGTTAAAATCATGTGTTTATGTTCATGGTGTCAACATGACTTATTACTAACACATTGAGGAAACTTTCCACTTTTGGGAACAATGGTTCCGATTTTTTTGAATAGTGTCATCGATAATTCATTTGTGGGTTGGTCTGGTTGGTATTTAATCCATCGTTAGATCCTAAAGGAAGGTTGTGTTCAGTAGGTCATCTTTGGGTAGGTTTTTTCGTCGGTAGGATTTATTGGTCGATCAACTATCGATAGGTCATATATCGGTAGGTCATGTCTGTTGGTTGTATGTCAGTTGGTATTCTATCGGTAGATCATTTTTTTGTATGTCATCTATCAATGGGTCCTTGTTGGCGCCAAAATATGGCCCGAAAGAAAGGAACGAAAAAGACGGCTGGCGCGCTGCCTCGCGAAGCACCGACGCGATGCACCCATGCGAAGCCCCGCCGCGAAGCGCCCCCACCATCGCGGCCTCGCAAAGATCCAGAGGTGGTAATGCTCCACGAACGCATTTGACGTTCGCGAGCCACCGCGAATCTCCAGAGGCGGTAATGCTCCGCGAACGCATTTGACGTTCGTGAGCCACCACGAAGCTCCAGAGGCGGTAATCCTCCGCGGACGACGTTGACGTTCGCGAGCGCGCCGTGAAGCACCAGAGGCGGCGCGCGAGTTCTTCTTCGTGGCGCCCCTTGCCTATAAATACTGGAATCCCCCTGAGTCCCGAGGATGGACAATCTGACCTTTCAGCTTCTCCACTCCCGAATCGTGAAGCACACTTTTCCCCGGGAATCATGAGCTCCGTGAGGTATTTCTACTTCGCGAGACGCCTCTGCATTGTCTCGTTTTGAGCCCCTCTTCCGAGAGGGATTCCCTTCGCGAAGCTCAAGGTCATTTGTGAAGGAAGGGGATTCCCAAGGGAACCCGGGTATCCATAGAGCGTTTATGCTTCGCGAAACACCCAACCCATGCTAGTGATCCCTATGCTAAGGAAGGATCGCTACACATCGCGAAGAACACTGCTTCACAGGACCCTGCTTCGCGAGGCACCCCTTCTTCATGAGGAAGTGCTCAGCGAACACTGTTCCACTTCGTGAAGCACCTTCCACTCACACCTATGCCCCATGCTAAGGCCAAGGCACTCCACTTCGCGAAGCACACTCCTTTGGTTAGAAGTTCCTCTTCCCGTGCGACCCTCCAGGTTTGCACGATGTGATTTCAAAGTCCCATGGACAATACCACCCGTAGCGTTGCTTCGCATAATGCTTCTTCGCATAGGCACGCTAATGTCTATTGCTTCTTCGCATAGCCACGCTAATGTGGAACCCTTGATGGTTCGTTCCACAACCCCCCTTAACCATGGCCTTACTGGTACCATCCCTTCCCCAAGGACCAGAGGGGTACCGGTTATGTATGTCCTAGGGGTGTGGAGTGAACCCACCTCGTCCGAGCTGCAGGACGTTAAACTGCCAAGCACCACGTCCTCAACACATGACGTTAAACTATCACCCGACCTCGTGCCTGTCACGAAGGGTCCCCCCCAACTCGAACATTCTTTACACCACTCGTCTCCACGGATATGGAATCACCCATCCACAAGGGATGATATCCTCCTTATTGGAGTGGCGTATGTTCATGGGAGAAGGGAGACCCTAGTTCCCCAACGGATGGCTGCACCTCTACATCTCCGTACTTCCCCACTACCAAGGTCAGTGGAGGGCGTGATAGGGAACGTGGCACCTCCCATCATTGGACCAAGGTCCATCTTTCCCATGCTTTGTCGCACCATGGGCCTCCATCCTGGAGTAAGTCCCAACACCATGGGCCGCCTAACGCGTAAGCCCCTCTTCGCTTCTCACGGACGCATCCTTCGCGACGTGATCGTCAGGTCCTTGCAACCTCTTATTTCTCACACCGAGCATGACTCATGTGGGCTTAGAGTGAGCACCGACCCTGACCCCCACCCATAGCGAACTACGAGGAATTTGATCCATGTCAAGGCATGGTACGTAGGAAGCCTCCATGAGGTTCAAGCCACACTGCTCGGTCGTTCATTCACATAGAGTGTCGCCCCTGTCCCGCATGACATTAAATTGCATGCCCTCGTCCAGCATGACGTTAAACTGCATACCCCTCCCTTTTTCCTGCATGACATTAAACTGCACACCCATTCCCACCTAAACTACGAGGTCTTTGATCCATGTCAAGGCATGGTACGTAGGAAGCCTTCCAAAGGTTCAATCCCACCACTCATTGGACCAAGGTCCACTTTCACGTCAGTTCGTCGACAAAACACAACCTGAACTACGAGGTCTTTGATCCATGTCAAGGCATGGTACGTAGGAAGCCTTCCAGAGGTTCAAGCCCACCACTCATTGGACCAAGGTCCACTTTCACGACTGTTCGCCGACAAAGCCCCATTTGAACTACGAGGTATTTGATCCATGTCAAGACATGGTACGTATGAAGCCTCCACGAGGTTCAAGCCCACCCATCATCCAATTCATGTCGAGTTCCACCCGTGTCTAGCATGACGTTAATCTGCAATTCCAGTCCGACGGAAAGCCGTTGTGACTAACCCGAACTACGAGGTCTTTGATCCATGTCAAGGCATGGTACGTAGGAAGCCTCTACGAGGTTCAAATCCACCATCCGGTCGTCCCGACCTCATTCACGTCGGTTCACCCACGTCCAGCACGATGTTAAACTGCATTTCCCAATCCGAACTATGAGGACTTTGATCCGTGTCAAGGCATTGTACGTAGGAAGCCTCCCTGAGGTTCAATCCCAACAAACATTGGCCCAAACCGTCTTCTTGTCGGTGTGCCAAGCCCCCAACCCATAGCGAACTACGAGGACTTTGATCCGTGTCAAGGCATGGTACGTAGGAATCCTCCCAGAGGTTCAAGCCCATCTCCCATCGGACCAAGGTCCCCCATTTATGTCGGTTCGCCGACACCCACCTCTCGTCGTTTATTCACATCAAGGTTCACTACCGTCTCGCATGACGTTAAACCGTATTCCATCAATCCTTTGAACTACGAGGACTTTGATCCATGTCAAGGCATGGTACACAGGAAACCTCCCCAAGGTTCAAGCCCACAACCAGTGGACCCACGGGTCTACATTGACGTCGGTACACTCTCCTTCACAGCGACCCATGGGCTGGCCCCTGTATCGACATCCCTTCAAGGAGAATCCCTCAATCCGATCTATCCTAGCTAATTCTCTGGTTGGGTTGATCCGTCTCCGCTAGACGTTAAACTCGCGGCATACCCTGTGTTAAACACAGGAAGATGAGGAAAACCTCAAACATGTGTCTATGACATATAATTCCCCGCGCACGATGTGGGATGCCTCGGGCTTCCACACCCTCGAGAATCCTTGTGACCAGGGATAACAGATAGACATGCCAGGTTCCCCAGCATCCAGACACGCTACTAATTCCTAAACGTGACTACTCCCCCGACTGAAGGTTGCTGCCCTGACCGGACCCTTTGGAATGTCCCGACAGAAGCAGTGTAATTAACCGGAGTCCATGGAAACATGGCACTAGGAAGAGTTTCACGAACTACGTATTAAATCTATGAGGGAGACCCGGACTAGGTGACGAGTTCTGAGGGGGAATCCACAGGAAGAAGAACCGACATCCCATCATCCCGTTTCGATCAAGGAGAAGAAGTCCCTGAATAAGGAGCGAATGCCGCCCGCCTTTGGAAAGCGGGAATGCGGGGAAACAAAGTGCCGCGCGTCCTCCTCCGTGGACAGAACGGACGTGCGCGCGCGCCCCGACAAAAGCGTCAGAAACAAAAATGGTGAACCCAACGTGAAATTCTTCTCCTCAGTATGGAGATTAGTAGAATTCGAGACACCAGTAGATTGACATGTCACCGGATCCCGATATCCGGTGCCTGGTCCCGCCAAGCAAATAGCGGGCCTGTCGTGAAACTCACCCGAAGTCGGGGCAGAAGAATGTGGAGCACTCCATTCTGCAGCATGTTGGCATGGATCCTTCTTACAGATGTGGAGAATGGAAGGACGATGGGGCACTGTCTGTCAATCCTTTTCCTCTCAGTACTGATGAGTTGATCCCTTCATTTCTCAGGAACCAGGTTACTGTTACAGAGACGCGATCACCATCCGCTCCACGCCCATGTAGGGGAAGGGGCAACACCGCCACGACCACCCCACATAGCGCCGCTACCACCACGACGGCCGCCACATCGCGGAATACGGGACGCCCACGTCCCCTTTCCCCATCAGAGGTCATCCAGAGAAGGGTGATCAACAACCTCGTGCGCAGGTACCAGGAAGAAGGGGTCATCCCAACTCTGGATATGGCCCGCCTGGACCTGGAGGCATCCAGGCCCTTCCGTCAACGCCGCCCTAACAGGCCGTGCAGGGAGCCCCTGCTCCCCACCCCAACGTTCAACCGTTTTGGGAGCCTATCTCCGGAACTCCTTGACGACTCCTCGCCTTATGCTGAAGAGGCGGGCGCCGTCCGGCTCAGCCCGCTCAGGGTCCCGACCCACGGGCTCTAGGAGAGAGCTCCCGCCCGGCCACGTCATCGCCGCCATCCAACCCCGCAGGAAGAGAAAACAGGCTATGTCCCTACACCACCTGCACCAGCTCGCCTGACCCGACGTCAGCGCCGGGCCCGGGCTGAGGACGCTCGCACAGGCTCGTCAATGTCGACAACTACAGTGGCCCGAGCCACCGTCGACGTGCATCGTGAATCCCCTGTATACACTGAGCAGGGGAACTCCTTCACCCAACCAGGATCGAGACCCCAACCGCCCCACGGGCAAGCTGGGTTGACTGTCCGGGTTGCAGGCCTGAGTGGTGATCGCCGCGAACTAACCCGCGGTGATGTCACCTCGTACGGAGGTCCTCCCCGTGCCACTACTTCACAGGGCGTGAGCCTTCCCCGCTCCGAAGTTCGTCATGGAGGTATGCCTCGCGCTACCCCCATCCCGAAGGAAGACCTGCCCGACGGCAGTGATGTTCAGTGCGGAAACCTTTCCCGCGCCCACTATACTGGGTATGGAGTCCATCTTCCTTCCCCCGACCGCCAATTTGAAGGGACCATCCATCCGGTCCTTCTTCAACGTGGGTGCCCTCCCTACGTCCTCTCTGCAACCGTCGAAGGTCCTCCTCTCCCCAGCAAATCGAGGAGTGAAGGTTAGCCTCGCTCCACCCGCATCGGCAATGGAGGTCCTCCCCATGTACCCTTCGACATTTTCCCCGGTGCCCCTCGCACCCCGGTTGTCTCGAGTAGGGGTCCTCTCCGCCACGGCACCACTGCCACCCCGAGACCGCTTGGTAGGGATCAACCCTGTCCTGAAGAGCCACCCCGGGGCAGGAGAGCAGGTCGTCGCCGCCACAAGAAGAATCCTGGGAAGGCCCGGGTGGAGATCAAACCTACCCGCTTCTCCGACTCGGAAGCGGAATGCGATTCAGCGATGGAAATTTCTCCCCGCTCCTCCGTATCAAGGACTGGGGCAGGAACCAGACGCGTTAGCCTCATTCTCTCGGAATTTGAGGTCCACCAGATTCCCATCTCCCTCCACAGGTACATCCAAGAGGAAGAAATCTTGGGAATTCCGCAGGTCTCAACCGCGCTATCACTGCCTTTGTCCCCAGAAGCGCCCTCTACCTCTACCAGAGATCATGAAGAGTTATTTTGGGGGCCAACGACGGTAGAGCGATGACACGACCTATCGCCGGTATCCGCGACTCCTGTTCCGGAAGCTGTGGTTATCAGCCCGTCGTATCGTGACATCGTGGCCAGGTCACCTCACTCTTCGGAGGATGGCCCAGAATTCAGCGGACAGTCAGCTCGTTCGCCGTATTCTCCACCGCTGATCTTACTATCCTAGAGGTCCGCCTCGGTACCACTACCGGTCTTTCAGCCTCCCCCGGTTGACGAGTGGGGTAACATAGGGCCAGACCCTGAGTCCGAGCCCAGGAGCTTCTGGAGTATTCTCGCAGCAGATTACTTCCCAGAAAAGTTCTGGCCGACGGCGGTGCTGAATTTTCACGTACCGGAGTCTCTTACCCCTGATGAAGTGGGGTTCTTTTGTCGAACCCTATGGGCGACACACTTCCTCCTTCATTAAGAATGGGTGGTGTACCCCAGAAGTTGAGAGCACTTCTAAGAAATCGGCGAGCAGTGTCGCCTGGTCGATGCGGCCGCACTCCTTGTGGCCCAGCACCCTGAGTCACCAGGCCGCCAGAGCGCCCATCAACGAAAATGCGTTCAGAGTTTTAAAGCACTCCGCAGAATCGTCAGGGAAGCCACCCCCCATGTGCAAGTCCGTGGTTGGGGACACTATACCGCTCTCCTCTTCGACCCTATCCGACGGCAGCCCGATTCGTTATGTGACATTGAGAACATGCCCTCGAGAGGGGTCGCGGTCCACATGGATGACGTCGTGAAAAAGGAATATGAGCTTGAATTCCTTGATGGAGACTTACCCCCCGAGGTCGTACCGCCACTGATGGACCCATAAGGGAGAGTTACCCGTCAGCAGAGGAACCTGCTAGGCCTCCCCGTACCCACCGAGTGGTTGGTACTCGGTCGAAACACTGGCAAGGGTAAGGAGCAAGTCGGAATAGTCAAGCACTCCGACCTGTCCTCCTCTATGCAGAAAACAGACGAAGATCCTGAGAAGGCCACGTTACGCCAGCTGCTTGCTGAGCAGAAGAGGCTGGTTGACGAACTCTTGGCCGAGTGCGCCGCAGAGCAGTGACCCGACTATGGTAATCCCAGGTCAGGGTAGCAGGGGCAGGAACAATTTCCCCCCAGTGAGATGCCTCCGGGCAATCTTGATCATGCTACTGCCGTAGACAGGGCAGAATCCGGAACGTATGGCAAGAGGGCGCAATACGTGTTTCAAAATCCCCCCAAGCGATGGGGCAATCTGAAGAATCCAGTCCGGGTTCCCCCAGTCGCCCCGCGGGTCGCCCAACCAGTTGACCCACGAGCGGCCGAAGCCGTCTACTGTGTTGAAGAACCTGGAAATGCACTTGTGGTTAGGGATCCCCATCAAGACAGGGACCCCCACCCGGATGATCTTATCGCGGCGCTCACAGCCCGCCTCGAAGCGTTGGAAACGCGGCAGGTGGCGGTCCCACCGGATGGCAAGCCTTATCCTGCATGGGTGGATGATATGCCAGCACCTCCGGGTTTTGGGAACCCCACTTTCTCACCTTTTAACAGGACAGGGGACCCGCCGCAGCACTTGGCTCATTTTTCTTCCAGGTGTGGCCCCATGCTGGGGACCCTAACTCCGCAAGAAGCCGCTAAACTCCGATGTTTCGTACAGACATTGGAAGGTCTAGCATTCGTCTGGTATAGCCAGCTCCCTATTGGATCAGTGACCGGTTGGGAGGATCTTCGCCGGCAGTTCTTATACCAGTTCAGCTCCACCATGCGGAAGACCAGCATTGCAGACCTCTTCAAATGCAAGCAAAGGCCTGATGAGCGGGTTGCAGATTTCATCACCTGGTGGAAGGGACTTATGTATTCCCTCGATATGCCACTGACTCAGGAGAAACTACCGACGATGTGTGTGGGTAACGTCAAGACAGAGCTGGTACCCTCTCTGATTACCCAGAACTACCTTGGAGGGTTTATAGATTTCTCAGATAAGGCTCAACGCCTTGAGGAAGCCCTGCAACAGGCTAGACAGGCACGTTTGTTGCCCCCTCTGATCCCGGCTAGGAGGACCGCCAGGGCTGAACCCACCGCGGTGGCCCAAATAGAAGCCCCGAGGAAGCTGGAGTTACTGCCGGTGGCACCACCCCCGCAACCCCGCAGAGGTCCTCCACCTCAAGAACAGGCTCCTGCCCAGCAGCGATCGCCTCAGAACTGACAGGTTCCCCCGCGCAATGCGCCACCGCCACCTAGGCGAGACAATCAGGCGCCGCCTCCTCTGTAGGCCCCTCCGGCCCCTCGTCAGGGCTAGGCCCCCAAGGCCCCGTATCCGGAAAAAAGGTACCAGACTTATTCATTTAACAAAAATCAGGTCCCTGGCTACTTCTGAAGTGCTCTAGAGCAAGGGATTGTGCGTCTGCCCGAGTGCAGAATGCCGGCAGAGGCGAATCTCACCGATCACCCAAACTACTGCCCTTATCATCGGATCCTGGGGCACACCCTCAAGAAATGCTATGTGTTTAAAGACTGGCTTCAAGAGCAGGTCAACAACAACATAGTCAAGTTGGGCCCAGCACCAGCGCAAGTGCCAGGTGTCTTTGCAGGATCAGAGATCGGCAGCGACAGCGAAGGCGAGTGGTAGCAGGTCCCCAGCCACGGATCCCAGAAATATGACAACTGGATGGCTCGAAAAACCGTCGTCTATGCCCATGGTATCATCCAGGTGCGCTTGAAGAAGTCAGAACCTTAAGAAGAAGTATCCGGTGCCTCCACATCATCTTCACAGTCAGCCTCTTCCCAAAAGGGCAAGCAACGACGACGCAAGAAGAAGCAACACGCACTGCCGGTGCCGTCGTCATCCCGCACTCTCAGCGACTTTATGCCCCCTGAGATGGGGATTCCTCCCAGAATCCGCCCAGCGGTGGATGACTCCTCGAGTGATAGCCAGGGGTACGCTTTGGTTAACACCGTTGAGCTGGTAAAGCCCTATATGACCCCCGACGAGGGGGAACGCCAGGCGGACCTCCCCAACGTTTCCAGCCGACGTCAACGTTAGCGGAATCGCAACCGCGCCGGTCATCGAGGTACGTCAGCAGGAAATTTTGGCCAAGACATGCATGCTACTGAGACTAGCCAGCAGGCTCAGCGCAGATCTCGGCACGCGCAACCCCATCTAACGCCCTCGGCTCTACCTCCACCGCCGTTCATGCTACTGGATCGGGGGGAGCTGCCTCGTTCGTATCACAGTCAGTCTTGCCCGGCTATAGGCCAGCCTCCGCTGTCCGATCCTGGTCTGGCGACTACTCTCCAGGCTGCTACTAGTAGGCAGCAAGATGTGTCCAGTACTAGCCGATCGTCGTTTCAACCAGCAGGACCCGCTATGCCTCCAAATGCCGACCGACCTCCTGTAAGCAGAGGTTCACATTTGGCATGAAAGTATGATGTCCTGAAGCACCTGGCCGGCATTCCAGTGAGGCTTTCTATCCTTGAGTCCCTTCTCCTATCATCCGAAATGCGCGAGGCACTTGCCGTGGCCCTAAGGAGCCCCCCTCTAGTTTGAGACGGAGGTAGCAGCTGCAGAAGCCTCCTATACCGAGACGATTGAAAACGCCGAATGTCAGGCGGTTATCTCGTTCTCTGGTGAAGATGAGGACCCTCCTATACAGGGGCACATTCGCCTGCTGTACATCATTGGCCACTTCAATGGTGTGGAAGTCCGCCGCTACCTCGTTGACACGGGTTCCGGAATCAATCTAATTCCGACCCGGACGTTGCAAAAATTGGGTCTGTCTGAAGGTGATTTAACTCCCTCTGACCTCAGGATCCAGGGGTACGACAGGACAGAGCAAACCCCAGTCGGTAAGATCCGCTTGAAGACTCAGTTCGGTGGCTTAATTGCCAGCACTGAGTTCATGGTTGTCTCTCAGGACACCGCCTACAACGCATTTATGGGTAGTCCATGGCTCCATCTGCATGTAGCGGTCCCTTCGTCGTATCACCAGTGCCTCAAGTACTCGCTCAACGGTCGAGTAGGCGTGCTCCAAGGAGATGCGTCCCCTTTCGCTTTTTGTGAGGCCTGCTATCTTGATGTGGGTTATTACAAAAGTAAGGATAAGAAAATCTTATTAAGTGAGGATGAACCCGCCCCGGTCACAAGTGATCCCTGGGCAAGCATGGATGATGCCTACATCCTCCCGATCCACCGGTTGGAGGTCACGACCCCCGACATGGGGCAATGTTTTGTTGTTTCGGGTACGCAAGGAAGGCATGTTCCCGTGTCCAAGCGACGACAGAAAATCACCTCGTACTCCTACATCAACTAGGCTCATGTCATCCCGGAACCTCCTACCCCTGTACGGTACCGGGACGTCAAGCTTATGACAACGGCAGTGCGCCATACTTGTCTCTTCCGCCGGGATGGGATTAACCGACTCAGGACGACACGTCACCACTGCTTTGATATCATCAAACGTGGCCCTTTAGGCCGAAGGCCAGATGGGATAGGGTCGATTGCCTTCGTTTCTATGGTCTCAATGGCAAGTGAGTCTCCCGATGTGATGACCGCTGCTGCCCAAGCCGGCACCAGCTGCCCCTCGGGTTTTGATAGCCCAGATGTATCTTCCGTCGTGGGAAGTCCCCCCACGGGTGGGGAGGAAGACCTGGAGGATGCTCCCCCCGCCTTTGAAGAAGGTGTCTCTACCACTGTTGATGAACTGGTACAGGTGAACCTTGGTAGCGAGGCAGATCCGAAACCCACATTGATCAGTGCAGCCATGTCCCCCGAGGAGCGGCAGTAGTACGTAGACTTCCTCAAACAGCACCGTGATGTGTTTTCCTGGAGTTAAAATGAGATTCCAGGACTAGATCCCCAGGTATCCATTCACCGTCTGGGCCTCCCGGCAACACATCGTGGGTTTAAGCAGCCTCCCAGGAAGATGCACCCTTCTCATGGTGCTATGGTTGAGGCCGAAGTTGACAAGCTAATCAAAGACAACTTTTTCAAGGAGGTCCAATACCCCAAGTGTCTTGCCAACATTGTGCCAGTCAGGAAGAAGAATGGGCAGATTAAGGTCTGCATCGACTTCCGCGATCTTAATCGCCACTGCCCAAAGGATGACTTCCCACTCCCGGTGACGGAGTTGTTGATTGACGCCACAGTCGGGTTCCAAGCCCTCTCTTTCATGGATGGGTATTCCGGGTACAACCAGATCCGGATGGCCCCCGAAGACGAGGAGTCCACTACCTTCAGAGCTCCCCAAGGTACCTTTTGCTACCAGGTTATTCCATTCGGTTTGAAAAATGCAGTTCCCACCTATCAGAGGGACATGCATCGCATATTCAAGCCGATTCTTGGGACATTGGTGGAATGCTACGTGGATGACCTCGTAGTCAAATCATGTCAGCGCCAGGACCATCTCAAAGACCTTGAGAAAGTGTTCTATTTCCTCAGTTCCCGTCACCTGAAGATGAACTTGCTAAAGTGTGCCATCGGGGTCACCTCTAGAATGTTTCTGGGCTTTGTTGTCAGATACCGAGGTATCGAGATCGACCCGGAGAAGATCAAGTCCATCAGCCAAATGCCTCCCCCGAGCAACATTCGGGAGCTTCGAGGCCTTCAAGGCCACTTAGCCTATATACGCCGATTCATCGCAAATCTGGCCGGAAAGTGTAAGCCCTTTTCCTGGCTCATGAAAAAGGGCGCCGCCTACGAATGGGATGAGGAGTGTCGGACCGCCTTCGAGGAAATCAAGTAGTATCTGCTCCAACCTCCGGTCTTGATGCCACCCGTCTCCGGAAAGCCACTGGTCCTTTATGTGACCACCCTGGAGAGATCCTTCGACGCGCTTCTCGCCCAGAAGAATAACGAGGGTTCTGAGAATAGTCTCTACTATCTCAGCCGCATGCTTCTTGATACGGAGGTCAGATACTCCCCTATCGAAAAGAGCTTCCTTGCGCTCGTCTTTGCTGTGCAGAAGTTGCGACATTACCTGCAGCACCATGAGGTGCAATTGGTCTCCCGGGTAGACCCACTGAAGTACATCCTGAACCGCCCTATGCTGACTGGCCGACTAGAACGGTGGGCAGTGATTCTCGAACAGTTTGATATCAGGTTTGTACCTCAGAAGTCCATTAAGGGACATGCGTTGGCATACTTTTTAGCTGCCCATCCAACCTCCGCGGATCAATCCCTGGACCTGGATTTCCCTGATGAGACGATCCTCTCAGTCGATCATGTTGTCCCGTGTTGGCAAATGCATTTTGACAGCGCCTCCCGGAGCCCCACTGGTAGGAGGCTCAATGATCCCAAGCTCAATAGAGTGGGCCTGGGTGTTGTCGTCATTACCCCGGCGCAAGCCGTCCTTCCATACTCATTCCTATTGTCAGAAGGCTGTACGAACAACGAGGCAGAGTACCAAGCTCTCATCACCGGCCTCGAGTTGGCCCTTGAGATCCATGTGCCCCATCTACATGTGAAGGGAGATTCCGAGCTGGTAATCAAACAGGTTAATGGCTACTACATCGTCAGGAAGCCGGAGCTCGCACCGTTGCTGGAGTACACCCTCCACCTAATGGCCCAGTTCTCTTCTCGACCAGAGGTTACCCATGTCCCACGGTCGCAGAACGGCCATGTAGACGCCCTGACTGGCTTAGCCGCGTCGCTCGCAGAACCCGAACAAGATGATTTGATCATACATGTGGCCCATCATAGAGTCATTGACCCTGTCACCCAAGAGGACCATGATAGCCTGCGGGTAAGTCATCTCACCACCGGACCCTCCATGTCAGAGGTCCTGGGTTCGTCAGACTCAGTGGTTGAATCCACTCCCGACTGGAGAGCCCCTTTTGTCGAGTATCTCCAAAATGGTCAGCTCCCGGACGACCGGGCCGAGCGCGAGTGAATCCGACGCCACGCCCTGCAATTTACCCTCCAGAGCGGCCCCAGTATTGAAAAGATCCTTTATTAGAGGAGTTTCGATGGTGTCCTCCTCCGTTGCATCCAAGGAGGGGAGATACCTCAAGTTATGCAAGAGGTTCACGCCAGTTCTTGTGGCGCCCATCAAGCTGGGCCGAAGCTGTCCCATCAAATCCGGAGATTGGGGTACTTTTTTCCCTCTATGATCCATGATTGTATTGGATATGCCAATAGATGCCACACGTGCCAAGTACACGCCAACTTCTTACATCGGCCACCGGAGCCCCTCCACCCCACCAAGTACTCTTGGCCATTTGTGGTATGGGGACTTGATGTAGTGGGACCGTATCCACTGGAAACAGCCCGCTAGTGTAGGTTCATCCTGATTGCTAATGATTTCTTCTCCAAGTGGGAAGAGGTAGTTCCGCTCAAAGAGTTCAAGGCCCGTTCCATCATTGACTTTGTGAGATCCAACATTATCCATCGGTTTGGGGTACCTCACGCCGTCCTCACCGATAACGGAACCAACTTCCGAGCAGCTGAATTGAAGAAATTGTACACCAAGTATGACATCCGGTCGAACCATACCTCCTGCTACCACGCGCAGGTGAATGGATAGATCAAGGCGTTCAACAAGACCCTCTCTAACATTCTGCAGAAGATGGTTGGTCAGAACAAGAAAAGTTGGCCGGACAAGATCCCTAACGCCCTTTGGGCTTACCGGACGATGAATCTCAACTCTACCCAGGTGACCCCATATTCCCTGGTGTATGGAACTGTGGCCGTCCTACCCATTGAGATCCAGCTGCCGTCGTTACGCACTGCAGTTTATGACCACCAGACATTAGATGAGGTAGCCGAGATTCGTCTAGCCGAATTAGAAGCACTGGACGAGAACCGGCTTCGTGCCCTGCACAATCTGGAAAGGCATCAGGATAAGATAGCGAGGGCCTTCGAAAAGAAGGTTCATCTCTGCTCTTTTCTACAGGGCGACCTGGTACTGGCCCTTCGAGCGCCAATGATTCCCGGTAGGAAACAGCCCAAATTAGAACCCAAATGGGAAGGGCCTTATATCATCCATAAGGTGTACCCCAATGGAGCATACTCCTTGGTGACCATAGATGGAGAGCGTATAACCCCTCCCACCAATGCCAAATTCCTCAAGCGATACTTTGCCTATGGAAAAAAGGGTCATGCATGGCCCTAAACTGCAAAATGGTCCCGCACGACCTTAAACTGCATCTTCGTCCTGCAAGACGATAAACTGTGAAACGGTCCCGCATGACTTTAAACTGCACATTATGGTCCAACATGACTCTAAACTATAAAGTCCTGCACGACTCTAAACCGCAAGATGGTCTCGCACGACCTTAAACTGCATCTCCGTCCTTACTGCAAGACGTTAAACTGCAAGCCCGTCAGGCCTTCCTGACTGAGGCTCAGACTCAGTACCCTTAGCCTCCTCGGGCCCCGGCCCTCGTCCTTACTGTAAGATGTTAAACTGCAAGCCAGTCAGGCCTTCCTGACCGAGGCTCACCCTCAGGCCCCTTGGCCTCCTCGGGCCGCTGGCCCCCCATCTTCACCGCGAGACGTTAAACCGCAAGTTGGTTTTCCCCGACCTACCCTCTTGCGGGGTTGTACGGTATAGTGTAGGACTACATCCTTTCACGTCAGATTACTCGTCGTACCGTACATATCCCCAAATGAGATTCTTCTCATCGTCCCGCATGACGTTAAACTGCATGTCAAGAACTACGTGTGGCTTGATTCTCATCTTCATGGGATATGTAGGAACGCTCAGACGCCTCGTCTTGAGCCCAGACCCAAGATTTTCTCTTCCACTATTCCCCCTGGGAATAGTTTCCTTGGAGGATCTTTGTGTAGCAAGGAGTAGGATTTCTTGGCCCCGTTCATGCAACCCTGCTCGCACAAGGATTGTAAGGGTCGCACCATGTGCCCGCTCCCATTTTTATATCCTCCCACGTCCTCACCGCATGATGCTAAACTGCATGGCCTTCAAGAACTACGTATGGATTGATTCTAATCCTCATGATATACGTACGAATGCCCAGAAATTTCGTCCGTTGGCCCAGCCCAAAAGCCAAAATCTTCCCCTCGGGTCAAGACATGGCAGGGTGCGCACTTTTTCCCCGACTCACGTCGATCAAGCCTCGACCCAGCTGCACATCCCCCTGGAGATGTTTGCCTCTTTCATGGATGGATACAGCTATGCTTATCCCACTCTTTGACTGGGATTCCATCATTTTTGCACACCCAGAGGGATCCCCATGAATGGCCTGGATACTACGCCCAAGGGCTCCCCTACCGATACGCGCCAGTGCCCCCAAGGGTTTTGAAGCAACAAGCTGATACAAGTCCCGCGTTGCGAATTTGGTCATCGGTCGACGCTCATTTGTTTCTCCCATAATGGGTCACCATAGGAACGCTGTGTTTCGAACATGGTCAACAGTGTCCTGGATCTTCGGGTCCACCCCGAGATGTCCCAGACATCGAGTGCAGTGATTCATTCTACCCCATCCCTAGGTGACAAACTTCCCCCAGGGTGGTGCTAGCGATCGGGCCCACGACCCCGATCTCTCATAGGGGTGTACGGTGTGTTGTGGGACTACGTCCTCATTCACGTCGGGATCATGTAACATGACGTATGCCTCCCCTTACGAGGCCCAGCCTTAGGCCCCTTGGCCTCCTCGGGTCCCCGACCCCCGTCCTCATGTAAGACGTTAAACTACAGACCCATCAGGCCTTCCTGACCGAGGCCCAGCCTCAGGCCCCTTGGCCTCCTTGGGTCCCCGACCCCCGTCCTCATGTAAGACGTTAAATTGTAGAGCCGTCAGGCCTTCCTGACCGATGCCTGACCTTAGGCCCCCTGGCCTTCCCAGGCCTCTTCGCCCAACTTCTTACCCGGAGTGTACGGCGCGGTGTAGGACTACGTCCTCATTTACGTCGGGATCATTTACCACGTCGTATGCCTCCCCTTATGTGGCCCAGCCTCAGGCCCCTTGGCCTCCTCGGGTCCCCGACCCTCATCCTCATTACAAGACGTTAAACTATAAGCAGGTCAGGCCTTCCTGACCAATGCCTAATCGTCAGGCCCCTTGGCCTCCTCGGGTCCCCGAACCTCGTCCTCATTGCAAGAAGTTAAACTAAAAGTAGGTCAGGCCTTCCTGACCAATGCCTAATCGTCAGGACCCTTGGCCTTTCCGGGCCACGACCCAGGTCCTCTCTTATAGGAGTGTACGATGTGGTGTGGGACTACGTCCTCATTCACGTCGGCTTCTTCGCCATACCGTATACCTCCCTTGTTTAGGGGTATATTACTCCCCTTCTCGTCCCGTATGATGTTAAACTACATTTGGAGAACTACGGGTGGCTTGATTCCCATCCGCATGGGATACATAGGACCACCTGAATGTCCTGGATTCGGGTCCAGCACCATCTCTCAGGAATCTTCATCCCATATTGTCCCCTTGGCCTATCCTTCCTCTATGAGAGGATTATATGGTGTGGTGTGGGATTATGTCCTCATTCACGTCGGTCTCGTAATGACCACGCCATGTACCTCCACCTACTGAGCTGTTTCGTCTATCCCTTTTCGGCGGTTCAACAATGTGCTTAAGAGTACTGTGGTTTATTACCTGGAACGCCAAGCTTTACTCGGACACGTTTGCACCCGCTTTCCAGGCTTTGTGTATCCCTGCATCAGGGCTTTCAGCATCTTTCACGCCCAGAGGGACCCCCAAGAACGGCCTGAATACTACGCCCAAGGTGTCTCCTACCAATACGGGCCAACGCCCCTGAGGGTTTCAGACAACAAATCGATAATATCTCGTGTTGCGAATATGGTCAGCGGTCGATGCTCGTTTGTTGTTCCCACCTCAAGCTAACGCGATATGGACGCTGTGTTTCCACCATGGTTAACATTTTTCCTCTATCGCCACGCCAACCCATTAATCCCAAAATGTCAGGTACACGATTCACACCCTTCATCACTTCATCATGTCCAAGTAGAGTCTCGGAACTCTTGGTACTTTTCCTCCGTGCACGTCCGTGCGTTAGGGGAACAAGCTGCGTCAAAGGTTTCCTTCGGGGCTCTCTACCGACTCCCCTTTGATGGACGCCCCAAGTATTGCGATAAGGATCTTCCCCCCTTGTTTCCCACACCGAGTTTATCTCACACGGGCTTAGGGATTGGGTTGACATCTGTGCTTACTTGGGGAGTTGTCACCATCCATAGTCCGAGCTCTAAGACCATAAACTAAGATTCTCATCTGGAACTACGTTCAGCTTGATTCCTATCTTGATAGGATACGTAGGAATTCCCAGACCCCTTGTCTTTGGGTCCAGCTTGAGTTCAGCTAATTCGCCTCTTGGGTCCTGCCATTGGGACCCCGACCACGGGACCGTGTGGCATAGTGTAGGACTACATCCTCATTCACGTCGGGTTTGCAATAGCTGCACCACGCGCACCCCGTTCTGAGAGTTAGCCCTCCTATTCCTCGTCCTGCATGACATTAAAAGGCACCCTTCAGAACTACGTGTGGCTTGATTCCCATCCTAATGGGATACATAGGACTACCTGAATGTCTAGGATTCGGGTCCAGCCCCATCTCTTAGTGATCTCCTGATCTCCCGGTCACCTAGGCCACTTGGTCTATCCCTCTCCAGGAGGGGGATATGTAGGTATGATACAAGGTTTTGGGCACCATGCCCCCTTTTCCCGAGAACCCGCCATCTCTTGGTAACCCTCAAGTTGAGTCTCTTGACCCCTTGCAGTGGTTCACCCATGTGTTAAGAGTACTCTGGTCTAGGACCAAGAGTGTCAGATCCAACTTGATCAAGTCCCTTCCACTTGTCAAGCTTCGTGTTCCACTCCATTCGGGCTTCCATCACCTTTCACACCCGGAGGGACCCCCATAAACGGCCTAGATACAACGCCCAAGGGCTCTCCTACCGTTATGGGCCAACGCCCCCGAGGATTTTGGACAACAAATCGATAAAATCTCGCGTTGCGAATACGGTCAGCGGTCGATGCTCATTTGTTTGTCCCCATTTCAGGTTAACGCGACAGGATGCTGTGTTGCGAACATGGTCAGCAGTAGTCCTCTGTCGTCACGCCAGCCCTTTCAGTCCTCAAATGTTGGTTGCATGATTCACATCATTTTCCACCCCATCATGTCCAGGTGGAATCTCGACACTTTTGGCACTTTCCCTCAGTGCACCTTTGCATGTCAGTGGGACAAAGCCACAATATGGCATCCTTTGGGGCTCCCATGGTCCGAGCTCTAAGACCATAAACTAAGATCCATTCAGAACTACGTGTGGCTTGATTCCCATCCTCATGGGATACGTAGGACCGCCCAGACGCCTTGTCTTCGGGTACAGCCCATTTAGGGATCCAGTCTCTCCCCCAGTTTCACCTCTTACCTCTATATAGGACCCTCGGCCTAAGGTTTCCCTCTCCAAATGGCGTACAATTTGATGTGGGATCATGTCTCCGCCAATTGTGTTTTATAACACTGCACACATTTCCCTCCTAGCATCGTCTCTGCTACGTCTGCGCTGCATGACGATAAAATGCATGGTTGGTCCTATCATACGACCCTAAACTGTGACATTATCGTCCTGGCCGCACGACGAAAAACGACACTGCATTGTGGTGACCTCGTTGTAGAGGACATCACGTTGGGTATTGGTCACGTTCCATGCCATTTGTCAACGCCAATCACGGCTTGATCATTGTGGTGACATCACGACCTACTATTCTAGGCATGTCGCTTCACAAAAAAACCATTCACCTTAAAGAACAAACAAGATACATCAAATTCCGCTTCTTTTAGTGCAAGGGCCCCGCCCGCACTCCCTTTTCCCCAGCACTGGTATCTTACCATGTCACATTCATAACTACGCGTGGCTTGATTCTCATCCTTATGAGATACGTAGGAGCGCCCGGGTACTTCCCCATGGGCCCATCCTAACCTTTGTGTTCGGTCCCTCAACTCGAGCATTTCCCCAGAGAATGCATGGTAAGTAGGGCTTAGGTCCTCCTTCACGTCGGGTTTTGATGCCATGCGTCCCCTGCTCCCTTTACCCATTTATGGTCTAAGGTCCATCAAGAACTACGTAAGGATTGATTCTTATCCCTATGAGATACGTAGGGGTGCCCGAGCACTACCCCGCGGGCCCAGCCTAAGTTTCTCTTTCGGTCCCTTGACCAAAAACCTCTCCTAAGGGCGTCGAGCGGCGTGATATGGGAATACGTCCTCATTCGCGTCAGGTTGTTCAGCGCACCGTACACACCCCCTATTCCCATTCGCGCCAGGTGTTTGAGTTACTCCACCATGTGCCTCTTATGTCTCATCTCATCCATGGTCCGAATTCTACGACCCTAAACTAAGATATCCCTATGGGAAAGGAATCTGATCCCTCTCTCTAATACGTTTCGTTGTCGTATTCAGATGTGTTTCGACAAAGAACCCGAAGTGTGGGACTTTCATACGGACATTCCCTTCGTCCCACGACCATGCTTCGTGAGCTCTCTATTTGGATCCTCATCCTATTCCACATCCGAAAGGACCCCCGGACGACATGGATACTAGGATTAAGGGATCTCCATGAATGTTGGACCTAAGGGCCCTTCAATCGTTTTGGCCCAACGTCCCTACAGATATTTGACAACATTTGTGACATGGTCCCGTGTTTCGAACATGGTCAACGGTCGACCCTAATTTGTCTATCCCCATTCTAGGCTAACGCGATATGGATGCTAGGTTTCTGCCACAATCAACAGTTATCCTCCGTCGTCACGCCGCCGTCATCGTGATATGAATCTCGAGTGCCATGATTCACACATTTCCACTTCCTCATGCTCAGGTGGAATTCCATCACACTCAGTTCTTTCTCTTCGCGCATCTAGGTGCGCCAAATGATCGTGTTAGTGTCACTAGGCCGGTATTCACCGAGCGTCCCTTTGCCCTAATCTGCCCCTTTCCGTGTTGGGAAGTTCCCACCACTACTTCTTGTTTCCCACACCGAGCACGACTCACGTGGGCTTAGTAGTTTTGGCGGGATGTGTACCAACATGGTCAGGCTGCTCCTCGTCCTGCATGACGTTAAAATGCGCTTCCAAAACTACGTATGGCTTGATTTCCATCCTCATGGGGTACATAGGAACACCCGACCACTCTACTTCGGGCCCAGCCCAATCCTCACTCTTGGTCCCCCGACCTGAAGAGTTTCCTCCGGGGGTATGTGGTATGATTTGGACTCCAAGTCCTCATTCACGTCGGTTTCATATCGACACTGCCACACGCTTCCTTCCCTCTTATTCCATGTCCTATCGTATGACGTTAAACTACAGGAGTCAATGTGTCCTCATCACATGACATTAAACTGCGGTTCTACCCTGAACAAGTTCAGGATGCCCCAAGATCCCACTGGGAAGTGACAGATCCCCTCGCCAGAGAGGCCCTGTCTGAAAGAAGGAATGATCCATGATCAAACCGATGCGCCCATCTGGCATACTCCCACCACGGTGGTGTAACTACCTAAGTGTGGGATTCTGTTCGGACAGACCACCACTCCGTATTCCACGCTTTGCAAGCCCCTTATTCAGACCCTCGTCCCCTTTCATGTATGAAGGAATCCCCTAACGGCCTGGTCTCATGCCACATCGGCTCACCTACCATCCTGGGCCAACGTTCCGGAAGACAGGTCATGTATGGAAGGACCCCCAAACAGTATGGATTTGTGACCTATGGTCCGCCAACTGTCCTGGGCCAACGTCCCGAAGGATTGATCAACAACATTTGTGAAATGGTCCCGTGTTTCGAACATGGTCAACGGTCGACCCTCATTTGTTGTCCCCGTTATAGGATAACACAGTAAGGGTACTGCTTCTCCTCCAAGGTTAACGGTTGTCCCTTATTGTCACGTCATCCCCACAGTGTTCCGAATCTTGGGTATCGTGATTCACGCTTCCCATTTTCATCTGTTTGGACCGATTTCAGCGCCCCTGGAATTGCCCCGTTCGTGCATAAGATCACGTTGAAGAAATGATAATTCGGCCATCCTGAAAGTTCCTTCTCCGATCAAGCCTTTCCCATCTCTCATAAATCCGGACTCATAATCCGAATCCTGGACATCGGGCTCGACCGACGTGGGCTTGGGGAATTGTCGCCGAACGTCCCGCAAACATTGTAGGGATGTAACAAGGCAATTCAACAGTGGAAATCGTTCGTGCTACGGCATTCAAAACAAAGAAAAAATTTGAAGCACGAAAGTACCAATAAAAGGTTTATGGGTTTGTTACAATACTCGGGGGTCGATTCCCCCCATGGACGGGTTGACCCCGTCAAAAGAGCATTGCAGCTCTGCCACCCGTTGGCTTGTGGCATCCAAGGCTTGCTGCCGCTTTCTTAGATCCCGCTCCTCCTCAGTAGTGATGGGGCGCAGTTCGTTAGTCCTGGCTTTGGCCCTCTCTACGTCATCTTGAACGGCAGCCATCTTTCCAGAGGTCTGCCTCACATGCTCTTCTGCCTCTACCAGCTGGGCCTTCAACCGTGAGACCAGCTCAGATTGTGCATCAAGAGAGGCTGAAAGCTCGTCTGCCCGGGTCTGCATCTGTTGGACCTCGCCTTCAGCCTCCTAGAGCTTCTTGATGCTGGTCGCCTTCCTCCGCTTCCAGCCCACGCTGAGCCCACAATCATGCTCCTGGATCTTCTCAGCCATAAGATCTCGGATGAGTGCGTGAGGACCTTGAGAATCCACTCCCCCAGCACACAGTTCGCGCAACCGCGAGCGGAGTCTATCCATCCCGGCCATACATTGCGCTTGGGGAGTGTCCTTGATAAAGTGCGCGATCAACTTCCACGACCGACGGCGGACTATGCTGCTTTCTTCCTCGTCGGAGGCCGTTTCGTCCCAGTCTGCACGATTGGCAGGCTCGTACGTGGGGTACGCCCGCAAGAAATCCTCTGCAGGATCAACATCCGGTGCTGAATCGAGTACGACACCTGGTGCCGAAGCAGGCGCGACAGGACTAGGACCGACCGGTTGATCCTCTTCCTCAGAATCCACCTCAATGACTTCGGGTACGGCCCTGCCAGTGGTCCCGCCTATGATGATGTGCGTCGCAGCTTGAGGAGATGAGGGGACTATCGCCACCATCACCAGCATGCCCCTAGGAGGGACGCCACCAGACATCCCGACCAGTCTTGCCGCAGCGGCCCACGCCAGTCGAATAACTGTATGACAGAGAGGGACAAACGTTAGTTGGCATGGTCTACATGTGACAACGAGGAGACTGGTAGAGGATACTTACGGAGATCGACCTCCTGGCGCTGCTCTTGAGCCGGTACTGACCGGACCCCGAGGTGAGGCCCTCCGTATACTGTTGGAAGGTCTGGAGATTTCGGTGGAGCCACCTCGGGTGCTCTGGTCCCACCAGACGCGGAACTGGACGCAGCCATAGGCGCAGGTTCTGACGGTCCCACATCATCACCCGCCAAGGAGCGAGAACGAGGCCTGCGAACAAGTTCCTCCTGCATGGCTCAAGCATTGCTGAGATGTCTATAGTGACCCAAGAACAGATCGTAAGGAAAGGCGTTTGGAATGCTACCTCGAGAGCCTCTGCGGAATCGTCGGATTCTGAGCCTCGGTCTCCGACCTCTCCCTCCTCCAACGGGCTCCCTCCTCCAGCCTCATCCTCCCGAGAGGAGTCCTCTGATTCTTCCGGGAAGGGGAAAAGCTCCCTCAGATCGGCAGCTGACAACTGTGGGGGGACCATCTGATTCAACAGTACCCTCACCCGGTCTGTCATTGGGCGAGGGACACCACTAGAGTGAAAGTAATCCTCCAGCTCGTCCAGGTACTATGCTGCCTCCACCGGAGACGCCATGAATCTAGCCCGGACTGGGCCTATGCCAGGTAATTCCATCCCGAGGCGATTCTGTTGGGCCCATATCTCGGGTGGGCTGAGGAATTGCTGGTTGACATCCCAAATGTCCCAAGCTTCCAGGAAGACATCATCCTCTGCCATGTCAATATGACGCAGGTGCTTCCTCGGAGCCTGAGTGGATATCTTACGAAATCCCCTCGGTGGCCGCCCCTCCGGATGACCCTGCTCTTCCAGAATCACCGGATCCACAACTGCTGCCATACCCTCGACCGGTGCGGGTCTCGCCGCCATTGCGGCCCCGCTACCGCGAGCGGCCCTAGCTGCCCTCTGACACCGACCTCGAGGTAGAGGAGGCCCACCGTCATCGACCCGGATAGTTGGTTGCTTCAGCATCTCCCCTGGGTAAGCAGCCTCCCAACTGATGGCGTACTCCTTCACCAATCCGAAAGCGGCGGTGGATGGAGGCAATGCAATCTGCATCTTTCCATCTTCCCATGTGAACATGAGCCACAGCTGCCTTATCACACACGGGTGCTCCTTGTGACGCACCTCCCAGTAGACCTACGGGGTCAGCCACTGGAGGCACCGGAACTACCTTGCAAACCGATGCAGGGTGTACGGTTCACAGAGCGGCTGACGATCTATTCGTGCCACCAAAACTCCACCTCGGAAGGCCAGGAGGTAAGCCCGATGTTCTTCTGTTCCCCATCCGTCATCAGTAAGCATCCCCGTCGGCAACGGGAAGGGGTGGAAATTGAACTCATCCGCCCTCCACACCCGATTCAGCACCATCAGAATGGCCAGCTTGAACGGGAAGATCCCGACCATGTTCAGGATGGAGGGGCGGAAGTTCGATCCTGGCGGCGAAATGGGGTTTAGATACTCGTAAATCCCCCTGATATGCGCTACGATCCACCCATACAGGAGGTGGAAGGGCCCGCATATCCTCGACGGATTCTTGCCCTCGCTAATATGCCGCAGCATTCTGTACAGTTTGGTGAGCATCGGAATCCCCAGATTGATCCGCTGCCCCATGGCCAACATCGACGCCATGATAAACGAGCTGGGCCGTACCCCCATGCTTGTATCTCTCACCAGTAGGATCCAACCACAAATAAGAGCCGTGATGAACAGCGCCAGCCTGACTATCGGCTGTTGTTCAGTTCTGACACTGAAACCCCAAGTCTTCCATTGGCTGTCCTCCAAGACCCAGCAATACAAGTTCCCATTGCCCCGTTGGGCCGCCCTTGGACAAGTTCGAGGCCTTGGAGGGAAATCTCGATTCTCTGGGAAATTCAGGAAGCATTTGAACCACCTCCTAAAGTGGACATCCCTCACTGCCTCCTTGTCCTCTCCAGGGAAAAGTGCCATCAGCGTCGACGCCAGTCGCAACATTTGTTCTGTATCCCCCCATGCGCTGATGATGGGGAGGAATTCATCATACATGGCCCCCAGGATCGGGACCCCAGAAATCTGGTGGACATCCCACAGGATGATGCCCACCTCCCCGTGATGCGGGTGAAAAGTGTTGGTCCTAGACGACCATCTACTCAGCAATTCCGTCATTATCTGCTTCGGTTGGTAAATGTGGAATTGGGAGGCCCATGCCGCCTCATACAACCCCAATATCCTCAACTCGGCCCCAAACGCCTCGCATGAGGTGCCTACCCAGTAGGCCGAGGCCCAGTCATCAGTAATGATGCCGCCCTAGCGCATGTCCCACTCATCGGACCATCCCTTCTTCGAATCCTGCAAAGCCGCCTTCAGCATGGTACGGTAGAGGGGTGGGGAAGTCTCCGGTTGCAGTGGCTTCCCATCAATGTCGTTCACATGGTTGTAGAGACAGTCAGAGGTAACGTGTGTGAAGTTATCTTGTGCGTGACCATCGGCAGCCCTGAACCATTGGTGATGGCATGGTATGCTCCTAAACCAGCAAGCTGGTTCGTCCCTAATCGCCTTAGGGATAAAGACGCCATCCCTCAGCCCGAAGCCGTACAATGGCAGTTTCTTGCACTGCGGATAATCCTTCTGACCCTCCGAAAGTAGATCTGTCAAAGAAGTGTGGTCCGAGTGGCTTCGGATCATCTCCCCTAGGCCTGGACAGTTGTCCATCTCATCCCGACAAGCAGCATCTGCAAGCACCCCCAATATAGCCTCTTGATGGGCCATTTTAACTCTGGCCCTCAGAAAAGAATTTTTTTTCAGCTGGATCGCGAAGCTCGACCGCGAAGCTGAATCACGAAGCTGGATCGTGAAGATCGGTCGCGAGACCATGCCGCGAAGTCTGGCCAAGGCCGACAGGTAGAGGTTCGCTTGGCACGGACGCGAAGTCGGTGACCCGCGGTTCGCCGTGAAGCTCGATTCGCGGAGGGCTATCGCGGAGTACGCGGAGCTTCGCGAAATCGAGAGCACAAAAAGACAAGGAAGGAATGTGAATACAAAAGAGGTCGAACCCCCTATTTATAGGTGGCGACCCCGGAGCATCGCGGCGCGCCTCACCCGTGTAGAACATCGTGGCGCGTCCGGATCGGTGGCCCCGGTCAGCACCGCGAGCACCCTTCACGTAGCCGCATCGCGAACCACCGAATATTTTTGGCGATTTTCCCTCAGACTTCGACCCTTCTCCCTCCGCGGCTCCAAGTCTGAGGGGGGAATTTGTTGGCACAAAAATATGAAACGAAATAAAGGAACGAAAAAGACGGCTGGCGCGCTGCCTCGCGAAGCACCGACGCGAAGCACCCACGCGAGGCCCCGCCGCGAAGCGCCCCCACCATCGCGGCCTCGCGAAGCTCCAGAGGTGGTAATTCTCCACGAATTCATTTGAAGTTTGTGAGCCGCCGTGAAGCTCCAGAGGCGGTAATGCTCCACGAATGCATTTGACGTTCACGAGCCGCAGCGAAGCTCCAGAGGCGGTAATCCTTTGCGGACGATGTTGACGTTCGCGAGCGCGCCGTGAAGCACCGGAGGCGGCGCGTGAGTTCTGATTCACAGCGCCCCTTGCCTATAAATAATGGACTCCCCTTGAGTCCCGAGGATGGACAATCCGACCTTTCGGCTTCTCCTCTCCCAAATCGCGAAGCACTCTTTGCCCCGGGAATCATGAGCTCCGCGAGGTATTTCTACTTCGCGAGACGCCTCTGCATTGTCTTGTTTTGAGCCCCTCTTCCGAGAGGGATGCCCTTCGCGAAGCTCAAGGGAATTCGCGAAGGAAGGGGATTCCCAAGGGAACCCGGGCAGCCGCGGAGTGTTTATGATTCGCGAAACACCCAACCCATGCTACTGATCCCTATGCTAAGGAAGGATCGCTACACATCACGAAGCACACTGCTTCGCAGGACCCTGCTTCGCGAGGCACCCCTTCTTCGCGAGGCAGTGCTCCGCGAACACTGTTCCACTTCATGAAGCACCTTCCACTCACACCTATGCCCCATGCTAAGGCCAAGGCACTCCACTTCGCGAAGCACACTCCTTTGCATAGAAGATCCTCTTCCCGTGTGACCCTCCAGGTTTGCACGATGTGATTTCAAAGTCCCATGGACAATACCACCCGTAGTGTTGCTTCGCCTAATGGTTCTTCACATAGGAATGCTAACGGCTATTGCTTCTTCGCATATCCATGCTAACGTGGACCCCTTGATGGTTCGTTCCACAACCCCCCTTAACCGTGGCCTTACTGATACCTTCCCTTCCCCAAGGACCAGAGGGTACTGGTTATGTAAGTCCTAGGGGTGTGGAGTGAACCCACCTCGTCCGAGCTGCAGGACGTTAAACTGCCAAGCACCACGTCCTCAACACATGACGTTAAACTGTGACCCGACCTCGTGCCTGTCAGGAAGGGTCCCCCCAACTTGAACATTCTTTACACCACTCATCTCCATGGGAATGGAATCTCCCATCCACAAGGGATGATATCCTCTTTATTGGAGTGGCGTATGTTCATGGGAGAAGGGCGACCCTAGTTCCCCAACGGATGGCTGCACCTCTGCATCTCCGTACTTCCCCACTACCAAGGTCAGTAGAGGGCGTGATAGGGAACGAGGCACCTCCCATCATTGGACCAAGGTCCATCTTTCCCAAGCTTTGTCGCACCATGGGCCTCCATCCTGGAGTAAGTCCCAGCACCATGGGCTGCCTAACGCGTAAGCCCCTCTTCGCTTCTCACGGACTCATCCTTCGCGACGTGATCGTCAGGTCCTTGCAACCTCTTGTTTCTCACACCGAGCATGACTCACGTGGACTTAGAGTGAGCACCGACCCTGACCCCCACCCATAGCGAACTACGAGGACTTTGATCCATGTCAAGGCATGGTACATAGGAAGACTCCATGAGGATCAAGCCACATTGCTCGGTCGTTCATTCACGTCGAGTTTCGCCCCCGTCCCGCATGACGTTAAACTGCATGCCCTCGTCCAGCATGATGTTAAACTGTATGGCCCTCCCTTTGTCCTGCATGACATTAAACTGCACACCCATTCCCACCTGAACTATGAGGACTTTGATCCATGTCAAGGCATGGTACGTAGGAAGCCTTCCAAAGGTTCAAGCCCACCACTCATTGGACCAAGGTCCACTTTCACGTCGGTTTGCCGACAAAACCCCACCTGAACTATGAGGTCTTTGATCCATGTCAAGGCATGGTACGTAGGAAGCCTTCCAGAGGTTCAAGCCCACCACTAATTGGACCAAGGTCCACTTTCACGTCGGTTCGCTGACAAAGCCACATTTGAACTACGAGGTCTTTGATCCATGTCAAGGCATGGTACGTAGGAAGCCTCCACGAGGTTCAAGCCCACCCATCATCCAATTCACGTCGAGTTCCACCCACGTCCAACATGACGTTAAACTGCAATTCTAGTCTGACGGCAATCTGTAGTGACTAACCCGAACTACGAGGTCTTTGATCCATATCAAGGCATGGTACGTAGGAAGCCTCTACGAGGTTCAAATCCACCATCCGGTCGTCCCAACCTCATTCACGTTGGTTCACCCACTTCCAGCATGAAGTTAAACGGCATTTCCCAATCCGAACTATGAGGACTTTGATCCGTGTCAAGGCATGGTACATAGGAAGCCTCCCTGAGGTTCAAGCCCAACAAACATTGGTCCAAATCGTCTTCTTGTCGGTGTGCCAAGCCCCCAACCCATCACGAACTACGAGGACTTTGATCCGTGTCAAGGCATGGTACGTAGGAATCCTCCCAGAGGTTCAAGCCCATCTCCCATCGGACCAAGGTCCCCCATTTTCGTCGGTTCTCCGACACCCACCGCCCGTCGTTTATTCACGTCAGGGTTCACTACCGTCCCGCATGACGTTAAACTGTATTCCATGAATCCATTGAACTATGAGGACTTTGATCGATGTCAAGGCATGGTACGTAGGAAACCTCCCCAAGGTTCATGCCCACCACCAGTGGACCCACGAGTCTACTTTCACGTCGGTATGCTCTCCTTCACAGCTGCCCATGGGCTGGCCCCTGTATCGACATCCCTTCAAGGAGAATCCCTCAATCCGTTCTATCCTAGATAATGCTTTGGTTGGGTTGATCCGTCTCCGTTAGATGTTAAACTCGCGACATACCCTATGTTAAACACGGGAAGCTGAGGAAAACCTCAGACATGTGTCTATGACATATAATTCCCCGCGCTCGATGTGGGATGCCTCGGGCTTCCACTCCCTCGAGAAGCCTTGTGGCCAGGGATAACAGACAGACATGCCAGGTTCCCCAGCATCCAGACAAGCTACTGATGCCTCAACGTGACTACTCCCCGACTGAAGGTTTCTGCCCTGACCGGACCCTTTGGAATGTCCCGACAGAAGCAGTGTAATTAACCGGCGTCCATGGAAACATGGCACTGGGAAGAGTTTCACGAACTACGTATTAAATCTATGAGGGAGACCCAGACTAGGTGACGAGTTCTGAGGAGGAATCCACAGGAGGAAGAACCGACATCCCATCATCCTGTTTCGATCAAGGAGAAGACGTCCCTGAATTAGGAGCGAATGTCACCCGCCTTTGAAAAGCGAGAATGCGGGGAAACAAAGCGCCGCACGTCCTCCTCCACGGACGGAACGGACGTGCGCGCGCCCCCCGAAGAAAGCGTCGGAAACAGTCCTATAAAATGGTCATTTATCGTTATGTCATGTTAGTTGGTCCTATTAGTAGTTCATCTTTTAGTAGGTCCTTTTACTAGGTCCCGAATCTGTAGGTCCTATTGGTAGGTGATCTGTTGGGAGGTCATCTATCAGAAGGTGCTACAATGTTTCTAGATGAATAAATGAATATTGTATCCAAAATAATACAGTTTCTCATATTTAACATCTTGTTTGAATTTAAATGCATTAAAATTTGTTTTATAGTATTCAAGGATGATTCATGACCAGAACTCATATCTATAAATCCCAATGGCACATAAGGTTTTTTATTTTATCAAAACACTTGGGTTGGTGAATGTGACATTAATAGAAATTCAAGCATTTCATGTACCATGAGTCTCATATATGATCCATTAAAATTGAGGGCCTTTAATTCATTCATTTATTCTCTTTCCTCATGGTACGAGGCACCCAAAACGTTTCCTTCCCGAGGATATGTCTGATTGTTATGCAGCCTTTGAAATTGTTTTCTCTACCTACAAGCCCGAGTTTTAGTACATGCAAGTAGTAACAATCCATCCTCTATTTATGGTATGTCCTATCTCTATTGTAGTGTATTCATCAATTTATTTTTCCTTATCATTCATTCCATGTGATGAAATTTGATCTCCATCATTATAGTGGACCATTATTTGGTATTGGTTCGTGTGGTTGTGTCGAGATATCTTTTGGTGGGTGCATTCGTTGCAGGAGAGGTGATCGTGATCCACTATGTTGGATCATTGTCTTCAAATGAACATTGATAACATTTTGAGTTAGGCAATATGTGTATTCTCTATTCATTTACATGCATTCAGTGATTTAACATCTTTTATCGTCTATATCATAATAGAAGTAACATAATAAATACTTTAACTGGATTATAGAATTGGTAACAATTGCATAATGATGTTGTTGCATGATGATTTTTCAAATTGTGTTATATCAATGCTTTTCTAGTTTAGAATGTTTTTCTTGATGGAAATTGGTAAATAATTTAACGTCACAAGTAATTATAAATTAGTTGGAGAAATATATAGAGGCATGTTTAAAGAATATGATTATTTTTTTTGTATTTGGGGATAAATCAAATAGATGCTGCTATATATGTTAAATTGAATTAATCAATTCAATATTTAATAATGGACATATTATTTTGTAACGAGAATTCAAAGATTGATTTTGAGTTTCCCTTTCTCATTTAAAGTCCATGTGTAATATTCTTTAATGTTTTGAGTGCTCGTTGATTGTTACAGATGAATGAATTGTTTATGGACAAGAGCCATGTCAATATGTTGTTTGATTCCAACAACCTCTGTTGTGGTGTTAGCTTTGGATGGATGAACCTTGAGGTATGTTGTGGTTGTGGCTGAAGGGAATGTAACATCCCAGGTAAATAAAGAAAAAGAAATTTTCATATTTATTAATATTTTTGAATTAAATATTATTTTTACTATAAAGGGGTTTCTATGTTCGATAGAGTACCTGATATGCAACAACGAGTTTCTTTGAAATCTTAAATGGAACACTAATAATATATCAATATTAATTTAAATGGAAGTTAATATGTATATGTTGTATTGGAGGGAATGAATAAAAACAACTAAAATATTATTATATATTTTTGATAAATGTTTTTACATTTATCCAATAAATGATAAAGGCTTAAAATAAGTAAAGAATTCAATTTTAGGCATATATACTATAATATTCACTAAAAGGTGGATTTATCGCCTTTTGATGGAAACCCCTCTTTAAAAAGAGTTTTGGTCACTCTTATACACTCTATTTAACCAAATTAAATACTTCTATAGAATTGGGACATCAAAATTTACTTTGTTTATGTTTTATTATTTTTCCGATAAAGTTCGTTTTTACTGAATAAGTGAAAAATGTTGTATTTTAATTCAAAACCTCATTTTAATATAATTTATTTATAGGATTAGATTAAATTTTTAATTGGTTTTAAAGTAAAATTAGAATATATTTTTACCATTTAATCCAATTGTGTTCATTGGAATTAATTTCACTTTGAAATCGGACTTAAACTAGTGTCAATCATTTGATATATTATTTTTCAAAAAAACACACTATTTGTTTTGACAATGGTAATTAATTATTAAATTTATTATTGAAACTTATATGTTTCTAATTTTGTAAAATATAAATCATTTTTGAATTCAGAATATCAAATATAGCTTAGGGTGATTTTTTTGTATTTTTCTGAAAAACATCAATTTTTGATGAATAGTGAAACCACTAAGTAGTACTTAGAAAAACTGATTTTTCATTTAAATGAAACATTAACAGGTATTTCAATTTGATTTCAATAATACAACATACAAGTTTTTCATTATTATGAAAAATGTGGTTCAATGGGATGGAAATAATTTTTTTGAATAGTAACTTTTAAGTTTTATTAATCGCGATTAAAGGTAATTAGTGTAATATAAGTTAATAATAATGATATAATAATATGAAATTTCCTTTACCATTGAACTAAACTTATTATATGAGTCATTGACGACCATTAAAATCCATGGGTCAACTTGGGGACCCCATGTAGCCACTTGGGTATGAAAATGACATTAATAACTTTTTTAAGTTAAAATAAAAATGTCACAAACACGTATTGTTTTAATAAAACAATTTTCACATGGGGTTATACAAGTAATAATTTTGACTATGAATATTCCATAGAAATATAACATTATTTCCTAAATCATTATATTTTTTATATAATTTTTAGACATTAAATAAATAAATTTATTTATGACACTATAATGATACAGCGATTACATCATTAATGAACGATTTAAATAAAATGAAATGATAAGGTAAAATCTAGGACATAAACTTATAAAAAACCTATTGGATGGGTGGGTTTCGAACCCTTATTACCTTATCCTATAAATATATGTTTTTGGGACCTTTAAAAATCCAAAAATTATTTTATAATAAAGTAACATTTTATAGCATTCCAAGAGTGACTCTCCTCCCTCTTATAAATGGCCCACAACTCTACCCCCATACCCACACCTCTCAAGCCTGTGGCTTGACCAGACACTGCTCATTGTATCTCTCCAAATCCCTTTCCTCATCCTAGAATCCATAACTTAGGCATAAAGCTCTTCAAAAAACCCTTTTGGTTCAAAACCAAATGGAGTTACCCGATTTAATGGTAATGTCTTCTCTTATATCCTTTCGTTTTATTTTGCTTCTCCAACCCCCTAAACTATTTGTATTCATTTCGTTTTTAACATAACCAGTATAATCAGTATAATATTATTTTGTTATGAGAAGTATTAGAGCTAAAAATAAACACACCTCCGTCTAATGGTTAAAGAACATATTGTTTCTGTGGATAGTGAATTACTGCCTCACGAAACGATGACTGTTCAATCTTCTATTTACACCATTCATTGTGGCCATTATAATTTCATTGTATTTATATGTGATATATAATATATTTATTCCCTCCAAATTCTTCTTTATTTTATATTTAAAACAAACCTTTATACTTTTCATGTTCTTCAAATGCGATAATTTCATCTGAGGAAGTGTGGACTACCACCCCCTCAAGTGATGTGACTCATTCATGCCAACCATGGATTTTATAAATAATGTAATTAATGAACATATGTTAACTATATAAAATATATATTATACTAGAATTATAAAATATATTTGTTTCATTTATTTTTAATTCGTTCGATATGAAATAGGAATGGAAGTATCATTCATGCGTACGTACGGCTTACCATCTCCATGAACGGTGCATTTCATTTCATATCTCTAAATGTTATGTACTATTATAAATACATGTATATCCTGGATATATATGATATATATGATATCCAAATCCTGAATATCATTCTGGATATGATGAACCTTTGACCACATGAACAACATGTAATTGTAAGAAGTCTATATTTGACTTATGTACCAAATATAGAAAAAACGAACATTATTAACTTAAATGATTAAATAATGTTTATAACATGGAAATAAGTGATATAAATGGAATAATAATCTTGAGAAAGGTTCTTACGCAAGTAGGAATTAACACTAGTTTATTATTCATGAGATTAAAGAGTGATTAAGTCAAGTCGGACACGAGGTAAGGGACATCATCTCAATCTCCATTCATTGAGGAATATTTTTTTCTAATACAAGACTTTCTATTATACGGTGTATAAAAGCTTTTGACATTTAACTTTATTCAAACGGAATCTTTTCATTATGAAGCATTTTACTAAATGACAGAAAGTATGATTCTTTTTAACTTACACAGTGAAATTGACCATTCCGCCGCCGCAAGTATTATTTGATCTTTGGCTTCCTCAACAAGCCGTAATGTTTTTATATGTAAATAAATACCATATAATCATTTGTGTATTTTGGTATTGAAAATGGTTTTGATAATGGGTTTGTTATGTCAATATATTTAAGTGATATATTGTGATTGAAATGTGGAAATGTTTTCTTCCATTCATAACTGTTTTATGTGTCATGATTTTATAATGGTAGTTGGACATTTAACAGGTGGTTACGTGATAAACCAAATAACGGGTGGTGCCTTGAATACCAGGACAGGTGGTTATGTTATAACCTCCAATGCATTGGGTATGGAAGTTGGCCGTATGGCTATTCCACATAGTGATATGTGTGGAAGTAAAACTTATGGTTATTCCATTTAAGTATGTTTATGTACCAAGTTAACTTTATATGTTATGGGTTCTTTATATGGGTTTTATGGTAAGATTTTTCTTTAAAAAGGGTAAGTAATGAAATTTTATTCAGTGAAGAGTATTTAATACTTCATAAAGGTGAAAAGTATTACATTGATAATGTATACATGGTTTGCTTGTTGTTTTTAAAAACTAAATGTTTTCCTTCTTTTTGTATCCCTTACTTATATTTTTTATGCTCACCTCATGTTTTTTTTGAAATTTTTTTCACATGACATAATGTGGAATTAGGTCAAGGATGGGATCAAGGAAATTCCATGTTGTCTTAAACATGGAACTAGACATGAGTATTTTTTTAAGAGTTCATGTTTTGTAAAAAAGGAAACTACGTAGAACTGTCTACTTCGTAATCTTTTGAGATGTAATATTTATGTCCTAAATCTCTAAAACTCTAAACCTGAAAAGACCCTCAATGCGATTTATTCATTTACTTCAATATTAAGTAAGGTTTAAGGTCGGGTCCATATAGTTGGTTTTAGAGGTCGATTTAGACAACTTTAGGAGTTAAGAAAAATTGTAAAATTTTATGTCCCTTAATTAATTTATCATATGATTGAAAAGATATAGCATTTAAAGGTTACCATGTTGCTTTAACTAAGATATTTCGGTGTTCAGAATGGTTTTCAGCAGAGGAAACAAGGCAGCTATGTTGGGATGACATCAAGAGGAAGAAAACCCTCCTAATAAGAAACCTTAGATGGTCGGAATCGGAACTGTACAGTTTGTTGCAGTTATGGCATAGTTTACTCAGGCAATAAATGGTGGTGGTATCCATGCATGAGATCAGATAGATCAACCATAGAGGAACATGTCAGTGGTTGAAAATTTCATGAGGAAACATCCCCGATCATTCAGAGGATCCTCATACCCTGTTCTAGCAGAAGGGTGGATTAAAGCACTAGAGAAGATTTTTGATGTCATGTGGTGTCCAGAAGATCAAAAGGATAGTCCTGCTGTTTTCTGTTTTGAAGGTGAAGCTGGTCAGTGGTGGTCGATGGAATAAAATATCAGGGATAGTGATGAGATTGATGATCTTCACTGGGATGAATTGAAAGGTATGTTTCATGTGAAATATTTTCCTAAGGTAGTTCGTCTTAGTATGGAAAACCAATTCCTTGAATTGAGGCAGGAGGATGACTCAGTGGCTTCTTATGAAGAAAAGATTAGTCGACTAGCAAGGTATGCACCAAATTTCATAAGAGATCATGATATTAAAATCAACTTTTATTACTCAGGGTTAATGACAAATTATCGAAGGGATTTAGCTTTTCGTGAGTTCAAAAGTTATGAAAAACTTGTTCGATGTGCAGAGAAGGTGGAAATAGAGTTTGCCGATGATCATGTGTTCTTTGACAAACAACATAATCAGAGGTCCATTTGGTAGGAAAAGGGAAAGAATTCATCAAATAAGACAGGAGGTATGAAAACTAAATATCCATGATGTGCGAAGTGTGGTAAAATGCATCCTGGAAAATGTTTATCCAAGCCTGGAAAGTGCTTTCGGCGTGGTAAGTCTGGTCATATTGCTCGTAACTGTTAGGAAGATGATCAATCAGGCAATGAAAAGCTAGCGGTATGATGTTTTATGTGTAATGAAATGGGTCATTATGGAAATGAGTGTCTAACGAAGAACTCAACTGAGGGAAAGTAGCCAGACAACAAGAAAAAAGGGGTGGTGAAATCCTTTGAAACTACTTCTAGCAGATGTTGGGCCATCGAATGAAGTAGTATCAGGCACATTGTTTTTTTTGTTCCGGTTATGCCAATGTGTTGTTTGATTCAGGGTCTACACATTCTTTCATTTCAGACCAATTTTCTTGTAAATTGGTAATTCAATCTCAAGATATGAATATTGATCTTATAGTAAAAACCCCTTGAGGAAACGTTGAGACAAAAAAATTATAAGAACCTTCCTATCCTTGTGTATGGAAATAATCTACCTTCAAACTTTATTATTTTTCCTCTATAAGAGTTTGATGTGATTTTGGGCATGGATTGGATTTCTGTTTATCATGCAAATATTGACTGCAGAGCTAAAGTGGTTTCTTTTCCGAAATATTTTCAGTTTGTGTACAAGAATGAACCTTTGCGTTTGAAAACATATTAGGAAGTTGAGAAACTAGTAAAAGATGGAAATGATTGTTACCATGCACATATTGTCGAAAACAAAGGAACTGTTCAGATTAATGATGTGCCAGGGGTAAATGGGTGTCTTGATATTTTCCTGATGAGTTTTCTAATATTATACATGATCGGGAAGTTAAATTTATTGTTGACATACTTTCTGATTCTAATCCAATTTCAAAAACCCCTTATCGAATGGCTCAATTTGAACAATTAGAGTTAAAGAAGCGATTGTAGGAGTTATTAGATAAAGGTTTCATTCAACCTAGAACCTCACCATGGGGTGATCCTATATTGTTTGTTAAAAAGAAAGATGGTTCAATGAGACATTTCATTGATTATAGATCATTGAATAACATCACTATTAAGAGAAAGTATCCTTTGCCCCATATCAATGATTTTGTTTTTAGCTCCAGGGAGCTCAGTATTTTTCGAAGATTGACATGAGGTCGGGGTACCATCATTTGAAAGTAAATGAAACATACATTCTGAAGACTGCGTTTCATTCTAGATATGGCCATTATGAATTTGTGGTTATGCCTTTTGGGTTAACCAATGAACATGCTGTATTCATGGACCTTATGAATTGAATTTTCTATGAGTTCTTGGATAAGATTGTTGTTATTTTCATTGATGATATTTTGGTTTTTTCTAAAAGTTAATAGGAGCATGAAAGTCATTTAAGGGTTATCTTTCAAACCTTACATGAAAAGAAAGAGTATGGAAAATTTAGCTAGTGTGTGTTTTGTTTAGCAAAAATTTATTTCTGTGGTCAAATTGTTTAAAAAATTGGGATAACTGTTGATCCTGCTAAAACAAAAGTTGTTGAAGAATGGACAAGACCGACAAATATAACTGAGATCTGTAGTTTTCTAGGGTTTTCAGGTTATTACCGAAGGTTTGTTGAAAAGTTTTCACAGTTATCTAGCCCAATGACTATGTTAACTCGAAAAGGTTTTAAGTTCATCTGAACAAAAGAATGTGATGATTGTTTTCAGGAATTGAAAATAAAATTGGTGAATGCTCCAATTTTTGCATTGGTGAATGCTCCAATTTTTGCACTTCCTCCTAGAAATGGTGAGTTTGATATATATAGTGATGCTTTGATAAAGGTACATGGTTGTGTCCTGATGCAGAATGATCAGGTAATTTCTTATGCTTTATGTCAGTTGAAAACTCATTTGTTAAATTACTCTACACATGATTTGGAATTAGATGTTGTTTTTTTGCTCTAAAAAACTGGAGGCATCATTTGTATGGATTAAAGAGTGAAATATATACCAATCAAAATGTTTAAAGTATATATTCACTCAGAATTAATTGAACATGACACATAGGATATGTCTAGAATTAATCAAGGATTACTATTGTACAATTCATTACCATCTGAGAAAAGAAATTAAAGTGGACTATGCTTTGAGTCAAAAAAGTAATTCTTCATTAACCATACTATGTTTGGAATGATATCTTTTAATTTTTGATTTGATGAACTCTGGCATAGAAGTTTTTGGTACATGAAGTTCTTTTGTTTTTTTAGGTGTCAGTGATATCATCTCTATTAGAAAGAATTAAGCAAGCGCATAAGAATGACAGTGGGTTGCAGAAAAATGTAAAGCTAGTTCAGAAGGGTATGTTGCCTGAATTTAACATTGATAATGATTATTTTTTGAGGTTTGGGAAGAGATTATGTGTGCCTTGTGATTCACAGTTGAAGGATGAGTTGTTATGTGATGCTCATAGTTCCCTGTTTTCAGTTCATCTTTGCAGTACTAAGATGTACAGATATCTGTGAGAGTATTACTGGTGAGATGGAATGAAAAGAGATATTATTGATTTTTCTGTGAGATGTTTTAATTTTCCGCAGGTTAAAGTAGAGCGGTTGTTATCAAAAGGGATGCTTCAGTCATTACCAGTGCAAGAGTGGAAATGGGAAAATATATCCCTCGACATCATTGTGGGATTACCAAAGATATCTTGAGGTAATAATATAATATGGGTTATAATTGATCGATTGACTAAATCTGATCATTTCATTCCTATTCGAGATACTGTTTCAATAGATTAACTTGCTCAGTTGTATGTTAACGAGATAGTCAGTTTGAATGGAGTTCCCCTCTCGATTTTATCTGATCGTGATCTTAGGTTTACATCTAAATTTTTGAAAGGCCTTCATAAGTCGCTGGGTACATAATTAAAATTTAGTACAAGTTTTCATCCACAATCAGATGGGCAGTCAGATCGAACAATTTAGAACATAGAGGATATGTTACGTGCTTGCACGATGGATTACTATGGAAGTTGGGACCAACATATTTCTTTGGTTGAATTTTCTGATAACAACAATTTTCATTCCAGTATACAGATGGCTCCGTTTGAGGCATTATATGGTAAATGATGTCAAACTCCATATTTTTAGGATTATGTAGGGGAAAAGAAGCTGATAGGACCAGAATTGGTAGAAGAGATGATAGAAACAGTTAACTTGATTCCGAAGCACATGTTAATAGCTCATAGTAGGCAGAAAAGTTAGGCGGATAACCGGATGAAGGATCTATCTTTCGGGGTTCGTGATCATGTCTTCCTCAAAGTTTCTCCATGAAAAAATGTGATGCGTTTTGGTAAGAAGGGAATGTTGAGTCTGTGGACCAATGAACCTTATGAAATCCTGGAGAAAGTTGGATCAGTTGCATATAGAGTGTAATTACTTCCATGTTTGTCCCAGGTACACAATGTTTTTCACATTTCGATGTTGAGAAAGTATATGCCAGATCCATCTCATGTTTTGATCCCAGAGGTAGTTCAGTTTGAAGAGAATCTCTCTTCTAAATAACAACCAGTCCAGATTCTTGACCGAAGAGAGCAAGTGTTGTGAAATAATGTAATTTTTCAGGTGGAGGTTTTATGGAAAAACCATATGGTTGAAGAGGCAATGAGGGAATCTGAAAATTCTATGAGGGCTAAATAGGCCCACTTATTTTGATAAGTGAATAAAATTGTTAGGATGCATTCCCCAAAAGGGGGGAAGGATGTAACATTCCAGGTAAAAAAAGAATAATATATTTTTATATTTATTAATATTTGTGGATAGAATATTAATTTTACATTAAAGGGGATTCTATGTTCGATAGTGTACCCGATACACAACAATGAGTTTCTTTGAAATCTTACATTGAAAACTAATAATATAATAATATTATTTTACATGGTAATTATTATGTAGCTGTTGTATTGGCGGTATTGAATAATAATAACTAAAATATGATTATATATGTTTGTTAAATTTTTTACATTTTTCCAATAAAATATAATGTCTTAAAATAAGTACAGAATTCACTTTTAGGCATAGATACTCTACTATTCACTTAGAGGTCTATTTATCGCCTTTTAATGGAGAACCCTCGTTAAAAATAGTTTGGGTCACTCATATACATTATATTGGACCAAATAAAATCCTTCTTTAGAATTAGGACATCAAAAATAACTTTATGTATGTTTTTTTATTTTTCCGATAATGTTCATTTTTAATGAATAAGTGAATAATGTTGTATTTTAATTCAAAACCTCATTTTAATATAATTTATTTATATGATTAGGTTATCATTTAAATTTGTTTTAAAGTGAAATTAGAATATATTTTTAACATTTAATCCAATGTTTTTCATTTAAATTAATTTCACTTTGAAATTGGATTTAAACTAGTTCCAATCTTTTGATAAAATTTTTTTCTTAAAAGCACACTATTTGTTTTGAAAATAGGAATTAATTATTAAATTGATTAATGAAACTTATATGTTTTTAATTTTGTAAAATAGAAATCATTTTTGAATTCAGAATATCAAATATATATTAGGGTGAATTTTGGGTATTTTTCTGAAAAACTTCAATTTTTGATGAATAGTGAAACCCCTAAGTGGTAGTTAAAAAAACTGATTTTTTTGTTTAAATGAAACTTTACCACTTCTGTGAATTTAATTTCAAAAATCCAACCTAAATGGTTGTCATTAGTAAGTAAAATGTGGTTCAATGGGTTGAAAATAAATTTTTGGTGAATAGTAACTTTTATGTTTTATTAAACGTGATTAAGGGTAATTAGTCTAATTTAAGGTAAAAATAATGTTATAATAATATGAAATTATCTTTACACTTATCCTACACATATTGGAAGAGTCATGTCTGACCATGACAATCCATGGGTCAACTTGGCGACCCCATGAAGCCACTTGGGTTTAAAAATGACATTAATAACTTTTTATTTAATGTTAAAATAAAAATGTTACAAACATGTATTGTTTTACTAAAACAATTTTTAAATGGGGTTATACAAGTAATATTTTTGACTATAAATATTATTTAGAAATATAAAAATATTTCCTACATCATGATAGTTATTTTTTTAATATTTATACTTTAAATAAATAAATTTATTTACGACACCATGATGATGCAGCGATTGCCTCATTAATGAACGATTTAAATAAAATGAAATGATAAGGTAAAATCTAGGACATACACTTGTCCAAAGCCTATTATATTGGTGGATTTCGAACCATTATCACCTTATCCTCGAAATATATCTTTTTGTGACTTTTAAAAATCTGAAAATCATTTTATAATAAAGTATCATTTTATAACATTCCAAGAGTGCCCCTCCTCCCTTTTAAAAAAGGCCCCCACCTCTACCCCCTTACCAACACCTCTCAAGACTCTGAATTGACAAAACACTGCTCCTTTTATCTCTCCACATCCCTCTCCTAATCCTAGAAGCCTTACCTTAGGCAGAAAACTATTCAATAAACCCTTTTGGTTCAAACTAAAGGGAGTTATCCGATTTAAAGGTAATGTATTCTCTTATGTCCTTTGGTTTTATTTTGATTCTTCACCCCCTTAACAGTTTTTATTCCTTTATTTTTTAACCACACCAGTATCATCAATATACTAGTTTGTTTTTATGATAATTATTCGAGCTACACTTATACAGACCTTCGTCTAATGGTTAAAGAACATGTTATTTCTGTGGATGGCGAATTACTGCCTCACGAGACAATGATTGTTCAATCTTCTCATAACACCTTTCATGGTGGACATTATGATGCCACTGTATTTATATATGATATAAAATAAATATTTTACCTCTCTATGATTTTGTATTTTATATTTAAAACAAAACATTATGCCTTTCATGTTCTGCAAATACGATAATTTCATCAAAGGAAGTGTGGATGCCATACTTGGATTTTATAAATAATGTAATTGATGAAAATATTTTAAATATATAACATATATATTTTATTGTAATTGTAATATATATTTGTCTCATTTAGTTTTAATTCCTTTAATATGAAATAGTAATTAAAGTAGCGTTCATGCGTACGTACGACTTATCATTTCCATGAACGGTGCATTTCATTTCATATCTCTAAATGTTATATACTATTATAAATACATGTATATCTTGGATATATATGATATATATGATATCCAAATCATGAATATCATTCTGGATATAATGAACCTTTTACAACATGAACAACATGTAATTGTAAGAAGTCTATTTTTGACTTAAGTACCAAATATCGTCAAAAGGAACATTATTAACTTAAATGATTACATAATGTTTATAACATGGAAATAAGTGATATAAAATGAATAATAATCTTGAAATAGGTTCTTAAGAAAGTAGAAATCAACACTAGTTTATTATTCAGGAGATTAAAGAGCGATCAAGTCAAGTCGGACATGAGGAAAGGGACTTCATCTCAATCTTCATTCATTGAGGCATATTTTGTTCTAATACAACACTTTCTTATATACTGTGTATAAAAAACATTGACATTTACTTTTATTCAAAAGGAATCTTTTCTGTATGAAGCATTTTTCTAAATGACAAAAATTATGTTTCTTTTTAACGTACGCGGGGACAATGAAATTTCTGCCCCCACGAGTATTATATGATCTTTGGCTTCCTCAAAAAGATGTAATGTCTTTAAAAGTAAATAAATACCATATACTCTTTTATGTATTTTGGTATTTAAAATGGTTTTGATAATGGGTTTTTTATGTCAATATATTTAAGTGATATATTGTGATTGAAATGTGGAAATGTTTTCTTTTCATTATAAATGTTTTATGTGTTATGATTTTATAATTGTACTTGGACATTTGACAGGTGGTTACGTGGTAAACCAAATGACGGGTGGTGCCGTGAATACCAGGATGGGTGGATATGTTATAACCTCCAATGCATTGGTTATGGATGTCGGCCGTATGGCTATTCCATGTAGAGATATGTGTGGAAGTCGACCGTATGGTTATTCCAATAAAGTGTGTTTATTTCCCAAGTTACCTTTATATGTTATATGTTATTTATATGGGTTTTTTTGGTAATCATTTGGTTAAAAAAGAGTAAGTAATGATATTTTGTTCAGTTAAGATTATTTAATACTTCATAAAGGTTAAAAGTATTACTTTATTAAAGTATTCAAGGTTTACTTTTTGTTTTGAAAAACTAATAGTTTTCCTTCTTTGTGTATCACTTACTGAGCTTTTTATGCTCACCCCATGTTTTTCTGAAATTTTTTTCACAAGGCATAATTTTGAATTTGGTCAAGTATAGGATCAAGGAAAAGTCATGATGTCTTAAACATGGAACTAGAAATGACTCTTTTTTTTGAGTTCATGTTTTGTAAAAAAAAGAAACTATAAAAAAGTGTCTACTTTGTAATCTTTTTAGATGTAATAGTTATGTCCAAATTCTCTTAAACAGTAAACCTTAAAAGATCTTCAATGTGAATTATTCATTTAAATAAATATTATGTATGTTTTAAGGTAGGGTCCTTACAGGGAGTCACAAAGATGGTGGTATAATTTTACACCTAGAGTGGTGAGATGCATTAGTTTATGCATACGGGTGTTATAGAGGACATTAGGGATGATAGATCAGGTGGAAGCTAGGATTACCCATTAATATGAATGTGGTTTTTGTTGAATTTGGTGATTTTTTTATCTACATTATTTTCCCAACTACTTGACGTATATGGTCTTGTATACCCTTCTTCAAAAATATGTGAAGACACATAGGGTAGTCCAATTACATTCTACGTTAAGATTCTCAAGGATGGATATTAGTGCCCTCCATCTATCATGGGAAATGACATGACTGGTAGTTTATCTACTCACTATGTTGATATCCTTTCATTTGGAAGCTTTAAATTCATTTCTACAATACATAGATTTATTGAAAGGTGATAATTTTGTTAATAAATGATTGAATAAATGATGAAGAACCCTTGGGGTTCGAACATTGTTGTGATCATAATCTAACATAATATGGATATGATAGTGTTTAATTAACTGTTAAATAATTATGTAATGTATAGTATAATTTACAGAAGTGGATAAATTAATCTATTGTTTCCCTTTAAATGGTTTTGTTATTATATGACACGCTATCATAGTAGTTTTAGTCATTATTCCTATAGACGTTAGATTTAGATGTGTCTATGACTAGTTTATGACAATATTTTGGTTTTGAGATGTATTATATTCTATAATTTTTGGGTTTCTGTATAGTAAATCACTCTATCAGATTGGTAAACTGACACACATGGGAATTTGAGCCCTATGGGTTTTTTTTCCAACATCTCAATTGGTGGTTTGATTTCTAACAAACCCATTTGGCCCCACACTCTTTTCTTCATATTTACCAATACTGGTAGAATTGACGATTATATTTCCCAATATATGTTTTTATATGCATTTAATGGTTCAGGATGTTCACACACATATATTTTGGATATAGATTCATATGGACTACTGTATGTGTATCATGTATAGGTTGTGGTGTCTTAAGGAACCTTACTGAGTGTATGGGTTGTAATATATTGAGGTATAATAACTGATTTATGATACACATTATGCGATATAAGGTGTATCCCCAAAACTACCTAGTTACTTTGGTTATGTGGATGTGGTTGTTTATTTTCATGAGGAGTAGGTAGCAGTGCCTTTCCCATGTGTCTTTGTGTGAAACTTTTTTGGGAGAGATGTTTTGTATGTGCGACATTTGGGAAAAGTTGAAATACAATGGAGAATTAGTAGTTGGGTATACATTATATTCATTTATATAGTATATAACATTGTATCTGATACATCGTGACATTAACCATGGTGAGTCTTGGAAGATAATATACCAATTTTCATGATAAGTTAGTACCACATGTTGTAAAATGTGGTTAGCATGATTTATTAACCTTTTTAAGAATGCCTCTAAGGAGGATCCTACATTATATTTTTTTATAATCAATATATATATATATATACAAACGAAATTTCATGTTAGTTTAATTAGTTTAGAGATCAAGATGGGTACTACTATCTTTGGGTTCCAGGATCTATTCTAGCTTTATGGACACAATAGTTTTACATTATTTTGGAATATATATATTTCCCTTTCAGTCGTATTAGTGCGTATATTACATTACATAGAGTACATGGGATCTCTTTTATATTATATTATAAGTATTATTTTCTTGATGTTTATCTTATCTGTCCCTTTCGTATGTGTTCCCATAGAGGGTAATTCCTCCCATTTGTGTGGTTACTATACCAACGGTTCTACTCATAGACCTGGGGCCTACTGAAGGCAGGACTCGGTGTTCATTATCTATCATCTCAAATTATTATACTATGAGGGGCATACATTATGTGTCGGGGGTCATGATAGGTAGAGTCTTCATAACATCACTACATTTAATATATATGTCATCCCAATGTAATGAGTTCGATATTTAAATTTTGGATTTAAACCTTCCTTGATGAATTTTGAGTGACTATATCATTCAACATAAGGTCACAACCATGCCGTTTTGTTGAAGCGTCAATATGTATTACAAACACCACATTAAATTCTAAAAAATTAAAATCATTACCTTAATAATTCACCTATTCATCACTTCAAAACATTTATCACATTCCCTTAATTATGGTGTCATGAAACATTTATATGTATACTTGGTTTATGGGTATTACAATGGGAAATGATTTTTAAATGGCCTCTCAGAGTAATGTATTAGCGCATGGAAACATCATATCATAGTTTTTCATATGGTTGTAATCCAATTTTTAAATTCTAGTGTATCATCATTGTCTCCCGAAGCCCATTAATTAATGTCATATTAGATTATTTAGAGTGAATAAAAGATTTCTTGGAGGATAAAACTATTTATTTTCCTTTATAGACTTGTTATGATCACACGTTACATTAAAAATAAGATATAGCATTAGCACATTGTGATTAAATTTTCAGCCCTTTCTCCATTCCCTATACATATAAATATAGTACTCCTAATGGGTTCCAAATGAAATGTATAAATATAATTGTGATACCAGATTATTATTAAGTTGAATCATGTTGATGAAGATATTATTAAATTAACATGAAATAAGTGATAAATCAATAAAAAATTGGAAACATAAATCCATAATAAAATGAAATGATTGGATTTCTATTTGAATTATTATAGTAGAAAATATATGTAATAATAAATAATTATCTCACACTAGTGGGATTAAAATTGATATAAATTAAAACAATTTTTCAGGGTCCTCCATTAAGACACTATCATTTATTGGGATGAGGTGTACCCCAAAACCCAACCTCTTCTATCTCCTTAGTCTGGATGACTCATCGACTGGCTATATAACTATTCACACCACAAATCACGTGTTTATTTCTATTTCATTAAATATAAGAGTCAATGATGCATTTCATTAAATTCCATAAATAATATCCAATTTAATAAAAAAATTATATCCATATAATGAAAAACAATGACATAAAATACTTCTCAGTGCGTATGAATATTGTGAATTTCTAGGAGAATATCCCTAAAATAACATAAAATACAAGGGTTATTGTCGATGTATGATGAGTTTCCCTTATTGAATAAATATATAACTGAGTGTATATAAAATTTTCCTAGTGATCCATCGATGATAGTAATTGTTGTCAATAGTATTTGTTGGTTTGAGATTAAGGAAATTGGAAAAAATAGCATAATTATTGTTCAAAAAGAGTCTTTAAATATTTAAATAACATATCCCCAAGAGTTTCTGTCAAGGTTTGTATTTCTAGGCCTTCTCATCATGCATTTGGGTGATGACATCATTAATGGTTAATATACCCATTTCATGGAGATTACCCCTAGGATCATCACATACATAGAATATTAAAAGTTTTAATATCTAGACAAGGATTTATTTTCAATGAAAATATATACAGTTTTATTTAAAAAATAATAATATACATTTCATATAATAAAATATTGAGTTTCAAAATGGAATTGTTAAATCATGAATGAAAAGAATTTTTGGGTGTGTTAATAGAATATTATTGTAATTAAAATAATTGGACGATGTAAGTTGGTATAATAATTTATCAGAAATTAATGAACAACCCAAAAAGATATGTCTTGTGAATTTAATATGAAACCAAATGAATGAATGTATGGAATGAAAACCCCCACTTATTTCATGGGTAAAAATTCAATTAATATATTTTCATATAGATGGATAATATTTGATATCTAATAATAATGAATTATTAAATTTTATGATGTAACATCTCATATTTGATGTATATACTCTTTAATTTGAAAATTTTTCATAATATAAAACATATCTTATAGGGAAGAATTTGATATATAAAACACATTCCTCAGGTCCTGATATAAAAAAAATCCATTTCCCTCATATGTAAAGACCCGTAAATTTCAAGGGAATTTTTTTTCTTAATTTTCTTTGGAATTTTACAAGAACGCAGTTTCTGACGGAACCTGATTCCGAGGCCCAGTGTGCCCGGAATCATGTTCCGAAGATTGGCTCGGGTACATTCAGTGAACGGACGAGCGGGTTTTTCTAACTTTTGAACCGGTTCTCGGAATCGAATTCTGAGGGCACCGATGGAATTGCAGTGCCGGTAATTGCTTAGAAACGCCTCTTCCGGAGTTGCATTTGCTCGGGTGTGGTTTTTAATTTTTTGGGCTTAAATTTAAGAAATAAAATAAATTGTATGAAAAACTTTATTTTATTTCACTTAAGCCACTTGGAAGCCACTTGAATCCACTTAAATCAGCTTAAGCTAAGTTGATGCGGATAGGGTGCTATCTAGAAATATCCTACCCTCTTGGTAGGATATTTGTGAGGTGGGGCCCGCACGAGCCCCACCGTTTCTTTTCTGCTAAGTAACGCACCCGCGAAAACCCGTCATCATGAAAGTCAACTGACATGTTTTCTTAAATTCTTAACGAACCAATTAATTGGGCGGTTTTATACATTGAATTAATTGGGCGGTTTTCATCATTGAATTAATTCTATGAATTAATTTCATTCGTTTCTTAACCTGTTTGAAATCTGTTGGCATAATAATAAAATAAGACCAACACACGACTTTTGGAAAAATGTTCGTTGAGAGGATTTGACAAAAACCAAGAGTTCTTCATCCTCATTCGCAAAGAACGCGAAGAACGTGAAGAACGCCAGCCTCCGACGAAGAACGCCGAACCCGCGGAAATTGACGACGCGACGCCGTGTGCCGCAACGCCGACGTTTCCTCTCCCGCGACGTTCTTCTGCGACGTTCCTTCCTCCACGAAAAAAACCATCGATCATCCGTTGAGGTGAGAGTTTACGATTCTTTAAATTCCATTGTGGATTTTAACTCAAGATGGATTTTATTATTAAAATTAAATCTGTTGTTTCTTGGACCTCGCAGTTCGTCGACGCAACGCCGGATAACGCGACGACGCGACGATCCCCACCTTCCGCGACGATCAATTCCATGAAAGAACGCGCGTGAGATGACTTGACGAGGTAGGGGTTGTTGTGAAATAATCTATATTCCCGTGAACATTTCTTTTAAATTAAAGAACCGGTTTCATAAGAACAATTTTAATTTTTTAAAATTGTTGTTTGATTTGTTGTTTAATCCTCACAATTGTTATCGCCTAACGCGGAGGGTGCGAGCTAAACGAACATGGTCCGACAACCATCCGCAGTTCTTCGTTGTTGTGCGGATTTGGCGGGTGACGAAAAAATGTGATGCAAGGGCGATTTGATGATCCCGCAGTGAAGAACGGAACCCGGGAGGAACAGCGGCGCAGACAGGAAGGAAAACGGACCACCGGAGCGACTCCGGTGGCCCGCCAAACCCACCGGTGGTGGCGCCAGTGGACCCGCAGCCGCACGGGTCTGGTGCACACGTGGGATGCGGCCTTTGCTGCATCTGTTGAGCAGGGCAGCCACCCGTGGGGGCCGCGGTGCTGTCACGTGGGGGCAGCGAGCCCCCCGCGCTGCGCGGCCGCGCGGCCGAGCCGGGCTGCGCCTTGGCCTGGCCGGACCGGGTCCCGTCGGGTTGGACCGGGTCGGGTCGACCCGGTTTGGCCGACCAGGTGGGGGGGGGGTCGGGCTGGGTCGGCCCTGGCTCAGACTCCCATCTTCGGACCATTTCGGTCTTTTGCCCGTAGCTTGAGCTACGGGCCTCCAAACGACTCGTCGTCAGCGGCAACACGGTCCTTGAATCGAGACAGTAGTTTCGGTATATCGCACTCAAGGTTTACTAATACATTGAGTTCAGCCGGGTTGGTTCGTACACGAAACCAACTGGGCCCTCGGAGCGGAAACACTCATATCTTGAGCTTCGGACATCCGATCGATGTGCCGTCGACTTCATTGAATTCCTCTAAGTGAGACGGATCTTTTGGCATACTCTGCCCGAGGTTTGGACGCAGGTGGTGTACGGTCGGGATGGTTTTGCCTTAAAAACCAACCGGGCCCCTGGGACGAAAAAGCCAATATCTGTCAGACCGGGCGTCCGATTGACGCGCCGTCTGCGACGTTGAGTTCCTGTTGACGATATGGAACTTTTGGATACATCAAATCTGGACTATGTGTCAGTTGATTTAACAACCTCTCGGCTCGTGGAGCGGACCCTCCCGAACGAGCTTGCTATGGGCGGGAACCCTAGTGCTTGCTGAGACATCGACATCGACGACTATGCAGAGATCGTCAGTGGACTGCAGCAACGACTGTGCAGAGATCCTCAGTGGACTGTGATGACGACTGTGCAGAGATCCTCAGTAGATTGCGACAACTACTACACTCAGCGATCCTACGTGGATCAGTGCTACAGATGCTGTGTGGATCCGATCCTGTGTGGATCCGATCCTGTGTGGGTCAGCGCTCAGCAGTTCTGTGTGAGCCAGCGCCTACAGGTCCTGTGTGGGCCCGATCCTGTGTGTGTCTTTGCAGGGGTTAGTTACCTATTGATCCTGTGTGGGTCATTGCGGGGGTTATTACCGTTCGATCCTTTGTGGGTCTGATGACTTAGATGGATCAGTGATCATCTTTATCGTCATACAAGAAGTATACCTGTGTGAGCTGAACTCTATTTTACTTTACTTTGTGGATTGTGTTGAGCTATCCTGTGTGGATTTACGTTTTACTTTCCTTTGTGGATTGTGTTGAGCTATCCTGTGTGGATTTTACGTTTTGCTTTCCTGTGTGGACTGAGTTGTACATGATCTTGGAAGTTGGAGCCGAGCGAGAATTGATGACTTAGGTAAATGTATGGGCATATACCTAAGCTGTGTCGGATGTTACTTCGTGATTGTATCTTTCCTTTTTGGTTTATCCTTTGTGGATTATGGGATACCTTTAGGGGTCTCAGGGTCCCTACTGAGTAGCTTATACTCACCCCTGCACGGGCTATGCCCGCGCTACATTGTGTTGGTTGTAGACGACGGACAGCGCTGATCGTGGTGGAGGCTTGCGGAGCATGACTGTACTTGGAGGTGGACCACTTGGTGGGACGTACTCAGAGTGGTCAGGTGGACCCGAGGAGCAGTGGAGGCTATCTGTACCCACCCTTCAGTTGGGAATTCCAGAGGATGGCTCGACGCTGCGTCTTTACTTTTTAGTTGCTGTTTTTCCCCTTTCAGTTGTACTTTACAGTTCGGCTTGTATTTATGGACCATTTACTTTTCCTCACTTACTGTTGTACCAGTTTCTACTTAGTGTTTACTTTTTCTGCTTGCTTACTCTGTGGTGCTTGTTTTCATTACAAAGGCAATGCCTTCCCTTTTTACCGGGATTTACGCCTTGGTGCTAGTCGCCATCCCCTGGCCTATAGAAGGCGGGTTTGGGGTAGTTACGGCACGGGCCTCGAGGACGGGTCGTGGCATATTGGTATTAGAGGTGGTCAGTTCTACCGCAGACTCTGATCATTCTTCTATGTGAAGCAATAGTGTTTAGCGTATTGGATGTGGTTATCAGTCCAGGGTGTCTAGTGTTGGTGCGGCGGCCGACGTATCCGTACACTAGGACCCTGACTGCTGATTTCCGACTTAATGCACGAAAACATTGATTGCATGTGTGTTTCAAGTTTTCTTTGTGATTACTTCATATCACCTCACCAGGTATAATCTTTTGACCATGTCATGTTTGTTTCTTTCAGGAATCCTATTCACGGACGCCCAGCTAGAGCCCAGAGGGGTGTGCGTACTGACAGCCTGCCGAGTGACGAGGCTTCAGTACAGGGCCCTCTTGCAGTTGAGGCACCAGCGGAGGCACCATCGGTACTACCATACGTTGGGCCACCAATTCCACCAACCCCAGCAGTAGGCGATGCACGCCACTTAAGCGCGCTGCACGAGTTCCAGTTCTAGAGACCACCTAGGTTCCGGGGGGAGACAGACCCGCAGGCGGCTGAGGATTGGCTGGAGGCTGTGGTGAGAGTCTTCAGGCTAGTGGGGACGCCGGTAGACTTCATGGTGATCTTTACTTCCATCCTTCTTCAGGCAGCAGCAGGCAGGTGGTGGAGCCACTTGTTCCAGTTTTGCGATGGGATGGCCTTCACATGGGAAGACTTTGAGACCTTCTTCAAGGTGGAGTTTGTGAAAGTAGCTCTACACCCCGAGCGTGTTCAGGAGCTGCTGCCTTTGCCGCGTGTTTTTCGATGAGTAGCCGAGTCATTTGTGGGCAGTAGATAGATGATGAAAAGGTCCGAGAGGGCCAGAGCCAGCCGTACGAGGAGCAGGAAGTGTTATGAATGTGGTGGAAAGGGTCACCTAGCACGTGACTGTCCGACACCTCATACAGTTAATCCACAGGCTTCGGAGGAGCCACTGAGGCAGAAGCAGCAGTGGGTGCTTGAGCAACAGCCGAGCAGTGGACAAGGCAGTAGAGCTCCGGGAGCAGGTGGACAGGAGAATAACTAGTGGATACGTCCCTTGTACTCTAGTTCCATTTTACTATTGTATTCATGTCTTTGTACTATGAGCTGCAATAATAAAAAGACACTTATCGTTGTGATGTTTGCATTCCTGTCCTTTTTGTTTGGTTGATACTGAGTGGTCCTGGTTATGACTGTTGACTTGACCCTCACTTTCGAGATTCCTACTGGGGGAGACCCAGTGACCTCACACTAATGCCGACAGTGTGACTCGGCCCTTGGAGGCGAGAGTGATATTTGGATCTCTTAGTAGTTACGTCGAGGCCTTACGACGTCATCCATGGCATGAATTCACCCTTCATGTCAGGATTGACTGTATTAGGAAATGGGTGTGGTTCATCCAGGGGGATGAGACCAGGTTTCTCTTTTCGGCAAAGGAGAAATTTTAGCAGCTCTTCCAGATCGTAGGCAAAGAATATGCAGATCATCCAGGAGCAGATGAAGACTACACAGTTCAGTAAGAAATAGGAAACCGGTGGTAGTCTTAGAGACTTGGGCGTGTTTAATGCTTCAAGAAGAGGAAGCTTTAAAGGGAGATGTGTTTGTGAAGCGGAAGACGTGGAGGCATAGCTAGGAGAGCAGCATGAGGTGGTGTACATCTTAACATGCTACAACCACCCACCTTAGTTATCCCCACCAGGCTCAAGGAGCAGGAGGTCGGAGGAAGAGTGTGGCTGCATGCGGTCAAGGAGTGTGACCCAATGGCTCTAAAAATGACTCAAGGGATAGTCTGTGTCCACTACTAGCTACGGTAGTAACAGACGTCGTTATGAATCATTCCTCGCTTCCACAAATCATGTCCTAGACCTAGAGTTTCCAGTAAGCCGTGGACTTGACCCTCATGTCTGGAGATACCTTGGGAGGAGACTCGATAATCACACTTACGCCGACGGTGTGGTCAAACCCTCGAGGCGAGAGTTTCGGTTGGAATCTCTTGGTGGCATCGTCGAGGCCTTACGACGTTGGTTTTAGTATGGACTGGGAAATCACAGTTCACACACAAATTGACGGTATTAGGAAAAAAGGTTATGGTTTAACTACGACGTCGGGATGGGTTTTCCTTGGTCGGTGAAAAGGAACCCCCAGGCAGCACAGGATAATCTCATGCTCAGGAGGGTGTGACCGATCACTCTTGAGTCGGTCAACCATACCCTCATGGAAGCAGTCGTTTTGAGTTTCAGTTCTAACAGGAATTGGAGACGTCTGAGTTCGAGAATGACGATCACGTCCTTATACGGGTCTCACCTCGATGAGGTGTACGGAGATGTGGACAAGGCGGAAAGTTATCTCCGAGGTTCAAAGGACCTTTCTAGGTCCTCAGCTGGGTAGGCGGGGTGGTTTACCGCTTGACCCATCCACCTCAGTTGTACCAGGGGCATGACGACTTCCACGTATCTCAACTGAGGAGATACGTGCTCGAACCTTCGCATATCATCGACCATGAGGAGATGGACAATGGTGATGGAGTGTATTTCACGGAGGTTCTAGTGGGGATCGAGGATCGACAGGAGTGGATCCTAGGTGGACGGTCGATTCCTCTTGTGCACTTTCTTTGGTAGCACGGGAACCTCCAGGTGAGCACATGGGAGTGGTAGTTTCAGATGCGTGCTCAGTACCACTTTTGTACCCCTAGTTTGTGTTAAAGTTTTACGATGACATAAAGCCCTGAGGTGGGAGTGATTTAAAGACCCATAAATTTCAAGGATTTTTTTTCTCTTAATTTTATTTGGAATTTTACAAGAACGCAGTTTCTGACGGCACCTAATTCCGAGGCCCGGTGTGCCCGGAATCATGTTCCGAAGTTTGGCTCGGGTATGTTCAGTGAATGGATGAGCGGGTTTTTCTAACTTTTTAACTGGTGCTCGGAATCAAATTCTGAGGGCACCGATGGAATCGCAGCGCCGGTAATTTCTTAGAAACTCCTCTTCCGGAGTTACGTTTGCTCGGGTGTGGTTTTTAATTTTTTGGGCTTAATGTTAATGAATAAAATAAATTGTATGACAAACGTTATTTTATTTCACTTAAGACGCTTGGAAGCCACTTGAAGCCACTTAAAGCAGCTTAAGCTGAGGTGATGCGGATAGGGTGCTATCCAGAAATATCATACCCTCTTGGTAGGATATTTGTGAGGTGGGGCCCGCACGAGCCCCGCCGTTTCTTTTCCGCTAAGTAACGCACCCGTGAAAACCCGTCATCATGAAAGTCAACTGACGCGTTTTCTTAAATTCTTAACGCACCAATTAATTGGGCGGTTTTATTCGTTGAATTAATTGGGAGGTTTTATTCGTTGAATTAATTCTATGAATTAATTTCATTCGTTTCTTAACCTGTTTGAAATCTGTTGGCATAATAATAAAATAAGACCAACGCATGACTTCTGGAAAAATGTTCGTTGAGAGGATTCGACAGAAACCAAGAGTTCTTCATCCTCCTTCGCGAAGAAAGCGAAGAACGCCGGCCTCCGATGAAGAACGCTGAACCCGCGGAAATCGACGACACGATGCTGTGTGCCGCAACGCTGACGTTTCCTCTCCTGTGACGTTCTTCTGCGACGTTCCTTCCTCCGCGACAAAAACCTTCGATCATCCGTTGAGGTGAGAGTTTTCGATTCTTTAAATTCATTTGTGGATTTTAACTCAATATGTATTTAATTATTAAAATTAAATCTGTTGTTTCTTGGACCTCGGAGTTCGTCTACGCAAATCCGAATACCGCGACGACGCGACGATCCCCACCTTCCACGACGATCAAATCCAAAAAAGAACGCACGTGTGACGACTTGATGAGGTAGGGGTTGTTGTGAAATAATCTATATTCCTGTGAATGTTTCTTTTAAATTAATGAACTGGTTTCATAAGAACAATTTTAATTTATTAAAATTGTTGTTTGATGTGTTGTTTAATCCTCCAAATTGTTATCGCCTAACGCGGAGGGTGCGGGCCAAACAAACAGGGCCCTACAACCCTCCGTAGATCTTCGTTGTTGTGCGGATTTGGCGGGCGATGACAAAACGTGATGCAAGGGAGATTTGATGATCCTGCAGTGAAGAACGGGACCCGGGAGGAACATCGGCACAGACGGGAAGGAAAACAGACCACCAGAGCGACTCCGGTGGCACGCGGAAGCCACCGGTGGCGCCGGTGGCCGGCAGCGCCAGCAGACCCGCGGCCGCGCGGGTCTGGCGCACACGTGGGATGCGGCCTTTGCCGCGTCCGTTGACCAGGGCGGCCCCCCATGGGGGCCGCGGTGCTGTCACGCGGGGGCAGCGAGCCCCCCGCGCTACTCGGTCGCTCGGCCGAGCCGACCCGGACCGGCCGGCCGAGCCGGGCCGTGCCCTGGCCAGGCCGGACCGGGTCCCGCCGGGTTGGACCAGGTCGGGTCGGCTCGGGCCCATACCCCCGTCTTCGGACCGTTTCGGTCTTTTGCCCATAAATTGAGCTACGGGCCTCCAAACGACTCGCCGTCAGCTGTAACGGGATCCTTGAATCGAGACGGTCCTTTTGGTATATCGCACTCAAGGTTTCGGAATACTTTGAGTTCGGACGGGTTGGTTCGTCACGAAACCAACCGGGCCCTCGGAGCGGAAACACTCATATCTTGAGCTTCGGACGTCCGATCGACGTGCCGTCGACTTCGTTGAATTCCTCTAAGTGAGACAGATCTTTTGGCATACTACGCATGAGGTTTGGACGCAGGTGGAGTACAGTCGGGATGGGTTTTCCTTAAAAACCAACCGGGCCCCTGGGACGAAAAAACCAATATCTCTCAGTTCGGGCGTCCGATTGACGCGCCGTCTGCGACGTTGAGTTCTTGTTGACGATACAGAACTTTTGGAGACATCAACTCTGGACTATGTGTCAGTTGATGTATCAGCCTCTCGGCTCGTGGAGCGGACCATCCCGAACGAGCTTGCTGTGTGCGGGAACCCAAGTGCTGGCTGCGACTTCGACAGCGACGACTGTGCAGATATCCTCAGTGGACTGCAGCGACGACTGTGCAGAGATCCTCAGTGGATTGCGACGATGACTGTGCAGAGATCCTCAGTGGACTCCGACGACTACTGCACTCAGCGATCCTACGTAGATCAGTGCTACAGATCCTGTGTGGATCCGATCCTGTGTGGGTCAGCGCTCAGCGGTTCTGTGTGAGCCAGCGCCTACAGGTCCTGTGTGGGCCCGATCCTATGTGGGTCTTTGCGGGGGTTAGTTACCTATTGATCCTATGTGGGTCCGATCCTTTGTGGGTCATTGCAGGGGTTAGTACCTTTCGATCCTTTGTGGGTCCGACAACTTAGATGGATCAGTGATCATCTTTATCGTCATACAAGAAGTATACCTGTGTGAGATGAACTCTGTTTTACTTTCCTTTGTGGATTGTGTTGAGCTATCCTGTGTGGATTTACGTTTTACTTTCCTTTGTGAATTTTTTTTGAGCTATCCTGTGTGGATTTTACGTTTTGCTTTCCTGTGTGGACTGAGTTGTACATGAGCTCGGAAGTTGGAGCCGAGCGAGAATTGATGACTTAGGTATATGTATGGGCATATACCTAAGCCGTGTCGGATGTTACTTCGTGATTGTATCTTTCCTTTGTGGTTTATCCTTTGTGGATTCTGGGAGACCTTCAGGGGTCTCGGGGTCCCTACTGAGTAGCTTATACTCACCCCTACACGGGCAATGCCCGCACTACGTTGTGTTGGTTGCAGATGACGGACAGCACTGATCGTGGTGGAGGCTTGCGGAGTAGGACGGTACCTGGAGGTGGACCACTGGGTGGGACGTACTCAGAGCGGTCAGGTGGACCCGAGGAGTAGTGGAGGCTATCTGTACCCACCCTTCAGGTGGGACTTCCAGAGGATGGCTCGACGCTGCGGCTTTACTTTTCAGTTTCTTTTTTCCCCTTTCAGTTGTACTTTACTGTTGGGCTTGTATTTCTGGCCCATTTACTTTTCCGCACTTACTGTTGTACCAGTTTCTACTTAGTGTTTACTTTTTCCGCTTGCTTACTCTGTGGTGCTTGTTTTCTTTACAAAGGAAATGCCTTCCCTTTTTACCGGGATTTACGCCTTGGTGCTAGTCGCCAGCCCCTTGCTTATGGAAGGCGGGCTTGGGGTAGTCACGACACGGGCCCCAAGGACGGGTCATGGCATCATATATAATAATCATAAATATGTCAGTCACATAATTCAAAAAAATTATTAATTCTATTTACATTAATAATTTAGTCTTGTTTTATGTCACCACTATATATTTTCACCATTAGGTATTTGTTTTGGGATCATTTGTACTAGTTTCATAATTAATGTTTAATTATTCATTTATATTCAAAATGTCTTCATTTATAAATCATTAAAAATGATTTGAATTTTATTTTTAATTATAAAAGATTTTTCAAATTATTTTAATTATTTTTTAGTCTTTATCATTGATGAAGAAATTGATTAAAAGTAGTTTTTAGTAAATATTATAAATTTGAGGTTATTTTTTTTAATTAATGAGTTCAAATTAAAAATTATATCACAATAATAAATAGAACATTATTTACAAATATATATTTCATTATAATATTAAATATGACTTCATTTTCCTTAATTACATAAATTTACATCATTATTCCATAGGTGGTTAAACTAACAAAAATAAACACATATCATGATTTAATGAATGTTTATGAGGAGGTTCTATTCTAATGTAATTATAAAAGAAGTATATTCATATAATATCATGTTTATTATTAGGATATATTTTAATTATAACATACATAATTAATTATTTAAGGGATATGTAACTATTACATAATTTGAATAAAATAATATATAGTTTACATGATTATTTTAAACGATACAAATTGCGGTGATCATATATTGATCATAGATTTTAAATTTTCCCCAATTTTTATATACATTAACTTAATTATATAACAAAATTATATTTCTACATTAAAAAAAATCATCAATGAATCAATGATGGTTGTTAGTGAAAATGAATTTTTTATGTTTGTTGTGGTAGTCATCACATAGGCACAAAGGATGAATTTTATTCTAATGGATTTGATAGGTAAATAAAATATGAAATTTCATATAATATAGAAACATTAAAATATATAGATGAATTAAATATATTTATATTAGTGTGGGTATAATTAATTTGACTAATGATATTAAATAAAAAATCTATGCAGTTGATAATTCTAACATAAGGTACTTTATTATCCTATGTAATTATAATAGGAAATGAGCATCATTTGATAACTCTTCACGATAATAAAATTTATAATAAGAGAAATATTTATGAAAACATATATATTGATGTATATTATGGGTAAATTCTATGGATAGTTTACTCTTTCTATAGTGATGATTTTACAGTTTTATAAGATATAGGAAGAGTTATTTTGGGGGTAACCAAAAAAATTAAAATAAAATTAAGAAACTATTGAATGTCAGATGTAGAAATGGTGAAAAATAGTTGAGTATAATGAGTATGGGTTGATATACAGCTCAACCACTCATTTTTTGAGATCTTTGTATGTTTTAGTGATTTTTCCTAACATCTTAAACATTTTAAAATTTTATTTTTAATTTCTTAATTAATTTGTATCCTTTGATGCCAATATTAATGAATAAATTAACTATTACCCTCTTAACTCATTTTTTATTTCATTATTATATATTTAATATCATTTTATATAATTAAATTTTTAACTAAATGAATTGTAAATTTTAAATAATATTCATAATAAAATAAATAAAACGTCTACAAAAATAAGGCTTCGAAAATTTATTTTTACATTTTAGATTAACATATATCAGTTACTGATTTCAATGAAATAAATTTAAATGTTATAAAAAATATGGATATGATAAATTCAGTGCACAAAAAATCAAAATATGTCTATGAAAATATAAGATTAAATGAAATGGATGGAACCTATTTTTATATTAATGTAACCTTTTAATTTGATCTTAAAACTATAGGAAAATTTGTCCAATGATTAACAAATTAGCTTACATTGACTAATGGTATTCAATAATTTCAAATTTTAATAATTAGGTTGTTTATAACATATATGTATTTATTTTAAAATAATAAAATCAATCAAATTATATTTTTTGTTCTAACTATATTTTTCATCTAAAAACACACATTAAAAAAGGATATTATTTTATTTGAAATTAAATATTGATACGAATAACATGAAATTTAAATTAATTTATTCATTTTTAGATTCTAACATCTAAATTCTATATAGAAACTATAATAGTGAGTCATGAGAGGGTGTTATTCTAGGATATAATGTTTACCCACTATAGTAGGGTATCGTGTATAAAATTATCTTCACATTAAATAATATCATCATCAATTGTTTTTGTATTATTCAGTGTTAAAATGTAGATATTCATTCATTGAAGAATCAATATGATCTGAGGGTGCATATTTAGGTTTTTTATGATTGAATATATATTCATTGGATGAGTTATCAGATTTCATAACTCATTCCCTTTGATTTTGGGACTCTATAGTACTTCTTCAATATATGAAATGATAGGCTCAAATTATATTCCATATTATGTGGGAAAACTCATTTAATTTGGAATTTATTTCTACATTAACGAATCATGGAAAATTCCATGAAATATTTTAGGGTCAGAAGCATGTACAATTGATATGTTACACCTCTAAATTGTTCTGTCATTTCCAAATGCCTAGTTTACAGTGGTCAGGAATTTCTATTTAAACCAAATATTATAAATCACTTCCATTGTGTAAACATTATGAATACATGATACCATATAGTAAATTAAAATAATCTCTTTAAATTATAAAAATATAACTTTTGTATTTTCATGGTGATATTAATATTATCTATGATTGGATATACATTAATCACCTAAACATCCATAAGAAATAGGAAAAGTATATTTCTTTCTCTAACTTCTTCCCCATATTTTTGGAGTACAACAGCTCTTTCTATATAATTATTCATATGGTTCCATGTGGATTCTAAAATTAAATCTATAACAATATTAAAATTCCCAAAATGTAGATAAAAATGAACACCATGTTGTATGTTCATATAATATTATCTCAAAATTCCTTCAAATGTATGGATATTCCTTTCATACTAGACTATTGTATGGGGATGTGATGTGGTTATAAAATTTATCACATGATTGAGATGCCATTAAATTATTTTCTATATTTTAAATGCATACAATGGTTCATGATATAATACAATCAATATATTATCCCTATACATCCTAATTATATCATTAATATAGATTTTTTCATTAATCAAATGATGTAGATTTTACGTTATGGGGAAAGAACATGAATAAACAGTTATATGATCAATGATGAACAAAATATAATCATTCATGCTTTTTGTCTTTGAGGGTTCAATTAAAACATTTGTTGTATCATTTTTGTACTTCATTATTTGTATTATTATATGTTTCATGAATCCTAAATGTATTTCTTTTCCTCATTTACTTATATCCCAACTATGAATATAAGACCATCATGTAAAATTTAATTATCCATACCAACCCATATTACATTTTCACTTGGGTACCTATACTTCGTGGGGATTCCGGGATGTGTAGATAATTTTTTTTACTTTCTTCATCTATCTATTATAATTACAATTTTTAATGGATTGAACAGAAGAACGTATTCCTAAAAATAAATAGTCCATCCATATTAATGAAATTTAAAAATTAGTGATTCATTAGTGATTTATTCTTCCATTTTTTTATCATCATATGTATAGTATATAGATAAGATTTATAAAATATTATTTTTATGTATTTCATTAAAAACGAATGATCTATAGCTATTTAAAAGAATTAATGTATCAATCATTACTAGATCTATTTATATTGCATCATTGTTATTCATCCTTATTGTCAGAACTCCATGGATCCTCCTACTAAACGATGAAAGCACCTAGGTTAACTTTAAATGTTTGTGGTTTTGAAAGAATAAAATCACATTAGTCTTTATATCCATCATATTTACCTAATGTTAATATCATTCTGAGAGAATAAATTCATTAAACACTTGTGGTCTACATATATATCACATTATTCACCATATTGGAAGTGTCTCCATATGTAATAATAAAATATTATAGTTCTCCCTAATGCTAATGGTTTGTGTCATATATTTTAATGATTTAAAAATCCATTTATCCATAATAATTCACTCTATTATTGTCCCTAATGATAAAAACATGTCCATTCATTTCTTCATTACTACATATTAAAAGTTATTCATTATGACATAGTAATGTTAATATTGTAAATTAATATAATCTTATTCATCTCATATAATAATTAATAACATTTTCCTAACCAAGTTAATATAACCACATTACATGTTTACTTGATTATTCAGTTTCAATATAGGAAAAAATCAGTATCTACAACACATATATATGATCTATCTCCACCCATAACTAATGATATCAAGTCAGAATATTAATATTAAAATTATCTTGGGAACTATTAAAATGATATATAAGTCTTAAATTGGTTTTTAAGGATACATATTCATTATAGATATTGAATTTATCTTTATATAATCGATGAAAAATATCACTAACAAATCAATTGTTTTCTTCACAAAAACTATTCAATCCATTTTGAATCACTCTGGAATATAATTAAATTATAACAAAACTCATTGTGAAATTACATCTATACCATGAACATAAATATGACTATAATATACTTATTTTTAGACAGTGTACATAGATCCCGAATGTATCTAATTTAGAACACAAGTTTACACACCAGTTGATGACCATTTATTTTTTCATAAAAATAATCAATGAATATTTGAATCAAAAATAGATCATTTAATTATTGGAAATCATCCATATCTATAAATAAATATGGATATATATCTCAAATTGTAATTTCATTTTATAGGTCTACATTGGGAGTATATTGAAATTATTTATATTATGAATTTTCCATTAACTTATTACATCCTTCACAACATTCTTGAATAGTCATATCCCACTATAGGAAATAATTTTTAAAATTATACATTGAAATCAAATCCATACCACTGATCATATAAATGAAATATATAGAAAAAATAATTAAAGGAAATAGTCTATTACATATAATCATAATTGGGAATTATTTTACCCATCTTTATTTCAATATGATTACAAATTAGGGTCTTAATTTATAACACTATTACATGGTTTAATAGAAAATATTTAATATTTTGGGATAACATAGATGGTATAAAATATTTTGGTGATCTATAAAGAAAAAAACATCATCTAACATTTATTAAATGGTCAAATTATTTTCCCCACATCATTCTAAAATTTCAATTCATATATGATAAATTGTAAACATTAACATTATCCCTTGTCATTTTTTATATTTAATTCCCTTAATTTTTGGTGTATTAGTTTATATAAAAGAATCCTGTAGTTAAATTATTAAACATCAAAATCATATTACTATCCCTTTTATTCATGAGAATTAAGGATATTTTATATACACTTTTAGTGAACTGATATTCCATTATTGGATGCCATGTAGAATTTTATTCAAATGCAATCACTTTTCTAAAATTTCAACATTCAATTAACCTCCTCTTCCATGATGTTTGTTCCATGATTCATAGATATACAATTATTCTCTAAAATATAGATAAATATACATATATATTTGATAATAAAATGTCTATATTAGTGAGTCTAGATATTATGTCCTCTTAAGATAGAATGTATTGAAAACCCAACACACAATGAAGAATCGTTTATAACACATCTAGAAAAAATCATTCATTTTTTGTATTTTATGTACATATTTTGAGCATGTACAAATAATAATAACATTATTGACAATCTATGAAATAAATTACTTCCCATTTATTATATAATAGTTTATTTTAGTTTAGATTCATAATAATTTTTCCCTATCAAATTATTTTCAATTGATTACTACCTTAAAATATTTACATTCCATGAACTTTATTTAATATCATTAATTAACATTTTGAATTATAGACCACCATTTCTATGTCTCTCTATTAAAAGGATTGATCACTATAATGGATTTTTTCTATTTAACTACTTAAAATTATTGAATCATATTCACAAGGTTCATAGTCCATTATTCACCAATCCAATGATAAATAGTTGCACTCAATGCTGCAATATGTTGTTCTATTAAGAGATCCCATATACATAAACCATTCATGAATTAGTTTGTTTCTCTACCTCAGTGATAATATTTTACATAACCATAGTCAGCATTAAAAATAGGGTTGTGATATTATTAAATACATATCAATATTCATTCTCATAATAAATGTATAACATACAAGAATTAACTACAGGTATTGATAAGGTTCTCATTCCTCCATTAGTTTCATCTTCTATGTTGATAGAAAAATAATATTTTTTTTAAAAATTATTAAAAAATTAAATTCCATTGTACATATACTATCTAACTATATTCATATAAATGTTTCTCTTATGGATCCTCCCATTAATCCAATGATACTAGATAAAACAATAAGGCCCTAAAAAAATAAGAGTTGGTAGTTATATTACATTTATGGCAGATAATACTTGATTTTATGGAGGAATCAAAAATATAATTCAATTGGAATAATTATATGTAAATTAATTGTTTAGAAAATTTGAAGATAAAATTTTAATTAATTTTGATCAAAATATTTCTCCTAAAACCATTCATCTAAAATTTTCAGTCAGATCTCCTCCCAGTTTCCTTTTTAATGAAAATTAAATAAGTGGAAAAAAACTCATTGTGAGGAGTAAATCATACTGTATGATTTCATAAAATAAACTTGGGAATGGTGATAATTTTGGTATAAAAAATATATATCCTTAATAAAATAAAACCTAGGTCATGATTTTTACCTGAAAATTACCTAAAATTATGATAATTACCATCAGTATCTCTTATTAGTGGAATTAATAATTCACAAAATTGAAACATTCCATTAGGAAATTATTCAAGAACAGAAACATATTGTTATATGATTTATCCAAAAAATCCTAACATCATTTTAAAAGGAGTAATTTTTATGAATTTATGTAATAAATAATTATAATCCCTTTATGTCACCTGATTATGTACATTATATCCACCAAAAGAATCAACAAGACATTCCACATCATTACTAACCATGTTACAGAATAAAAAATAGAAATTTTTGTAATGAGAAATATGAAAATAAAATACATTCCAATTAAATATATTAATGGGTATATATAGGATTATCTCACATACTAAACATATATATCATGGGTTATCAGCAACATCAAATGAAGTAAAATTATGAATGAAATATCATTTGGAGGTAACCATTATATGTATAAGATTTTTCATGGAATGTAATAAATTAGTCCAAAGTATTATTTGGTAGGTTATAAAGTTAAATCCATGAAATATAATTTACCATAATTTATAATGAAAATGGGAATATTTAATGTCAAATACCAATAGAGTATATAGCCTGATTGTAGTTATATACCCACTCAATGAGCATCAGGCAGATGATTGATTCAATTATAAACCAATTGTTTTCAATGTTATTAAAACATGATGAATCTATTAAATATTCAATAAACATTTTAGTATCATTAATTTTATTTAATTTCGTGTAAACTACACAAACATTTACATTACCAAATCATAGATTGGGTTTTTTCACCATGGAGATCATTTATTTTTACAATTGTTTTAGTAAATCATGAATCAAAAGAATTTGATGGAGGGATAACAGTTTAGTAATCTAATACAAATTAATATTATAGGAAATATGGTAAAAATATTTTATTGGATTGAATGCATGACAAAAGCAGAAAGTGTAGGAGAATAAAACCTTTATCCCATATAATAAACATTATATAAGAAAACCACAGAGATGGATTATGTGATAGTTCAATAAAAATATATTGAATGAGGTGTTTTAAAATTTATTTTCAAACAGAATTAGTAATTTAATATTCTTGATATAAAATAAAAAAATATTTTTTGGAACACATAATGTAAACAAGTTTCATAATAGAAAAAATTATATTAATGTGATAAATTTTTAATCAAAAATATTTAAACATCGTCCTAACATACATGAATACACAACAACCATCTATATTTAAAACATAGATATCATAAAAAATAATTAAATAATATGGATTATATAATGTCTTAATTAATCTATATATTAATATTACATTATTATTTAAACTCAAACTATTTTCCATATCATATTTTTATAGTTTTGAATGATAATACCAGTTTTTTAAAATCATTGACTATGATAATTATTAATCAAATATTCATCATAAATAGGTAATTGATGTAACTATTTTATATTTTGTATAATAAATTATTATAATATTAATTCATTCAATGTTTTTTCTCACATTTCAATTGAATATTAAATTTATAACACATTTGTTTGGGGGATTTTTGTTGTAAAAAGGTTGTTTTATTATTTTTTTAATTGAATATTTTCATAACATATCCAAAATAATAATAATATTTTTTTATATATTTACATAATATTTTACCTGTGGTTATATTTTTTTGTAATTTAATTATTTAATTTTTACTTTTTCATTTAGGTGGATAGACCATCTTATACATGTATATACCTCAACATAATGAATTATTAAGAATTTGTTCTGGTGTAATATCATAGTATCAAAAGAATGATGATATAAATTAATTATTATTACTATGATATATATTAATTTAAAATAATTATGATTAAAATATAATGGATATGAACATATTACATATGTTTAATGTCTGATTTTCTTCTTAAAATTTCTATTTTAAACTCTTGAAATAATGATCATCATTTATTAGTTATAGTATTAATAATTTGAAAAAAATTTATATTATTACATAAATTAAATTATTATTATAAATTATTATAATTATATCCATTTTAAGAACAATAAATTATTGTTATTACGGTAAAATAAAATTTCTATATCATCGATGCGTTAGTCCAATATTTTTCATGAATAGTGATTTATTTCTATTAATAGACCTAATTCAGGAATAAATAATGTCAATACCCTTCATATAGTAACAATTAATTATATATATGATACTAATATCATTATATTTGTGTGAATATTGTAAGTTGGGAGAATATAATTAATAAAGAATGTTATGAAGTCGATAATACATTTATAATTGAATTAGTTTTTCCATCGAAATATCTCACTATGTGACATCCCTATTTCATATAATGGTTACATGAAGCCTTTTAATGTAGGATAGGTTAACTGAAGGGAAAATATAGTAGAGTTTTATGTTAAAATTCAATATAGAACCATAAATTTCATTCATAAATATTTCATATTTTTCCATAATATTCAATAGAAGTTTATTATATATGCCACTGTCCTAGAGTTAATGTGTCCTTGAAAATAGAAAAACATAAAAAAAATTTCATAAGAGATATATAAAATCAATAATAATTTTATTCAAGAAAGTGATACATCGTAGAAAAATCATTAATAAAAACTATATTCAAATCATGGGGAATTGAAACATAACAATGGTTGATAATAGATGTTCTATATGGTTATCAAGGATGATATAAATGAGAACATTAACCAAAAATAAGAATAATGGTACTAGAAAACGATTTTAATAATTTAAAAGTATACTAATTGTTTATAATACCAAAACAATAAATCATGGAATAAATATATTACGCTCACAATACAATAATTTTCATATAAGAATGTAACATTTCTCATTAGAGGATATCATTGTTAATATGAAAAAATTCGAATAATAATGATTATATAATGTTATTTCCAAAATCATGGATCAAATCCAGAACTATATATGTAGATTTTGTTCACTACCAATTTCATTATATCCTTACTAAATGTTCACTCTAATGACTATCATAGTGGATAATGTCCCTTACTGAACATGTTTTAGTTAACATTCTAGTCATTATTATCTCATGAGACTACCATCATTACCCAATGTATTGGAGTAATATATTATATTTGGAAAACAATTCACATAAATAAAAATTATAAATATCTGTTCAACAAAATCATAAAAAATTCATCATGGTAGAACATATGGGAATGTAATGATTTTCATTATTATTTATCATTCCATTAAATCATAACCTCTGGAAAATAAATGACATTCATAAAAATATAATAATTATAATAAAAATAATAATAATAATAAACTACAAACAATAAAACATCGAACACAAGAATAAGGATTGTAATTATAAACATAACCTATGTAAATAGTATTTAATATGTTTTAATGTTATATAATATCAAACATTCCTATAAATGAACTCAGAATCATTTCACAAGAATAATTAAATGTTCTATTTGAAATAACATAATTAAAATATAAATATTTCTTAAATATTATACAATATATCAACATTAAAATAAACCTATATATAATTTTATTGATGCTTCAATGTAGTGAGTGGTCATCATAATATGAAATTGTGATCATAATGTGTATGTAAAAAATATAGATTCAATTCATATTTCATTAAAAATAAAAAATTATGACATTCAAAATGATATAAGAAGATTCCATTTAAATGATCTATTTAAATTGTAGAACATTTGTGAAAATTAAATTAATTTTTTTTAGATTATTCAAAAAATCCTTGAAAAAAATAATAGAAATCATGTATATGAAAGAAGAATTAAATATTAATGTAGTGAAAATGAATTCATTGTGACATAAAACTTCTTTCAGTATCTTGTTTTTATAAACAGATGAATATTTAATGAAAGCATGTAATGTAGAAAAATATCCATCGGACATGAAGATTTATTATATTCCTAATATATAATTAAAAAAATTATCATTTAAAAAAATATCATAAATAATCCAAATATATAATGATATTATAACTGAAATATCATACCTTATATGGTTTTTTTAAAACATAATCTCCAGGACTTAAAAAAAATGAAACTATAAATATCAAAATCATAGTGAGAACCATAATATAACATATTAAAGGTACAATATATATACATCATATTCTCAAATAGGTTCCTTGAATCTAACAAGACTCAATGAATTTTTAATATTTGGAAAAACCCATTCCAATTTGTTGATATCTAAATAAAAAATAATAAAGGGGAGAACAATATATATTTTTGTAAATCCTCATAATTTTTATTTATTGAATCATGAAGTACATTCATTGTGGTGTATTTATCACATAATTTTTACATATGTGTAATATGGTAAGTGTATCATTGAAATAATAGTGATATGAATATCCATTACATGATGTTCTTAGAATAACATTATTTCAACAATTAATTACTAATTCATTACTAATATATATATATATATATATATATCAATTTGTTATGCATTTTATTCTTGACGATAATTTTGTATCATTTGATCCAGTGTTATTATGTTGATCTAAAATTAATAATATAATATAACTTACTGATGATATAATAATCATTTATATAAATTTTTTATTATTTACTGGAATCAATATTAGGGATATATATATAAAAATTACTTACAGAATTCATTGAGACTCTAGGAAATATAGAATATTGTATTAATATATAAAAGGATAGAGAAAATAAGGTTAAATAATATGTAAACTTCACTAATCATTATTATATATATATATATAATATTCATTAAAAATATACATATTACCATCAATTTATTAATGAAACAAAAAAATCACATCACTTTGTTGAGGTGGTAGTCAAAGCATACATAAAATTGAAATTATCATTTTTCACCGAATTAGGATATAATGTTGTGGAAATGACATAATAATAAAAATTGAATTATTTATTCATAAATATTTTATATAACCTTTAATCCCATTATAATTACCATTCAAGATATATAGTGATGGAAAATTGTTTTTTTATATTCATGGAGGCATTAGTACACACATACACATGAGAGACACATTCACTTGAAATTTTATATAATGATGTCTGGATATTTTTTGTTAAAAAATTATAAACAACACATTATAAATTTATGGATAAAAAATAAATTATTTTAAGACTAATATACTAGATTTATATATTATAGAATAAGATTTTAGTTGATGGAGTTATAATAAGATGATAACCTCTTCATTCACAAAACACATTTAGAACCTTTATAAAAGACACATGGAATGAGAATTTATAAATAAAAGAACCTATAAATCATTGATAATGATGTTTAGAATACAATTTAGTGGGGTTACTTGAGATATAATATCCATATTAGTTGTAATGAAATGAATGGATGGTTTCACTTTCTAAAGAGGCAGGACAAAATAATTGAAATTTTTAAAAGATTAAAATATAAAACTTTATTGCACAAGTCAATTAATTCAGTTGGTATGAGATGTGATGGTTGGCTAGGATATTGTTAAAATATTAGAAAATTGGTTTTATAAACGTTTTTATTTCCAATTTAACCATTTATCTTCCTTTTAGCCCTCATTAAACCCAATTTATCCTTACTTGTGATGAAAGTGTTTTTTTATATTAATAAAGATCCTAAAGGAATTTGTGATATATAGAAAAAATTAAAGAATAATTCCAAACATGTTATAAATATTATTAATAAATTTTTATATTAATTTAACAAACTATGTTAAAAATAATCTTGAAAATGATTTGAAGAACATTTTTCTGGAAGTATTGTTTCTAAAGTGTGAAAAACGATTACAGACCAATACATATAAAACTAATTAAATTGACAATAATTTGATTATTTTTAATATAATATAATTATTTTTATATTTATATCCATTTTATATAAATTTAATGTTTTAATATTTTTGAATTGAAAATTAGTTTTTCCAAAAAAATAATTATTTCTCACTATTCAATTGAATGAAATTATTTTAAAAATTTATATAAATATCAATCTAATTTAATTTTGGAATATTTATTTGAAAAATTATTAAATTTTTATATAAAAATGTTTGAAATAATAAATTATATTATTTTCTCATGAAATATATGAAAATTAAGTTTTATAAATTATTTATATTAATATCATATAATAAAATTATTAAAATTTGAATATATATATATATATATAATTGATTAATGAAAACCCATTGTATATATTTTTAATTTTTTTTATTATCATCCATTAGAAAAATTTAATGGCTACGTTATTATGGTATACTATATTTTGATCAATTTAAACTTGGTGTTGTGAGTAGCATAAGAGATAACGTGAAATAAATTTCTAATATATATATATATATATATATATATATATTAGATTCTTATGATTTAATATTTTACACCCATTAAAATGAATTTATCCAACAAAATATAATCACAATAAAAATTAATTAATGAAGTTATATATGATTTAAAACATCATTGGATTCTAATGTAGTGTCACTGAATATGTTATTTCTACAGAAAGAATTAATTGGTAGAGTAGTCTTTTTTCCGAAGAACATTATATCTCCATCCCAAGATTTCTATTAGTTATTTTTCATTGAAAACTTACTAATACAACAATAAGAAAACTGAGATTGGTACTTGTATCAGACATTGTATATACATCATCAAGACTAAAACATAGAACTCATCTTGAATACGAGGGATATTTGGGGGATGATAATGGTGAAAATATTCCATTTCAATTAGATCAATAATTTAAAAGGGGATAATATACATATGATAAATCATTATATTTTTAAATTCACATAACCTTATTAGCAGGATAAATTATTTATACTTTATTCTCACCAAAATCATGTCCCATATGTTGATGATGTTTTTTTTGTTGATCATTTATGTCGAATTTGAGCTGTCACGATGTGTTTCTGAATGGAACTGATAATCTCTATGATTTCCACAACCATATAAGGTCCCAATATATATAATTATCTGACATAATCTGAGATTTTTAGCGTCTTACATACCATTCCCTATTGATATTCAGAAGGACCAATCAAAATTCATAATAAAAAGATGTATTTGTAATAGAAATTATTTAATTTAAGATGTTGATTGTAACCCCCATTAAAATACATTAATCAAGAAATAATCATTTCATCCTAGGTTTTAATTTTATATTTTGATTGGTTATATGTATGAGAAATATACGATGTACTGAATCATAAATTTAAATAAAGACAATAATGATGAATTCAACAGAACATCAATGTAATAGTTATCCACAATCAAATATAGTAGAATATAGCACTCTATTATACCTTACAATTTTCTCAATGTATATCCCTGAGATAAGTTCAAGAGGAAGATATTCAATTATAGTAATAAATTCCACCAAAATATTATTAAAATTGGAGTAGGCCGAAATATAAATACCAACTTTTGACATTTTTAGGTTTGTGATGAAAAAATACCTGGTAATGTTATCCAATTTCCAATATAGTATTCATAATTTTCATATCAAACATTTAATCCTTTCTCTATCATCATAAACATTATAACATATCAAATATCCAGATTCATTGTTTTTAATATATCAATTAATTTCCTCCAAATGGAAAAATACATTCATAGAGATAGAATATTCATATTAATTGAATAATATTCAATGACAAACAATTATCATCACCAAAATACAACATCTTCATCTATGTAATTATAATGAAACTTGCATGGTTCATAAACGATAATATCTAACCACAATTGTGTTTGTTCTCAATAGCATTTAAAGGTTTCTTCTTGATATCTATATTTTATTTTTTTCACCTATTTTATCACTTCCTAGATAGAAGGATGGGCATTTAATTGAAAAATATCATATATTTCACATTATGTATTGATTTCCATATATATCCTTTGCTTATATAGATATTCACGGTCTGTTGTGGTTCTCAACATAGATAAGATTTCATGATCATTTTAATCAAGGAAATAAACAAAATTCTCAAATTACTAGGTTTGTAATGTATTTATCTATAATAATATTTAATAATTTACAACTATTTTATAGTACATTTTACACTCTTTATGAGTTAATATATTTATTAAAAAATTTATGATAACGATATTTATGGAATAATTATCCCTAAATGTATTCTATCACTATATTAAATTCATAAATTAATTTAGTAATCTAAAAAATCATGAGTTGTGTAACATTCCCCATAACCCTTCAATTATCACGAGGTACAACCTATCAGCATCTAAATCTGCAAGACGATGCATACCCTTTACTTATTAAGTGCACATATTTAGGTCAAAAAATATGTATCTAATCATCTCTTATGTGCATTTACATTTACCTAACATTCATTGATCTATAGAAACAAAAAACCCCTCTATGATGACATAGTGATAAAAGTAGACATCCAAGAGGTGTTTTTCATGATATTTAAATAATAACAAACTAATTAAAAAATATATATTTCATAATCACTAGACAGTTGGATGAATCATTCAATAAATTTTTTCTTTAATGGATCTGTATACATATTCTTACAATATATTATATATACCAAAAATAAATTTTATGTCCAAAATTTCATCTTTTTAAATGTTTCATTAAACATCCATTTTATTTGGTTGTTCAATCATTCCTCTAGTAAAAATTGTGATTTTCCATTCTTGATGAATATATAACTATTTAATCTATTAAGACAACTTGATATAGACCACAATTCACTATAATACCTCAATTCATTAAATGCATGGTGCTAGTCAAATTATTAGTATGTATAAATGAATTAAATATAAATTATTAGTGCATATACCTTGTGTAGAGTGTTTTATTTTTTGTATCTTCATTACAAATCCACAATTCATGATATACATAACAATGCTCGATCCTAGAAACATATAGATATATTAGAAATCAATTAAATAATTTAATAATATGGGTTATATGGTATTTATTATTGATGGTGGTCTTTTAAAAATCATAATAATCAATTTAGAGTCACAACAATCCATAGGTATTCTAAATATAAAAAACAAGTGCACAACATGGTGCCACAATTAGCCATAGAATCTATAATCAGAATTCTACTTTTCCTTATTCATTGATATCATGTATTCCATCGGGACTATTCTAAACATAGTATGTTAAATCTGTGTAACTCAATGAATGTGTTCTACTTATCGATCAACACCAATTTTTAAAATTAGATAAGGAATCTATTCCAGAATGACATTAGAAGGATACTAAACGATTGTAATAGAAATGAATTTGAGTTTATACTAATGTATCTGAGATAAAAAAACTCTTAAATAGACTTAAATATCCAAATAGTGGCTGTTATTTCCCTTATTATTTCATATTAATCATTGAACTAATATAAGATCAAATTATTGTCCACAATATCAAGCATACCATAATATTATAGGATATTTATATTATATTTCTTTAATTAAAACTAATTCATTTCTAATACAACATCAAATTCAACTAGAGGTAGACTAAAATGATTTTTAGGAAGCACATTTTCTCTAACTTAAATTAGTAATGTCACATGGACTGGAAAGGATATAATGATCTCATAAAGATCGTTCAAAAATAATTCATGAAAAATAATTGGAATTTTATTTAGAAAACACTAAAAAAAATTTATATTTAATATATTTGGTAGATAGAGAATCAAAAATTTTAAATGGTGTTATATTATGGATGGTAATATTAAATTTCTCTAAATCATTATCTTACACAACATTGAAAATATGGAAAATAGGTTCTTTCAATTTTTATATGGGTGTAATCAATTGATGAACATTGTCATCATTAATCGTGACATTTGATAAAAATTTAGAATGAATTCAAGTATTTTAGACACTTCATTTTACTTCTGTAATTTTATGTAACTTTAACTTTTTTCATAACATTAATCAACTTCATCTGAATAATTTGAAATTATATAACTTGATGAAGATCCTTTTGGAATATAAATAATTTACCATTAACCCTTGTCCGGATTCCATTATGATTCATTTCACTTAACAATCCTAATGAAGTTCAGAAATTCTTTTATCCATGGTTTTTGTAATTTATATTAAATTTTTTCTTTATATTACTTCAATACAATGGAATAAAAGGGTAATTCGAGTCACCATTTTCTCTATGATAACTCATCAAACAAAATACCCTTGATACTAAAGATGCTTGTTGATAACATCCTACAAATGCTTTCATTCAAGACATTGAATAATCAATCTAATATACTTTTAATTTGGATTACAATTCCATAAGAATAAATCACATTTATTGTAACATATTCCTTATAAGTAATAATACATTAATTATCCATAAATATTACAAAAAAAATTCATTTAAAATATTTATTTGATGAATATAAGTAATGAACTTAACTAAAAATAATCTAATAAATTCATCTAAAAACATGGATTCAATTTCTTTCCCTTAATCTATGTTCCTAAAACATTTCATTCTATGACATTACTATCCACATAAAAGAAAAAATTCAAAAACAAATGATTCATGATAAATATACTAGGGAAGAAGAAATATATTTTTTGTATGAATCCATGAGTTTGAAAAATATTTACCCTCTCATTCACTAAAATATTTTGTATATTTTCTTATGATGGATTCAATAGAAATATTTAATTCTATTTATTATATGAAATATTACAAGATTCATATAATGATAATGTTTCAGGAGAGTAAAATTAATATTTATCATTCTAGATATCAAAATATTTATAATCTCTAGAAAAAACTAATTTCATTTTCTAACACATTATGAATTCACATGTATCCTTCTTGAACATTAAATCAAATATATGTAACAAGTGTATTGTGAAAAACAATAATTATTGAGAGAAAAAATGAAATGAAAAATCATTTATAGAATTTATAACACATGAATCTATCTTATTGTTCACTGATACCTCTATTTATCATAAGTTATACATCATCAACAATCATTATAGTTCAAAAATAAAAATTTAGTTATCCACGAATGAAGCTCTACAGTGTAAAACTATGTTCACAATAGTGGTACAATTAAGAAACACTCAAATAATGGTCCTTAAACACTCAACCAAAACATTTAGGGGATATTACCCCATAATTAATCTATTACAAAATCGCATCCATGTATAAAATCGAGATAGGGATTTAATATAGGAAAACAATTCTCCATCATTTACTATAACATAAATATTCTACTAAAATTAATAATAACTTATGAGTTCTTTTTAATGTTTTTTCATAACAGTTTTTAATGGTAACAAAATCATTATTTCATACCTAATATATCAGAACATATATATGAAACAAAAATATAACAAATTATTAAATTAATATTTAATACATAACATTATGTACAATTAAATAATATGACTGGTATACCATCACTGAAATAATGGATTTAAAAAATATTATTCATTTGAAATTATCATCAACTCCCAACATATTATTCATAAGAGTGTCCATTTTTATAAGTAGAAAACAAAATAAAAAATATTTATAACCATAATAATATTAACAAATGAAAAAAAGATTATTTTCTCAGGATGGTTAAATAATATATATATAAATATTCCCACATACATTTTATGAGTATAAAAATGTGAATACAAATGAACAAAATGTTGACATTGATGCCCTTATTTAAAATTATCTGAACCTTTAGTCTTGGAATAAATTTCATATGTTCTTATTAAATAAATATTAATATAATAAAAGAAAATAAGACAAGATAACATAAAATTGGAATAAGAAAAAAAAAACATATCGAATACACATAATCATATAAAATGATTTTCATAGTTATGGAACAAAAAAAAGACTTCCATAGTGGATTGGGTTAGATCCAAATTATATTACATATTTAATAATTGTTCTCTCCCAAGACAATCATAGTGTCTAGATTCCCTATGTAAATTGGGAATACTCTCCATGTATGTCTATGTAATTTCATGGAATATCCATCCATTCTCAATGCATTCAACTAATGTTTAATTTGCGGTCCATAGATCACATAATGAAAATCATACGTATGTGTGCCACAAGATAATGATATATTCATTACAAAATGACACATGAAAATGAAACGGGATTCAAAAACATTTCATAATTCCATTATAGAATAATCCATAAAAATAAATCGAAATAATAAAATCCACATAATAATTACCAGTAACTATATTTCGTATGAATAATGACTATATCATTCGATCACAAACCCAAAAAAGCATATTTATCATTAAATATATTCTTAGTGTTTAATTTTATTTGAATAAAACATGAACATTTCATTATTAAAAATAAATACATCACATTGAATGAATTAATTTAAAATTAAAAAATTACCTTAATATCAATGGAATGTTTTTTCAAATGTACCATTGTATCCTTTAAAGGTATCACCCATGAAATGACTTTTCAAAATGATGTGAAATCTTCTTCATTTCTTGTATCTTGTGACAATGATACAATTAAAATTTTTATTAATATGTTAAAAGTGTATTTTTTTAACACTAAAAGAATATTACATTTAATTATTTTTTAAAATTTTAAATGTGGTTAAAATATAATTTCACAAATAAATGGATACTTGTAAAAATATTTGTGGAAACATTTTTACAAATCCTGGATATGCAAGAAGATGGATTATAGATCAAATAGATAAATAATTACATTACAAAAAATATTATTACATTCAACTATATTATGAATGTAAGGAAAAATAAATTAAAATATATAATCTTAGAAAATATAAATTCGGAATAGTGATTAATTTCATAATTACGCAATATTTCATAAAAGTAAATCATTAATAAAATTATCATAAATAATATTATAATGAAATTTTATTGTAACATAAATCCAATATATCATTTGAATCATTTTAATAGTAAGCCCAATAAAAAAATTACATCCAATAAAACAATAAAAAATAGTAACATCAATAAAATACTGACATAAAATATTAATTAGGTAGTATACACACCAAGTAAGCATAAATAAGATGAAGACCACAAACATGTCCCAATGGAATTATATTGAGAAGAATAATACCTATTTCTTTGGTAATCTCAAAATTAGAACATTATTAAATATATTTCCTTATATATATTTATAAATACACACAATTATCATGAAAATAGTCATAAAAATATCATTTTAAGTATAAAAATCATATTAAAGAATGAATAGGTTAATATAGAATTTGTATAAAAAAGTGAAATGTAAATATATTAACATATTTTTATATTACGACGAAAGAATCCTAATGTAATGCCCCCACCCCATTTTCCCAGATTTGGTGACTTAATTTAATACATTGTCATGATTACAAGGAATCATGTCACGATGGACCGATCAGTTTAGGAGTCATGGAAAATAGATTGCATACATTAACATTACATTTCAATTTCAAACATACAACCCAATATAGATTGTTACTTGATAACTCCATTATTCCATTTAGAATAACCTTACATGTCAATCATAATACATTTCATGGAATCCTTGGAAAATAAAACAAAAATATTCGGTGAGCTCAGATGCTCAGTAATGTTAAATAATTTAGGGGATGTTATAAACATTTAAGGCAAGATATGAAAAGAAACAGCCTTTTTGAACATAATTTTGAAAATAATATAGAAAAAATTAAAATAAACACCAATATATAAACATGCACATCAATATTATATTAGTAGAAGAATCACATGTAATAAATAATTTCATAATGAGGTAATGACTAACACCATACATCATTACGACATAGTCAAGGCCTTGTGCGAAGACTACAAATAATATTTTTGTCAAGGCCATATGCCCAAAAACTATTTTTTCTAATGGGACCTACTGATGAAACAATAAGCTATAGGGGGCTCCACGCATAACATAATATGTCGACTAAATTCATCATATGAAAAAGTTGAAACATAGAAATAACCATTCGTATTAAAAATAGAATACGAAATTTCAATACATTAACTATAAACCCTTATGGTAAAAAATTAGAAAATTCACAGTCAAACATATCATAACTAATTAAATTCAATATATAATATTATATAATAATACATCAATCTCAATCAAGAATAATATTTAGTAAAGGATGCTCACATAGTTGAGAATGATTAGTAAAACGTTTTGAGACAAATATCGATTTTTTTAAATCAATTTAAAGTCACACAGTTATAAATGAAGTAATTTAAAATATATTTTTAACTCAAAGTGTTCCATATAAATTTTAAAAATTTTTAAATGAATTATCATTTCAAAACATTCATGTCCATATAAATCAAAAAAATAATTTTGAAAATATAGACATTAATTTAGAGGAATTAGAAAAATAAATCATTAAAACATTTAAAATGATGATCTAGTTAAATTGAAACTCCCATTAAACATTAAAATATTCTTTTTGAAAACAATTATATCAAATAATGTTTTCTATGATAAATATTTATTAATAAATACTTACTCATAAACAATCTCAGATAATAATGAGATTGAGAAAATAACCCTTACCTTGCACTTTCTTTTGGTCGAGGGTACATTTAACCTTCTGTACAATGACCATAGTATGTTATTAAATTATACCAAACCCATATTAATATTTATATTATAATAAATTATTCATTTATGAATTTATATTAACCACTTAATAATTATTTCCTTTTTAAATTTACATTTCACTTAATAGTCACATTCTTTATCATACGCGTTTTGACTGGTTATTCTTGATCGTAGCACTTAAATCGTGATTTAAATACATACAAGATATAAAACATGATTTATATATAATATATATATATATATATAGAATATATGTATCTATAATATATAGATATATAAATTGGAAAACACTATTTATCGAGATGGTAGGCCGTACGTACGCATAAACGTTGTTTCCGTTTTCACATCTTATTGAACGACAATATGTGAATAAGATATATGTAAGTACACACACACCTACACACACAAACACACACACACACACATATATATCTCCAGTAGAATTATTATTTCATATATTATGTACTTATAAATAATATATTTTTTTATAATAATCGTTGAATGGTGAATGTGGAAATGAATCACATCATGTCGTGGAGACGGTATTCCGTACGTACGCATGAGTGACAATAGAATTATACTGATGGGGAAATCAGATGTAATAGGATGTTATATCATATATACATAAAACTAAACATGTTATATTTATTATTTAAATCATTTATAATCATTACTATACTCATCCAAATAATGAATTGTTTGAATAACAAACTACACCACAACGTGGAGATGGTAAGTCGTACATACAAACGAATGGTGAAATTTTAATTTATAAGATTTATAATATAACAAATGTGGTTATGCTATATTTTTAGTGAGATCATACTATTTTTTTGGTAATGGAGTTATTATTTTGTTATGGAAACAACCAAGAAAGAGTAAGTGGAAGAAAAAAACAACTTGAATGAGGGTTGTGAAATTATTATCTTTTATTTGGGTGTTTCTTTTTGAGTTGATCAAAATGGATATATAAGATGGATTTATGATAAATTTAAGGACTCTAGGTTGATTTGAGGGAATATGGGAGGATATTTGGGCTGGTTTTGGATGAGCCAAATGGTGTTGGAGATGTGATATTGTGATAATGGGATGCACCCTTTTATTAGAGGGTGAGGGTCACTTTAAGAAAAGATTAAAATATTAATTAATTATAAATTTATATTCAGTTTATAATGGCTTAAAATGAATTTTAGTCGATCCTTAGGTGATTATGTGTCGAAAACCCCCAACCAATAGGTTTTAGAGATATTTTATTTTCCCTTTAACCATATATTTTAGATTTAACTCTTACTTAAATAGTTTAAATTTTACCGTGTCTTCTAGTATTATTACACTATACGGTTAATAAACATACACTAAAATTAAAAAAGAACCTATAGTGGTTAATTAATGATATATATAACATTTTTTAATCCATTTGGATTAAACATTGATTTTTATGAATATTATATCAACCAATAGTATAGTTTTGTTTTAAAAACTATTTTTATTTCATTTTTGGCACTATTTGGGATTTTGTTTTTGTGAAAGTCATAATAACCTTATCACATATAAAACAATTTATCTAATCAAAAATAAAATGTCATTTAAACCACGCAAATTCTTGTATGGCCTCAAAAAATTTAAATTATATTTTTTTTAAATATTTATAATACAATTTATTTGATTCTTTCCTTAATAAAGTAATTACTACACCATAACTGTGTCATAAATAAATTTTATTATTTATTGTATTAAAATTATATATAAAATAAAATTTTTTAGGAACTATTTTTATCTTTATAATTAATATTTATAGGGTAATTTATCTTTTTCATAATTCAATATTAAAAATAGTTTAGTTAATGACCGTTGAATTTAACACTATTATCTCTTCTTTTAATAAAATAATAATAAATGTCCTAATCTAATAAAAGTGGAAAAAAATGGTCATATATTATTCCTAAGGTTGTTTTTGGTCTAATTACATTTATACATTAGAATTAGGACATGTATTTGGGTAATTGTAATATCATTTGTACCTTTAATTACCCTATTTACAATTAACAGTGGTAAGTAAAAGTCAAAAGTAACTATTCAAAAAAATAATTTTAATCTTATTAAATAAAATTTTTCATAATGATATCAATTATTTCTATCATATTTTTAAAATTCAATGCACATAAGTGGTAAAATTTATTTTTATGCAAATTTCCAAATGCTTCTTGAAGGTGGGTAAAAAACGTTAAATCGATTAATAAAATATTATATATCTGATTTCATTATAAAATGAGTCCAATGAATTAAATTGTATTTATATATATGTATTATAAAAAATTTAAAGAAAATAATATATAATTTAAATAAAAATTCCATTTTAATTAATAACCCACCGTTTTTCACTTTTCATCAGAAATTGAATGATACCAAAAACTACTAAAAAATATCCCTAAGATAAATTTGATATTACAAATTCAAAAATGAAATATATTTTACAAAATTGAAAATATATAAGTTTCATTTATTAATTTAAAATTAAATCTGGTTATCAAAACCAAAACACTGGTTTTTTAAAAGTAAATATTGTCAAAAGATTAACATGTGTTTATGTCAACTTTATATGTAAAATTACTTATAATGGCCTAAATTGTATTAGATGATAAAAATATAATCTAATTATCAAACACAACCATTCGAATGCATAATTTTACACCTTAAATTAACTCTATTATAACAGTTATTTTCCATAAAGGCATAGTATTTTTCACTATTCGTCAAAATTTTGAAGTTATCAAAAATCTACCAAAATTTTATACGAACTAAATTTTTATGTCCTGATTATATAGAAGAATTTAATTTCATTATATTTAATATATATAAGTTCCAAATATTTGTTTTAATAAGGGTTCTCCATTATACAGTGGTAAAAGTTCATTTTTTGAAGAAAACATCATTTATCGTAAATAATGAATTTGTTCTTATATTCTATATAATAATAAAATAATATAGATTTTAAAATTATATAGATTATATAAGATTCAAAATGAATTTAATACTATTCACAACTGCTTTTTAAATAGCTGTTTTTGTAACACTAAGAGATTTTATGAAAAATATTCTTTTTAATTTCCTGGATGTCTTTTGTTGTACGCTACACCAAGATTATCCTACGTTATATGCAACACCGTATTAGCTTGTAGTATACGCAACACTATTCTTAGATCGCGTTGCACAAAATTTGAAGTTTATTTGATAGTAGTTATTCTACCCTACATGGAGTGTATATATATATATATTCAATGTATAAATGAAATATTGTTATATTCTTTTATACACAACAACAATGTAGTCTTGTACTATACGCAACCCTGACTTCGCTTACATTACACACAATCGCAACCTTCCACGATAGCGTGTGTTGTACGCAATACCGAGTTTCACAAAACTATGATATGTTATTAAAATATTATACAAACATACCATTATGAACAGTAATACCCACTTTTGAAATTTTATGAATTTTATATTTCAAAAATGGACTTCATTTTTAGATTTGGAATATCAAAATTAGCCTTGGGTGAAATTTTGGTATTTCTTTGAAAACATTCAATTTTTGAAGAATAGAGAAAACACAGGGTTATTATTTAAAAACCAAATTTTTTTAATAAATATTTATTATATTTATATTTATTTTAGATCAAAATTGATACATAATACCTATATAAGTTCTATGTAATTCATTGAAGTCATTTTATAATAAATTTAGATATATAAAAATTTTACTGAACTTTTTACCCTCTTTTACATACCTCCTAGGAGCTTTTTGGAAACTTACATAAACCATAATTTTACTGCTTCTGTGAGTGGAATTTAGAACATCTGAGAGACACGGTTAATATCAAGGAGTAAACTGTTGTTCAATAAGATAAAAATATTTTTTTGGTGAATAGTAACATTTTACTTTTATTTACCACAGTTAAAAGTAAATAGTGTAATTAAGGGTAAAATTGATATTATTATTACCCTAACACATGTCCAAATTCTATTGGATAATTATAATTCGACCAAAAACAACCTTAGGAATATTATATTATCATTTTGGTCTAGATGGATTAGATTAAGACATTTATTATTATTTTATTTAAAAGAGTTAAAATAGTTAAAATTAATGTTTAAAAACTAATACCTTTTTAATATATGGTCATACATATGATAAATTCAACTATAAATATTCATTAGAAATATAAAAGGATTTTCTAAGTAATTTTAATTTATTTATCATTTTTAGACATTAAATAAGTTAATTTATTTTTGACACAATGGTGTTGCAGTAATTACCTAAATAATGAAATATTAAAATATTTGATTTTATAAATACCCAAATAAATTTAATTTGAGACTTTTTATGAATTAAAATTAATTTCTAGGTTAATATTATTTGTTAGTATTGATTTAATTAACTTTTTTTGAAACTAATCATTATATTATGATTTTCAAAAAAATCAATTACCAAATGGAGTCAAAATTGACAGAAAATAGTTTTTAAAACATATATTATATTATTAATTGTTATAATATTCCAAAAAATCTAAAGATGGTCTAAATGACTTAAATACAATTATATATATTAATAATGTACCACTTGGGGTTCGTTTTTATTGTTATAGTACAATTATTAACCATATAGTGTAAGAAAACAAGAAGACACGGTAAAAGTTAAATTATTTAACATAGAGTTATGTCTAATTGATAAGGTTAAAATAGTAACCTAAACTTGTTTAAAACCTATTTGTTGAGAGTATTTCTACCCATCCCCACATCAGCTTTGAAATAAATTATTTTGAAGCTATTATAAACCAAATATGACTTTATTATAAAATAATATTTTACGTTTTCCTAAAGTGGCCCTCTCCTCCCTTATATAAAGGGCACCCCTTCCCTCTTCACTTCACATGCTTTTCATCCTTGATGCTCGGACAAACCCTACCAATTTACCATCTCAGATTCCATAGAAAAATTATAGAGGTTTATGTCTCCTCAAAAGTCCTACCCTAGGGACTTAAGAGGAGGTTAAGAAGAGGCGCGTCAAAGAATAGGTAATATCCTTTACCGATTCTTTCCAATTTATTTCTTCTTCTACTTCTTCTTATTTATTTGTTTCATAATATATTAATAACATCAGTTTCATTCAAATACTTATATGTTATTATAAATATTAAACAACACAATTTCATCTTCTATCAATGCTCTGGAAACAAAATCACCGTGCGTACGTACGTATGTAATACCTTCTCCACGCCGTGGTGTAATCTGTTTTCGACCACCACCTTACATGGATGGGTATAATGGTGTAAATAAATAACTATATATTTTTTTGTACATTAAAATTTATTATGAAATATTATACATACAATTCAATACAATACTATGATCATGTGAATGATATCATCACTCGTGCGTATGTACGGACTACCATCTGTGTGAACGCGATGGGATTCATTTTCTATGATTAACCATTCAAGTATGATTATAAAGTATATATAATAAATAATCATGAAAGAAATTACATAATAATTATACTGTATTTATGTACATATATGGTTCATTTACTTAATTCCATTTAATTTAATAAGGAAACGAAAACAACGTTCATACGTACGTACGGCCTACCGTCTCCAGGAACGGTGTATTTCATTTCATTTATATATCAATTATGTATATATACTGATTATATATATGATATATAAATCATGATTTACATTATGGATGTATGTAAATCCAGAACATCCAGTCCAAACACGTAAGATAAATAAAACGATTTTACCCTAAATGATGTTTTAACATGGAACTTAAAAAAGAACATGTAATATAAAGTCATAAGTGAACCATATATGATATCATAACAATGAATATGATTCTTTAATAATTAAATGACATTATTTAAATCATAATACAGGAGTTTCAGATACATACGAAGCATATCAGACATAAGGTAAGGGATAACAATTCCAATCTCGCTCTTATCCAAGATTGTTTATTCGTAAGAATTTACAAGGGTTTTTGTCATCATCCATGTCCCAGTTTTCTAAAAATAATTTCATGTTTGTTTAATTTCCTTTTTACCAATTTTTATATTTTACCACATGTTATGAAATTAATCTCACTTATGTTTGCCACACGAGGATCTTTTTGACTTTTCCGTTAAAAGTACGAGGAGAATGTTATTTTTTACTAATATAGAATGAATGAATTTTTACGGTTTCCTAAGACCTCATTTTCATGATGATTACTCTAAAATATTGAATGATTATTTTCCAAACAAAACCTTTTCTTTTAAAATATCATTTAATTTTGTGAAAAGAAAATTATTTTGAAGAAGAAAGGATATTTTTACTCAAGAATTCATTTCAAGTGTTTTATCAAAACTATTTTCCATCTAAAATGAAATTATTTAATATGTTTATGTTTAAAATATAATGTCTCAATTATTGACATAGTTTGATTCTTCTAATTATAAACTGATATCCATTTTTTTATATGGATAATGTTATGATGGAATGATGTTTATGAATACCATTCTGTTACATGGGTTATGCTATGATGTATGATTTATGATTGTTGTGGCATACAAAACAATGATTTCATTATGAGATGGGTGGGACCTATATCTCTCTTAAATGCATTGGGTGATGATTTATATCTCATGATATAGACATGTCTAGAATGATAAGTTAATCCAGTTCAGTAATACAGGACTAGAACGAGGAGTGAACTCGATTCAGAAAGGGACTTTGTCCACTAAGATGGTCTTGGCAGCAATGCCTTGGCTACTATGGAAATCATATCATGTGCTTAATGGTTAAAAAAATCACATGTTTTATTCCCATTCTATTTTATCATGATTGTTGTTTGTTTATAATATATGCATTATGTACTTCCATGAATTATGTCTTTGCTCATGATTTTGATGTTTAGATTTTATGTTAATGTTTTTGCAGTCAAATGCTTATGTATTGTTTTATATTCTATATGTTTACACTTACTGAGCATTTGAGCTCACCCTTTTTATGTTTCCTCTTTCCAAGGATATAAAGAAATATTTTAGGTATGAAAAACAAAAGGGGAGGTTCTTTATGGGAGATGTTGAAGATCATTCACCATGATTAGAAGATTACGTTCTGAGTTTCCAAAGACACTAAACTAATACGATCATCGGGAATCTGTTTTTTTTATGTATTAAGTATTCCACAAAAGTAATGTAATGTCCATGTACATCATGCTATCAGTCTCTACAGTTGGTATTAGAGAGAAGTTTTGGTTAACCTTTGGAAACCAGGATTCGAAAACTTTAGTGAGATCCCGAGAGATATTTCTAATGTATGTCTAGGGATGCCCCTAAGGTTAATTATAAGTATAGGTTATAGTCCTAGAATTATGGTAACGATCTTAGAATTTAAACTAAGATATTAGATATTGAAGTTAATCCCCCTTGATAATTATTTTGGCATCTCACACAATTCTTTTTGGGTTTAAGAAAATGGCTGGAAACAGGAAGATTCACGATAATGGATGATATGATGGACAATGGAATGATATTATTCCTATGAAACCAAATGAAATTGGATCTGGAGGTCTATATATCGTTACTATTCCTAATAAAAAATCTGAAAATATGACCAATAATCTTAACTTTGGAATGTTTCCTGACTCAGCTAATAAGAGAAAGACAGAGTTTCATGATGACCATAATGGAATGAAAGTTCAATTTCAATCATGTAAATCATGTGGGAAGAGGCATCAAGGATAATGTTTCAAAAGAACTGGATGATGATTTGGGTACGAAAGAGAAGGTCAAAAATCCAATAAGTTCAATGGAAATGGTTCAATTAACACCATTGAGAAGGATAATGGTATTGCTATTACATCAACGATGATTAGATGTTTTAAATGTGGAATGTATGGGAATTATGCAAACCAATGCCTTAAGGTAAAATCTCATGAAGAGAATCAGCAATGTCATATGGTTAGTATTTATGTGGATGATGAAGAGGAGACTACAAATGATATATGAGTTGAAAGAAGTGTTGAATCTTGGTCAATGGTTTAATAAGGTAGTTGAATGATTGTATGTTTATCATGGGTTATGTTGTATAGGTAATTTAATGGTTCTATGGAATAAAGAAACATATATGGATTGTTAAACTATTGTTGTTCCTAAAGTATTTGAATTTATATTTTGAATGGCACCGACATCCACGGAAGGTTATTCAGATATTTTTGGATAGAAGATGATATGGGCATAATGAAGGGATAAGGAGAAAATAATATGATTGACAGTATTCATGAGCTCATGGCTGATAAAAGGACAATGTGATATCATGATTTGAGTATATATTTTTTTTTGGGATTTTGGTATTTGGGAAGAGTTAAATTTTGACAGAATTCATGTTTTAACTAAGGTTCTATAGTAATTTATGTTTCAATAGAATACATGATTAAGGTATTCACATGTTTGTAATGAGATCAACAAGATATATATTATGATATATTAGAGATAAACGATGTTATCCATGTTCTTGTTATGTGACCTTTTTAGTAATTGTATTCTTTATACTATGAGATTGGATAGATGTATTTTGGATAAGCCTATAGATTTTAATGGATTATGTTAGACATCAGATATTATTGTTTAAGGATAGATCTTGTTTTTAGATATTATTTCTGGAATGTTATAATAATATAGTTTAAGAAAAAGGACAAACCATAGGACGGGTGAAAACCCAGTGTGTTGGACAATGTTGCAGGAATCAAACCCACAACTGAATTGTGACAGGCCTTTATCACCTAGAACTTTCCTACAGGAAGTCCATGGTTAGTAAAAACTAGTTTTATTTTATTAAGAGCTATGATAGATGATGTATAAGTCCATTTTTGGAACCATATATGATTAATATCACCATAAGATGGACTTATAACTTTTGCTAGCCTTTTGTTTGAGACAGATGGAATGACCGATCATCCTATCACATGATTTTATAATACTTCAAGAATGAAAAATTAAACTTCATTTCATTAAGAGATGATGTGGAAATTGGTCAAGGCATGAACAACAATGAGATTGTACCGAAATAAAGTAAGTATTTCTTCTAATTCTTCAACTTTAGGGAAATGATCTTGAAAACTAAAAACATTATCATAGTGTCCTCATATACAATGAATTAGATGCTATCTTAGATCATCACAAATTTATGGCTTTGTGATTGTTGGATTTTTCATATCCATGTTCTCTATAACTGTCCCCCAGAACATGATGGTTATATTTCTTTTACATATCCATATTTTCACCTATGTTATCGTATGTGGAAACCCAGTGATTAGTTAATTTGGGTAACTGTTACGTTTCATAAATTAGTTTTTAATGTTATGTTTGGGTATTCCATTTTATGATGTGGATTTGAATTAAAGAAACTTTCAAGTAGAAAACAATTTATAACCCTGACGAATTTCGAGGGAAAAATTCATTTTAAGGGGGGTAGAATGTAACACCCCAAGATTTTATGAGAAATATTATTTTTAATTTCTTTGATGTCTTTTTTGGAACGCTACACCGAGATTATCTTGCACTATATGCAACACCGTATTAGCTTGTAGTATACGCAACACTATTCTTGGATCGTGTTACACACAATTTCATGTTCGTTTGATAATAGTTATTCTACACAACATTGAGAGCATATATATATATATTTAATGTATAAATGAAATATGGTTGGATTATGTTATTCGCAACAAAAAAGGTTTCTTGCACTACACACAACCCTGACTTGGCTTACATTACACGCAATCACGACCTTCCACTATAGCGTATGTTTACGCAATACCGAGTTTCACTAAACAATGATATGTTATTAAAATATTATATAAACTAGTCGTTATGAATAGTAATACCCACTTTTTGATTTTTTTTGAATTTTATCTTTCAAAATGGACATCAATTTTAGATTCAGAATATCGAAATTAGCCTAGGGTGAATTTTTGGTATTTTCTTGAAAACAATCAATTTTGGATGAATAGTGAAAACACTAGGTTACTATTTAAAAAGCGACTTTTTATTTAAATAATTATTTATTTTATTTAAATTTATTTTTAGTCAAAATTGATGCATAATACCTATATAAGTTCAATGTAATTCATTGGAGTCATTTTATAATAATTTTAGATGTATAAAAATTTTATTGAACGTTTTACCGTCTTTTACCTACCTCCTCAGAGCATTTTGAAAACTTACATAAAACATAGTTTTACCCCTTCTATGAGTGGAATTTCAAAAATCCAAGAGAAACGATTGATATCATGGAGTAAAATTTTGTTCAATAAGATAAAAATATTTTTTGGTGAATACTAACTTTTTACATTTATTTACCACGGTTAAAAGTAAATAGGGTAATTAAGGGTAAAAATGATCTTATTATTACCCTAACACATGTCATAATTCTATTGGATAAGTATAATTCGACCAAAAACAACTTTAGGAATATTATATTATCATTTAGGTCCACATGGATTAGATTAGGACATTTATTATTATTTTATTTAAAAAAGAGTTAAAATTGTTAAAATCAATGTTTAATAACTAAAAAATTATTAAAATACGGTTATTAATTTGATAATCTCGACTATAAATATTAATTAGAAATCTAAAAATATCTCCTAACTGATGGTATTTTATTTATAAATTTTAGACCTTAAATAATTTAATTTATTTATGACACAATGGTGATGCTGTAATTACCTAAATAATGAAATATTAAAATAATTGATATTATAAATACCCAACTTAATGTAATTTGAGACTTTATATGAATTACACTAATTTTATATGTTAATATGACATGTTAGTATTGATTTAATTAACATTTTATGAATCTAATAATTCTGTTATGATTTTCACAAAAATCAATTACCAAATAGTGTCAAAATTGATATAAAAATGTTTTTAAAAGAAATATTATATTATTAATTTTAATGATATTCCTAAATATAAAACTTTTGGAAAAATAAAATAAATAAGGTTATATATGTTAATAATGAACCCCATGGGTTTCATTTGGCTTATTATAGTAAGATTATTAACCATATAGTGAAAGAAAACAAGAAGACACGGTAAAAGGTAAATTATTTAACTTAGACTTAATTCTAATTGATAAGGTCAGAATTGTAACCTAAACTTGTCTAAAACCAATTGGTTGACAGTATTTTTACCCATCCACACTTTAGATTCTAAATAAATCAATTTGGAGCTATTATAAACCAAATATGACTTTATTATAAAATAATAGTTTACGTTTTTCCTAAAGTGCCTATCTCCTCCATTATAAAAAGAGCACCCCTTATCTATTCTCCTCACACCCTTTTGAGCCTTGAATATCAGAAAACCCCTACCCATTTCCCTTATCATATTCCCTCAAAACATTATAGAGGTTCTGGTCTCCTAAAAATTCCAACCCTAGTTCCTTAAGAGGAGGTTATGAAGAGACACATCAAAAAAGAGGTAATATCCTTTACTGGTTCATTACAATTTATTTATTCATATACTTCTTCTTATTTATTTGTTTCATCATAAATTAATAACTTCCGTAGCACTCATATACTTATATTTTATTATAAATGTTATACAACACAGTTTCATCTTCTATCCATCCGACGGAAACGAAATCACCACGCGTGTGTACGTATGGAATACCGTCTCCACGCCGTGGTGTAATCTGTTTTACACCACCACCTTACTTGGATAGGTATAATGGTGTAAATAAATAACTATATATGATTATTTTAAAGTGATATTGATTCTGAAATACTATACATACACTTTAATACAATTTCACGATCATGGGATTGATATCATCGCTCATGCGTATGTACGGACTACCATCTCCACGAACGCAATGAGATTCATTTTCCATGATTAACCATTCAAGTATGATTATAAAGTATATATTATAAATAATCATGAAATAAATTACATAATAATTATACTGGATTTATGTACATATATGTTTCATTTACTTAATTCCATTTAATTTAATAAGGAAACGAAAACATCGTTCCTGCGTACGTACGACCTATCGTCTCCATGAATGGTGTATTCCATTTAATTTATATATCTATTATATATATATACTGAATATATATATGATATATAAATCATGATTTATATTTTGGATGTAAGTAAATTATGATATATGTAATAATAATATCAAGAACAACACATCCAAACACGTACGATAAATAAAACGATTTTACCTAAAACGCTGTTTTAACATGGAACTTACAAAAGAACAGGTAATATAAAGTCATAAGTGAACGATATATGATATCATAACAATGAATATTATTATTTAATAATTCAATGAAATTATTTAAATCATTTTATCAGATTTCGGATACATACTAAGCATATCAGACATAAGGTAAGGGATAACTATTCCAATCTCGCTCTTATCTGAGATTGTTTATTCGTAAGTATTTACTGGGGTTTTTCTTATTATCCATGTACATGTTTTATAAAAATGTTTTCATGAATGTTTAATTTCCTTTTTATCCATTTTTTAATTTTACCAAATGTTATGACAAGAATCTAACTTTTGATTACCACATGGGGATCTTTTTGACTTTTCTAACAAAAGCACGAGGAGAATGTTATTTTTAACTTATACAGCGTGAACGGATTTTTAGGGTTTCATAAAGCCTCATTTTCATGAAGCTTCCTCTACCATATTGCATGATTATTTTCAACAAAATCCTTCTCTTTTAATATTTCATGGAAATTTGTGAAAAGAAAATGATTTTGAAGAAGAAATGATATTTTTACTCAGGAATTCATTTCAAGTGTTTTATAAAAAATATTTTCCATCTAAAATGAAATTATTTAATATGTTAATGTTTAAAGTATAATGTCTCCATTATTTACATTTTCTGATTCTTATTATGATGAAATGATATCAATTTTTTAATATGGATTATGTTATGATGGCACGATGTATAAGAATCCCAGTCTATTACCGGGGTTATGCTATGATGTCTGATTTATGATTTTGTGGAACACAAAAGAATGATTTAATTATGAGATGGGTGGGACCTATACCTCCCTCCAATGCATTGGGTAATTATTTATATCTTATGATATAGACCTAACTGGAATGGTAAGTTAATTCGGTTTAGTAATACAGGACCGGAACTAGGAGTGATCTCGATTCAGAAATGGACTTTGTCCACTAAGATGGTCTTGTAAGCAATTCCTTGGCTACTATGGAAATCATATCATGTTCTTAATGGTTTCCACAATCACATGTTTTATTCCCATTCTATTTTATCATGATTGATGTTCCTTTATGATATATACCTTATGCACTTCCAATATTTATGTATTTACTCCAGATTTTGATGTTTAGATTTTATGTTCATGTTTTTGCATTCAAATGTTTATGAGTTGTTTTATGTTCTCTATTTTTACCCTTACTGAGAATTTGAGCTCACCATTTTTATGTTTTCTATTCCCCAGGATATAAAGAAAGGTTTTAGGTAAGGAAATCAAAAGGGGAATATCTTTATTGGAGATGTTGAAGATCATTCACCATGATTAGAAGATAACATTCCGAGATTCTAAAGACACTGAACTAATACGATATTTGGACATATTTTTTTGTCATGTATTAAGTTATCCAAAAATGTAATGTAATTTCCATGTACTTCAAGATTTGGTTCTCCACAATTTTGGTATATTAGGGTATGCTCGAACTTGGATTTGTGTGGAGCACAAACTATTTAATTACTTTAATGAGATTACGTAATACAAAATCTATTGGTGGTACATTATCCCCTCCTTCAATAAAATATGTCCTTGCAATTTGAAAGAGTTATTCCTAAATAAAAGGTTAAAAATAAAAAAATATACTTCTGGAAAACCCACCTCATAAATTGGGTAAATAAAATTTAGTATTAATTTGAGGGAAATGGAAGGAAAAAGACACAACCAAATTATGTTCTCGATAAGGATAATATTGGTGGAAATTACAAACTCATAATTAGAGGAAAAATGTAAATATTAATAGGAACTGAGGGAGGCCATCAATCAAAAAAAAATTCTAAATTTGAGGGCCTCAATGACATCAATTTATGATGATTTAAAATATCATCTATTCACCAAAACGTAAGGTATTAGGATAAAACATTTTTTGTTTTTAGAGACCTTCCCTAATTTTTAATAATTAATTTATTCGTATAATAAGTGAAAAAAATATAATTGACGAGTAGAGTTTTATTTTTCAACTAATTCCAACCCCAAACTCATCTTTTTCTCTTAATGATACTAGAATTCCAAAATATATTATTTATCCTAAAAGTATAGGGTTCTAAAAATAATGAATTTATAATTAATTAGTCAGAATATTTAAAAACAACTACCTTATTCAAAAATGGAAAGCACGTAATCTAGTGGTAGGTGACTACCCTTATCACCCTTTAGTTACGTGTTCAAGTATCACGACCTTTCCGGATGTGACGAGTTGTCACCTGACCCCCAAGTTGTCCTTTTTATGACAATCAAAAAATAATATCAAGAAATGATTTAAAGATTATAATATTATCCGACGTCAAAATTAAATAATTCCATCCTTTAGAGTTATCCAAAATACTTCTATCAAAACTCTGTGACCAAAATTTATAATGAAGGTAAACACAATGAAGATTTTTTTTCACTTAACATCATGTGAATACAATTATCATGTATTCTATTACAACATCATAATAACCTGAATTACCATAAAACCTAATTGATTACTTTCATGCTCCCTTACTACTTATAGAATCCTAAATGTACTCCTTATATCAAAAAATGTTTTAAACATCAACAATGATGGAATATAGAAATAATTAATCAGTTTCAAGGTAGTCAAGAATATCCAATATAATTTATATAAATCAATCATATATTAATACAAAAATTACTACCTTAGTATCAAAACAAAATTTTGGATTATCTTTCTCTCAACCATTAATTTTCCAAAAAAATAGACTTCTATTGAGTCACTTTTCTTGGATCCACACAATCTCATGTCCATAATGAAATAGTACTCCAATACATTACTTTTACACTCTATAATTCTTATAACATGTTAATTATTAATACAATACTCAAATGACACAATACTTTAATAACAACATAACAAATCATATCATTCCACATTATCTTTGGTAGTATCAAAACTTGATTATTAACTTATATCATCCTTTTGGGTATAATACGAAGATTTGGACATTGATTCACGTAATGTCCCAACTCCATACTGATGAAGGATTGTTAATTTGAAGCTTTTTATTTCCCTTTCAACACATACCCGGTGTCCTTTTTCTCAACACATATAAAAATCTCCCATTACCTTCATTAAATTACCTAGGTGATTCTTTCTACAGTTATCAAATATGTGAAAATCATTCATTCCCCTCTTCTATTTATCCATATTTCTCTCTTTCTTCATTTTATTCTCTTACATCCCTTCAAATTCATAGGAATAATTAAATTTTAACATATCTTATTAACACATTATACTATTTCTTCATACGATGAGAATAATTCGGAGACTATTTCCCTTTTAAATATTCACATAATAGAATGAAAGATATGATCATTCTTAATCATTCCATCATGTGTATTGTTGGAATTTATATTCCTTCTACTATGAGACATTTGTAAACAATGTAATACAATAGGTTAGTTTATAAATTGAAATACATAATAAAAAACCTTTAAAATACCTAATGTAAATTGAATACATTATTAATAGAATATATAATCATAAAATGTTTTCATTTAGAAAGTATTTTCTATTATATATTTCATAATGGTTTGTAATGAATATGTGAATTATACAGTGCATATCCCCTGGGAGTGTCATAATAAAGAGTGAAGAAATGCCCGTTGTCATGTACTATGATACCCCCAGTCAAGACCGAAACTCCTTGTAAGAATATTCACTCCTGGATACATCTGTTCCATAGATTCATATACCTACTTGTATCAAGACGGGGAAACATTTCTTGGAAAATACATAAAATATCTTCATTATAAAAATTATAGGTAGTTCTTCAATATTAATTCTCAAAGTCTATCTTAGGGTAAAGTTCTCATATAGAGTTTGTCTAAATCTATTTCCAATGTTGATGATATACATCTCTAAGACCCACTATAATGCCCCAACCATAGTTACCCAGAGCCGGTGAATTATTTTAATATATTTGCATGAATCAATGGAATAATGTCTCGAAGGACCGATTAGTTTAACAGTCTTGGAAAAATATATTATACAAGTTATCTTTAAATTTCAATTTCAATCATAAAACACAGAACAAATAGTTCTTTGAGAACTCCATTTTTTTCTTTGGATTACCCATTAATATTAATTATAATACACTTCTTGGATTCCAGGGATAATCAAACAAAATAAAGGGGTGAGATCAGATGCTCGGTAAAGGTAAATAATTTAGCGGAACTGATAAAATTTTAAGGAAAGATTTGAAATAAAACCAAAAACATTTTTACACATAATCCTAAACATAATATTGAAAAAATAAATCAAACATCACCATAAAAACATGCACAAAGATATTATACTAGTCAAATAATAACATGTAATAACTAATTTTATAATGAGGGAATGCCTAGCGCCGGACATCATTATCACATTGTCTAAGCCTTATGAGAAGACTACAAATTAATTTTTTTAATGGACTTGTGCCAAGATAGTAGTTTATATCATAATACCTACCGATACATTGAGTAGCTTTAGCGGGCTCCATTAGTCACTTACTAAGTCCCCTGCATTTCTCATATGAAAATGTTGAAACATAACAAAAACCTTCGTATTAAAAAAAACATACGAAATGTCAATACATTGTCAATAAACCATGAATGGAATAACAATAGAACATTAAAAAGAAAACATATAATGACCCATTGAAGAAAATATCGAAGATTTTATTATAATAAATCAACCTCATTCAAGAATAAAATCTAGTATAGGATGCCGACATAGTCGAAAATGATGAGTAAAACTTTTTGAGAGAAATATTCTTTTTTTTGTGAAATCATTTAAAAGTTACAAATTTATAAATGAAGTAATATAAAATATATTTTTGAATCAAATTGTCCTATAAAAATTTAATGATTTGAAATGAATTATCATTTCAAAGTATTAATATCCAAATAAACACTTAAAATCGTATGGAAATCATGGACATTACTTAATAGGATTTAGAAAGATAAATCATTAAAACATAATAAATGAAGATCTAGTTTAATAGAACCTCCCACAAAACGTTTAAATATCCCTTTCATAATAATTTTTATGAAATATGGTTATAAATGATAAATATTTCCAAGTAAATACTTACACATAAACAATCTCGAATAATAATGAGATTTAGGAAAAACCCTTACCTTGCACTTCCCTTTGGTCAAGGGTATGTTTAACCTATTCTATTATTAACATAGTATGTTATTAAATTACACTAGAAACTTATTCATATTTATGATATCATACAAGATTCATTTATGACTTTATACTAGCCATTTAATAATGATTTCCATGTTCAATTTACATTTTGAGTAATAATCACTTTCTTTATCGTACGTGTTTTAACTTGTTATTCTATACCATATCACTTAGATCATGATTTAAATATATAAGATCATAAACCAATATTTATATATCATATATAAATATATATACAGTGAATATAAATATGTATAATAAATACATTTATGAAATGAAAACATCATTTATAGAGACGGTAAGTCGTACGTACTCATAAACGTTGTTTCCGTTTTCACATCGTATTATACTGAAGTAAGTGAATTAGATATATGAATGTACATATATGTATATTGATATTTATATCTATAGTACCATTTTTATGTCATATACTACATACATATAAATAATATATACTTTTATAATCGTTGTTTAATGGTGAACGTGGAAATAAATCTAATCACATCGTGGCGATGGTAATACGTACGTACGCACGAGCGAAAATATCATTATATTGATGGTGAAATCATATGAAATTGGTATATATATAATATATATAGAATAATAAACATGTAAAATTTATTATTTACATCAAATATACTCATTATTATATGCATCCAACTAATTAATTGTTTGAATAATAAACCACTCCACAACGTGGAGATAGTAAGCCGTACGTACTCATGTATGTTGCCTTTGTCATCTATAGTATGAATAGAATAACGAATTTCGTTGTACCATATTTATAACAAAAACAAAAAATTTAGGAGGTACTAGAGTTATTATTTTGGTATGTAAACAAAAATGAAAGAGGAAGTGGAAGAATGAAAGAACATTAAAGAGGGTGGTGAAATTATGACCTCTTTTCAGTTGTTTCCTTTTGAGTTGATCAAAAGGGAACTGTGGGATGTTTTTCTGATCAAATTAAGGACTCTAGGTTGATTTTATGAATTTTTGGAGCATCTTATTGCAGGGTTTGGCCAAGCTAAATGGATTTGGAGGTGTGATATTGGGATAAGATATTGTACCCTTTTATAAGAGGGTTGAGGGTCACATTAGGTAACGATTAAAATATTAGAATACTATACATATATATTCGGTTTATAATGGATCCACCTGAATTTATTTCGAGACATAGGAGGTTATGAGTCGTAATATTCAAAACCAATAGGTTTTAGATAATTTTAGGTATCCATTTTAACCATATCATTTAGATTTAACTCTATGATAAATAGTTTAACTTTAACCCTGATTTCATGTATTCGTACACTATATGGTTAATAACCATACTCTAAACCTCCAGAAGGACCTCATATGGTTCATTAAATACATATATAATTTTATTTAATCCCTTTTGCTGATCCATAATTTTTTAGAAATAAAATATTAACCAATAATATAGTATTTGACTGAAAAATTAATTTATGTCATTTTTGACAATATTTGGTATTCTATTTTTTTGTAAGTCATAAAAAAATTATCACATAGAAAACAATTTATATAATAAACCCTAAAAAGTCATATTAACCAATAAATTTCGAAAATGGAATAAAAACCATTAATTTATATTTATTTTATTATTTATGATTCCATTTATTTGATTCTTTCGTGAATAATGTAATTACTCTTTCAACATTGTGCTACAAATAAATTTAAGTATTTAATCTATTAAAATTATAAATAACATAAGATTGAGTAGAAAATATTTTTATATTTCTAATTTATATATATAGTTGAATTTATATTTTTTAAATCCAAATATTAAAAAAGTTTTATTTAATAAACATTGTATTTAACACTTTCAACTCTTTTTTAAGTAAAATAATAATAACTGTCCTAATCTAATCCATGTGGACCAAAAGGATCATATTATCTTCCTATGATTGATTTTTGGTCTAATTACACTAATCCAACAAAATTAGGTCATGTTTTAGGTAATTATAATATCATTATTACTTTTAATTACCCTATTTATATTTAACAGTGGTAAATAAAAGTCAATAGTTAATATTCCCAAAATATTATTTTCATATTATTGAATCACATTTTACATAATTTTTCCAACTATGTCTCTCAGATTTTTTATATTCAACAAAATTAAGTGGTAAAATTATGTTTTGTTCAAATTTGAAAATGCTCCTAGAAGGTAGGTAAAAAAGGATATATGTTCAAAAAAATTATATATATATATATATATATATATATATATTTCTATTATAAAATTACTCCAATGAATTATATTGATAATATATAGGTATTAAATATCTTTTTTGACTTATAATATATTTAAATAAAATAAAGTATCATTTTAATAAAAAGTCGGTTTTAAATAATAACAAAGTGTTTTTAACTATTCATCAAAAATCAAATGTTTTCATAAAAATTACAAAAATTCACCTTGATCTGACTTTGATATTACAAATTCAAAAAATTATGTCCATTTTACCAAAATCTGAAGAGTGAAGTTGAATTTATCAATTTAATATTTATTCATGTTGTTAAAACCCAAAATCATGTTTTTAAAAAGTAAATAATATCAAAATATTAACATGTGTTTATGTCAAATTTATCTGTGAAATTTCTTATAATGACATACTTTTTATTAAATGATAAAAAATTAATATAATTATTCTTCAAAACCATACAAATTCATAATTTTACATGATAAATTATTTCTATTAAACTAGTTGTTTTCAATTAAAATATAGTATTTTTCAATATTCATCAAAAATGAAAATTTTCTGAAATGTACAAAAAATAAATCCAAATTATATTTTTATATACTGCTTCTAAAAAAGAATATGATTTCATTAAATTAAATATATAAAAGTGTCAAATATTGGGTGTTAAGAGGGTTCCCCATTAAAAGATTGGAAAATTGACTTTTTTGATGAATACTTCTTTTATATGAAATAATGAATTAGTTCTTATAATATGTCTACAAAGAACAAAATATGGATGTTAAAAGTATATAGAGTATATAAGGTTTAAAATTCAGTTTATACTATTCATAACCACTTTTTGAACGACTTGTTTGGTATGTGGTGGTGCGCTTAAAGTTGGTGTTGCGTATAGTGCAAGCTATTAAATTACATTAATGAGATAACGTTCTTTGAAATCATGGGGTGTTAGACCTAAAATATATTAAAATAAAATAAAATAAATTAAAATTAAATACAAAATACATTTTTATTCTTAAAGTAGCATATGTAATCTATTGATATCATTTCAGTACAACATTAATATAAATTTCATACATTTGTCAACATTTTCAGGTGTAAATAATTCCTTTTCCCATGTGAATTTTAATTCAGTGGTTAGAGACCTTATACATTGGCCACGGTTTTACAATTTTCATCTTGACATATATATAGAATATATTTATTATATTCATAATTGTAGAAATAAATATAATATATATATATATATTGATAAATTACATCATTCAAGGAGACATTATGCTATAACAACACGTGATGTTTTTAGAAGAAATAAATAGAGGTGATAGTCGACACTTATGATATCACTTTGTGGAGGTGATAGTCGACACTTTTGAATTAGTGATAATATAATTTTAAAATAGATTGTAAATTAAGAAGGTAGATGTGATGATTTATATAAAAAATAATAATAATTTTATAAATATAATATAAAATATAATCCCATTATAATAAACATCATAGATAGATAGAGATTAAAAATAAATTATATTTCTATTGGGTGGATACAATCAACAAGTTTGCATGATTGATACATCCAATATGAATTTTATGTAATTGATTATGGATATTGGTTTTCTCAAAACCAGAATAATAATTTTCTATAATGAGAATACATATGTTATTATTTTATAATAGGTAAAAACTATTTAGAGGAGTAGTAAGATGAAATTATTTGAAAAATTTTGAGTTATATTATTAGACATTCATTAAGCCTACTTCATATCCTTTATAAAGGAACACTCTAATGGTATTCTAGAAATCAAAGAACAAATAAATCAAGGTAAATGATGTTTAAAATATATCCGGGGTGTTTTAAATCGATCTATAATGCAATAATTTGTTTAATAAATAAATGAGGTAATGTTCTCTTTTTTATGTGGGGGAGAGTACCTACATGCAATTGATTACACAGATAAAATTAAATTCAGTCTTCCCAAATCAATTTTCGGAAAATTTGAATGATATTTTTCGTTTGGAATTAATTGTGTCAAAATCTTTTGAGCCACTTTTTTAGAAATGTTAAATTTGAAAATATACCATTATCATTTGTTTTAACACCCATAGTAAACACATTATAACCTAATAAATTTAGTAATTTTTTTAATATTTATTTAAAATAAAAATTGAAGAGTTATAAATAAAAACTTTAGACATGATCCCTAAAAATATTTAATCTCAATAGTCAATTTCAAAAGTAAAAAGATTCAAAAAATATGATTTATTAAAAATTTAAAATCCAATAAAAATGTTTGCAAGGTATTTTTTCTAGATATATGCTATATATTATAAAAAAATAAATTTTAAATAAATTTTAATTTACAAAAGATGAAGTATTATTAAAATTATTAAACTGAATTTAATTTCTTTTAAAAGTTATCCAGATGCATCTATTTATGTTTTTTATATAATATGATATTTTTTTAATAAAAATATGCATTCCTTACGAATCATTAAAATTAAAAACACTTTAAATTATTCTAATATAATTTCTTGTAAATTTTTTTTTGGTTATTTGATATCAGAATTGATTATATATTTTTTTAAAAAATTTATAATAGTAGAAACAATTATTTTAAAAATATTATATTTAAGGAAAAATGATTTCTTCAAAAATATATCGATATATTTAAAAATAGAATACCCTGTTATAATATATATATATATATATATATGTAAAACCATTATATATATTTTTAACATTGTGGTTGATAATATTTACTTCTCCAATTAAACTTATAGGTTATCATGGAATACTATATTAAATTCATTTAGAGTCAAGGTTTTGTGTTTCACAAGATATCAAGGAAGGGAAATTTATTTTAATAATATATATTACAAAATCTATTGGTTTTAATAATTTTATAGAGAGATAATTCATGATATGGTGGAGATGAAAGTCTTTTAAATGTGAAAAGTTACACAATTTTTAATCTGACTCTTTGAATTGTAATGTTATGAGGTAATAATTTAATGATCAATAGATTAAAAATTTAAATAAATAGTATGTGACAGTGATTGTTGTTTATATTTCCCCTCAAAAAATATTTCTATCAACATTTATTGCATGAGGAATTTTTTTTGATTATATATTATTCAATTACTTGTATTTAATGTGAAGATTAATTTATAACCATATTTATAAATTTTTATGAATTAAATCTATATTTTCCCTTGTGTATAATTTTTTCCATATTGTATAAAATTTATATATAATTTTATCTAATTAAATATAAACATTTTGTGAAATATAATTTCAAAATAATGTACTAAACTATGAAAAAACAACTATTAATTAATTAATTATTTATTCATGTATATTTATATGAAAGATAAAATTATTTTTTAATGTGATTGAATTTACATACATCTATTTAATATATCAAAAATAATGGATCTGAGGCTTTAAAAATTTATAAAACAAAATACCACCTTGAAATTAATGATTCAATGAAATGGATTGAAATTATTTTATTATAAATGAAAACATCAATGTTATTCTAAAAATGGTTTCCAAATGATTTTGAAGATCAATCTTTAATTTGAAATGCATAATGTTGTTCCTTGAATTCATATTTATTTACATAATTGTTTTTGGCAATATATTGTCAATTCTAATATAATTATAAATTCATACAAATTAAACGATTCTGAGAAAACATAATTTTCAACTAAATATGGTCATTTCATTTAAAAAATATCATATTTCATAATATATTAACAACTTATTTTTAATTAAATAATGCCGTTAATTTTGAAAATTTAATATATTATTTTTTTAGCATGGTTTTGTAATGTATCATTGGAGTGTGATAATATTGTATATAGATTTTTTCTACTATAATAGTTTCTCGGGTATTACAACCATTCTCATTGATGAGTAAATGTATATTAAAACCTTAGACACAATATGGCTAATAAAAAATTTAAATTTTCCAAAAATCATACCTAGCGAGGTTACCATAAAATTATTTTTTTCTATGGGTCCTTATAATTTTGTCTATATGACTCTCATTCTATTCGTATATGTTATTTTATATCCATATATGGAAATTTAATACCACTACAAACATTTTTATAATTTTCCATTAAATCCCAATTCAATAAATCCATAAAATATGATGTGTAATTTATCAATTAAATTGGGTTTCCTATAATCCTATAATCTATATACCATGAAATAAATTTATCCTTTAATATATAATAACCCTCTACACATAAATGATGGTGAAAATACTAGTAAGAATTTGAAAATTAATAAATTTTTTTTGGTTGTTAAGACAAGTCATTAATGAATGATTATGAGTAATTATTATTTATATTAATGTAATTTATTACCTTATAATCGATAAATAGTTACATAAAACCATAATATTTAATCATTAATAAAATAGGAGGGACCTATGGTTAAACACTATTGAATATAATTCCATTATCACACAACATATTCATGTTTCATCAACTATACCTATTCCACTATAACTATCATTAGGGACATTTAGAAATTTATGTTTCATTAGGAATGAGATCAATTGTAAACTCAAATTCATCAACATGATGATTACTACAAAATTATGGTACAAAAACATTATTAAATTTTGCTAAAATATATAGATCCATTTTTCTTATGTTTTATTATTTATACATAGACCACACATTAAATTTGTCTCTTGTTTTTGGAAATTGAAACCAAAATTTATCTAAATCTCCCATCATATGAAAGACCAAAAGGAATTGTTTTCCATTACTCAACTTACTAAATTATGAAATATCTTCTATGTAGTCTTGATTCAATGTTCAGCTAAAATGGATTATAAGTTTTACAAAATTATAAATTATGATGATTTATTAAGGGTACTATAATAGTTTCAACATCTTTTTTATCTATAGGTCTCTATATGATTGATACATTATATTTTATAATATAGTTAAACATCCCAAATGTTGTTATTATATTTTCAGCACCAAGACCAACATTATTTACTTTAGGGGAACATGAGTATATTGATTATTGGTGTTCTTAAATATTTCATTTAGCTCATTGGACACCTTGTTTCTATAATTGAATCAATAAAACTATATCTTGATATAGAATTGTGTAAATAAATTGTTATTTTATTTTTTATATTGTTCCATATATGTAATGAGGATTTTTCATTTGAAATGTCCTATCAATTTTTTTTCATTCAATATTAACCATATAGAATATACTAAACATCAATGGATACTATCTGTAATACACCAGACACAAAAAAACCCAAAGTAGATATTTATATTATATTACTATTATAGAACATTACATTTTCTAAATGATCTGATATATTATTAATCTTGGAATACTTGATACATACTGATATTACATTTGAAAACATTAAATACTACATAAACACATTTCAAGAGAATAATTATACCATCACTAATATCCCAAAAATACACATATTTGTACTATTGGTTTTACGTGGAATGTAAAGGAATAGTGGTTACATTAGGTTACTATTAATAAGTCACATTTGTTGTATTTATAAAAAAAATAGAATATATTATACTCAATGAATAAATAAACATCATAAATCCATAATAAACAAACATTGGTGAGATTATATATCCGTTATAAAAAATGAAACATTGAATAAAAATATTCATTAATCTAATATAGATAGAAACAATAACAATAAAGAACAAAATATTTTTGAGGTATTGTTACATGAAACTATAAAAATTTACGGATAGGAGTACACCAAGACCCATGGTGTTATGTCTCATGACATATGTCGATGCATCGAGAGGATATACAAATTTAGGCCCCACCACTTTATTATATTAAATTAAAAAAGATTAAGTATTTATATTAACTATCTTATCATTCCTTATTGAAATTATGGATTCATAAAAACAAGGATTTCTATATAATGATCAATATAAAAAAACATACCTATATAACTTAATAATTATAATGTATTAGAGATATCATTTAATGATAACTAAAGTTGTGGGATGTCATCATAATAATTGGAAGAACCCTTGTGAGAGATAAAAATTTTTAGGTTATATATAACATTCTTTGTAATTCATGGAATATAGAAATTGGTTTAATCTTTTTTATTGGTAGTAGATTCAGAAATGGTTGGAAAAGTACATTATCATTAATCATACTGTGTTTCTGAATATTCATAAATATATACTTTTCATGTGTTTATTAGGTGTATATACATAAGAACAATCCTCATGAATAATTTTAAATATCACTGTGTGAATATTTTTATAACATCATAAAAAACCATGTTTTCATTCTATTATATATGATCATAGAAACCATGCACACAATTAATTTACATATAACGAATGTATTTCCAATGTGTAAAATGATTATGTTTTTCAACTAATTTGTAATTCCAGAATCAAAAGAATATTTTTTAGGAAAAAAATATAAAATCATAAATCCATTAAATTATATGAGTAATATTGTAAAATAAAATACATAGAAATGTATGCACCACTAAGAGTTAAATTTTTGGATATATAAATTCATCCGCTAAAAATTCTATTTTTGAAAGAAAACCCCACATATGGATTATGAGAAATTAACTCGAATCATATTGAATGAAAATTCATAAAATTCCCTTGGAATTCCATTAATAAATTAGTTTCATCGTATAACATTTCATGTATTCAATATATAAAAAATATAATTGAACATAGGTACATAATTCTAAAAATTTCTCACGAAGATTTTTCTAAGACATAATACCATTACATTATATCTTGAGTTCCAAAAATTTCAATAATCTTCAGGTATCATAAATATAGACTATGGAATCACATAACTGGTAACCATTTATATAGATTCCTAGGATTAAAATACATGGATAACAATATATGTTTTATTAATATTCAAACTATTAAATATATATTTGTTTGTGGGCTGTAATTGTTTAGTTTCATTGGTAACACAGAAGACCATATTATAACATGGTGAAAGAAATTAAATGTTTCTTGAAATGATATTCCACTTTACTACATATAATAAAATAATTTCTTAATAAACATGGTAACAAAATCAAAATATATTGTTCAAATCGGATGATCAATTGTGGTAAACAATGGATATATACAAGTACAATATTATAAACGGGTATGATAACATGAAAATGAAATATGAATAACACTCCCTTAATATAAAAGATCTTATAACTGAGTCATTTCATAAATATATGAAGTGCATAAGACATGAATAATAATGGAAACAAGGACATAATCCATGAGACCCAATCATAGGAATATGAAATTTAATTTTTGGCAGACAGAAAAAAAATAAATTAATTTCTATAGTTTTTAGGGAATCACTTCCAAAGACATATTTTTAGTACAGTTTTACTCACTATACCATCATATATTTCAATATTCACTCACATAATAATCTTATTAGTCATAGTTCCCTATCATAAACATCTTAGTATAAAAATTCATTTTACGAATAACGTTTACTCTCAATTTGGGGAATTTATAACTCATTAGCTATATATCATTAGCCAATGCATTAAAGGGATACATATTTAAATTCCATCTCATATTACACATACATGATTTCCATAATATCATAAAAAATCACATCATAACCCATGAAATTAATTTAATACCATAAAAGTGTAATCATATCATAACATTCAAATAAATAGATAGGTCTCTTGAATATTTCATCAATTCATAACCCATGAAAAGAAGCATATTTTAGAAAAATATATCACATGAAATGTAAATGTTTTTCATTAATATCATGTAATCAAAACAGTAAACTATTCATTGTTATAATATGAATTGAAACATTGGATCATTTCCCCCAAAGGGCCCAACTAACACCCAAATTTTCCATTTCAGATGAAAACATAATTTGAAATATGATTAAAAACATTTATTTATGAAAAAAATACTAAACATGTTGATTTTTTATAAACATTAATACATTTTATAATACAAATATTCTTGAAAATAATAAAAATAATTTATAATGATTCATGAGAACATTTGGAAAAAATGTTTCTTTGAAACATAAAAAAGAAGATAGAAATTTTTTCATAAACATTATTCCTTGAAAACATATAAAAGAATATTAAAAATATTGAAAAATATTTTTTTAAAAGATAAAAAAGTCTAATAAAAAAGCATTCAAAACATTTTTTCAGGAAAAATTATTAAATATTCATGTCGAAATTATGAAAGACTTTTTAATGGAAATTTGAAAAAGGCTATTGAAAATATTTTTCAAGTAATTTACATTAATTAGACATTAAAAAAATTAGGAAAAATATATTATATAATTTAAATCCTTTTCTTGGAAACAATAATTTAAAAAAAATGGATATTTGAAAAATATTTAAATAACTAATTATACATAAAAAAATTAAAAATCCAATTTTGATGAAATGATTTTTAAATAATTTTTTTTTGGAATATAATGAAATAAATTTCCTCAACAAATAACTATGTAAAGATATAATAGAGGCATCAAGGAATTAATGATAATGACAGAGGGTAAGTCTGTATGTGTGAAACATTTCTTTTTCACGTTAAATGTCCTGAAAATTAACTTGATCAAAAAATTAAAATAACATTACTTTTAATACAGTTGTCTAAAATGAAAATAAATGGTAAAATTATATTTTATTTATCATCGGATAATAGTAAAAAAAATTAAAAAAAATAGAAAAAAAGGTTTTCAATTAACATTGAATTCAGACCGAAAGGGAAAATAAAGCCATATTTGAATTGAGCAATCATAATTATCTAATATACAAAATATAAGAAAGAATTTTCCAATACATAGATATAAAATTACTAACCAATGGGAAACATTTCATGATATTTTTTAATATATGGATCAGAAGATTTCAATAATTGACGTATGATCATAGAAAATCTTCGTAAACTGTGATATTATAGAAATAAAAAGATACTTCATTTGGAAACATTGAATCATAATAAAAAAGAAATAATACAATTGAATAAATCATTAAATATTTAAAAAAAACATGTATATTTATCATGTAAACTGTCATTGTTAGTATATACACCTCTTAAAAGTGATTGGTACATTAATGGATGTGTCTCAATGAAGGAAAATAGACGTAGAATTACTTTTCCAATTTAGTAATAGTTGAGAAATATACACCATGAATGAAATATAATCCAATTGATATTTAAATAACCATAACTATATATAATTTTTTTTATAATACATACATAGTTGCTAGATACACTACACATAATAAAAGTGTGGTGAATATTGAATGTAGCCCACATATATAATATGTGAGATGAGAAAACCATTACAATAAGTATTGAATTTCATCATACAAATTTAAACATAAAATATAATAAATATAATTTTAATAAAAATATTACGATTAAATTATATTTCTATATGTAATTCCATATTTTATTTTATAGACTTTATATTACCATTTGTTTACAACTCCACATTAATGTTATATTTTAGGTAATATCTACGTTGATTTATGATCTTGTTTTGAATTATTATCCCTAATCCAATTACATATATCATTATTAATTATGTAATGAATTTAATAAATTATATAAATAACATATATATTATTTATATAAATTTATATAATAATCTATATGTGATAGAAGTTTTAAATGGAATACATCGTTCATGGAGATTTTAGGATATATGTACGCCTGAATAATGATTCTATTTTATTATCCTAATGAAAAATAGGAAATAAATGATTTATATTCATATTTAGGTAATGAAAGAATATTTTATTATTTAAATATATAATAATATAACTAAACCCATCTTTAATACTTTACATATAATATGTGAATGAATGCAATCATTTTTCGGAGGTTGTAGTCCACATGTCCCGAAATGAAGATATGAAATTAAAAAATAATACAATACAAAAAGGTATTTTTATCATATAAATAGAGGCGATTTAATAAATCTTTATTTTCATATATATAAAATAAAAATAATATTTCCCTTCATAATTCTAAACCATTAATGGTGGTAAAGGAAAATCAAACAACATTATTTCCATAGGCGGTAGTTCATAGTACATAAGAATGTTATGATTGTTTCCCATTTCATGGAATTTTTTATTGGTGTAGGTCAAATAGTAAGAAAAAAAAAATAATGATATATTCATTTTAATTTATGTATTATATATTCATGTAACAATAATATTTTAGTGGATGGGTAATTGAAATAATACAAAATCTATTGAGGATTGATGTAATCTATTTATTGGGTAACTCCATTTGGATCTGACTGATGAGATTCATTTTATAGATTTATACTAATGGGAAAATTATATTATGAGATATGAGATATTGGGATATAATTGGAGTAGATTATATTTCAGCCATTGGTTTTTAATGGTCTAAATTATTTGGAGGGTGTGGTTCCTTTTTGTAGAGGAGGAGGAGTTTTAATCTAGTGAATGTTTTAAAAAGGAAATCCACCCACATTGTTTATATTACAAGTGCCTCAAATAATAATTAAACTAATACAAGATTTATGATAGTGTGTAAAAAGCTACATGAAATGGATTTTGGAAATGTTTCTAGGACATTTTGGTCCTTACGTTTAACGTTTAGTCGTTGGTTATGTATTTTTTATTAATAATTGAAATTAGTTATTATCATATTTTGTAATATTATGTTAAAAAAACTATATACATGACTAGAAATTCTAAATTTTTTATTCAAAAAATGGAATCCATTTTTTAAAATCTTTATTACAAAATGTTTAGTAAAAAATTAAAAACTAATCCCCCAGAAGGGATGAAAATGTAGGTGCTTTCAGTAAACACGCTCAAAAGTTTTCTATGTTTTTATATCAAATTTTAATTTGGAATTGATTATAATGAACTAACTTAGATTAATATTTTCAAAATATATATAATAAAAATTTAATACCTATATACAATATAATTTAACTATAAAAATAAAATTCATTAAAATAAAATTTTGAAATAAAATTCATTATTTTTAAATATTCATCAAAAAAATAATCTGCTCTGAAAAATACACAAAATTCACCAGATTTATATTTTGAATTTATGTTAAGAAAATGATGATTATATAGTATATGAAATTTTTATAAATATTAAAAATTATATTTAATATGGATTCCTTATTAAATGTATGTAAAATCACTTTTTATAAAGAAGACCATATTTTTTTCATAAAATTGTATTTATTCTTATCTTATAACTATCATATTTATTGAATGAGTGTAAGTATAGTTGTTTAATATAAAATTTAAAAAATTTATGTAAACATTAATGAAATGGGTTTTTTTAATTTATTTAGATACAATTAATTTTTTACATATAAAAAAAATTCATTGAAGAGTAATTTTAATCTTTTAAAATAGTTCATTGATACATATCTACGAATTTATGACCATAGAATTCATTTTTTATACATGTATAAATAAAATTTTAAATATTTACATAATATTATTTGTTTATTACATTCCCATTTCTAGTCAGTAAATTTATTAATATTATAATTTTATTGTTAATACTATATATTATGTGGTAAAAGTCATCTTTGCTTATGGAATCCCGCCAATTTATTAGATCACATTTCATTACATTTTACGAACTGAGGATCAATCATGATTAATGTCATGTAAATTAGATACATAATACAATAAAACATATTATATTTTAATATAAAAAAATAACGGATTATATATTTGATCATCCTAGGTACAAATACACCAAATCATAACCTTGTGACATATATTAAGGAAAGGGGTGAGAAAAAAGCGCAATAAAGGAAAACAAGGGAAACAATTTGTATTTGATATTGTGAGGCAACAATATGAACATGAAGAATATCATAAAGGAATGATAAATCAGAATATAATAATTAATGAACATGTGACATTACATGATAACGTGGCTTCAAAAAATTATCATAGACATTCATGACATATTTCCAAGGTCTATATCCAAGTTTTCATAAAAATTACAAAGGATATTCACCAAGGAATTGGAAAACTTGTAATCTGTAGAGACTAAATTTCATACCCAGTGCATCAGACGCATATTAGTGAGAACACACAATATGTCTTAATTATTATTTTATACACATATATAATGAAACATTACATAAATAACCCACTTATATAAAATATATTGTTTTCGAATCAAAATAATAGCATTTTTTATATAACATAAAAGGATCAATATCCTTAATAACCCAATAAAAGAAAATTTGAATTTAATTTATATTTAATCTTGAATAAATTTATTCATGTTTATATTTCTATATATACTCCATGAAATGAAATATGGTTTTTGTATTCACATAATGAAAATATTATAATTTGCTATGAAAAAGAGAAAGATTTTGTGATTAAAAATCTATTGCATAATGTGTATAAAAAATGGTTTTGTTAAAAATTTAATTACTATGGGATAGGGGTAAAAATTTCCTAAAATACTGTAATACATTATAGGAACAAAATTCAATCAAAACCAAAACATGGAATAGATATTTTGAAGATATAGATCATAAAAGAGAGATACAAAGGAAAAGAGAAGTTCATGATTTCGTCACGGAATTTCTGCATAGTAACCATTGTATTTAGGGAATCATAGTGGGTATTCATGAGTGTGGGAAGATTATATCATTATTTATAAATCAAATGGATTTTATGGAGAGTTTTTATTAACATATCCCGAAATATTAATATAAGAATAAATGAAATATAAAAAATAGTTCTTGATAAACAAGGAGAGTGTGAAATTTTCTTTACTTTGATGTGTGATCCCAAAGGGTTGGGAGAGGATTTTTTAGAGCCTTAGAGATCCTTGGGAGGTCTCTCAGGAAATTAAAAAAATATATGTACAATCTTAATGGATAATGAGTGAATTGTACTAATATCCTGGGATGCATTGTATAGGAATAGAGGGTGATATCTTTATTATCTGGGTTTTGGATACATAAAAATATAATAATCAAAACCACAAACCATCACATGTTTTTCCCATTGTTTATGATAGTGGTAAGTGGTTTATATTATTTTAAATTTTCATTGGGAGAAATTATTAAAATATTTCCCATTCATGGGTGGAGATGTTTAACACTTTCAAATAAAAGATTTTATAAGATAAAATTATTTTATAAATCATGAAGGGTCTGTAAAGCAACATACAATTAACCATCCAAATATAAAATCTCTTTACATTAAAGGTAAAATAAATCTCTTCTAATGAACCCCTTTTATAGTATTTATTAAATTAATATTGTGTCATTATGATGTCATCGACACCCTATATATTAATATATTATATAATTGTTATGAAAAATTTCGACATTCAAAACAAATTATGAAAAATTCACCATTGGATATATTAAATATCCAGATGCCCAAAATAATATCCATTTTATCTTAATAATTTTTAAAAAAATGTGAATTTTAATTTTTAAAATGTAAACTAATTTTTTTTAATTGATGGTTTATGATAGAAACATATTTCAATCATTAAAAAAATTGAATATGACTTAATTAAAAGTATATTTCCATTAATATTAAATAGAAATTATTTAATTAAAATATTTTATTAAAATAATTTTCTTTACAAATATTTATTAAATTGAAGAAATAAATTAATTAATTTAAATTAATATACTATATATGTTTTATCAAATTTTTTTTATCAAACTGGTCACATAATAATATGTATAGAAAAATAAATAAGGATTTTATATAATAATCATTAAATGAGAGTACAACATTATTAATAATAACATAGATTAATATAACTATTTATATATATTTTTTACAGTACAAAAAATAATTTACCTAATTCAGTGTTTTTTTATGAATAATGTTCTCTCAACATAATTGATAGAATGAATATTTGATTTATACAAATGGATTACATATGAATTAAATAATACCTAATTATATAACATATTATACAACCTACTTAATTCCAATGGTTAAGGTGTGTGATGGTGATATACTATTTGGGTATCCTGGATACCATTTCTAGACTAGTAATCTCTATTAACATGAACATATCCTGTATTTGATACCATTAATTCTTAATGTAACAAAGCATGGCATAGGCTTGATCCTGAGTAAAAACCAAGGACACCCCCACCCTCTAAATATCCCTCAAATGGGATTCAAATAACCATAGTCAACTAGATTATGATAGTGATTCCTCTTTCATCCTTAATTAACTATTATAATTTCTATTTATAAACACTAATCATAACATTAAGAGTATAGTTTTAATTGACCATATTGACCAATGGTTATACAATTTTCGAAACACAATTGGATTAATTTGATAATTATCATTTCAATAACAATGTGATGATGTTCTAATAATATAACTAGTATTTTCAGAAATCAATTAATATCTAAAAAGATATTTTCATTACATTCTTCTCCTTTAAAAATTTTCATCCTTAAAATTTTCAACTTGAAACTTCTCAAGATAAATTTTGTGGCTAATTGAATCTAGTTGTTTCCACTGGTTCCCACATGGCTTCATTATATTTTTTGTTCCTCCACAAAACCTTTACTAGGTGGGTTTTCTTATTTCATAGAAACTTGTATCAATGATTCATTATTTCCACCGGATGCTCCACATAAGAGAAGTCATGTTCTATTTTCACCACCTCAAGATTCAGTAAAGGTTTAGGGTCAAGTATGTACTTCCTCAAAATAGATTCGTAGAAAACATGTTGAACTCGATCTAGATTTTGTGGAATTGAATGTTCAAAGTCCACTAATCCTATGTGATCAAATAGTTTCATAGTGTAAAATGAACCTAGGAAAGATCATACCATTCATTCCAAACTACATGAATCTAATCTATTGGTAAATTCAATAAAATGCCTTATGAACAACAAGAAACTCTTAATTCTTTTGACAGCTATTAGAGTTTCTCTTCTGCTGACTCTGAGGATCCTAAAATATTTTTTGATAGAATGAACTATTCCAGTCATCATTTGTACATGATTAGTCCCATGAAGTATTCTCTCACATGGTTCATCCCAACATGATGGATTTCTACACTGCAACACATATATATCTTCACATGTATGTATTTGGATACTGGAAAGGGATGTATTTTGGTTAGAGAACTCAACTCCTGGGAGAATTGGATCCCATTATCCTTTCTATTCCTTGGAGCATGTTCTCAGAATGAACTACATAGTTTGAATTGTACATTCTCATTGGCCTTTATTTTGGGGGTGATAGACAATAATAAAATTCAATTCTGTACTAATTCCAGTTGGATACATCATCTGTATAAGGACCCGACCTTAAACCTTACTTAATATTGAATTACATCAATAATTCACATTGAGGATCTTTTCAGGTTTAGAGTTTTAGAGAATTAGGACATAACTATTACATCTCAAAGGATTACAAAGTATAAATTGTTACTAAGTTTCCATAAAATAAAAACTCTTAAAAAGAAACATGTCCAGTTCCATGTTTTAGGTTGCATGACTTTCCCTTGATCCCATCCTTGACCCTATTCCACGTTAAGTCCTGTGAAAAACATTTTAAAAACATGGGATGAGCATAAAAAGCTCAGTAAGGGGTACACAAAGAATGAAAACTGTTAGTTTTTCAAAACAACAACTAAACCATGTATACATTATCAAAGTAATACTTTTCACCTTTTCGAAATAGTAAAAACACTTCACTGAATAAAAGTTCATTACTTACCCTTCTGTAACCAAGAGATTACCATAAACCCCATATAAAGTTCACATAACATATAAAGGTAACTTGGGACATAAACATACTTAAGTGGAATAACCATAAGGTCGAATTCCACACATATCACTTAATGGAATAGCCATTCGGCCAACTTCCATACATACTTAGTGGAATAGCCATACGGCCGACTTCCATACCCAAATCATTGGAGGTTATAACGTAACCACCCGTCCTGGTATTCACGGCACCACCCGTCATATGGTTTATCATGTAACAACCCATAAAATGTCCAAGTACCATTATAAAATTATAACACATAAAACCAATATAAAGGAATGATAACATTTCCACATTTCAATCACAATATATCATTTAAATATATTGAAAAAATATAATCCTTTTTCAAAACTATTTTCAATACCAAAATACATAAAAGAGTATATGGTATTTATTTTATTTTAAAAAACATTACGGCTTGTTGAGGAAGCCAAAGATCAAATAATACTCGCGGCGGCGGAAAAGGTCGTTGTCACCACGTGCGTTAAAAGAAACATTACTTTTTGTCATTTAGTAAAACGCTTTGTAGAAAAAGATTTCTTTTGTATAAAAGTAAAAGTCAAAGGGGTTTATACACCGTATAAAAGAAAGTTGTGTATAAAACGAAATATGCCTCAATGAAAGGAGATTGAGACGAAGTCCCTTACAAAGACTGTATCCTTGGTTTAAGGATAAATCAATTACATAATTATGTGTGACAAAAGAATACGCCAAATATAATTGGATATTAAGTGTAAAACAATCAGAGGTTATTCACACATATTCATAGAACGACATATTCAAGGAGTATAAGTTTATCCAAACGAATCAAATTTGGGTTAAGAAGTTCCCTTGCAAAAATTTGACAGCCTAATGGCGTCACTACAAAATTCAGAAAATGAGTTGATGAGAGATAAAAAGGGTATCTCATCACATGGAAATAAAATTTAAATCAATAAGGATATATAAGAACATATCCCAACATAATAGTATGTGAATTAAAAGACATAACAAAAGAAGTATTTTAAAAAGAGGAGGGTGAAAGGTTCCCATACCGACATGGGTATCTTTCGAAATATACACCCCGTGAAAGAAGGAAAATAAAAAATTGATGTAAATAATCATAAATGAACGTATATTACACAATGTGTAAAATAATGGGCAGTACATACACCACTCAAAGGAAATGTTGGCAAATGTAGCATAAATCTCACAGGAATAAAAGTGAGATGAAAAATCCCTTATGAAAACTCGGTAGCCGAACGACGCCAGTTGAAACTTACAAAATGGATTGATGAGAGAGAATATGGTCTCTCATCATATGGAAATAAATAGTACAGTATGAGGAATATAAAAGAACATCCCAAAAAATAAGAAAGATGAGCTTAAAAAAAATTTCATAAAAGAGAGTACTTAAAAAGAAAGAGAGGGGTAGGATCCCTTACCTCAGGTCCGACTTGACTCGATCGTTCTTTAATCTCCTGAATAATAAACTTGAGTTAATTTATAATTCCTTAAGAACCTTTTTCTAGTTAATTATTCCTTTTATATCCCTTATTACCATGTCATTAACATTATGTAATCATTTATGTTAATAACATTTGTTTTGTCGTTATTTGGTACTTAAGTCAAAAGTGAACTTCTTATATTTACAAGTTGTTCACATAGTCAAATATCCATTATCTCAATAATAATATTCATGATTTTTATATCATATATATCATATATATCTAGGATATACATGTATTTTTAATATTACATAATCATTTAGAGGTAAGAAATGAAATGCACCGTTCATGGAGACGGTAAGCCGTACGTACGCATGAATGCTACTTTCATTTCTATGTCATATTACTAGAATTAAAACTAAATGAGAGATATGTATATTTTTAATTCCAGAATTATATTCATCCTTTATATGTATCATACATCTTATATATCCATTATATGTAATTATAATAGTACATTACATTTGAGGATAAGAAATGAAATGCACCGTTCATGGAGACGGTAAGCCGTACGTATGCATGAACACTACTTTTATTTCTATCTCATAATTTAATGGAAAGAAAACAATAATGATATAAATGTATTTTATAATTCTAGTATAACATCATATACAATAACTTTAAATCCATCCTTTATACGTCCCACATATGGCATTAACGAATCAAATCACTTTGAGGGGGCGGTAGTCTGCACTACCTAAAAAGAAGATATCACGTATACCCATAATGGAAGCCATAAAGGTATGACACAAAAGAAAAATACATAAGCTTTGGTAAAACATAAAAATATTATATATCATATATAAACATAGTTACATATTAATGGTCACCATTGAAGGTGTTATATGAGTGTTGAACAATCATCATTTCGTGAGGCAGAAATTCACCATCCACAAAAACAGTATGTTCTTTAACCATTAGATGAAGGTGTGTGTAAGTGTAGCTCGAATAATTTTTTTAACAATATCCTAGTATATTTAAGATACTGTATTTGTTACAAAAAATGAATAAAAAGAGTATAGGGGGTTGGAGAAGCAAAATAAAACAAAAGAGCACAAGTGAAGACGTTACCTTAAAATAGAGTAACTCCCTTTGGTTTGAACCAAAAGGGTTTCTTGAAGAGATTCCTGCCTATGCTAATCGTTCTAGGATTATGAGAGGTATGTGGAGAGACAAAATGATCAGAGATTGGACGATCCAAAGGATTGATAGGTGTGGGTAAGGTGGTAGAGGTGGGGGCCTTTTATAAGAGGAGAGGAGGGGCACTCTTGGAAAAGTAAAACAGGTTACTTTATTATCAAATTGTTTTCGGATTTTAATGGTCCCAAATTGATTTGTTTCAAGGATAAGGTGATAAGGGTTCTAAATGCACCCATCCAATAGGTTTTTGACATGTTTAGGTCCAAGATTTTCCATTATCTTTCCATTTTATTTAAATCGATAAATAATGAGGTCAATGCTGCATCATCATGATGTCATAAAGAATTTAATTTATTAAATGTCTAAAAATTATAAACAAAATAATAAGATGTAGGAAGTCTTTTCAGATTTCAAATGACTATTTATAGTCAAAATTATGACTTGTATAACCACATAAAAAAATTGTTTTAGTAAAACAAATCATGTTTATGACATTTTTATTTTAACTTTAAATAAAAGGCATAAATCTCATTATCAAACACAAGTGGCTCCATGGGGTACCAAAAATCGACCCATGGGTTGTCTTCGTCGGACATAACTCATCCAATAGGGTTAGGGCAAGTGTCAAGATATTTTCATTTTATTATAATATCGTTTTTACCTTAAATCACACTAATTACCTTTAATCGCGATTAATAAAACATAAAAGTTACTTTTCATCAAAAATTATTTTCATCCCATTGAACCACATTTTACATAACAATTAAAATAATTTAAATTTTATTTTTGAAATTCAAATCACAGAAGTGGTAAAGTCCCATTTAAACGAAAATTCAAATTTTGTAACCACCACTTTGTGGTTTCGCTATTCATCAAAAATCGATTTTTTTCAGAAAAATACCAAAACTTCACCCTAAGCTATATTTGATATTATGAATTCAAAAATTATGTCTATTTTAACAAATTCATAACATAGAAGTTTCATTAATTAATTTTATAATTAAATCCCGCTGTTAAAACAAATAGTGTGTTTTTATGAAACAATATCTTTCGAAAGATTGACACTCGTTTATGTCCAATCTTAGAGTGATATTAATTACAATGACCACCATTGGATTAAATGGTAAAAATATATTCTATTTACACTTTAAAACCAATTAAAAAGATAATATAATTATATAAATAAATTATATTAAGAAGAGGCTTTGAATTAAAATACAACATTTTCACTATTCATTAAAAATGAACTTTTTCGAAAAAATACCAAAAATTTACACAAAGTAAATTTTGATGTCACGATTATAAAGAAGAATTTTATTTTGTCAAATATAACACATAAAATTTTCAAAAAGTGGATTTAAAATAGGTTCGCCATCAAATGGCGGTTAATCGACATTTTAAAGAATATTAGATTGTCTACGCTTAAAATTGGATTAATTCGCATTTTTAATCCTCTAACATTTATTGTAAAGTGTAAAAATATTTGACAAAAATATATAATCATTTTGTAGTTAGTTCTGTTCATTCCCACCATTCCAATGTCTAGGCATTAACTACCATTTAAAATAATATTATTTTATTATTAGAGTGCAACGTAAGATTTCCAAGAAACTCGTTGTTGCGTATTGGGTACGCCATCGAGCACATCATCTCCTAAAAAGTAATATTAATATTTTATTCACAAATATGGATAAATATAAAAATGTCATATTCTTTATTTACCTAGGGTGTTACATCCTTCCCTCCTTTTGGGAATTGCTTCCTCGCAATTTTAAAATTGAGCTTGGAAACATCCATGAAAGTCCCACATCGGAACAAGAGTCGGAAAAACAATCACTTTAAAATAAAGAATGATTAGTACAGAGGTCAACCAAGTTAACACATACTAGGATTCCAAGTATGAAAATATGGACACGGAGGAAAAAACAAATGGTCATGTTTTGATGGAGAGTGATAGTAAACATGTCTAGGATAAAGTTAACCATAATAAAATCACAAACTTGTGATGGGTTAAATGGTATTCGATTCCCCAGTAGGAAAAGTTAACAGACAACATTATTGTTTTAAGTTACTTTTCATTGAGGAATTTATTTTTGAGCTTAACTAAATCATAATGAATCATACTTACTTGTCATGTAGACTTTCATCTTTTACTAGATTCCTTAATCAAACTCATATTTTCTCCAAAAGACGAGTATTTAGGAAGACTTGTTTGCATTAAGAGTACTATAATCAATTTTTAAAGAATCACCTAATCCAAAAAATAGAACTATATACTTTTCATGTCTTTAGACTCTATCCAAAACCAAAACCAAAAAGGTCAGTACAAGATCATATAATCCAGAAAAGGATAAACCTTTATAAAAAGAAAATCTATTCTTAATCTCCAAAATTTTCCCAATAAAACCCAAAGTTCAACGAGGACCATTCGATAAACAATTTGTCCATAAATTTATTCCAAGTAAACCAAACTAAGATTGAATCCCAAATATTTTAAGGATTTAGTCACATAGTCTTCCATGTTAAGTCGTAACATTTATCTCCAAAAAAACATCAGTTGCTCCTAAAGTCTCGCATTGAAAAGTAATTAACCTAATCCCATATCCTCCATGATAAGTTAATAATATTCATAAAACCCAAAATCAACTTACTCTTAATTCATAAAGTCACCTAACTAAAAAGAATAAGTCATACTATCCAGGGACATCACGTAGTCCAGTGGTAGGTGATAAATACCCATTGCACTTTGGTTGTGGGTTAGATTCCCACAGCTTTGTCCGACGCGACGGGTTGTCACACGGTCTACATGTTGTCCTTTTTCCAAAACTACATAATTCTTAAAACATTCCCCAATAACGAGATAAAATCTTCAAAAATAACCATAATGTAATTTAACCTCAATTTTATCTCATGACTTTCACTTTCCATTATTACAAATAGTAACCCATAATTACCTCAAAAGTAAGGATCATATAAACCCAAATGGTTCTTTATAACTATGTCCACAAAAGAACAGATTACTATTCTTTGAATAAAATTTTCATATATCATACATCAGTGTTACACATACTATAAAAAGTCTTCTAATGTACACCATCATCAAAAGACACTTAATACTCTTTATAATTTCACCATAACTCTTGAAGCCCTTATATGTTGACTTCTTACTCATTAAACATTCTTCATGATCTATTAACCATTCCTTTCCAACTTATTCTGAAATACTTCTTTCCTTCAATCAAAATCATGAATCATATCCTAAGATTCAAAAATAGGAAAACAAAAGTTAAGAAATAATCCATACCTTTGATTGGCCATTTTCAGTTTCTTCATCCTCAATCAGAATGGCATTAGGTATTGGTAAATGAATATTTGTATGATCTTGGTGATCCCATTCCCGAAACTTTTTCATAGGAAATGTGTTTGCATAATGACCATGAACACCACATTTAAAACATTCAATTGATCCCTCAGAGAGAACTTCTTTCCCATTCCTCGAGTAAACTGGATGCTTCCTTTTTCCATGGAAGGTTCTTTCTTTATGACCTTCATTTCCAAATCTATAGAATATTTATGTCCCTTTGAAACATTTTCCTAGGTGTTTCATTCCACATCTTTTACACATAGGTTTTTTAACACACTTACCATTATGTTTATTACCTGTAGTTCCGGAAGGATTTTTTTCTCGCATATATGATGCTTTATAGAAATTACCAAGGTTTAGGTGGTCAATCATGGCTCCAGATAGTTGGTTGAGGATATACACAAGATTTCTCATTACAGCCCATATCATTCAGTTTCTCACTCAGAAAACTGTCACAGTTTCCTTCACATCCACTGTTACTTTGGTTCCTGCTAGATCCAGCCATTTACTAAAACCAAAAAGGTCAGTGTGAGTATATCAAAAAAACCTTAATGTACTATTGAGGAAGATAAACACTAAGATATACTTACTCATTAACTATATCTAAAACTAGGACTCTTTTTGAAATCCTATCCATTATGGTAATGCCACTTATGCTTAAAAAACACCCTAACCTCTAAAGTTATCTAAACCGACCTCTGATACCAACTATAAGGCCCCGGCCTTAAACCTTACTTAATATTGAATTGCATGAATAATTAAAATTGAGGATCTTTTCAGGTTTAGAGTTTTAGAGAATTAGGACATAACTATTACATCTCAAAAGATTACAAAGTAGAAATTTTTACTAAGTTTCCATAAAATAGAAACTCTTACAAATAAACATGTCCAGTTCCATGTTTTAGGTTTCATGACTTTCCCTTGATCCCATACTTGACCCTATTCCACGTTAAGTCATGTGAAAAACATTTAAAAATCATGGGATGAGCATAAAAATCTCAGTAATGTATACACAAAGAATGAAAACTGTTAGTTTTTCAAAACAATAAGTAAACCATGTATACTTTATCGAAGTAATACTTTTCACTTTTCGAAGTAGTAAAAACTCTTCACTGAATAAAAGTTCATTACTTACCCTTATGTAACCAAAAGATTACCATAAAACCCATATAAAGATCACATAACATATAAAGGTAACTTGGGACATAAAAATACTTAAGTGGAATAACCATTTGGTCGACTTCCACACATATCACTTAATGGAATAGCCATTCGGCCAACTTCCATACATACTTAATGGAATAGCCATACGGCCGACTTCCATACACAAAGCATTAGAGGTTATAATGTAACCACCGGTCCGGGTATTCACGGCACCACCCGACATGTGGTTTATCACGTAACCACCCGTAAAATGTCCAAGTACCATTATAAAATTATAACACATAAAACCAATATAAAGGAATGATAACATTTCCACATTTCAATCACAATATATCATTTAAATATATTGAAAAAATATAATTCTTTATCAAAACCATTTTCAATACCAAAATGCACAAAAGAGTATATGGTGTTTCTTTTATTTTAAAAAACATTACGACTTGTTGAGGAAGCAAAAGATCAAATAATACTAGTGGCGGCGGAAAAGGTCGTTGTCACCGCGTACGTTAAAAGAAACATTCCTTTTTGTCGTTTAGTAAATAGATTTGTAGAAAAATATTCCTTTTGTACAAAAGTAAAAGTCAAAGGATTTTATACACCATATAAAAGAAAGTTGTGTATAAAACGAAATATGCCTCAATGAAAGGAGATTGAGACGAAGTCCCTTACAAATACGGTATCCTTGGTTTAAGGATAAATCAATTACATAATTATGTGGGACAAACAAATACTCCAAATATAAGTGGATATTAAGTGTAAAAAAATCAGATGTTATTCACACATATTCATAGAACGACATATTCAACGAGTATAAGTTTATCCCAAAGAATCAAATTTTGTTTAAGAAGTTCCCTTACAAAAATTTGACAGCCTAATGGCGTTACTACAAAATTCAGAAAATGAGTTGATGAGAGATAAAAAGGGTATATCATCACATGGAAATAAAATTTAAATCAATAATGATATAGAAGAACATATCCCAACATAATAGTATGTGAATTAAAAGACATAACAAAAGAAGTCTTTTAAAAAGAGGAGGGTGAAAGTTCCCTTACCGACATGGGTATCTTTCGAAACATACACCCCGTGAAAGAAGAACAATACAACATTGATGTAAATACTCATAAATGAAACTATATTACACAATGAGTAAAATAATGGGCAGTACATAAACCACTCAAAGGAAATTATGGAAAATGTATCAAAAATCTCACGGGAATAAAAGTGAGATGAAAAATCCCTTATGAAAACTCGGCAGCCTAACAGCGCCACATAAAACATACAAAATGGATTGATGAGAGAGAATAGGGTATCTCATCATATGGAAATAAAAAGTACAGTATGAGGAATATAAAATAACATCCCAAACAATAAGAAATATGAGCTTAAAAGAAATGTCATAAAAGAGAGTACTTAAAAAGAAAGAGAGGGGTAGGATCCCTTATCTCGGGTCCGACTTGACTCGATTGTTCTTTAATCTCCTGAATAATAAACTTGAGTTAATTTATACTTCCTTAAGAACCGTTTTCTAGTTAATTATTCCTTTTATATCACTTATTACCATGTCATGAACATTATGTAATCATTTAAGTTAATAACGGTTGTTTTGTCATTATTTGGTACTTAAGTCAAAAGTGAACTTCTTATATTTACAAGTTGTTCACGTAGTCAAATATCCATTATCTCAATAATGCTATTCATGATTTGGATATCATATATATCATATATATATAGCATATACATGAATTTATAATAATACATAATCATTTAGAGGTAAGAAATGAAATTCACCATTCATGGAGACGGTAAGCCATACGTACACATGAATGTTACTTTCATTTCTATGTCATAGTAATGGAATTAAAACTAAATGAGAGATATGTATGTTTTTAATTCCAGAATTATATTCATCCATTATATGTATCATAAATAATATATATCCGTTATATGTACTTATAATAGTACATTACATTTGAGGATAAGAAATGAAATGCACCGTTCATGGAGACGGTAAGTCGTACGTACGCATGAACACAACTTTCATTTCTATCTCATACTTTAATGGAAAGAAAACAATAATTATATCAAGTTATATTATAATTAAATTATAACATAATATGTAATAACTTTAAATCCATCCTTTATACATCCCACATATGGCATTAACGAATCAAATCACTTTGAGGGGGCGGTAGTCCGTACTTCCTAAAATGAAGATATCGCATATACCCATAATGGAAGCCATAAAGGTATGCCACAAATGAAAAATAAATAAGCATATGTATAACATAAAAATATTATATATCATATATAAACATAGATACATCTTAATGGCTACCATTTATGGTGTTTTATGAGTGTTGAACAATCATCGTTTCGTGAGGCAGAAATTCGCCATCCACAGAAACAGTATGCTCTTTAACCATTAGATGAAGGTGTGTATAAGTGTAGATCGAATACTTATTATAACAAAATCCTATTATATTGAATATACTGGAGTTGTTACAAAAGAAATGAATAAAAAGAGTTTAGGGGGTTGGAGAAGCAAAATAAAACAAAAGAGCACAAGTGAAGACGTTACCTTAAAATAGGGTAACTCTTTTTGGTTTGACCCAAAAGGGTTTCTTGAAGAGCTTCCGGCATAAGTTAAGGCTTCTAGGATGAGGATATTGATGTGGAGAGACAAAATGATCAGAGAATGTCCGAACCAAAGGTTTGAGAGTTGTGGGTAAGGTGGTCGAGGTGGGGGCCTTTTATAAGAGGAGAGGAGGGGCACTCTTGGAAAAGTATAAAATGTTACTTTATTTTCCAATGGTTTTCGGATTTTAATGGTCCCACATTAATTGTTTTCGAGGATAAGGTGATAAGGGTTCGAAATCCACCCATACAATAGGTTTTTGACATGTGTAGATCCTAGATTTTTCATTATCTTTCCATTATATTTAAATCGTAAAATAATGAGGTCATCGCTGCATCATCATGATGTCATAAAGAATTTAATTTATTTATTGTCTAAAAATTAAAAACAAATACAATGATGTAGGAAATATTTTTATCCTTCCAATGACTATATATAGTCAAAATTCTGACTTGTATAACCACATGTAAAAATTGTTTTAGTAAAACAAATCATGATTGTGACATTTTTATTTTAACTTTAAATAAAAGGCATAAATGTCATTATCAAACACAGATGGCTCCATGGGGTACCAGAAATCGACCCATGGGTTGTCATGGTCGGCCATAACTCATCTAATAGGGTTAGGACAAATGTCAAGATATTTTCATTTTATTATAATATCATTCTTACCTTAAATAACACTAATTACCTTTAATCGCGATTAATAAAACTTAAAAGTTACTTTTCATCAAAAATTATTTTCATCCCAGTGAACCAAATTTTACATTACAATTAAAATCATTTAAATTGGATTTTTTAAATTCAAATCACAGAAGTGGTAAAGTCCCATTTAAACGAAAAATCAAATTTTGTAACCACCACTTTGTGGTTTCACTATTCATCAAAAATTGATGTTCTTCAGAAAAATATAAAAAATTCACCCTATGCTATATTTGATATTATGAATTCAAAAATTATGTCTATTTTACCAAATTCAGAACATATAAGTTGCATTAATTAATTTTATAATTAAATCCCACTGTTAAAACAAATAGCGTGTTTTTATGAAATAATATATTTCAAAATATTGACACTGGTTTATGTCCAATCTTAAAGTGATATTAATTAAAATCACCACCATTGGATTAAATGGTAAAAATATATTCTATTTAAACTTTAAAACCAATTAAATAGATAATCTAATCATATAAATAAATTATATTAAAAAGAGGTTTTGAATTAAAATACAACATTTTCACTATTCATTAAAAATTGAACTTTTTCGGAAAAATACAAAAAATTACACAAAGTAAATTTTGATGTCCCGATTATAAATAAAGATTTTATTTTGTCTAATATAACACATAAAATTTTCAAAAAGTGGATTTAAAAGTGGTTCACCATCAAAAGGCGTTTAATCGACCTTTTAAAGAATATTAGATTGTCTACGCTTAAAATTGGATTCATTCGCATTTTTAATCCTATAACATTTATTGTAAATAGTAAAAATATTTGAAAAACATATATAATAATTTTGTAGTTAGTTCTGTTCATTCCTGCCATTACAACAGCTAGGCATTAACTACCATTTAAAATAATATTATTTTATTATTAGAGTGCAACGTAAGATTCCCAAGAAACTCGTTGTTGCGTATTGGGTACGCCATCGAGCATAGCATCCCCTTTAATGTAATATTAATATTATATTCACAAATATGGATTAATATAAAAATGTCATATTCTTTATTTACCTGGGGTGTTACAATCTGAATATTGATGCAAACCTTAGATGATGTTCAGATACGATAGAGATTGGTAAACCATATATCACTACCACTCCATTAAAGTATATCATGGAATGATGATCAAGAGATAATATTCCTAAATAGAGATAAAATTGGTATTCTTGGTAAGATTGTGCACTATTAACCATATCACATCAGTTCCTTTTAATAATTTTTGGAGGCCAGTGGCAATGTCCATATTGATATTCTCCCACTTCCATGCTGGTATGGGTATTGGTTGTAATACCATTTCAGAATGTTTTCACTCTTCCATCACCTGATCAAACACTAAGAACCTTCTAGTGTAGTCAGCAATTTCACGTTTCATGTTATCCAACATAATAATGAGCACAAAGGTCCATATACATGTTTGTACATGTAGGATGTATAAAGAATATAGATACATGGGATTCATCCATCAAATCAATATTTATTTCTAGAATAGATAGAACACATAGTGTTGTTCTTAATTTTTGTACACATTCGTGATAGATATTATACTCAACAAACTTCTCATCCTTCATAGGCTCAATTTTATTATGTTACAAATGATCTTCTTTTTGTGATTTATCGAACATCTCTAGTAATTTTGATTGATAAATCATTTGGGATAGGGTTTATGATATCACTTCCCATACAATTCCCATGTCTATTTTCAGAAGGTCTTTGATCAAGGGATATCCCTGAATCCTCATCATTTCCATGTCAAATGGTTTATTCCTACTTTATGAATCGACAACATTGATTTCTATTCTAGGGTCCTAGTGAATTGAATAACAATACTCTTTATGATGTTCCAACCATCCCCTATATTTGATTCTCAATTCCATTTGTGTGAAAATAAACATCAAAATTAATGGTTTGTGTATATATCAAATTTCTCCCCATAATGATAGTTCCTCAATATCACCAAATAAAAAAATGACTAAAAATAGATCCACATCATGTGTAGGATAATTAGTCTCATGAGACCTTAGTTGTTGAGATGTAGAGGAAATCACATTGTTTTTCTATATAAAGATGCACCCATTCCCTTTTAGAGATGCATCACTAAAATTAATGAATCCTATTACGAATGATGGTACAGTTATCACAAGTTCAAGAACCAATATATTCTTCTACTCTTGGAATCATTCCTCAAACTCCATTGTCCAGATAAACATGAACTATTTTAGAGTAATCTTAGTAAGGGGATTGAATTCCATGAAACGTTTTTCACTAACCTCTTTCAATATCCTGCTAAACCATGAATACTATGAATAATAGTTGTTGTTTTTGGTTGAGGAAGCCTCTCTAAAACAATTATCATGGAAGGGAAAACTGATATTCTTTCATTGGATACAATGTTCCCAATGACATCAACATCTTTTACCAAAAAATTACATTTTATAAACAAAACATTTACTCCCCATGGAGACAGACAAGGTGAAATAAACCCATTCACCAAAAGATCTTGGAGATGTTTCATTAATTCATCCAACTGAACATTCACCATTCCATATGGGTTCTTTGATATCACATTTGATCTTGGTATGAGTTCAATAAGAAACTCTACATCTCAATCTTGGGGAGGTCCATGTAACTCCCTTGGAAATATATCAATGTATTCCCGAATGATTGGTATATTCTCTATTTGTATGTTGTTTTTCCCTTCTTCCACATCACTGATCGTATCCGTAAATATGTATATAGTGTTTAAATATAGACAAAGATCAGGTCAAGATACCTCTCCTGGGAAGATAATTATTGGTCATCCATTCATGACTACTGAGATTTTTGTGCTTCATCATTTATTCGTAACATTATACATTGAGAGCCAACCCACCCCTATTATAATTTTGAATTATAACATGGGAGTAAATAATATATTTGGGGCATGATTATTCACACCAATGTGAATAATAGAGTATCTAAACATTATCGATCCTTGGGTAATTTATCCATGAGTCTTGATGGATAACTATACATTTAGTAGTTCAAGGATTGATTCTATATTGATTGCAACCATGGAGGGAATAATGGAATTCATAGAACTAGAATAAAAACATTTATTACTAACACTGAGAGAACCAAAAGAGTACTTACCACCACATCGTTTGGAGATTCAACTTCATCCATCGTGATAGAAAATAGATGACCATTCTCCCTTGGCCTTTGTTGAGGATGATGGTGATTACCATCCAATATCCTTTGTTTTTTATACTAAATAAAAATTTCCAAAGATGTCCAAAAATGATTCATTGGATGTTAGTTAAAACATGCGCCATATTTCCCTTAGTGTTAGTGTTTGTAATTTGTGGCTTCAACTCACTATAACAATTCCAAGTGATACGACCATCTCTTCCACACTTTTAACATTAACTGCTCCCATGACATAATAACCCTAAATACTTCATCCCACATTTATTTCACATGGGAGGTTAAAATTTATTTCCACCCATTCCCTGATCAATGCTCCTCCCCATTCCTGTCTCCATTTATATATTATTTTCATTTTATTGGTAATAACACTACATCTAACTGATCTATTTTTTTCATTAATGAATATCTGCACAATCTTCTCATAGATATCATTGTATCATATTGATATATTATTTTGCAGATAGGGATTCTATCCACCAAAGAATACTTAAACCTTCATTGAGGAACCATGACAAATCCTGATGTGTAATGGGATATTCTATTGACGTTGATCTCATAGATTTCCATAGATTGGTTCTCCGTCTTCATTAGACCGAGAATCTCCATTTCCCTTTTCTTTATCATTGAACAAGGTAAATACATATTGAATAATATCCTTCAAAAAACATCCCACTACATATCATCAGTATCATCTCTTGGTCACATTTTCTTAATTTGTGGAAACCATTGATCAGTTTCCACCACTATGTGGTAAATGAATAGGGTGACATTCTCTTCTTATAGACTACGATGTACAAAATAGTATCATTTTTTATAGATCTTATCCATTATTCATCAATCAATGGGTTAGTATATAGACTGAATGATTTGTTCCTTCATGCATAAAGGATTCAAATTGCTGTTTTCAATAAATAGTGTGGTCATTATCTTAGCTAGAATAATTTTTTTCCCACAACATGAGTCAGTTGATCAATCATTCTCATGAATGTTTCTATTCTAGCTTCCACTAGTGGGATTCTAGATCATGGTCCTTTGTGGTCACCATTTTCATGATTCCTCTTGATTCATAAAATTTTCTATAATAATATAACCTTAGTGATAAAGTTGTATTAATTATATTATAACTCTAAGGGATTCACATGTCTTACCACATCATGCAATAAAATGTTATGCATTATCAACAATTGCATTTTGTATAAATCCTTTACAATGGTTTATAAAAATCTTGTATTTTACCAAACATATCCTTCAAGAGAGTGAATCCAAGTGTGTAGTTACACCCATTGTAGTTCACATGTTCATGTTCGAGTCTAGCCCAATTTGGAGTTTTCAGGTTTTAACCCTATATGGATTTTTTCCTGAGTCATCTCTACATGATTGTATCCATACATGTATGTATTTTCTCGATAAAGCACTTATATAGTATTTCAACAAAATAACAGTATGTTTTCCTATATTTAAACCTATCCCAATGGTTCTTCTTAATGATTTAAAATCCTAATTTAAACAAATTATGAGTCTATCATTTGATACCAACAATGGAATCCCACCTATTTATTTCAAAACATTTCATTATATTTTACAAACAAAGGATCAATAATGATTAGTTTCGTGGAAATGAGTTAAAAAATACATGAAATATTATTACATATTTCAAACCAACTTATAACATTATTAATTTGATCATTATATGAAACATTACTCCAAATCATAACCTACCAACATATATCAATTCATTAGTGAGCATAAGGCTGAGTAGAGGAAAACAAGGGAAACGATTTGCATGTGAACAAGTAAAGTGACACTCAGAACATGAATTATTTAACAAATGAATGATAAAAGGGAATATCATAATTCTAGGACTTCATTCATAATATTAAAATGTTGTTACAATATTTATCTTACCCATTCATGAACTTTTCAACCAGTTACATCCACAAGTTGTCAAAAAATTGACCATGGTTATTCACAAAGGTATCATAACACCATTCATCTCTAGAGATTAAATTAATTGCCTAAGGAATTAAAGATATATCATGGTGCTCCATTAATATGTATTTATTTTCATGTGAGCCACAATTATCCAAATAAAACATTTCCTAAATAACAAATTGAACATAAAATAGATGGGGTTTGTATCAAAATCACGTCATTTTAATATGTGATTAAAATCATGATCATAATGTCATTTATTACCGATGGAAAGGAAATGTAGACTTCATGTCCATCCATTCTATTATAAAAAAACAATTTCTTATATTTTTTTAACACCCATTTAAATTAATTATGTTTGAGTATTCACATAATGAATATACGATAATTTCTTAAAAAATGGAAATATTTAGAGATGAAAAGTCTCAAACATAACAAGCATAAAACGGGATTTTATAAAATAATTAATTTAATGGTTATATGGGCCATTAATTCATAAAAGACTCATAATATAGCATAGGTATATAATAATGGAAATAATAGAATTTTATAATTTTTTTTGACAGAGTTCAAAAAATATAACTTGAGATGAAAACAGAAGTCGATGATTTCATCAAGGAATTTCGGCAGAGTAACAGATTTATTTATAAAATAATATTGGGGATTAATAAGAGATAAATGAATATTTACTTATATATATATAATATATATAATATGAAGTGTTTATAAACAAATCCCAACATATAAACTTTGTAATTAAAGTACAAATAAAAAGTTCATTATAAATGAAAAGAGTGTAACATTTTCATTATTTGGATGTGCGATCCCAAAGGGTTGGGAGAGGAAAATTTGGAGCCTTGGTGATCATTGGGAGAAGTATATGGATCCGAAAGATGGGTATGTAATAGCTATAATGATTATATGTTATCTATAATGAGTTCTTGGGTGGGGTTTTATAGAAAAGGAGTGGGTTTATTATTAGTTAGGTTTTGAAACCACAAAAGAAAATAATAAAAACAAAAAACTATCCCAGGGGTTTTCCACTGTTTTTGCAAAAGTGAAGTGGTTTATATTTTATTATCAGGATAAGTGGAGAACATATAAAAATATTTTTCCTGCTTATGTGTAGCTGAGACAATAACTAAAATAAAATATTATAAAATCAGTAAATATTTATTAAGTCATGGAGGGTCCACTAAAGCATCATAATATTAATCAACCAATTATAAAATCACATTATATTAAATTTAAAACATATATTAGCCAAATATCCCATTTTATTGTATTTATTACATTAATATTGGGTCATTATATAATGTATAAAATACCAAATATATTTATATAATATTGAATTGTTACCCTAAAATTAAATTGTCTTCAAAAAATTTGAAACATTCACCATTGGATAATTGGGATGTCATGATTCCATGAATAATATTTATTTTATATAAATATTTATCTAAATATGTGAATATTAAAATATAAAATAAAAATAGGTATTAATTAAAAACTGAGGGGTGTTGACAAAAATAGTTTTCAAAACTCCATAAAAATTATATTTTACTTCATACAAATTATATGAACACTTATATTTAGAATAATTATTTAAAAATATTATTTTATTAAAATAATATTTATTATAATGACTTATTAAATCATCAAAACTAATTATTTAATGGAAATTTAAAATACAATATATGTTTTATCGCATGTAATTTTTATAAAAATGATGAATTATTCATTTGTTAAGAAAAATTAATACGAAATATATATAATAATCATTAAAAGAGAGTATAACATTATTAATAAAATTTTATTTTAATATAATAATTTATTTATTTTCAGAAAAGTACAAAAAATATTTATTCAATTTATTGTATTTTAAAGAAAACAATTCCCAGAACATTATTGATACAATTAATGTTTTATTTATACAAATGGATTACACAAGAAGTGACTATTAAATAGTAACATAACCCCTTATAAATACTATATATGACCTCAGGTTTATGTGTGAGATGGTGATAGACTTTTGGGATGTCTTGAATTAAATTTTTTGATATGTAGAATTTGTTAACATTAACTTCACATTTAGGGAATTTTGTTCAAGCTTAACATGCTGAATATTAGGATGTGATTGATCCATGGTGAAACCTAATAAAAACACCTCCATCCTATGCTCCATCAAATTTTTATCTTATAACCCAAGTCTAAATGATGAGGGAATTTATTTCTCTTTCACTATTAGTTAACCACTATCAATTTAACTTATTAAGTCCAATAGTAATGTGAGGATTATAGTATTTAATATTCATATTGAGAAATGATAATAATTGACTACTGGTTATATAATGGTCGAAACTCAATGGTACTATTTCAATTATAGTTATTTCATTAATATTTGGATAGTATTTTAATAATAAAACACTCATTTTCATGAAACAATTATCATTTAGATTGTTTGGGTTGTTACACTGCATATTCAGAATGTTATTGAATGGAATCAGTATTGTTTGTAATCCATGCCAATCATAGTGTCTCATGTACCATATGGTAATCTATGTGTTTGTTATGGTATAATATTAACTTACTTTGTGGTATTATTCATAATAATCATACTTATTTTTATCAAATAATTATTTAAAATTCATTTTGGATAAATGGAAATTGTTAAAATATATATACTAATTGATAAATAACAATTCAAAAAATATAAGCGTTTTAAATCTACACACCATTAAAAGAAATTCTCCAACAAAATTAAACTACGTTATCAAAATAAAAAAAACAGGAATTTTTCATTAACAAATCCCACATCATAAAAATGAAGAATATGACATTCTATAAAAATGGAATGTAGGAAACATAAAAATTACCCCATGTAACACATCATAAGGGTACAATATAGGATACCACATGTGGGATGTGAAACAACTAAATTCAAGAGACATATAACTATAATTTTTTAATTTATAGTGACATTGAATAGGGTAGAAGAATATTAGAAACCATACAGAAATAAATATTTTATGATCTATTGGTCCAATTGATTTATCATAATCCAATTTTAAATGATATCATAAATGGATTAATGATACCATTTCCTAATGTTAATGAAATTTCATGAAAATGTACACTATAATGATTTTATTACATCCATTAACATTTTTGTTCCCTGATAAACTTCCACATCATCTATCAGTCTAGAAAATGAAGGTGAATATTCCATTAATGGAGCATTAAAATATCTTGAGATAGATAAATATAATGATACACCATTTTAAATTCCATTATAACAAAAAATTATATCACGGGTCAACAAATATTCATAAATCCATGTATTGAGAAATATTAATTTAATATAAACCATTACCTAAATGGTTAGCTTTTAAACCCTTTCAAATGACGGATTCCCAAAACATTAGATATAAGGTTACAAAATTTTCCCAAAAAGTAATACCATTGATACCACATATATCATAATTTATCTCTAGGTGTTCACATGCCAAACATATGATGACCTTTTTAATGTGTTCTCTCAATTCCAAGTAATAACATGAATTACCACAAATCCCTATTCATAATATGCATGTTTCCAAATTCCAATATTTATTGGATATATTTTTTAAATCCAAAATAATGTTGGAAACATTATCAATAATAGCATAAACAACTAGTAAACTAGTTCATAATTAGTTCAAAGGTTTCTAATACTGTCTAACATTATGATTCCTATGAAAAATATCATTATAAAATAAAAATAATATTGATATAAAGAATATATTTTGGGTTATCCATCCTATAATCTTATGTTTTCCCATAACATCTCCTTGAAAAAAAAAACACATTTCAAGTCCATCAGATCTATCAAATGTATTTATGTAAATCTTTAACAAAAATCATAAATATAAAATTCTTTATATAAAATTTATGATCCTGGATTTATTTTAAGGAATTATTTTTCCCACATTTCAGTGTAAGACCTTCTTTTTGGTCAATAAAGTGTTTCCCCAAGTCTATTAGATGGCATGGGTGTATTCTAGGTGTTCCAGACATGAAACGGGTGAAATGTTGTTTTTAGGGAATGCTTCATGACTTAAGCATAGTTATACCTCAATATGAAGACCCCCAAGTTAAAAAGTATAGAAATTAGATTTGTAGATAGTAGTATCCTCATGGTTTTTTCATCGTTTGTCCAACCATTACGGTAAACCGTGAGGCCATGAAAATTTTAAAAAAATAAAAAAAATTCAATTACAGGCTTTTTGTGTTCCACTCATGATGTTCTTCATCCTCCCCAATTGAAACCATATGAATGAACCAAATCCCCAAAGAGATTACAAAGATAGATCTTTCTCATCATAGGGCCGTTTTGAGTGGCGTTTGATGTGAATTGATGATCTGGGTAAACTAATTTACCTATTTCTGTTATTTTGTTGGTTTATAGTTCCAATTCTTATTATATATTCATCTGAATCACTCAATACCCTCTTTATCATTGAGATTTAGGCTTATGATTCAAGGGTTTGTTTAATATGATTCCGAACCCTTGATTAATGGTGTGTTCCCATAATAATTTATGTATGGTGGTCTACATGTTGTATCACTTGGGTTTCAAAGGGATTTTTTCTTGTATGTTTGTGTTCATAATTTTTCCATTTCTGTGTTCTTGGTTTTGATTGATTTATTTGGATACAGTGGGTGTCAAGATAGTTAATTTAAATCTTCATGATCTCTGCCAGATTCATGTTGAATAGTCAAATGAGTTTAGGGACACCCATGGGGTGTGACAATAATCCTCGGACATAAGGATTAGCCATGTAAATGTAAGGTCATTGTGAAAAAACATAGAGTGCTTGATGAATATATTAATATGATTTACAGATTTGAAATTAGAGTTATAGAAATACAGTTAGGTTGTGTAATGGCTTAAGGGTTTGTTTGTTTGGCATGTAAAAGGTTTAAATGGATTATTGGTAAAATGCTAGGGGATTAGCATTATACTTCAATATGCTTAGCTGGATATGAATGAATCATTTGAAATGGGGTTATTTGGTTAATTAATATAAATTTTGAATGTGTTAATATATTGAGGAAACATGTAAATTTCCCATTTTTGATATTGATGTGATGTTGTAATTGATATTGGCTATTCCTATTGTGATATAGTTGATTATTGTGCATCATAAATAAGTATGTTCACATTTATTGGTAGAGTGAGGTATTGACATCAGGTTCTACAACCACTGGATAAGATGGACCAAGATTATATCTCCACCCCAAATTTTGTGGTTTATAAAAGGGGACATAGTTTTATTCGTCTAATGGTTGCATTCCACAAAGACTAAGGCTTCATGGTGTGGGTATTGTTAATTTTTTTAATATGATTACTAGTGAGATATGAATTTTTTAATTTTTACATGTTAATAATTTTTATCATACATAATCCATTGAACACATGAAAATTGGGGATTTATAAATAAATTTCCTAGTAAATTGATATGGGCTATTTTCGTGGGTAAAATAAAAGAGCCAAAAAATGTAATTTTGAACTGTTTTCCTTACTTGTTTTTGTTTAGCATTTTCTTGAAATATCTATTAACTAGATATCTTGTATAAACTATTGTTGGTGGACTAATACATTATAATCACAACCTACTCAAGCAACCAATCTGTAACTGGGAAAGTTTTATTCTTGTAGGTTAACACAAGGGAGAGGGGCCTATTCTAGAGAGTTGAGTTAGACATGGGAAATTTAAGGGCGAGGTTCCAGACTCTGAGTCCATACCCTTTTGGGGTGTATTAATTATTTCTTTATTTTGGTGTTTTGATCACTTGTATATATAATTTGTAATGATATATTTATTGTTTTATATGGTTGTACCCAGTTTGGGAATTGGGTATTTATTCTTCATAAATATTTTTCTAAATTCTTTCAACTATTTAAACTATTTACTCTAGTGTATTACACTAGTAGAGACGGTATAGCCTCCCCACATATCCTATTACACCCTCGGTTCTAGTCGGCAATCACTGGCATACGGGGAGGAGTGCATGAGGATATGTGGACCTGACTTAGGGGAACATTAGTAGCTTCTAGGACTAGGACGTTAAAAAATCTAATAAGAGGAGTTATTTTCTATTTTTTATTATTTTGGGATGGTAGACAGTATGTTTGGAAAGAGCCAGGCCATGGTAATGATGTTGTTATTTGTATTATCTAACCAATGTATGGGGGATAACCAAGTCACCATGGGAGGGGTTGTTTTTCTGGTTGTGAGTTATTATATTAAATGTTATTTCACAATCGGGTGATGCACTTGTTATGTGGTTAGACTTTTTTTTATATTTATATCATTTCTAAAAGGGAATTAGTTTTCTAATTTATGAATCATTATAGGAAACTATTTAGGCAAGTGACATGAATCAGGATAGGCACACACACGAGATGTATTTGAGGGATATGTAGGTTATGATTTTTTTGTACTCTTAAATTTAAAAATTGAACCTAATGGAATTGTATGGATAGGTAAAAAGGAAATCCCAAAAGTTAATTAGTAATTAGAAAATATTTCTTAGTAAAGAAACAAAATTTTGTTAAACTGTCTTAAGGATAAATTCGGATATGGAAATACTTATGAATTGTGTAAAAGATAAGGCTTATAACCATGTGAATTAGATACCGTGTTAGACATGGAATTGGAAGAGATGTCTAAATATAGTTATATCATTTTTACTGGGCTCATTTGGTTACAGGATTTCAATTTGATCTGATTTGGAATGTGATGATCCTACATATAATTTTGTTTTTAATTCATTAGGATTGTATTCTAAAGATCATTATTGTAATTGTATTGAAATAAAACCTCGAAGACATGTGGAAGTTTATTTATTGGAGGAAAATTCCAAGAATGATCATTCTAAATTAGAGAATTCAAAAATTTTGATAATAGAAGATAAGGAAGAATATTTTTGTGATAACAATGGTTGTTTTATGCAGAGGACATAACAAGAACCATTACAAGTTGCACCGAGTATGTTTGAGATGACTAGGGAGTTTCAGTTGTAGCACACACGGACCATTACCAATGAGGGTGGGCCAGGGGAAGTATATTGGTGGATAGAGTCCATAAAAACAATTATTGCACATATAGAGATACCTATAGATAATCGAGTCATGCTGGCAGCCTATATGTTGAGGGGTCATAAAAATTATTGGTGGGACATCATGGTTCAAACAAAGCAGGTTGAAAGGATTTTGTGGGAGGATATTCATTTGAATATCACTGAGAAATTCTACCCAGAATCCATAAGATAGGAGATGGTTGTGGATTTAATGAGGATATCTCATGGGGAAATGTCGTTAAAGGGATATTACAGTTGTTTCAACGATATGAGATGCTTTATTTTGACAATGAAAATAGATGAGTCAGTCATGGAAAATTTCATCCAGGATAGAATGATAAGTGAGATTAGATCTCAGGTGAATATATTTCATCTAAAACAGTTTGTTAATGTTTTGGATCAATCCCTTATCATAGAGTTAACCTGAAGGGAACATGGGTAGTGAACTTGTGGTGTTAGATGGGAAAGCATGTGGTGTGTCCTCTGATAGTAGTAATCCCACTTTGTAATCTCTCATCAGAGTATAAATTAACAAAGTAGTCAAAAGAGGGGGCCAACATCTCCGGGTCGTGACTAGGTCCACTATTAATAATCTGGAAGGCTGGGGGACATGCGTGACTAGAGTCCCCAAAAACCGTTGGAGTGCCTAGCATGTGGCATGTTATGCCACATGCATTTCTTTTAAAGGAACTCATGACAGTCACAAGATTTTAGAGGTCAGTGGCATATGCAGAGTGCTTACAGGGGGCCAGTTACCTCATATATGGCATGTAGTTGGAGCTCCGTGGGTTGTACTGGTTGAAGCAGTGGAGGTGAAACTCTAGGGAGAGATTATGCTTTCCAACAGAGCATTGTTTTGGAGGTTAATCATGCTGGAGATCAAGGTAAAGAATACGTTCATTTCTATCACATTCATGCTGCACAAGAAGTTGGAGACACAGGGCCATCACCTTTTTGGGGTATGGTTATTTTAGCTTCCATGAATTATAAAACATTATTTTATACATATTCTAGGAATTCCATTACTTATGATAAGTTTTTAATTTTTTTCCATGACTGTTGATACTTCATGTGGGGAAATGTATCTTTATAATCTTCTATGGGAACAACCTGAGGACCTTTGGATGTGTAATATTTTTCGTTGGAAGAGGTTGATATTATTATTTTTGGGATTAGATTTTCCTATAAATGTCTAGTTTTGACCTAATCTTGGGTATGGACTGGTTAGTGTTATATCAAGTTCATATAGACTAGTGCGAACATTGGGTAACATGCATATCTCTCGGTGGAAGCACTTATGTCTTTCGTGGTGAGTGGGATACTCGAGCAGGCCGCACAAGGATGATATGATAGTTGATGGGGGAACTCACAACCCATGTGGCATGTCCTATGTTAGATTATGGGGATAATAGACAACTAGACTTTTCTTTTGTTTTAGACAAGTTTCAAGATGGGTTTCCTAATATCATCTCGGGGTTACCACCCAAGAGAGATGTTGAGTTTATGATAAAATTGTTGCATAGACCGGAGCTATTTTCCCTTACACCCTATCGAATAGCATCAACAAATAACGAAAAACTAAAGTTTCAGTTAGAGGAATTGTTGTTTAAGGGGTTTATATATCCTAGTACATCCCCATAGAGATCTCGGGTGTTGTTTACTTAAAAGGATCACAAAAAACTATAGCAATGTGTTGATTATAGGAAGATAAACCAGATGGCAGTTAAGAATCGATTCCCACTTTCTAGAATTGATGGCCTTTTTGATCAGCTCAATGGTGCTTCAATGTTTTCAAAGATCGATTTGAGATCATCATACCATCAACCGAGTCTGATACCATCTAACATACCTGACACAACTTTCTAAAGAAGGTATGGGATGTATGAATTTTTCTTGAATCCATTTTTATTGACCAACACATAGGTGGGGTTCATGGCCTCGAGGAATTTGATATTTCACCCATATCTAGATCAGTTTTTAGTTGTCTTTATTGATGAAATATTTTTGTACTCTATAACTCACGTTGATCATTCCAAATGTCATGAAATCGACTTGAGTAGACTAAAAAATAATAGGATTTATGCCATGCTATCAATATGTTTGACTTTTATTTATGAGGTGGGAAATATGGTAATTACCATTTCTGAGCAAGGCATGTTAGCAAATCCAAAAAAGGTGCAGATTGTGATGTCTTTTGAGTAACCCCAAAATAAATATAATGTTTGGATATTTAAAGGTTTTTATGGTTATTACTGATGTATTATTAGATATATCTCTTTTTTGGTAGCACCGATCACATGCCTAACCAAGAAGGGGGTTTTGTTTATTTGGTTAGAGGTTTATTAGAATTCATTTCGAGAGCCGGCAAAGTAGTTGAATTCCACATTGATTTAGATATTACTCAAACCAGTTAATAAGTACTCATTATTTTGAAATGCATCTTACATTGGACATGGTGTAGTGTTGATTCAAGAAGAACGGGTTGTAGATTATTTGTTGAGAGTGTTGAGTTCACATGAATGGAATTATCATACTCATGACATGGATCTAGATACATTAGAAGATCCCATAATGTGTTGGAGGCTTTACATGTTGGCTCAACCTATTATAGTGTTTTAAAATAATAATATTCGGAAATACATATTTTTTTAGCATTATTGGGATGATTGGATGTAATGTTGGATTGATGAAATGAAATGTTTTGATTTTTAGTTGGTGTACACACTAGGGAATGGGAAAATTTTCTATATGCATAGAGTTGGAAGACTATGACTTGGGTAATTTGGGAATCCATTTCAGAGTGGGTGACTATGGACTTGTTTGTTGATATGCATTTAGATGTACAAGATAAGAATATGCCGATGACCTTTGCATATATAGCAGTTGAGTCTGCATTTTTTAGCTGAGTTAATGAAATTCAGCTGGTATACCTATATTCTTAGACATTTATGTAATGCCTTAATGGAGGGGAGTCCCGTCATGGTTGGTAATTTGGTGGTGATGGTGTTTCCAATGTTCATGTTCATATTGGGGAGTCAGTAGTTGTATTGAAGGAGTTGATGTGTGGGTTTTACGTGACTAGTTAGATGTGAATCCGGGCATGACTAAAATGTACTTTGATCTTTATATGCTGGTTTGGTGGCTAGGAATCCTGAATGAAGTTGTGAGTTTTGTGAGAAGATGCCTTACATATCATTAGGTGAAGGCTAAACATATGAATCCAGGTTTGTTGTTGCAGTCATTCACTATTCTAGAGTGGATGCGAAATGATGTAATTATGTACTTTGTTGTGGTTCTTCCAAGGATGCCTCAAAAAACTAATACAATGTGGGTGGTTGGGGATTGGATGAAAAAAGTAAATCATTTCATACCTATCTAGGGGAATGATATAGTATAAAAGTTGGGGTAATTGTATGTTAATTAAAGAGTAAAGTTTTATGGTGTTCTGACAAGAATAGTTTTATATCGTGATCCATGTTTCACCTCATAGTTTTAGAGGGAACTACTGAGAGATATTGGTATCATGGTGTTTTTGTGTATGGAATACCACCCACAAATTCACGTGTAGTAAGAGCATATAGTTTGAAAATTAGTGGACATGTTGAGAGCATGTGTTCTATATTTTGGTGGTTCATTGGAGAATAACGTTTCACTTATTGAGTATTCATACAACAACATCATTTAGGATATAGTTTTGATAGAACATTTTGTGTCACTATATTTTTGACCATGTTTATCTATGTTGTGTAGGTTAGTGACATTGGGGATTGAGCAGTTAGGATTGAGTCTGATGCTGGAGATGATAGAGAAGGTTCATTTGATTCTAAAGCATATGGAAACATCTCAGAGTAGGAAGAAGTCATATGCATATCATTTCCATAAACCACATAAGTTTATTGTGGGTTATACAGTGTTTCTTTGAGTGTCACCAAGGATAGGTCACAGTCATATTCAGAACCAGGGGATGTTACCCCATAGATATGTGGAAGAATTGGATATTGTGTAGAGGTTCTGTCTGGTGGCATACTGATAGGCTCTTCTATAATGGTATAGTGTGTTGCATGATGTTTTCCATTATTTACTACTACAGTAGTTAAACTCTGATTTGTATCATGTGATAAATGCTGAGGATTTCAAGCGTGAGGTGGATGCATCCTCCAAGGAGTACTCTATTAGTTTTTTGGATCCTAGTTCCAATGTTTTATGGGGTAGAGTAGTTCCCATAGTTCATTTTATATTCTAGCTTGGAAGAGTTTGCGAGGAATCATGGGAGCAAGAATCAGACATGCGTGGCCATTGGAATCATATCTTTTCATTGGGAACAAAATGATTCTTATGAAGAGTCGCTCATGGATGATCTGTAATAATGTGGGGAGTTTTCAAGATACCATATGATCATTAAATTTTTGTTTCTCTCACATTTTAGATTAAATCATTCATTATTGTCAATTATGTGTTTCCCCAATACCATAAGAAGGATTGGGCTGTTTTGGGGATTCGAGACATGAATAAGGGGAAAGTTTTGTTTCTAGAAAAGCCTTGTGATCAGTGAACTATTAGAACTAACCTTACTAATAGCCCATGTAAACGATGAAGAAGGATGATTTTCGAACAGTAGCATCTCCACTGTTTCTACAGAGTTAGGAAAACCATGTGGGTAAATCTTGTGACCCGAAAACTTTTAAAAAATTACAATAATTCATTTACAGGGTTGTTATGTTCTGCTTAGTATTTTCCTCATCCTCCCCTCTTGTAACACTCAAAATAAATAAAATATCTTAAAAACTTCCATGTATCGATCTCCCTCATCAAACAATAGTTTGGATTTTCATTGGTTACATATTAAAGATATGAGTAAGGGTAATCCCCCTTATTATTCTATTTTGGGTTTAGGGTTTCAATTATTATTATATGTCTATATGAAGCACTTAGAATAATCTTTTTGGATTAGGGTTTCAACTCTTCTTGCATGTGGGGTTATATTCATAATTTATTCATTATTGAGTTCATGTTTATATTTGATTTATTAAGATATACTGGGTGCCAAATCGGATAACTGAACTCCTAATGACAAAATCAGGATGAAAGTAGGATGACTAAATGAGTTTAGGGGAATCTATGGGGTATTTTATATTCCCCAGACATAGTGTTTAGCTATGTTTAAGGCTGTTGTGAGAGAACATATATTACAATGATGAATATATTAATATTATTTATGGATGTGAAATTAGAGTTCTAATGAAACACATATGTTGGTTAATGGCCTATGGGGTTTTTTGGTTGGTATAAAAAATGATTAAATGGATTAATGGAAAAATTCTAGAGGATTAGTGTTATACATGAAATTTATTTATAGAAAGAGAAGCATGGGAAATGGGAAATATGGATAAAGGGTAAATTTATATAATTGATTAATGTGTTAATGGTTTGATGAAAATTTTTATTTTCACATTATTTATATTTTTGTGATGTGGTAAATGATATTTGATATGCTTGTTGGGATTTGTTTTGTAACACCCTGAGATTTTATAAAAAACTATTCTCTTTAATTTCATTAATGTCATGTGTTGTACGCTACACCAAAAGGAGCTTGCACAACACACATCCTTGACTTTCCTTGCGTTATACGCAATCACGTCCTTCCTCGATAGCGTGTGTAGTACGCAATAACGAGTTTCACTAAACAACAATATGCTATTAAAATATTATTAAAACTAGCCATTATAAATAGTAATAACCACTTCTTGAAATTTTTTAAATTATATTTTCCAAAATGGACTTCTGTTTTTGATTCGGAATATCAAAATTATCTTAGGGTGAAATTTTTGTACTTTTCGGATAACTTTCATTTTCTGATGAATAGTGAAAATTACTAAATTTTAATTACAAACAATCTTTTTAATCGAAATACTTAATAGTGATACATTATTAATTTGAGTGGTTTTAAAGTATATTTAGAATATATTTTTACAATTTAATACAATTTTTGTCATTGGATGTAATTTCACATTTAAACTAGACATAAACAAGTGTCAATCTTTTGATAGTCATTATTTCTTAAGAACACGCTATTTGTTTTGATGACGGGAATTAATTTTTAAATTAAGTAATGCAACTGATATGTTTTGAATTTGGTAATATATACATCAATTTTGAGTTCATAATATCAAATATAGCTTAGGCCTAATTTTTGGTATTTTTATGGAAACTTTCATTTTTTTGATGAATAGGGAAACCACTACGTGGTAGTTAAAAAAATGAATTTTTCATAAAACATAATTTTACCGCTTCTTTGAGTGGAATTTCAAAAATCCGAGAGACACGATTGATGCCAGTATGTAAAATGTGGTTCAATGGGATGAAAATATTTTTTTTTGGTGAATAGTAACTTTTTACATTTATTTAGCACGGTTAAAAGTAAATAGGGCAATTAAGGGTAAAAATGATATCATTATTACCCTAACACATGTACTAATTCTATTGGATAAGTTTAATTCGACCAAAAACAACATTAGGAATAAAATATGACCATTTAGCCCCACTTGGATTAGATTAGGACATTTATTATTAATTTATTTAAAGAAGGGTTAAAATAGTTAAAATCAAAGTTCAATAAGTAAATCATTTTTAATATAGGGTTATACATAAGATAAATTCTACTATAAATATTAATTATAAATCTAAAAATAATTCCTACATAATGATATTTTATTTTTAATTTTTAGACTTTATATAAGTTAATTTATTTATGACACAAAGATGATGCAGTAATTATCTTATTAATGAAATATTGACATAACTGATGTTATAAATACCCGTATAAATGTAATTTTAGACTTTTAATGAATTCCACTAATTTTATAGGTTAAAAGACATGTTAGTATTAATTTAAGTAACTTTATTCGAACTAATCATTCTGTTATGATTTTCACAAAAATCAATTACTAAATAGTGTCAAAATTGACATAAAATAGTTTTTAAAAAAATATTATATTATTAATTATTATTTTATTCCTAAAAATCTATGGTTTGGCCAAATAACTTATATAAGGTTATATATATTAATAATAAACAACTTGGGGTTCTTTTGGCTTGTTATAGTAAGTTTATTAACCTTATAGTGTAAGAACACAAAAAGACATGGTAAAAGTCAAATTATCTAACTTAATGGTAAATGTAAATGATAAGGTTAAAATAGTAAACTAAACGTGTCCAAATTCTATTGTATGAGAGGTTTTAGACCCATCCCCACCTTAGCTTCTAAACAACTCAATTTGGAGCTATTAAAAACCGAATATGACTTTATAATAAAATAATATTTTTAGTTATTCCAAAGGTGCCCCTCTCCTCCCTTATAAAAGGGAACCTCTTCCCTATCTTCCTCACACCACTTTGAGACTTCATTTTCGGAAAAACCCTGCCAAATTATCTTCTCCACTTCCCTAGAAACATCATAGAGGTTCTGGTCTTCCTCAAAGACCAATTTTATTTCCCTAAAACGAGATCTCAAAGAGGCGATTCAAAGAAAAGGTAATGTCCGTTACCGATTCTTTCAACTTTATTTCTTATTCCACTTATTCTTATTAGGTTGTTTCATTATGAAGTAATAACATAAATATCAATCATATACTGATATGTTATTATAAGTATGAAAAAACCCTATTTCACCATCTATGCATCCTACGGAAAACGAAATCACCGCGTGTGCGTACGTACGGAATGTCGTCTCCATGCCGTGGTGTAATCTATTTTCCGCCACAACCTTACTTGAATGGGTATAATGTTGTAAATAATAACTGTATATGATTATTGTAATTTGATATTGATTCTGAAATAGTATACATACACTCAAATACAATTCCACGATCATGAGAATGATATCATCGCTCGTGCGTACGTACGGACTACCGTCTCCACGACGCGATGAGATTCATTCTCCACGTTAACCATTCATGATTGATTATAAAGTATATATAAGTAATCATGAAATATATGACATAATCATGATACTGGATTTATGTGTATATATATGTATGTCATCTACTTAATTCCATTCAAATCAATAAGGAAACGAAAACAACGTTCATGCGTACGTACGACCTACCGTCTCCATGAACAGTGTATTTCATTCCATTTACTGATCTATTATATATATGTATATTATGAATATATATTATATATAAATCATGCTTTATATTCTGGAATTAAGTAATCATGATCTAAGTAATCACATGAATAATTACAATTCAAAACATGAACGACAAATGAAACGATTTTACCCAAAACGCTCTTTAACATGAAATTTACAAAAGAACGGGTAATATAAAGTCATAAGTGAACCATATATGATATCATAACAATGAGTATGATTCTGGAATAAGTCAACGACATTATTTAAATCATTATACAGGAGATTCGGACACTTACGAAGCAAATCAGACCTAAGGTATGGGAAATATCACAATCTCATTTTTTTCTGGGATTGTTTATACTTTGGAATTTACTGGGGTGTATTTTATCATCCACATCCATGTTTCCTCAATATGTAATATTTATATCCTTCTACAATAGTTTATGTCCAATTTTACCCTTCGGTGAGTTTTTAGTAAAAGATATGAAAGGAATCTTTTGTGTTTTTTCGTATGAGGTACTTTTGAACTTTTTCGACAAAAGTACGAGAAGAATGTTATTTTTTAACTTATACGACATGAATGGATTTTTAAAACATTATTTACAAGAAGCTTACTTTACAAGTTTTCAAGATTATTTTTATTCAACTTCTTCTAGTTTAGAATTTTATGACATATTATGAAAGGAAAAGTGTTTTTGAATTAGAAATGATATTTTCCTCAAGAATGGAGTTTAAGTGTTTTATCAAAATTATTTTCCATCTAAGATAATAAAGGGTTAGATTTTTATCCCTATTATTACATTTATTTGATTATGTTGTGATGGAATTATTTTTATGAATTTCTTTATCTTATATGAATTGTTTTATCATGTCCCGATGATTAAGATTCCCATTTTTATTACGTGTGTTATGCTATGATGTATGGTTTATGATTTTGTGGCACACATAAGAATGGTATTATTATGAGATGGGTGGGACCTATATCTCCCTCCAATGCATTGGGTAAAGATTTTATATCTCATGAGATAGACATGCCTGGAACGGCAGGTTAAACCGGTTTAGTGAAACAGGACTGAAATGAGGAGTGAACTCGGTTCAGAAATGGACATTGTCCACTAAGATAGTATCAGAAATGAGTCATGACTAATAATAAATGATTCTCAATAATTATGTGTGTATTCCACAAAGTTTCATGTTTTATGTTATGATTATTGGCATTACATTTCACTACTATGATTTATCCCATGTTATGATATTATGATCTCTTTTTCAGGTTAATATTTCCAAAATGTTATGTTCTTATGAATATGATGTGATTGATATTTCTTTTGTTTACCCTTACTGAGCATTTGAGCTCACCCTTTTCTGTTTTCTTTTTCACCAGTATATAAAGAAAGGTTTTAGGTAAAAAAAGGAATATCTTTATGGGAGATGTTGAAGATCTTTCACCACGATTAGAAGATTATATTCCGAGTTTCCAAAGACACTAAACTATTACGGTCGTTGTGTGTGTGTTTGTGTTTTTTACTAAGTATTCTGCAAAAAATAATGAAATGTCCATGTACGTTAGGCTTCGGGTCTCTAAAGTTGGTATCAGAGGAAAGGTTTAGTCAACCTTTAGAAACTAGGATGCGAGAACTTTAGTGAGATCCAAAGAGATATTTCTATGGTATGTCTAGGGATGTCCCTATGGTTAAGTATAAGTATAGGTTATAGTCCTGGAATTGCGCTAAAGATCATAGAATTAAACCTAAGATGTTAAATATTGAAGGTAATCCCCCTTTATTATGTTGTTTTCCATAGAATGATTTTTGCCTCTCACACTATTCTTTTTGGGTTTTAGACGATGGATGGAACCCGAAGTAACCGTGTTGATCAATGTAATGGACAAGGCAATGATAGTCCTCCTGAACAAATAAATGTTATGGGAGATTGAGTGAAAAATCATATTGCTATACTTACACAATCTATGAATCATTTTGGACTTTCAAATGAGCAGAGAAGGGAACAATATTCTATTGAGTCTTTCATGAGGTAGCGTCCACCCTCATTCAGCGGGTCTACTGATCCATTAGTTGCTAAAAAATGGATCAGTACTACTGAAAAGATATTTTCAGTTCTTCAATGTTTAGAACATGATAAAGTCATCTTAGTAGTGTATCGTTTCGAAGGTGATGCTGATCAATTGTGGAATCTTATCAAGAATATTATGCCAAGAGATGAAATTGAGTCTATGGAATGGGATGAGTTCAAGAACTTATTTTTCAATAAGTACTTCCCTCATATTCATCGAACAAAGACGGAGAAGGAGTTTCATGAAATAAAGAAAAAGGATGATGAATTTTTTGGTATATATGGAGAGAATTTTACAAGGCTTGCAATGTATGCATCTGGCTTTATCATCCAACCTGAATGTAAAGTTTATCGATTCTTCAGTGGCATAAAACCAAATTTTCGAAGGGAATTAGCTATAAGAGACTTCAGTAGCTATGAAGAAATTGTGCATTGTGCTATCTAGGTATAAATGGAAGTTGGTGTTACTTATCCATCTCATAGTTTTGACAAGAAATCAAAGATGGAGTTCTAGGAGAAATCTCATAATAATGGTGAAAAGAAGATGAATGTTTCCTTATGCTCAAAGTGTGGAAAGAAGCATGGTGGAGATTGTCTTAAAGGGACTAGAAAATGTTTAAAGTGTGGAAAAGAAGTTCATTGAGCAGCTAAGTGTCGAAGTGATGGAAAAAAGGGTTTCTAATTATGTGAATAAAGAAAAGACTGCAGAGAACACACCACCAACACTTCAACGCTTCCAGTGCAAAGAAATGGGGCATTATGCTAATAAATAGCCTAATCCAAGGGTTAGTGATGATCGATATGAGCAACCACTTAAGGAAAAGGACAAAGGGAAGTCACATGTGATCACTATTGGTGATATTGAATTTGACAACAATGTGGTGGAATGATTAAGTGTTTATGTAATGGGATTCCAAAATAATGATGTATATAGTATCATGGAATATTGGAATATTTATGTTTTGGTCTATTGTGGTTTTCAATAATATTATGGTACCGGTAAACATGGAATGTGATTGAGATATTTTTGGTAAGAAGATTATATGTGCATAATGAAGGGATAAGAATATAATGAGATGTTTGATTGTATTCATGAGCTCATGATTGATATAAAGACTAAGTGATATAATGGATTGAGTATAAAGAATTTTGAGGATTTTGGTTTGTGGAAAGTGTAACTTTTAACTGCATTCATGTTTTCACTAAGGTTCAATGGGTATTCATTCTTCAAGGGAATACACGATTAAGGTATTCACATGTTTGTAATTTGACCAACAAGATATATCTTATGATATATGGGGGATAAATGATGGCATTCACGTGATTGCTATGTGACATTTCAAGTAATCATTTTGTTTATACTATGAGTTTGGACCGAAGTATTTCAGATAAGCCTAATGATTTGAATGGATTATGTTGGACATAATTTAGGATAGAACTTTTTTCGATATTATTGATGGGATGTTATGGTAATATAGCTTTAGAAAAAGGACACCATGCCGGGTGAGCGACAACCCATCGCGTCGGACAGGGCTGTGGGAATCGAACCCACAACTGAAGTGCGAGTGGCCTTTATTGCCTACCACTGGCCTACAAGAAGTCCCTGTTTAGTCAAAACTAGTTTTATTATATTAAGCAGTATAATATAGGAAGTATAAGTCCATTTTAAGAACCATATATGATTAATCTCACTATATATGGACTTGCGTATTATTTTGATAACATTTCTAACCTTTTGTTTTAGACAGATGGAATGACCCCTCATTCTGTCACATGATCTGCTAACACATCATGAATGAAAAATTCAACTTCATTTCTTTAAGAGATGAAGTGGAAATTGTCCAAATAACAACCATCGGTGATACTATACCAAAATCACGAAAGTATTACTTCTAATTCAAATTTCATCAACTTTAGGGAAATGATCTTGAAAACCCAAAATGTTGTCCTAGTGCTCTTATATCTGATGAATCAGATGGTACCTTAGATCATCACAAATTTATGGCTTTGTGATTACTGGATTTTCCATAGCCATGATCTCTACCACTCTCCACCAGAACATGATATTTAAATTTCTCTTCCATATCCATATTTTCACCTATGTGGAAACCCGGTGATTTGTTTATTTGTGTAACTGTTATGTTTCATACTTTTGTTTATTTTAAATATTTGTTTTGGGATTCCTTTTTACAATTTTGGTTTCTATTAAAGAAACTTTCGAGTAGTAATCCATTTATAACCTCGCCGAATTTCGAGGGCGAAATTCATTTTAAGGGGGTAGAATGTAACACCCCGAGATTTTATGAAAACTATTCTTCTTAATTTCATTAATGTCTTGTGTTGTACGCTACACCAAATGGATCTTGCACCACACGCATCCTTGAATTGCCTTGCATTACCTGAAATCACGACCTTCCTCGATAGCGTGTGTAGTACACAATAACGTGTTTCACTAAACAACAATATGCTATTAAAATATTATTAAAACTAGCCGTTATGAATAGTAATAACCACTTTTTGAAATTTTGTAAATTTTATTTTTCAAAATGGACTTCATTTATAGATTTGGAATATCGAAATTAGCTTAGGGTGATATTTTGGTACTTTTTGGATAACTTTCATTTTCTGATGAATAGTGAAAATTACTAAATTTTAATTAAAAACAACCTTTTTAATCGAAATAATTAATAGTGATAAATTATTAATTTGAGTGGTTTTAAAGTATATTTAGATTATATTTTTACAATTTAATACAATGTTGGTCATTGGATGTAATTTCACACTTAAACCAGACATAAACAAGTGTCAATCTTTTGATAGTTATTATCTCTTAAGAACACGCAATTTGTTTTGACAACGAGAATTAATTTTTAAATTAAGTAATGCAACTGATATTTTTATAATTTGGTAAAATAGACATCATTTTTGAGTTCATAATATCAAATATTTCTTAGGCCTAATTTTTGGTATTTTTCGGGAAACTTTCATTTTTTTGATGAATAGTGAAACCACAACGTGGTAGTTAAAAATAAATAAATTTTTTCATAAAACATAATTTTATCGCTTCTGTGAGTGGAATTTCAAAAATCCGAGAGACACGGTTGATTTCATTAAGTAAAATGTGGTTCAATGAGAGGAAAATAATTTTTGGTGAATAGTAACGTTTTACTTTTATTTACCACGGTTAAAAGTAAATAGGGTAATTAAGGGTAAAAATGATATTATTATTACCCTAACACATATCCTAATTCTATTGGATAAGTGTAATTTGGCCAAAAACAACCATAGGAATAAAATATTACCATTTAGGCCCACTTGGATTAGATTTGAAAATTTATTATTAATTTATTTAAAGAAGGGTTAAAATAGTTAAAATCAAAGTTTAATCAGTAAATCATTTTTAATATAGGGTTATACATAAGATAAATTCGACTATAAATATTCATTAGAAAGTTAAAACGATTTCCTACATAATGGTAGTTTATTTGTAATTTTTAGACTTTAAATTAGTTAATTTATTTATGACACAAAGATGATGCAGTAATTATTTTATTAATGAAATATTGACATAATTGATGTTATAAATACCCAAATAAATGTAATTTTATACTTTTTCTGAATTACAATAATTTTATAGGTTAATATGACATGTTATTATCTATTTACGCAATGTTTTTAGAAGTAATCATTCTGTTATGATTTTCACAAAAATCAATTACTAAATAGTGTCAAAATTGACATAAAATAGTTTTTAAAACAAATATTATATTATTAATTATTGTTTTATTCCTAAAAATATATGGTTCAGAAATATGACTTAGATAAGGTAATATATATTAATAATAAACAACTTGGGGTTATTTTGTCTTGTTATAGTAAGTTTGTTAACCTTATAGTGTAGAAACAAAAAAAGACACTGTAAAAGTAAAATTATCTAACTTAACGTTAAAACTAAATGATAAGGTTAAAATACTAAACTAAACTTGTACAAATTCTATTGGATTAGATTATTTCGACCCATCCCCACCTTATCTTCGAAATAACTCAATTTGGAGCTCTTAAAAACCGAATATGACTTTATAATAAAAAAAAGTTTTAGTTATTCCAAAGGTGCCCCTCTCCTCCCTTAAAAAAGGGCACCTCCTCCCTCTCTTCCTCACACCACTTTGAGCCTTCAAGCTCGGACAAACCCTGCCAAATTATCTTCTACACTTCCCTATCAACATCATAGAGGTTATTTTATTCTTCAAAGACTAATTTTAGTTCCCTAAAAGTAGATCTCAAAGAGGCGCTTCAAAGAAGAGGTAATGTCTGTTTCCGATTCTTTCAACTTTATTTCTTTTCCACTTGTTCTTCTTAGGTTGTTTCATTATGAAGTCATAACATCAGTATAAATAATATACTGATATGTCATTATAAGTTTTAAAAACCCTATTTCCCCATCTATCCATCCTATGGAAAACGAAACCACCGCGCGTACGTACGTATGGAATATCGTCTCCACGCCGTGGTGTAATCTATTTTCCACCACCACCTTATTTGGATGGGTATAATGGTGTACATAATAACTATATATGATTATTTTAAAGTAATACTTATTCTAAAATAGTAACATACACTCAAATACTATTCCACGATCATGAGAATGATATCATCGCTCGTGCGTACGTACGGACTACAGTCTCCACGACGCGATGAGATTCATTATCCACGTTAACCATTCATGAATGATTATAAAGTATATATATGTAATCATGAAATATATGAAATAATAATGATACTGTATTTATGTGTATATATATGTATGTCATCTACTTAATTCCATTCAACTCAATAAAGAAACGAAAACAGCGTTCATGCGTACGTACGACCTACCGTCTCCATGAACGGTGTATTTCTTTCCATTTACTGATCTATTATATATATGTATATTATGAATATATATTATATATAAATAATGTTTTATATTTTGTGATTAAGTAATCATGATCTATGTAATCACATGAAAAATTACAAGTCAAAACACGGATGACAAATGAAACGATTTTACCCAAAACACTCTTTAACATGGAATTTACAAAAGAACAGGTAATATAAAGTCATAAGTGAACCATATATGATATAATAACAATGAGTATGATTCTGGAATATGTCAATGACATTATTTAAATCATTATACAGGAGGTTCGGACACTTATGAAGCAAATCAGACCTCAGGTAAGGGAAATATCACAATCTCATTTTCTTCCAAGATTGTTTATACATTGGAATTTACTGGGGTGTATTTTATCATCCACATCCATGTTTTCTCAATATGTAATATTTATATCATTATAAAATAGTTTATGTTCAATTTTACCCTTCGGTGAGTTTTTAGTAAAAGATATGAAAGGAATCTTTTGTCATTTTTCGTACGAGGTACTTTTTTACTTTTCCGAAAAAAGTACGAGAAGAATGTTATTTTTTAACTTATACGGCATGAATGGATTTTTAAAACATTATTTCCAAGAAGCTTCCTTTACAAGTTTTCATGTTTATTTTTAATCAACATCTTTTAGTTTATAATTGTATGACATATTAAGAAAGGAAAAGTGTTTTTGAAGTAGAAAGGATATTTTCCTCAAGAATGTAGTTCAAGTGTTTTATCAAAATTATTTTCCATCTAAGATAATAAAGGGTTCTGTTTTTATCCCTATTATTAAATTTATTTGATTATGTTGTGATGGAATTATTTTTATGAATTCATTTATCTTATATGAATTGTTTTATGATTTCACGATGTTTAAGATTCCCATTTTTATTACATGGGTTATGCTATGATGTATCTTTTATGATTTTGTGGAACACATAAGAATGGTATCATTATGAGATGGGTGGGACCTATATCTCCCTCAAATGAATTGGGTAAAGATTTTATATCTCATGAGATAGACATGGCTGGAACGGCAAGTTAAACCGGTTCAGTGAAAAAGGACTGAAACGAGGAGTGAACTCGGTTCAGAAATGGACATTGTACACTAAGATAGTCTCGGAAATGAGTCTTGACTAATAAGAAATTATTCTCTATGATTATGTTTTTATTCCACAAAGTTTCATGTTTTATGTTATGATTATTGGGATTACATTTCACTACTATGATTTATCCCATGTTATGATATTATGATCTCTTTTGCAGGTTAAGATTTCCAAAATGTTATGTTCTTATGAATATGATTTGATAGATATTTATTTTATTTACCATTACTGATCATTTGAGCTCACCCTTTTATGTTTTCTTTTTCCCCAGGATATAATGAAAGGTTTTAGGTAAAAAAGGAAGATCTTTATGGGATATGTTGATGATCTTTCACCACGATTAGAAGATTATATTCCGAGTTTCCAAAGTCACAAAACTAATACGGTCCTAGTGTGTGTGGTTTTCTTATATACTATGTGTTCCAAAAAAATAATGATATGTCCATGTACGTTAAGCTTTAGGTCTCTACAGTTGGTATCAGAGGAAAGGTTTAGTCAACCTTTGGAAACTAGGAAGCGATAACATTAGTGAGATCCCTAGAGATATTTATAAGGTATGTCTAGGGATGTCCCTATGGTTAAGTATAAGTATAGGTTATAGTCCTGGAATTGTGCTAAAGATCTTAGAATTAAACCTAAGATGTTAAATATTGAAGGTACTCCCCCTTTATTATGTTATTTTCCCTAGCATGATTTTTTCCTCTCACACTATTCTTATTGGGTTTTAGATGATGGCTGGAACCCGAAGGAACCGTGTTGATCAATGTAATGTACAATTCAATGATTGTCCTCCTGAAAAAACAAATGTTATGGGAGATGGAGTGCAAAATATTATTGCTATACTTACACAAGCTATGAATCATTTTGGACTTCAAAATGAGAAGAGAAGGGAACAAATTCTATTGAGTCCTTCATGAGGTAGCGTCCACCCTCATTCAGCGGGTCTACTAATCCATTAGTTGCTGAACAATGGATCAGTACTACTGAAAATATATTTTCAGTTCTTCAGTGTTCTAAACATGATAAAGTCATCTTAGTAGTGTATCGTTTGGAAGGCGATGCTGATCAATTGTGGAATCTTATCAAGAATACGAGGCCAAGATATGAAATTGAGTCCATGGAATGGGACGAGTTCAAGAACTTATTTTTCAATAAGTACTTACCTTGTATTCTTCAAATAAAGATGAAGAAGGAGGTTCTTGAAATAAAGCAAAAGGATGATGAATCTATTGGTATATACAAAGAGAATTTTACAAGGCTTGCAAGGTATGCATCTGGCTTTATCATCCAACCTGAAAGTAAAGTTGATTGATTCTTCAGTGGCTTAAAACCGAATCTTCAAAGGGAATTAACTATAAGAGACTTCAGTAGCTATGAAGAAATTGTGCGTTGTGCTATCAAGGTAGAAATGGAAGTTGGTGTTACTTATCCATCTCATAGTTTTGAAAAGAAACGAAAGATGGAGTTCAAGGAGAAATCTCAGAATAATGGTGAAAAGAAGATGAATGTTTCCTTATGCTCAATGTGTGGAAAGAAGCATGGTGGAGATTGTCTTAAAAGGATTAGAAAATGATTTAAGTGTGGAAAATAAGGTCACTGAGCAGGTGAGTGTCGAAGTGATGGAAAAAGGGTTTCTAATGATGTGAATAAAGAAAAGACTGCATAGAATGCACCACCAACACTTCAATTCTTCAAGTGAAATGAAATGGGGCATTATGCTAATAAATGCCCTAATACAAGGGTTAGTGATGATCGACATGAGCAACCACTTAAGTCAACGGACAAAGGGAAGTCACATGCGATCACTATTCGTGATATTGAATATGAAAACGATGTGGTGGAATGATTAAGTGTTTATGTAATGGGATTCCAAAATAATTTTGTATATATTATCATGGAATATTGGAATATTTATGTTTTGTTCTATTGTGGTTTTCAATAATTTTATGGTACCGGTAACCATGGAAAGTGATTGAGATATTTTTGGTAAGCAGATGATATGCGCATAATGAAGGGATAAGAAGATAATGAGATGTTTGATTGTATTCATGAGCTCATGATTGATATAAAGTCTAAGTGATATCATGGTTTGAGTATAAAGAATTTTGAGGATTTTGGTTTGTGGAAAGTGTTAACTTTTAACTGCATTCATGTTTTCACTAAGGTTCAATGGGTATTCATTCTTCAAGAGAATACATGATAAAGGTATTCACATGTTTGTAATTTGACCAACAAGATATATCTTATGATTTATGGGGGATAAATGATGGCATTCATGTGATTGTTATGTGACATTTCAAGTAATCATTTTCTTTATACTATGAGCTTGGACCGAAGTATTTTATATATGCCTAATGATTGGAATGGATTATGTTGGACATAAGTTAGGATAAAACATTTTGCGATATTATTGAAGGGATGTTATAGTAATATAGCTTTAGAAAAAGGACAACCTGCAGGATGGGCGACAGCCCATCGCGTCGGACAAGGCTGTGGGAATCGAACCCACAACCGAAGTGTGACTGGCCTTTATCGCCTACCACTGGCCTACATGAAGTCCCTGTTTAGTCAAAACTAGTTTTATTATATTAATCAATATAATATACGAAGTATAAGTCCATTTTAGGAACCATATATGATTAATCTCACTATAGATGGAATTGCGTATTTTTTTGATAACTTTTCTAACCTTTTGTTTGAGACAAATGGAATGACCCCTAATTATATCAAATGACCTGATAACACATCACGAATGACAAATTCAACTTCATTTCTCTAAGAGATGAAGTGGAAATTTTCCAAAGAACAACCATCGGTGAGACTATACCAAAATCACGAAAGTATTTCTTCTAATTCCAATTTCATCAACTTTAGGGAAAAGATCTTGAAAACCAAAAATGTTTTCCTATTGCTATTATATCTGATGAATCAGATGGTACCATAGATCGTCACAAATTTATGGATTTGTGATTTCTGGCTTTTCCATAGCCATGTTCTCTACTACTCTCCATCAAAACATAATAGTTAGATTTCTCTTCCATATCCATATTTTCACCTATGTGGAAACCCAGGGATTATTTTATTTGGGTAACAGTTACGTTTCATTCTTTTGTTTTTTTTTAAAGATTGGTTTTGGTATTCCTTTTTAGGATATGGGTTTCTATTAAAGAAACTTTTGAGTAGTAAACCATTTATAACCCTGACGAATTTCGAGGGCGAAATTCATTTTAAGGGGGGTAGAATGTAACACCCCGAGATTTTATGAAAACTATTCTTTTTAATTTCATTAATGTCTTGTGTTGTACGCTACACCAAAAGGAGCTTGCACAACACACATCCTTGACTTGACTTGCATTACACGCAATCACGACCTTCCTCGATAGCGTGTGTAGTATGCAATAACGAGTTTCACTAAACAACAATATGCTATCAAAATATTATTAAAACTAGCCGTTATGAATAGTATAACCACTTTTTGAAATTTTGTAAATTTTATTTTTCAAAATGGACTTCATTTTTAGATTTGAAATATTGAAATTAGATTAGGGTGAAATTTTGGTACTTTTCGGATAACTTTCATTTTCTGATGAATTGTGAAAATTACTAAATTTTAATTAAAAACAACCTTTTTAATCGAAATAATTAATAGTGATAAATTATTAATTTGAGTGGTTTTAAAGTATATTTAGAATATATTTTTACAATTTAATACAATTTTGGTCATTGGATGTAATTTCACATTTAAACCAGACATAAACAAGTGTCAATATTTTGATAGTTATTCTCTCTTAAGAACACGCTATTTGTTTTGACGACGGGACTTAATTTTTAAATTAAGTAATGCAACTGATATGTTTTGAATTTGGTAAAATAGACATCATTTTTGAGTTCATAATATCAAATATAGCTTAGGCCAAATTTTTGGTATTTTTCTGGAAACTTTCATTTTTTTTGATGAATAGTGAAACCACTATGTGGTAGTTAAAAATAATGAATTTTTTCATAAAACATAATTTTACCGCTTCTATGAGTGGAATTTCAAAAATCCAAGAGACACGATTGATTTCAGTAAGTAAAATGTGGTTAAATGAGATGAAAATAATTTTTGGTGAATAGTAACTTTTTACTTTTATTTACCACGGTTAAAAGTAAATAGGGTAATTAAGGGTAAAAATGATATTATTATTACCCTAACACATTTCCTAATTCTATTGGATAAGTGTAATTCGACCAAAAACATCCTTAGGAATAACATATGACCATTTAGGCCAACTAGGATTAGATTAGGACATTTATTATTAATTTATTTAAAGAAGGGTTAAAATAGTTAAAATCAAAGTTTAATAAGTAAATAATTTTTAATATAGGGTTATGCATAAGATAAATTCGTCTATAAATATTCATTAGAAATATAAAAAGATTTATTACATAATGATATTTTATTTTTAATTTTTAGACTTTATATAAGTTAATTTATTTATGACACAAAGATGATGCAGTAATTATCTTATTAATGAAATATTGACATAATTGATGTTATAAATACCCAAATAAATGTAATTTTAGACTTTTTATGAATTCCACTAATTTTATAGGTTAATATGACATGTTATTATTTTTTTAAGTAAGTTTTTAGAACTAATAATTCTGTTATGATTTTCACAAAAATCAATTACTAAATAGTGTCAAAATTAACATAAAATAGTTTTTAAAACAAATATTATATTATTAATTATTATTTTATTCCTAAAAATCTATGGTTCGGCCAAATGACTTAGATACGGTTAGATATATTAATAATAAACAACTTGGGGTTCGTTTGGCTTGTTATAGTACGTTTATTAACCTTATAGTGTAAGAACACAAAAAGACACGATAAAAGTAAAATTATCTAACTTAAAGTTAAAACTAATTAATATGGTTAAAATAGTAATCTAAACTTGTCCAAATTCTATTGGATGAGAGGATTGCGATCCATACCCACCTTAGCTTCGAAATAACTCAATTCGGAGCTATTAAAAACCGAATATGACATTATAATATAATAATATTTTTAGTTATTTCAAAGGTGCCCCTCTCCTCCCTTATAAAAGGGCACATCCTCCCTCCTTTACTCACACCACTTTGAGCCTTCAAGCTCGGCCAAAACCTATATAATTCTCTTCTCCACTTCCCTAGAAACATTATAGAGGTTCTGGTCTTCCTCAAAGACCAATGTTAGTTCCCTAAAAGGAGATCTCAAAGAGGTGCTTCAAAGAAGAGGTAATGTCTGTTACCGATTCTTTCAACTTTATTTCTTCTTCCACTTTTTCTTCTTAGGTTGTTTCATTATGAAGTAATAACATCAGTATCAATCATATACTGATATGATATTATAAGTATGAATCTACCCTATTTCACCATCTATCCATCCTACGGAAAACGAAATCACCGCGCGTACGTACGTACGGAATACCGTCTCCACGTCGTGGTGTAATCTATTTTCCACCACCACCTTACTTGGATGGGTATAATGGTGTACATAATAACTATATATGATTATTTTAAAGTGATATTTATTCTGAAATAGTATACATACACTCAAATACAATTCCACGATCATGAGAATGATATCATCGCTCGTGCGTACGTACGGAGTACCGTCTCCATGATGCGATGAGATTCATTCTCCAAGTTAACCATTCATGAATGATTATAAATTATATGTAAGTAATCATGAAATATATGACATAATAATTATACTGGATTTATGTGTATATATATTTATGTCATCTATTTAATTCCATTCAACTCAATAAGGAAACGAAAACAGCGTTCATGCGTACGTACGGCCTATCGTCTCCATGAATGATGTATTTCTTTCCATTTACTGATCTATTATATATATGTATATTATGAATATATATTATATATAAATCATGTTTTATATTCTGGAATTATGTAATCATGATCTAAGTAATCAAATAAATAATTACAAGTCAAAACACGGACGACAAATGAAACGATTTTACCCAAAACGCTATTTAACATGGAATTTACAAAAGAATGGGTAATATAAAGTCATAAGTGAACCATATATGATATCATAAAAACGAGTACGATTATGGAATAAGTCAATGACATTATTTAAATCATTATACAGGAGGTTCGGACACTTATGAAGCAAATGAGACCTAAGGTAAGGGAAATATCACAATCTCATTTTTTTCCGAGATTTTTTATACTTTGGAATTTATTGGGGTGTATTTTATCTTCCACATCCATGTTTCCTCAATATGTAATATTTATATCCTTCTAAAATAGTTTATGTACAATTTTACCCTTCAGTGAGTTTTTAGTAAAAGATATTAATGAAATCTTTTGTCGTTTTTCGTACGAGGTACTTTTTGACTTTTCTGACAAAAGTACGAGAAGAATGTTATTTTTTAACTTATACGGCATGAATGAATTTTCAAAACATTATTTCCAAGAATCTTCCTTTACAATTTTTCATGTTTATTTTTAATCAACTTCTTTTATTTTAGAATTGTATGTCATATTAAGAAAGGAAAAGGGTTTTTTAAGTAGAAAGGATATTTTCCTCAAGAATGGAGTTCAAGTGTTTTATCAAAATTATTTTCCATATAAGATAATAAAGGATTCTGTTTTTATCCCTATTATGACATTTATTTGATTATGTTGTGATGGAATTATTTTTATGAATTCCTTTATCTTATGTGAATTGTTTTATGATGTCACGATGCTTAAGATTCCCATTTTTATTACATGGGTTATGCTATGATGTATGGTTTATGATTTTGTGGCACACATAAGAATGAAATCATTATGAGATGGGTGGGACCTATATCTCCCTCCAATGCTTTGGGTAATGATTTTATATCTCATGAGATAGACATGGCGGGAACGGCAGGTTAAACCGGTTAGTGAAACATGACTGAAACGAGGAGTGAACTCGGTTTAGAAATGGACATTGTCCACTAAGATAGTCTGAGCAATGAGTCTTTACTAATAAGAAATTATTCTCTATGATTATGTGCGTATTCCACAAAGTTTCATGTTTTATGTTATGATTATTGGGATTACATTTCACTATTATGATTTATACCATGTTATGATATTATGATCTCTTTTGCAGGTTAAGATTTCCAAAATGTTATGTTCATATGAATATGATGTGATTGATATTTCTTTTGTTTACCGTTACTGAGCATTTGAGCTCACCCTTTTATATTTTCTTTTTCCCCAGGATATAAAGAAAGGTTTTAGGTAAAAAAAAGGAAGATCTTTATGGGAGATGTTGAAGATCATTCACCATGATTAGAATATTATATTCCAAGTTTCTGAAGACAATAAACTATTACAATCCTTGTGTGTGTGTTTTTGTTATGTACTATGTATTCCGCAAAAATAATGAAATGTCCATGTATGTTAAGCTTCGGGCCTCTACATGGTTGATTGTGTTGAATGATATATATGCTTGTCCAAAATGGCATGGTAAAGTGGGGTAGAGAATTATATTTCTACACCCATGGTTAGAGTAAGATTGAGGTTCTATATTTATAGCCAAATAAACATGTTTGGTAAGGGGAAGAAGTTTTATTCCCCTAATAGTTTCAATACACTTAAACTGAAGCTTCGTTGTGAGGGTGTTGGAAATTATTGTTATATGATGCATAGTTAGATCATAATTGTTTAATTACCACATGTTTTGAAAATTTATTATGCCCAATTAATTGAACACATAAAAAGGGTGTTTTGATAAACTAAATGTCTCAGAAATTAAAATGGGCTATTAGGTAGGTTAACTTAATGTAACATAAAAAGGTATGTTGGAACTATTATCATTACATGAATTTTTTACCATCTAAATGTAATATAATTTAACCTGATTTAAGAAGACGATTCGTATTCATGAGTGACAGGTTTCTTATATACCTTTTTTCTTTAAGTGTTTTTGATTAGATAAGGAAAATGGGGAAAATCGAAAATTTTATGTGTACATGTCGTGTACTTTTCCACACGCCATGTACTTTGGCCATGTGGGATGAGTACATAGGGCTTGTAGGCCAGTAGGTAATGAAGGGTGTACAAACAGACTAAATGTCTTATACAGGTTTTTTACATGCTGTTTAATCAGTCGGTAGGTGAACAGTAAGGTAGTGGAGTTAGCTGCCAGCTGAGAGACAATACACGCCGTGTAATCAGGAACACAGGTCGTGTACTCATGTCGAAGGATGAATAATGCCGTAGTGGAATGAAGCTTCCAAAGGAACATTAAAAAAATGAAAAGTACATGATGTGTACTTGAGAGTACACTTTATGATGTTTGTTTTTTTTTCGCTTAAAATGGGAAGTAGCCACCACATTCGGAAGTGGAGGCGTTGAGTTCGTTTCGGAGCCGGGGGAGGACTCCGAGCTTCAGAGATCTCCTAACCACAAACAGGGAAACCTAATCATTCTCTAACGGCATCGATTGAGCCATGCGGGTGATTTCTTCCCTCTCCTTGTGTGTTTCTTACCAACCCTTTCCCGAGAGAATGTTATTTGAGTTTTAATGACTGATATTTTTTCCCAGATCTACGTCTTTCTTGGACGATTCGGGAGGCATCGTTCAAGTATATCAATCAAAGAGGATCACGGATGGTGGTCTGGTGACTAATTCCAACTGCTGTGTTGAACTTGTGTACCATTTTGCTACAAACCCATGTTTGGGTTGTCTTATGGTTGTGTCCTTTACAGAAAGGTATGTAGAATTTCATAGATAAACTTCTAATAAGTTAAAACAACTATTTGTGATCACTTCTTGGATCAAGGAACAACCTGTGGGTGCGTTCCTCTGTTTATCCATTCCACTAGAATACCTGTGGTTATACCATTAATTTTATAATTCCTTAAATGTTCCTTGTTAGGAATTGTATATAATAGCTTTCTTATGTGTTGGGATCGTCCTTGATACATGTATAGCTTGATGGAAGTGTTCGGTTAGCCTATGAGAAAAATTTCCCATGCTTGTTGGCAGTAGTTTCTGTGCCAGTGGGAAATAGTCTCAATTCCCAGGGGTGACACCTTGTATGCCATTGGGAAATATTAGTTATGCATGTGGGAAGAAACCTATGAGTTTTGATTCTAATTACCTGAGGGTAAGGATTCTATGTTTGAGGATACTATTGTCATTAGCATTCACCGTGGTGATTTTCCTATGATATACCTTCCAAGTTAATGCATAGGCTTGGAATGGTTAAATAAATATTAATATGGCAATTTAAATTAGAGATTTAGTTTCTTTTGGGTACTTCTTAGTTTATTTCATTTACTTTTTCATACTTCTGTTTCACATTGTCACTGAAAGTTGGGAATAGGCTTTTGGTGGGTGCCTACTGGGATTCGTTTCTCACTACCTGTTTGGGTCATGTCTTCAGTGCAACCAGACTATATTATTCTAGGTGTCGACAGGGGAAAGGCTCCCTATTCAGGAACATTATGGTACTAGAGGAGTAGGAGAGAATGGGACCGAGCTTAGGCTAGTGATGTTGTTGAGTTCTGTTTACTCTGCTTTGTTTCATTGGGATGTATCTCGTCCCTTGAGTTGTACTGTATTGTATTGCAGTGTATCCTATTTTGGATGCATTCATAGATATAGTGACATGCTACATTTATATATATTACTATTGGTTATCTTTCACTCTAGTTGTATATTGTTTACTGCTTCTGCTGTTGTATGTTATTTATCTTTTCCGTTGTGCTACAGTTTGAAAAATGAAGGAATAGATTCCCCACTATCAAACCTGGGCCCTCGCTGCTAGTCATAAGCCTCTGGAATTTGTGGAAATTCTCATGAGGTCATGTGACCAACCGGGTTCGGGGAAACCATAGCGTGGATTCCAGATCCGGGACATTACAAAGTGGTATAAGAAGTTTTTTACTTTGACATAATGTTTGGAGCCTTAGTCAGGTATATGACATAAAAGGTAGTTGGTAATAAGTTGTTCCCAGGAGTAGCTAACCCATGTACAGGGAAATGCCAGTCTACCTCATTTATTGAAATTTTTATGATTTTGAAATTTGACAGTTGACTTAATTTTCACCATTTGGTGACACCCTTTTAGTGTGATGTTTATATTTTATACATGGGTTCTATTTAGTTTCAATCCAATGAGATGAGTGTATTCCATCTCATGCATCATTTAGGGACATGCTATAAATCCCATGTCATCCTTAGTTTCCCTGCATTGTAGGTGCATTAGAAATGGAATGTTGTTGAGATAGTTTTTGTGATAGAAAATCATGTTGTTGTGATAGTTTCTTGATAAACACCTTCTATAAGATAGGGTATTGTTGTGTGAGTTTATTGATAAATTGAATGCCAAATAATGGTTTTGGTGAGTATGGGCCCTCACGGATCGGAATTTGGAACCTAGTTGTTTGTTTTGTGTTTTTCTGGGTTCAAGAGTAGTTTCTGAGGTTTTCTATCTAGAAAACACAGCATACACGCTGTTCAGTTCTCTGTACGCACACTGTTATTTCATCTGTTTGGGAAGAAATGAAAACTTTTTAAGTACATGCCGTGTATGCTATGTACATGTTGTGTAGTCTCTTACAATTCCATAGGCTGTGTGGGAAGAGACACGGGTTAGGGAATGGCATGGTGGAATATTCCTTGTACCGGTTGTACACACAGTGTAGTGATTGAACCGGTGTCCGCCCGTGTAACTAACAACCTAGACAAATGAAACCTTTAGACAGAAACATTGTGTCAACTTTGAACACACCGTGTAGTTTGACCAAGGTACGAGGCTGTGTCACGAACAACACGGGTCGACGTTATCTTTCCTAGTACACATTGTATCTACCTAGAACACGTCGTGTACTGTCAGCTATGTAGTCATCCATGAAGCAAGAAACATGGGTTAGTCTAGGGCTTCTTTGAACACACAATATCTTTTTGGAACACGCCGTGTAGTGAGACCTGGGCACACAGGCCATGTGACGAACAACACGAGGCGGTGAAATCCAGTCAAGTATAGATCATGTGCCAGTCGAACATGTCATGTTGTTTTTTAGAAGAGCCTTGTGGATTCGCTGTGTGGACGGACTCGGGCAGGGAAGATGGATTCATGTACAACCCATGTATCCAGAACACACTCCATGTGTTTGGGATGTTACACGACCAGTTTTAGATGGAGTACATGAAAATATGAATGGCATGTGAGAACACAATGTTTATTATTTATACACGCCATGTAAGAAAGCTTTGTAAATATTGAATGATTTATTTCTATGGTTCTCCTCTTGGTCTCCTCGTTTTCAGTCTTCGATAAATCTTGATATAAGGTGTGTGATTGACCTTATAGAGTCATTCCATAGAGATGACCATCAGTTTTTCATCAGGAGAGCTGTGACGATTATACTCTTGAGATAGTGGTCCATGGGCTACTAGTGGATCCTATAGTAGTGCCAAATGTGGGGCCAGTAATTATTCCAGATGCTGGTGCAGATTTGTAGTTCCATGAAGGATTTATTCTTTTCATGCAGACCATCAAGGGAGCACCGTCAGCTACAACATCTTTATCAGAGCTGACTCATATATTCTAGTAGCAGCATCCGCCTATGTTTTCATGGGATGGCTGACCATAGGATGTGGAGTCTTGGATGGGTTCTATGCAAACTATTTTCGAGAATATAGAGATTCCTCCTAGGTGGAGGTTCAAGCTCGCTACAAATATGCATCGTGATTTCCCCAAGAGGTGGTGGGATGTTACCACCCAGTCTGGGCATCACCGTGACATGGCATGTGAAAAATTTCAGCCAGCATTCTATGCGTTCTTCTTCACAGAGATTATGATCGAAGATCGACCTCAATAGTTCATGAATCTGTAGCAGGGAACCATGTCAGTAATGGATTATTCAAACCGCTTCACCATGCTTTAGCGATTTTCACCAGTTTTGGTGGGTGATGAGACGTTGAGGGCTATACACATTGAGGATGGTATTTGATATGACATCTGAGCACTGGTTTATGTTTTTAGGTTTCCTACAATGCATGCTATTGTGAACCATGCACTGATTACTAATCAGAACCTATGGGAAGCTAGTAGTGTGGGCCAGGGCGATTTAACACCAGTTTCGGGAACTATATCTACTTGTAAGAGTAAGAGGCAGATGGAGTTCTCTCATGGTGGCAGTACTAGCTAGAAAAATATTTTAGGTGGTCAGGTCATTGCTACCAGTGTGGTAATGTGGACACAAGAGTCCGTAGTGACTACATGACCCAGTGGAGGGCTAAGCTTACGACAGGATGGGTCGTATCCAACGTTTTAGTTGGGCGTTTCCACCAGTGGCTAGTGATATGGGTTCTGTGCAGAATCCACATGCGGGATCAGGACCAACAGCTTCTTACTAGTGAGGATACTGGAATAGATTGGGGTGTGCAGGCTGAGATGGTGCTGGTGGTCGTGGTAGCTGACACTGGGATCTCAGAGGCATTAGGGCGGGACAGCTCCGGGTGGCCAGGCTATGTCCCAGGGCCACGACACTGGGCAGGAATATGTTGTGCAACAAACCCAACAGGAAATGGTTCTTGGACCTTCTACTATAAGAGGTACAATTCTTGTAGCTTCTATTTTATCTCCGGTACATTCCTATATGTGTGATACACATAGATTTATATCTGTGGTAGTTGTGGAGAGCATTGGGCTCTATGTTTCTTCTTTTTCTGATTTCATGACGTTATAAACTCCGTTGAGAACTATAATGGATGTTGTGCGTCAGTGCTAGGAGTTCCCCATACGGTTTGTGGGTGCCACTTTCTATAGAACCTCTATGACTTAGAAATGACGACCTATGACGTCATCCTCAGGATGGAGAGGTTGGTACCCTTTCAAGCCATTGTGGATTTCTATCTTTGGAGGGTGAGTTTCATGTCACCAGAGAGTGGAGAGTTTCTATAAAAGGGTGAATGGGATGTCCATGCATGCTGAGATGGACCTGAGCATCGTGGGTGAGGTCGAGTGACAGCGCAGAATTGAATTTTATATCTGGATGATCAAAAAACATGTGAGAAGGATATCCCCCAGTGGTTGATCTTTTCAGGGATGTCTTCTTGGAGGACTTTTTAGGTATTCTTCTAGAGAGAGAGGTGGATTTCTATATTGATCTTTTTCCAGTAGCGGCACCGGTTTCCATTCATCCTTATAGGATTTCCGCTACTATGTTGGAGGAGCTCAAGAGGTAGTTAGAGGAGTTGCAGGCAAAGGGTTTTATCCGATCCAGTTTTTCTCCTTAGATTCCACCTTTCCGGTTTTCTAAGATGGCAGACAGTACCCTTAGACATTGTGTGAATTATCGGAAGCGGAACCAGTTTACGATCAAGAACTGATATCCATTACGAAGGATTGATGATCTTTTTCATCAACATAGTGGATCATGAGTGTTCTCAGAGATTGACATGAGATCCGGATAATGTCAGTCATGCGTTAGACCATTGGATGTACCGCTTAGAGCATTTCACAGCAGATATGGTCTATACGAGTACTTGGTTATTTTGTTCGGACTCACAAACATGCTTGTAGTGTTCATGGATCTAATGAATCTTGTGTTCCATACTTATATAGATTCATTTGTGGTAGACTTCATGAACGATATCTTGGTGTAATATCACACTCGACATGGCCATCCCACCCATCTTGAGATCGTACTAAGTACACTGAGAGAGCATCAACTATATGCTAAACTTTCAAAGAAAAACTTTTGGATAGACCAGAGTCATGTCCTAGGTAATATTATCCCAGAGGCAGGAGTTGAGGTAGATCCATAGAAAGTGAGAGTAGTAGTTTCCTGGGAGCAGCATAAGAACATGTTTGAGTTACATATTTTTGTGGGGCTGGCTGGTTACAACATGCATTTTATTCAAGACTTATCCCACTTAGTTGCACAGTTGATGGTTTTGACTAAGAAGGGTGTGATGTTTGTTTGGTCAGAAGCTTGCAAGACAGCCTTTCATGAGCTGAAGGGAAGGATGATATAAAATCCAATTCTGATACATCCAAAGCAAGGGAAGATCTATATTGTTTACTGTGATGCATATGATATTCGTCTAGGAGAATTTTCGATCTTGGGAGATCAAGTATTTGTGTATGGGTCTCGGTAGTTTAGGCCACATGAGTGGAATTACTCGACCCAAGACCTCGAGTTGGCTGCAGTTGTTCATGCTTTGCGTTTATGGAGGCATTTTCTCTTGGGATAGCATTTTTTGGTTTTCACTGACAACAAAAGTCTTAAATACATTTTTACCCAGCATGAAATGAACTTGAGACAGTGTAGATGGGTTTAATACATTCAATCCTTCGATTATGATCTTGTCTATACACCGGGTAAGGGTAACATAGTTTCTGATGAACTAAGTTGGAGGACTTAGATACATGTAGTATAGCTGGCCAGTGGTGAGTGTAAGCTTAGGGATTTGTTCATTGAGATGCATTTGGAGGTGCATGATAATCAGAGGAAAACATATATTTCCTCCATAGTTGTGACTTCTACCCTCCAGTATAGAGTGAGGATGAGATAGCTATCAGATTTAGAAGGCCAAGTTCTAAGGGAGTCGGTGGAAAGTGAGGAACCTCCTCTTAGATGGACAATAGGCAATGATGAGGTACTGCGTGTCCATGGATGAGTTTGGGGTCCAAGGGATATAAGCAGGGAGCTGATGCAGGAGTTTCATGATTCATCTAGGGCAGAGCATCCCGGAGTTAACAAATTGTACCATGACTAGAGACGTCAGTATTGGTGGTCGGGTATGAAGAGGGATATAGCTGGTTTTGTTGCAGGATGTTCCACCTATCAGTATGTCAAGGAAGATCACGAGAGTCCATCCGGACTGTTACAACAGTTACCCATTCTGGTGCGGAAATGGGATGATGTCATGATGTATTTCATGAGAGGGTTTCCAAGTTCACCTTGAGGCAGTGATGTCGTGTGGGTTTTTGTGGACTGAATTACGAAGGTAGCTCACTTTTTTTCAATAAAGGAGACCTTCGGTGTTGCAGAGCTCAAAAGGGTGTATATCCCAGATGCAGTACTCCTTCAAGATGTCCCACATTCTATCATTTAGGATAGGGATTCCCGTTTTATGTATCATTTCTAGAAGAGTTTTCGAGGGCCCTGGGTACACAGGTGCTTCTGAGCAGAGATTACTACCCTCAGACAGATGTCCAGTCAGAGTGTACGATACAGGTTCTTGAGGACATGTTGCACGCATGCATCCTAGACTTTGGGGGCTTTTGGGACAAGCACATACCCCCCTGTCGATTTTTCCTATAATAGTAGTTTTCAAGAAACTATTAAGATGGAACCTTATGAGGCTATATATGGTATATCGTTCTGATCACCCTTGTGTTGGATGGTGGTAGGTGAGGTGGCTTTAATTGGTCCATGTGTCATGTAGGAGAATTTTGAGCTGGTCCCCTTGATTTAGAAGCAGATGTGTACAACACAGTGTCATCAGAAATCTTATGCTGTTCACCGTAGACGACCCCTGGAGTTCGTGGTCGGGGGTCAGGTTTTCTTACGTGTTTCGCTGAGGTTGGGACACAGGCGGATCAGGATACATGGTAAAATTTCACCGTGGTATGTTGGGCCACTTGAGATTATAGAGAGATTCAGGACAATTGCTTATCGGTAGCAGTTACCATAGAGGTACCAGGCCATGCACGATGTCTTCCATGTATCTCAGCTGTGTCGTTATCACTCAGACTTGTCTCACATTTTTTTAGCCTGAGGAGGTTGAGCTTTAGGTCGATGCATCCTTTGAGGAGCATCTGATTTGTATTGTCGATATGAGTTCACAGATTCTCCATGGTCGGTCAGTTCCTCTCATTTAGGTGATATGGCATCATGGCTGAGTGTAGGATAAAACCTCGGAGTAGGAGACTAATGTACGTTCTCAGTGGCCGGAGTTGTTCACAACTTTATCTTCACCACCTGAGGAAGGGAAATTCGGGGACGAATTGCTTTAAGTGGGGAATTATGTAATTACCTGGTTCTTATTCATGAGGTGTTGGTTTATTCTTTTCCTTTTTTACTTATGTGTTTTTGAGAAAATATGAAAAATGTGGAAAAATCCCAAATTTTATGCGTACACTCCGTGTACTTTTCCACGCGATATGCACTTTGGCCGGGTGGGATGAGTACACATGGCGTATAATAATGTCGACGATGAAGGTTGTAAAAACTGACAACACACCATGAAATAGGTTTTTACACGCCATGTAATCATTTGGCATGCGAACAATAAGGCGGCAGAGGCAGCTGCCATCTGAGCGATAGTACACGCCATGTATTCAGGAATAAATGCCATGTAATCATGTCGGCGGATGAACAATTCCACCATGGAATGAAGCCGCCATAGGAACAGTTAAAAAAAGTTCATGACTTGTACATGAGATTACACACCATGTAGTTTTTTTCTCTCTTAAAATTGGTAGTAGACACCTCATTCGGTATAGGAGGCTTTAAGCTCGTTTTGGAGCAGGGAGGGGAGGCCAGTGCTTCAGAGATCTGGGAATATGAATCCTTCTCTAACGATCTAGATTGAACCACGTGGTTGAGTTAATCCCTCTACTTGTGTGGTTGTTACCAATTAATTCCCAAGGGAATGTAATTTTTTTTGAATGAGTTAACGTTTATCCCAGATCTACATCGTTCTTGGAGGATTCGTGAGGCATCGTTAACATATACCATTCATAGAAGATTGAGGTAGATGGTGTGGTGTTCAATTCCAACTATTGAGTGGAACATGTGTACTGTTGTGCTACAAACCCATGTTTAGGCTGTCGTATGGTGGTGTCCTTTGAATAATGTTATCTATAATTTCATAAATAAACATTTGATATGTTAAAACTGCTATTTGGGATCACTACTTGGATCCAGGACCAACCCAGGGGTGCGTTCCTCTGTTTATCCATTTGGCCATAATACTTGTGGTTATACCATGAATTTTAGCATTCTTTGAAATTACCTTGAGAGGAATCGTATTTAATTACTTTCTTATGTATTGGGCTCAGCCCAGTTACTAGTACAGTGTGAAGGAAGTATACATTTAGCCTGTGGGAAAGCTTTCTCAGTCCTGTGGGCAATAGTTTCTATGCCCGTGGGCAGTAGTCTATGTGCCTATGGGTGACACCTCATATGCCAGTGGGAAATATACGTTATGCCTTTGTGTAGACACATGTGGGTTCGATTTTGATTACCTGAGGGTAAGGATTGTATGTCTGATGACAGTTTTATAATGAGTATTCACCGTGGTGATTTTCATTTGTTATACCTGCCATGTTAAAGCACATTCATGGAATGGTTAAATAAATATTATAATGGCAACATAACTAGTAGAGTTAGTTACTTTTAAGTACTGTCTAGTGTATTTAATTTACTTTTTCATACTATTGATGCACATTTTCACTGATAGTTGGGAACACGACTTTGGTGGGAGCCTACTAGGATTAATTTCTCACACCCTGTTTGGGTCATGTATTTGGACAAAAAAAATATTACTATAGGTTTCGACAGGGGAATGGGTCCCTGTACATGTACGTGATTGTATGAAAGGAGTAGGAGAGCATGGGACCGAGAATATTCTTGCGATGATCCTACGTTCTGTTTACTCTGCTTTATTTCATTTTGTTGTTCCTTGTACCTTCAGTTATACGGTATTGTATTGCAGTGTATCCTATTTTGGATGATTTCATAGAAATAGTGACATGATGCATTTTTATGTATAACTATTGGTTATCATTCACTTCATTTGTCCATTTCAGTTGTATATTATTTACTTCTTCCGATATTGTATGTTATTTATCTTTTCTGATGCACTACACTTTGAAAAAATAGGGCATATTTTCCCCACTATCACAACATGGCCCTCGCTACTAGTCTACAGCCTCTGGCATTTGGGGAAATGTGCATGAGGTCATGTGACCAACATGGTTTGGGGCACCTGTTGTGTGACTTCCGGATCTGGGATGTTACACTTGATATCTTGTAGAAACTATTTGTGGTGGCCTACTGAGTATACTCACACCCTTCTCGGGCCACCGTTGGGTACCCATACAAATTTTTCAAATAGGGATGCATGCTTTAGGTCATATGGTGACCGAGCTCGGGGCCCCATTAGTGGCTTCCAGGTCAGGGAGGATACATATTTCACAATTGATGTTACATAAATCTCAAATAAAAATAATAATAACATATATGATTCAACTTTATCCTTAATTCATAATAAGGATACCTCATCCTATTACATAATAGATCTTTCCTTCACATTTCATATGTTGTCTCATCATAATATGCAATGCAAAAAATAATCAAACCCCCTTTTTGATTCTCCATTGAATATTTAAACTTTTTAAATAGTTTTTCATAATCACCATTACAACCATACATATATAATTTTATCATTGATGATAACTTAGGGAGGCCAATATACGAATAAATGTGTCAACATACCTCTTCACATTACTTTGTAGATTCATGATTTGTTTCATTATTTTTCAATGTCAAAAAATCATTTCATTCCTATAATAAATTCACATACATGATTATATCAACATTGAAAAAATTATGAATGTGAATCTCCTTTCTTAAAAGTTCTATATTCCACGAAATATTAGAAAACTCATTCACTCTCTTCCATAGTGAGTGTGACAGTTGGTTACAGTATACATTTTTAATGTTGTTTTGTGAAAATTGATTATGTTGGATCACAACATGTTTCACTACTATGGTCATCCAATTTTAATACTCTTTATAAAAATTAACATTACATTCAACATTAACCTTGTTCTTTCGGGTTCTCACAATTGATTAAACATAGAATGAATTGTGTGATAAACCTTTATCATAGTATATCAAATTGTAATCAGGAAAAATCAATTATAGGATGTCTAAACAATAAACCCTAATTATTAAATATATAAAACCTAAAAATTATCCAATTTTATTTATAGTATTCAATTATTTAAATCCATCTTATAATTTTTTAGAAATATTTGAATTTCAAATTATTATCCCCTTGGAGTTTAAAACAAGGTGTGTAGTAAGGCCGGTTGGAGTGTACAACTTCTTGAAATATACAATTTCAATATACCTTTTTTAGGGTTGTTACACATATTTACATATGTTCTAGCACGACATCATATTGTGGTAACCATGAAGGAATATATTTAGAGAAACTACTCACTCTACCAATTACCAAAAAACAAGGTGGTTATAATATACATTAACCCATTTTCAGAATCATCATTAGAGACATCCACATGAATATCCATAGAAATATACTTATTGATTTTGAAAATGATTTCTCATCCAATGTTTCAAAATTTGACTAAATTCATTCATTTTTACTAAATATATCATCTCATGATTAAAATACGTATATATTGCATAATTTTTGTGAATATTTAGAACAATAAAAAAATACATGCCTGAGGACTATAATAGCTATTTCCTTTGGAAAAATAGAACAAAATAGTTTAACTCAAAGAATAATCATCCATGTTTCCAACACATATCATCCCCTTTTGTTGATATTCATAAATCATTTCTTCATAACATAAGGAAAATAAACATAAGTATTATTCTCAGATTCACAATAATGGTATTCAAAGGACATACATAAGTTAACATGACATTTGGGTATGACAATACAAGAATTGAATTTGTAGATCATAAATTATTTTTCAGATATTATATACACAATTCATGGAATAAATGCTGGAAGTTTAATAAACATGAATCATAATGGAATCAAGAGAATAATCTATGGGACCATATTTTAATAATAAGACATAGAATTAGTGCAATACACATAAGCCGCAAAATTATTTCCATAATAGATAAGAATTCATTACAATGTGAATATTAGTTGAATTTCATCACTCCCCATTGCATCATGGTAGTCATGATTCACTTCTACGACAATAATAGGGGTAAAAGTTCACTCTCCATCCATATTAGCAGAAACATTTCATCACTAAATTGATATTACTCCCCGTTCTAGCCATATCTATTTCATGTGATATAAATATTTAATCAATGTACTGGAGGGATGTATATGCTCCCCCATTATCAAATTGAAATCATACATATGTGTGCCAAAAGATAATAAGAAATCATATCGTAACAAATGAAATGAAATATGGATAATAAACATGTAATAACATACTAACATGTGGAAAATATATAGGTTTCATAAGCATTTCATCAATCAATATCCCTTGAAATATTTTCGGTTTCATAGACATATAACCCATTAATGGGGAACATGACTCATAAACAACATGTCATCAACACATTATCAATTTAGAGAAACAATATGAATGGAAACTTAGGATCATTTCCCCATGATGTGTGAGTAACACCAATAAAATTTCAATATAACTAGAAAATTATTTTTATATCACATTTAAAAATATTCATTGAGAGAAATATCTTATACATTTGAATTTCTTTCTAAAACACAATAATTTTAAAACAATTTCTGTGGAAAATAAAATTGAAAACATATAAAAAAGAATGAAATAAATTTGAAAAAAAATCTATGATACTTATTAATAAATATAGAAAACATTTTGATAATTATTTTCCATGAAATTTAATAAAATAATCATGAAATGTTTTTCCAAAAAACTTTCCTTGATAAGTTATAAATAAATCCTGAAAACATTTTGAAGCAAATATTTCATTAAAAATTTTCAAATAAACATGAAAATATATTAAAACCATTATTTATTGAAAATAATTTGAATACATTTAAAATATTATATAAGATAATTTAATTAATTTTATTACAAAATACCTTTTTGAAGGCATATAACACGATCATTCAAATATTTAAAACTCCTTTAAAACATAGAATAGTTTTTTAAACATCCATTTATTTCAAAAACAATTTACAATTTTTTTTATAGAATATTCAAAAAAGGAAATATTTTAAAAATACCTTGTAATCTGTAAAAAGATATATCAGGGAAATGAAGGCCGTGAAGATGGGTAATTATATATTGATATAATATTCATTTATCAATATAAAATTAAGTAATCGTTCCATGATACGAAAATGAAAACAACATATATTTTTAAACAATTTTTTAAAATGTAATAAATCATTAAAAAGTCGCATTTTGAATCAGATGATAATAGTGAATCATTTATAGAAAAATTACAATTGAAAAAAAAATCTAACATAAATATGAAATAAAATAGGATTTTCATTAAAACACTTTTTATATTAAAATAAGTATGGAAGATAGTAAAATGGTTCCATTAAATTTATACATCATGAATAACCATATGGTAAGAAAATACATTATTATTCCTGAAATATAGATCATAAGATTCCATCGATGGAAGAATAATCATAAACCATGTTAATAATGGATGATATTTTAATAACAAACCATTACCAATTTTTTAACATTTAATCATAACAAAATAGTTTGAAAAATATTTCATTAAGAAAAAATATAATTAAAATTTTGTAGTGGGGCCATAATTAATTGTAAGAACCAAGTGAAACTACATAAAAACGAGGGTTCAAATCACATTGGGTGTAGGTACTGTAGTGGTATGATAGCATCTGTAGATCTGAAAATACTGTTTACGAGCGACACTATAGTTATAATGGGCATTGTAGTAGCGGTGGGTGGTACGATTTTTGTGGAGGGTATTGTAGTAATTATTATAATAGGGTAGATATTGTAAAGGGTTGGGTAGTAGTTGGTTTATAATTAAAATAATGTGTCATGGGCCATGAATGTAATAGACATCATGCCCACTGATATTTGGGACAAATATATTCTGTAATAAATTATCTTTTTTGGTGGTTTATCCTATGGAGGGGCTGTGACATAGCTTTCAAGACAGTGTGTCTTCTGTTTGTGTTTTCTTAATGTAATGTTACCTTCAAAACACTAATATAATATAATTAATATTATTTTATTCATGATATATCATTTCAGTTGCAGTATAATCATCTCAATACTATTTATATGGGATTAACATGACATATGTCTCAATGAAGCCAAATTGATACAAGATTAAATTAAAATTTGGGTACCATTTGAATCAAAAGATACAGGAAATAAACATATAAAATTAATACATATATACTAATGAATTTAATTATACAATTCATAGTATACATACATTAGTAGTATAAAAAATGAAATGAGTGGGGAATATGTAATGTATCTCTTGGATTTAATAATTGGAATGAGGAAATCATTAAATTATGTCTTGACTATATTATACACATTATGACCCAATGTATAAAAAATATAAATTTTTCTAAATCTACCCAATTTTTTTTAAATATAATTACCATATTTTATTTTGTTATGAATTTATATTACCATTATATTAATAACTTCATGGTAATGTCACGTTTCAGGAAATACATTCTTTGATTTTTTATATATTTTGACTTATAATTCAGGATCCTATGTATTAGATCATTATTTTATAATTTAAAAAATGAATAAATAATATAAATATCACATATATTCACTATATTAATATATATAATAATCAATAAATGATGTAAGTATGAAATTCAATACCCTGTTAATGGAGATGGTAGGTTGTACGTACACATGAATGTTGTTTCCATTTTTTATCATATGGAAGGAAATAAGGGAAATGATATATATGTATATATATATATATTATCCATAATGTATCATTATTATTTAATTTATGTAATATATGTTTAATAAATCAATCCTTATTTTTCTCCGTGTTAAGTGTGGATGAATTATATTTCATGGATGTGATAGTAGTCTAGACGTCTACAAACAAAGTTATCATATTTAATGAATGTGTTTTTTATCAGTGATTGTTTTATGAAATAATAAAATAATTAAAATTGATCATTAATATTTTATATAATATTTAAATACATAGTTTCCATTAAATGTGTCAATTATGACATGTGGTAATAGACAAATGAACTACATTGTTTCCTGAGGTGGTAGTTCACCATAAACAAGAATACTAAGATAGTTACCCATTAGATGAACGGGTGTATAAGTGTAGTAAAAACTATTAGAAAACAATATCAGTGTATAATTATGTGATTTCATTATATCAAATAGATATAAGAATATTTTAAGGGATTTGATAACATAAATTATACAATAGTCCTTTAAGAAGGATTTCACTTTTTTTTGGGTAACTCCTTTTGGATTACAATAGTGGGATTCCTTGAATGATTTTATTAAAAATAGAGCCCCATAAGATTTTATTTTGTATTGTTTATGATTATTTTACAAAATTATGTTAGAGGCAATGAGATTAATATGTGTGATTAAATTTGATGGTTTAGTGCCTTCTTATAGAGGAGGAGTGGCACTGTTGTAAATTTTCTAAAAGGGAATTCCACACATATTTTTTCTTTAATAAGTGGCCCCAATAATTTAAAAAATCTGAAAACAATTATTATATGGTCTACATATGAATAAAAAATTGATTTTCGAAAAAGGTTTTATAACATTTGGAGACATAAAATTATGATTTAATTCTTTTGTTATGATAACTATTATCTTAATCATTATAATCAATATTAGCCACTTTCACTATTATTTATGTTCATAAAATATTTTCACCATATTATAAATTATAAATTATTATGGATCCAAATATGGAATCTAATTTTCCAAATTCAATTACATGAGTGGTATAAATTATATTAAAATAAATCCCACAGATGGTATGAGAAAGAGTGGTTTTAATTAAAAAATGTTATATAGTTTTCCTTGATTTCATATCCAATTTCTATTTTAAAATGATTCTAATGAACTAAAATAGATTAATTTATGTAATATTTTCGTAATTAAAAATAAAAATCAATAATATAATTTAACTATAAAAAAATATTCAATAATGATGTTCAGAATTAAAATTCTGAGTTTTTCATTATCAATAAAAAATTAATCAGATTAGAGAGATACAGAAAATTAAGCCAATGTAATAATTGAAAATATTCATTGAAAATTTACATTTATTTGGTAATATATAAATTTTTAAAGTATCAAAATAATTATTTATAATGTATTTTCCATTAAAAGATGATAAACTAACATTTATAAAAATAAATCTTTATTTGCCATGAAATTGTATTAATTATTAAAAAATACATATCAATGCTATTGGATAAGTGTAAATACTATTTATTGAAAATAAAATATGTAAATATAATTTAAATAATTTATTAAAAGTAATTTTATTTACTTATTATGATAATATTTTTTTTTATTTAGAAACATAGTTTTCTTATATAAATATTTTCTTTATTTTGAAATTGTTCTTTCATTAAATTTTACTAATTTACAACCAATCGATTAATTATATATATATATATTTAAATAATATTATTAAAATTTACTTAATTATATTTTTGACTTCCATTCCAATGTCTATGTAATATCAATAATTATATTATATTAATAATAATATTAATAATATATTGTAATTTTTTAAAATAAGGCCTTCCATGTTATGAAAGTTATCAATGGAACTCAGTATAGTGAGTATTAAATGACAAAAATAATGTTTAGTGTACCTTAAGATAATTTATGTATTTCATATGGAACAATATTAACCTTTTCTAACTTATTATTAAATCTAATCAGAGATAATTTATATATATAAGATATATTTCATGATTCATTAAATATAAAACATTAAATGCACAAAATAAATAAAATAATGATAATTTAATAATTTATTTTCAGTTACATTTCTTCTATCTATTTTGATTTTAATATTCTATATATAATCATTGAAATTATGAATTGTACCTATTTTCACATTGACATTTTTTCATTCTGATCATTTGTACTAGATTTATAATTATTTTGTATTTGAGTAATCATTAAAAATGTGTGTCATTTCTATGATTCTAATATATGTGTATGGGATGTTTTATTATTATTAATGATTCTTAAATGACTTAATTTATTAATTTATTCATTATATATGAAAATTAATTCATGAACAATTGGGTTGTAGTGATTCATAGAAGTTACAAGATTTTAATTAATGAACTAATTAAATTTTGATAAAACATATCAATAATTAATAGAATAATTATTTAAAAATTTAAATATTATTACATTATTAATTATATTATTGTACATATAAATGAAATAAGTTTATACAATTGTTAAATAATGTGGTTAAACAGACAGAAAATGAAATTTACAGAGATTTAATCAATTATTATGATGTGGTATTTTTTTAATATCAGTATTAACAAAACATAATAATAATAATTATTATTTATCAGTATGATATATCATAATTAGAATATATTTATAAGAAGAAGAGACCGAATTTAAGATATTACATTAATTAATGTAAATATTTCCCCTCTATAGTGATTGATTAATATAATTGAATTTATTATGATCATCTATTAATCATTGCATCAATATTTGTTTTAAAATTTTATTATACCATTGAAATAATTAGTTCATAAAAAATATTATTTGTATCATTTTATTAATTATAGTATTAATTAATAAATGGTGTTTGAGGAAAATGAATTTTGTTTGATAGTGGAGGTGGTTCTCATTTATTCTTGAATAATGATTTCATTTTTCATAATAGACTATATAAATGTATAGATAATTTTAATATACATAATATAGAAACATTAAATTATAGAGATGATAATAATATATTTATATTACCATGGATGGATGTAATTGAAATAATATAGTTATAATGAAAATCTATGTATTTTATAATAATAATTGCAGGTACCTAAATTTCCCTTCGAATTATCCCTTGAAATAATGTTAATATATATCTAATGGATCACATAAGATTTTAAAAGTGGGATTTGTTCATGTAAGACATTATTAGAAAAGTATAAATTGTAAATTCAATGATAACTTAGTCTGGACATGGTGTGAGTGAACACCTTTTATTGTAGTTATTGGAGTAACATTTATATATTCAATAAGTAAATGTTACTATACAAGTATTTATTTCTTAAAAATTAAAAACATAGGATTATAGAGAGATTATGGGTCAAATCACACCTCAACCACTCCACTTTGAGGCATCTTTTAGGATTTTTGAGCATTCTTATTTGTTATTTTAACATTTAGCCAACTTCTATACAACATTGGTAATTAATTTTAAAAAATATTAATTAGTTTTACAAAACATTATTAATATTTACACTAAAATAAAATATTACCCTTATAATTTAAAATTATATTTCATTATATTATTAAATATTTTTAATGGATTTCACGGTTTTTGTTAAAATAAAGACCCTTGATCATGTAAAAAATAACCTTCAAAAAATAATTATTTTATGATAAAAAGTTATAAATAATATAAATTTATATTGTAGATTGATTAAGGTGTAAAAAATTGACATATGATATAAAATAAAATTTATAATTATTCCAAGGTAAGTAATAAAAGAAAATATCTCCATGAATATAGTAGTTTAAATGAGAATATTCAAAACAACATTTTTTATATTTACATTAATTTTTTTCTAAACAAATTCTAATCATTTTTTATATGATCCAAGAAAAATTATAAATTAATTATTTTATTCCTTATATTAAAATTTTATTTAAAAAATGGGGTCTTTTAAGGTGTAGTTTATTCTTAAATACCTTTGGTGTTAAGGGATTTCAGGTTTTCTCATTCATAATATTTTTATAATTAGTCAAAAAAATTTCCTTTGGAGAAAATAATATTTACACCTAATATAATATCATTATGATAAAATAAAAATTTATCTTGTTATTTAAAAATTACTGATAAATATCAGAAAATAAAATTTTAAATATTCTCATGAATAAAGGATATGTTAATTATGAATGTCCCTGATATAATGTTAACATGTCACATTACAATATCAGGTAATACATAAATATAAGAAAATTAAAAAATTATGAACAATATTAAATTAAATTATGGATGAACAATTAATGAATTTCAGTGAAACATTTGATTATATTATATACCTACATTAATTTAATGATATACCAATATGATCTCATTATTCAAAAAGATCAGTGAATAAGGAATTTCTACAAATTTAAATGTGATAAATTGTTACAATTTGATTTTCAAGAATACAGTTGGTGAAATTACATCATCAAATAATATATAATAATATTCTTACATTGATAAATATGTAGTTATTATATATTGATTGGGAAAATTTTTTCTGATGAGTGATGAAATCATTTGAATGGTGTGATCTAAAAATAGATATTCAAATTAGAGAAGACATCTGTAAAGGACTTCTAATAATAAGATTACCGAATAAGGATCATATAAAGTCCACATAAGGGAAAACTAATCATTTTAATATGTATAAGGAAAATAATATTTTAAATCATTACTAGAAATATATTATATATCATTATAATAATTAATAAAATTTATTATATGAATACCCAATGTTTGAAATAGTTCGTCTAAATGTAATATTTTATAAATTTGTTATATAATAATTACTACTTTTCCTAGTTGGGTGAATGATTCATTGATAATTTATTGATTTAAATTCATGAAGAATGAATTAATTTGATTTATATTATCATGAACATGAGATAACCCCAAACAATTATTGAGTAAATGATGATGAGATCAAACACAATGTGTCGGTGCATCTATGTAACTAGCAGTGGGTAAAAATTATTATTTCTTAGATTTTATTAAAGAAAATAAATGAAATACCACTCAATAACGATTAGTATGCAGAACACTAATATTTTTAGGAGTAAAATTGTGTTCTTTAATCCATTAGACTAGAAATGAGGGCCATCTGATACAATGAGGATGTGTATAATCAATTGTTATAAAATAAGAAGATGGAGATTAATGAGAAATAATCTATAATTAAAAGACCTGTTTAGGTGATCTAAAATTGTTATATGAAGATGATATTCGAATCAAATGTCATTATTTTAATTCATTAATTATTTGGTTCTAAAATTTTACAAAAGAGTGGTATAAAAAAGTGGTAAGATTACTCAAATAGTTTTAATGTTAATACTCTTATGGAAACTTAATTTAATGTTTTATTCTTGATTATTTTCTAGTATATAAAGACATAAAGGTGATTCAAAGGAGAATAAAATTACCAATTCCTAGGATTCCAAAAAATAAATAGTCATCAAAATCAATAGAGTAGTTTAGGGTCAATAATTTAGTATAAATGGTGTGAAAATATGGAACATGTATAAGTCATGATAATGATGGACCTTACTGAGAAAATTTGTAACATCAATATGAAGTTTATAGATAATATAATTTGGAATGTAGATAGTTATTGTGATGCTTTTAGTTACACAAAGATAGTTGATAGATAATAAAAATGTCTATGAGGGTACATTTAAATGAAAATAATTTTAATAACTGACCATAAACTCACACAAATCATATCATTTTTCCATTCATCCTCTACGAATTATAATAGGAATAAGAGAAAACTTGGAATTCTTTTAGAAATGTCAAATTTAATGTATATATATCATATAGTTGAAATATAATGTCTTACCAAGAGTTTTTCTAATATTTATAATAAATATTAAATTATTTTTATGCAAGAGACATTGAAAAATATAAAAAATAAAAATAATGAAAAATTCTGTAATGATAAATGAATAAAGAGTAAGAAACACTAATGAAATGTTAATAGAGTAGAGTGAGAATTTAAAAATCTATTTAATATGATTCCATAAATTTATTAATTCCATGAATTGTTTATACTAATGTTCAATTATGAATAGAAAATTACATTGATGTTAATGATTACCTCGAGAATATTATATGGAGTTGGTGATTTATATATTTAAATTCATCATGGGATATATTCAATAGGTGTCACAAATAGAATATGATTTTGGTGTAATGGAATATGAATTAGAAAATAAGTTGTGTATTTTTTTATAATAAAAATATTGAAAATTTAATATAATAAATAGTTTCAACATTTTATTATAGATTTTTTCATTTTGAAAATAATGGGAAATATATATTTTGATAAATAAAATGATATGAATATTTTTATATAATAATTTCATGATTTGGAGATGATACATATTATATTTATTATTGTTTTATATTCTTTGTGGATTGAAATATGCAAGTGAATAATATTTCTTAGAGACAATATTACTTAGATACAATTCATGGATACCTAGTTAAGAATGGGAATATTAAGTGTAGAGGCTATCTAATATTGTTAGAGGATGATATGAACACCATTAAAATGATTCTTTTATGATATAGATGTCGTTTTGAAAAATATTGAATCAAAATAAATTTAATATTCCTCTAATAATGAAATAAAAAATAATGTTTCCCTTCATTTTTAATAGAATATTTATTCCCTTAAAATGAAATCATATATGAGGTACATTGATGATGAGATCTCCTTGTAAATCCTCCACATCATTATTAATTAAAATGGAAACAAATTATCAATTTAAAATAGTTTTTACCAACTACATTTTTTATGTAAATGTTTAATAAAATTGAAATTATATTCAAATTGTATGTGTGAAAATACATCATCATTAAAAAAATATTTAATGGATGGTGCAAATAATTTCAAACAAATGTTTCTACCATATATAAATTAAATTAATGGGGGTTAATATCAAAATATAAGGATTCATATCTGGATATATGGATTATAAATAATATAAAACAAAATAACTAGAATTTAATAATTAATATTGAGGTTTATAAATGGATTCAATGATTTATAGAACAATATGTAATAGGATAAAACATTTTGTATTCCTATGGTTTTTGAGTGAATCTAATAGTATAAAAAATTCTGTAGAAATAAAATAGGGTTTAAATAAAAAAATTTGAATCTACTAAGAACATATTTACAACATATAATACCTTATATGAGTTTTGAAATAGTTTTGTTCTCTATTATATATATTCATGTTATAATCCTACAAGGTTCACTTGTTATCTTGAAAACGAAATTCATCCATTATAGTTGAGGTATTATATAAATCCACATGCCCCATTAGAATGGAGTCAAGGAATTATATTTATACATTGGTGCTATAAACATGAAATATCATCCCAAATGATTTAATAGTTCAGTATATTTAAAAAAACAGATACAAATAGAAGTATTAATCTAATACGAAAGGAAAAATAACCTTGCAACACCATTGTAATGACTCATAGTCTACAAGATTATCAATTCAATTTAATAACAATTTAAATCCTTTCATCTTATCTTATAAATAATCGTAATAAAGGGGTGAAATTAGATTCACAATAGAGTTAAACAATATAGTGGATTCTATCATAATAAAAAAATTAAGGTGTATAACAAAAAAAATTACATGACATAAAATCATATTATTTCCAAAAATATTGATGGAATAAGAGATAAGTAAATAATTACATATAAATAATCATGTGAAACATAAATATATATAATATAAAAGTTGAATAATTGACTTCTATCCAATTAATAATTTCATATTGAAGTAATTTATAATGCCACTAATCATAAACATACATTTAAGGATTTGGCCCAGACAACATATAGAAATGTGTAAACGCCTCATATAGTTTTTCTCATGAGATATACCAATAAATTATGGAGATATAAGAGACCCTTATCATAACATAATATGTCCAATGCATTACATGTGGTGGAACATAATAAAGATAAGAAATCATATTGAGAGTACCATATTAAGTATTTAAATATTTCATTAAACAATAAACATAATCATTACCCATAAATAGTAAAAAATTGATCGATATAAAGATATTAAATCCCCATAAATAATCATAAAAACAATATATAAAATATGGTGGATGGTAACATTAGTGGAAAATATTAGTAAATAATAAGGACGAACAAGGGTGTTTAAATTTCTGAAAATATACTAATAAAATTATTGAGGAATTATTGAGATAAATAATCTTTTTAAATTTCCATATAAGAGTTGTTTTTTAAAATTACTATATATTTTTGATAAAAATATCAAACATTTATATCCGTGAAAATAAATGATAAGGATAATGGAAATATTATTTTGGTATAAATAATGTTCCTCTAAACTATAACGATGAGAAAATAGTTTCCATGAATCATTAGAAATGGTCTAATAAATTATGGTTTACGTGGAATTGTATTAGTGTCGTGAAAGAAGAAAAGGTATTAATTTTTAAATAAAATAAAAAATGATATAAAACTGTTTTTCATGATCAGAAAAGTATTTCAATCTTATAATATATTAATGAGTGTACATAAAATGTGTAAGCTATTAAGAAGTACCCATTAACTGGGATTTTATATTAGGGTAATTGAAAATGGAACCTTATAAAAAATATATTCTCCCATAAATTAAATATTAAATGATCTAGATAAATTATTTTTGATCATATTCAAATAATTTAAAAAAATTTAAAATTATAAATAATATATATATTTGCGTAAATAGGGATAAACTGTAACCATAATGAACAATGGTGTTTTTGGGAGAATCCATTTTCACCATGGAAATCATTGAACCAAATTTCGTAATATATTTTGAACAACTAATATTAAATTTAATACCATGAATATAAATTTATTCATGATTTTATAATCAAATGGGTTATATAGATACACTACACACAATAAAGAGTGGGGAGTAAGTCATCACTAATAGTAATAAATTACATGAGAGAACCCATACCCTATGTATAAAAGTGATCTTCAGTTTTATTTAATTTCATAAATAATTAAATTAGATTCATTAGTAATTTAATTCATAAAATATTAAATATTCTTATGAATTATAATAATTGTATTATGACTTTTCATTTCCTTTTTGATGAGTAATTTTATCCAATTTCATCATTCCTGGAGGTTCATTTACCTAGTTTGGATTATTGATTCACTTGTATACATGTATGATAGATTATGTAAAATGGTATAAGATTTCCAGAATTCAAATTGTATGTTGTTAATAGACATAAGTAATGTTAAATGGAATATATTTCCATATAGGAATATATATATACACACACATATATATGTGAACCCTTTCAAAATGGAATATAAATTTTGAAGGAGGAAAACAAATCCTTACATAATATATGATTAAGGGTTTAATTAAAATCATTAACCATTTCTAAAAACATCTAAAAGTATTAAGTAATATTGATAGATAGAATTCAAACATACAAATATATATATCATATCATTTTAAATGAAGGTAAATTAATAAAATTAAATATCTCATTTAATACATACATCTTGACATTTGATTTTATACATCCCTTTTATTTGAATTTATTCTGAAAATAAACATATATATATACATATATATATAATTATATATATATAAATATAACTTTTTTAAATCAGCTGCCACTAATTAAAATAAAAAAGATTTATTATATTTATAAGATTTATTGATTATGAAGTTCCATTATAAATTGAAAAACACATAATTTTTAAATAAATTATTAATATGAATGAAATATGGGTATGTATATATATATATATATGCTTATATATATAAATGTCTTTTAAAATCATTCAAAAACCAAAATGAAACCTTACAAAATAAAATTTAAACTTATAAATTCATTATGGAATTTTGTAAAAAGATATCAAGATGAAAAATATGAAACTGAAAATAATTTTACCCATAAAAAATATGTTTGATCATATAACTAAAATTATAATTTGGAATGGTGGAAAATGAATAAACCCCTTATACCAAAAGTTTTTAGGAAAATTAATTTTGAGGATCAAGTAGTAAATAAATAATATTCAACATCTCTGAAATTATATTTCGTCAAAAAAAATTCCACATACTTTTATTTTGAAACAGAATTATAATGGTTTTCATTTGGGCACAAAAAATATCGGAGGTCTTGGGAACGGAGTATCAAAATGTTTTGACATGTGTTTTAAAAAACTAGGGCTTCCAATCATAAGAATGGGAAAAAATATAATATATATATGAATCATTTTTCAATTTTATTCAATCAATTAATTTAAAAAATTATCCAAATAGATGAAAAATTTACTAGCACATATTCAAACAACAATGATAATAGATGGAAAACATAATGAAATTAGTTAAATAATAATTTAATATATATATTAATTATAATAGAAACATATTTTGGAATCTAATGATGATAAAAATAAACCAACACCAACCATTCATATTGTAGAAAAAATATCTATGATGGGTTTAGTTGAATGAGACTTCAACAGAGGATATGAAATAGGAGATCTTGATCTACCGGTTTTCATCGATGTGGAGTAAGTCACAGTTTTATAGGGAAGAAGATAGAAAAAAATGGACTACCTATATTTTCCCAGATAAATTAGAGGGTTGTCATAAACCAGAATATTTTCACGGGACTTAATATTGAGTTTAAGAGAGGCTGAAGGTTGTGATTAAATCCTGATATTTTATTGAGTTAGAAGAGAACAATTAGGACTTCAGGGAGACAACATGGATCATGTCTATTCATGGTGGAGCTAGACATTAATGTGTGGAACGGCGGGGTTTGAAAAAATTTTTATGGATACCTAGTGGCTAGGGAATTATCCAATGGATGTTGGTTTTCAGATATCTCGGAGACTTTGAGAGGAAGATGATACTACCTTTTCATTTTAGTTCATTAATTTTTTTTGTTGTTTTAGTCTTGTAATATTTTTTAAAGGATTCAGTCATTTCACTTTTGGATATTTTATGAGTTACAATATAATAATTATTCCACTTTGAAAATTGTGCCATGCCTCAACCATCATCTCCATTTGGAAAAGTGTCTCATGATACATTTATTATCCATTAATATATATATTTATAATCATTTTTTTATAAACAACATAATGTTGTATTTCTAATAAAATAATAAAACAAACACACACATATAAATATATAATTTAAAAATATATAATGTGAAACAAAATAAAACATATATTATGAATTTAATAACATATATTATTTTTAAATATATCACTATATATGTATAATTTAATTTATATACAATTACACACATATATATAATCACATTTTTCAATATACAAGATTATATATATATATATATATAACATATCATATTTTATTTTTTTATTACAAAAATTCATATATATATATATATATTTTATTATTAATGAATTTTCAAATATATAAATATATAAAAATATAATTATTTTTCATAATATTACTAAATAAAATTAATTTTTTAGTTCAAATATAAACACAATGTTCAATTGTTTAAAAAAATAATTATTTATATTTATAAATTTTAAAAAAGAAAATAATATATGTCAATTATTTATAAAATATATTATCATAAAAATAATAAAAATAATTTTCTAGAAAAAAATAATTAATTAATATTATTATTATTTAAACTATTCTATAAAATAAAATTTCTTATTTAAAATAACAGTATTTTAAATTAATAATAAAAAATTTAATTTAAAATTAATTTTTAAACAATATAAAAAAAATTATACTAATTTTGAAAACTATAAATAAAAATTATTTATTAATATTTGTATTTTAATTAACTTAAATATTAATTAATACCACATTGTTCAATGTAGATCATGGCGAAACTAGTTGATTTTCATCAGCTAACCCCTAGAGCCATATCTGGTGATATGGTTGGAGTCTCTATTATATTTCCTATAAAACCTTGGCACTAGTGGGGTGGGTGATCAGTAAATCTATGCAGTACTCTTTAATATCATTTTTTGAGAAGGTTTGTGAAGAAAACCAGCATCTAGATGTCACCTCGAAGATGGAGAATTTTGATAGAACCCAAAAATTATAATAGGTTATCTAGAAATCTAAACATATGATAAACCAATAGAATGAGAATTGTTATTTTTTGAATACTCAAGAAGAGAATATCACCAAATTGAGGGATCATCTAGTGGTTTAAATGGTTGAAATTAAAATTCTGATATCTCAGATAGACTTCTACTAGGATGAATTGTAATGGGTAATGATTAAAGATAATGAGATTCATCCAATTGGTGAATAAGATGAATAATTTCTTAGGTTGTGGCAATATAAGATTAACATATTAACATTGGACAAACAAAATAGTCTCCCTAGATGGTCGGTCACATGGCATTAATAAAGCCTCCCTATATAAGAGAGGCTACCAACTAGTAGTTAGTGTATGTTGTGGTACAATGTCGAGAATATACAATAATGATCAGAGTAACAAATTGGTAACACGAGTTAATAAATCAAAGGAAAAATTATATAAATAATATAAAAAATATCATCCACAAGTAATAAAAAATAATAACAATCTGTAGAAGTTGTTTCATTTACAATATTATGATCTTTCATTGTCTCTATACAAAGGGATATCAATACATGGGAAAAATGTCTTCGAAACTATAAGTAATTGAAGTAATAAAAGTAAAAGATGATAATATCATAAGATAGAATTTATATATATGATCTGTCTTTTTCTCTAATTTTAATAACTAATTAAATCAGTCATGAATAATGTGTTCTTTATATTGTCCCAACCTACACCCATATTGTCAATTAGGGTACCTAATGGAATCCTGAACAAGGTGTGATATATCATTTAGTAGGCCACATCTAATGGTATCTATAAAATTTCCAATCAATTTATGAATAATAAAGCAGTGTGTAATACATATGAAGGATAACATTTAAAAATGTATGTTATCGAATTCTGATGGGATAATTTTTATCAAATCATGGATCACGGTAATCCTTCTTCTAGAACAAAAAATCACATTATAATATTAAATTATGGAAAAGAATCATAAAATGACTTATCCCATGTAATTCTATTATAGGGATAAATGTTATGGATCCCCAGTAAAAATGAACATGGAATCCTCATTGATTCTATAGAGCATCTCGATGCAAACACCATAATGACATGGGTGGATCCCAATGATAATGATCACAAATTATTTGAAAGGAAATTAAATGAATATCAGATAAAACATATAGCAATTTACATGGAACTAATTTATAGAACATCCATCTAGTTGAAATATTAATGGTATTTGGGGGAATCATGATCCATGGGGTAGAAATTTCCAAGGAATCCACTTACATAATCATGTTCCAGGTGATATAAATATTCATGAAATCTAATGAAATCAAGATACGCGTTGATTAAAATATCAGGGAACATTCTATCACAATCATTTAATCACCTCATTTCATAATCCGTTTCAATAACAATCACATACAATGTGGTCATCCCACACATTATATATTTTCTATATAATCCAATCAATGCATTAAATTCCTTTCATGAGAAGTAATTATTCTGAAATGTGGCCTAATTATTCTCTTATAATTTGATCAATTACCATTATGTCTACCAATAAAATTGGTGAGGTCACACACAACCATAAGGGATGTATAAAAATGATTAGATATATAAACACAACACATAGTTGGTATTTGTGGGGGGAAATTGTAAACTATATAATTATACATTTGGGAAAGAAAAATAAGTCCCAAAAAATTAGTTGATTTATCTCAATTAATATTTGGATAAAATTTTAATTTTTTTGGGTTTGGGGAATAATGGAAACATGGTAAAAACATCCTACAATGATGGAAATGTCTGGGACACCAACCATATCCACCAGTTAGCATACATGTATAGTCTCAACTACTAATGTAGCCTGAATAAGATTAAAAAGAAATAATGGGAGAATTCCCTTGAAATAGTGAATTCTATTTTTCACAAAAATTACACATTTTATTTGTTAAAACATATTGGAAGTCCTAAAGTGAATTTTGAACTCACTATTTTTTATCAAATGATACATACAATTAAATATTTTATCATTATATGATGATTCATCTCTAAATCCAAGAGTATTCTTTGTGAGGATCTCTAGTGGAAGATGAAATGTACACAATAGGAATATATTTAAAAAATTAAGGGACTGAAATAAATATATATAGAAATAAGGAATATGTGGTCAATTTCTATCAAAATTTAGGGTCTCATAGTTTGGCTGCATGGTATGGAAAACTAAGCACCAACCAATGTTTAAATAGGAAACAAACATATTTCATGTACATGGATTCTAAAAACATTTCACAAATGATGCCACATTCTATTATCAATGATTTACATAACCTGGACATGTAACATGGTTAGTAAAATAGTTCCCTAACCATGAATTATGACTATTAAAAATTTTATTTTCACATGTATTGGTCTTTTATCGAGGGAACATGACTATGGATAACAATTTTCTATTTATTTCCTTATAAAAACCCATTAATGGGTTTTAGTAACTATTTGGAATGGGGTTCATCGTCTCTACATTCAATAAAGCTATGAATCCATTTCTAAAAACCAAGCCTATTCAGTCCAAAAAAGACCTAGACACCACCAGATACATTCTTTACCTTTTGAATAATTCTTATTATGACTAAACCATGTATTTAAAATAAAATTGAAATGATCCATAAAGCATTGGAAATCATTGGATCTTAAACTCATTCCCCCTTAATGGAATTTTTCCCAATATTGCCTTCAATTGGTGGTCAACCATTATATGTGAGGAATTCATACCACTGAGAATGTATGCCAGCCTCACACTCCAATTCCTTCTCAAGTACAAAACCATGACTCTATATCACCTATAGTAGATGTAAAAAATAAATTTTGTGAGCCTTTTTTGTTCATATCAAAAACACATGTAGGATTATTTTTTAATTATTCATCTACCATGAGTTAAACCTCATCTATATGAAGTGTATGATATGGTTCTGAGTAACAATGATATAGAAAAGATTCCCCGAAGACAACATTCAAGGATTGATACCTCTATGTTAACTACATTAGATATGTTACTAGATAAATTATATCTATAATGATTAATGTAATGAAATATCATTTTAAAATATTACCCTATCATTTAATTCTATTATTTCATTAACTCAGATTTATATATTAAAAGTCTTGATACCTATCCTGGAAATCTAGATGTCATCAATGAAGATCAACATAATATTTCATTCTAGACTACGTCATATACATCCTCTTTCTGATAAATTAGCCCTACTATAATATCTCAATCATGACATTCATTCTAGGATTCATTTCATCCCCTACCTACGTTTAGTCAATCATGACATGCATTCTAGGATTCATTTCATCCCATACCTACGTTTAGAATATATTAGATTAGAATGGCCTAGTATACAAATCCTCATATGGTTATATTTATTTAGTCACATGATAACTGCTGTAGTTAGTAAATTCATTAAGTCATGTATTCTTCTCCCAAGACCTCATGAAATCAATTATCAATGCTCTAATAATTTCCCCTATAATGTGTATAGTGTTCCATGACCATTCATATATCTTATTTGATTATTTTCTTCATAGAATATCATTTGTATATAACACCATGTGTATGAATTTAAAATAGTGTGAGGTAAAGAGTGTATCCCTAAAAGATAAAATCTTATGAAGGAACATATGGCGGAAAAAAGTTTCCATGATATAAAACATCCCAATTTCATCGAATTTAATGGTCCCCCTAATAGAATATTTGTGGGAAAACATTTCAATATTGAAACAAAACCAAATATGACATCCCTACATAGATGTGATCCTTGTAATGAGGCCAAAAAATCAACCAAAAGATCCTACCAATAAAATGTATATTTATTGTACAACCCATACGATCACTTTTTTTATTCCTTCACCTATGGGCTAATGAAAGACCTCATGACTTGACAATATAATTCTCATTTAATCTTTTCCCTCTAGTATTCTTATTTCATGTCATGATACATCTTGGTAATGTTGTGATATACTAACCATGACGAGACCTAAAACACCCACATCAAATTCTCATATATGAATACAAAAAACAAATCCCAACCTTTAATACATTGAAATTCATCCTCTCCCATGGTCCAAATATGATTTGGGTTCTCACTTTCAGGGCCCTCACATAGGAATAGGACATAAATAATGGATTATAGTCATATCCTCACTCCATCCAAATGAGATTAACTAACAAGTAAAGATGTCAGGATAGTATATGAAAAACTAAAGTGAACCTCCATGTGATTCTATGAAAACAATTGCCTAAGGTACACATCACTAAGGGACTCCTTAAATTCCTGTATCTGAGTCATACTACACTGTGCATTATAAACTGAATTTCCATTTCTATTCTTATTGGCATGCTAAATGCCAATAGGCTTTAGGTACTCAACTTAACATCATTATCTCAAATAAAGATAACATATTGTATGTATGTACTTTAGTTTTTTTTGGAATCTACAAAAAACACACTTTTAGTAAATATTTCATCTATCATTGTGAGGCATGAACCACAATGGAGAACTTTAGATCACATGTTATGTAGTTTCTCTATTGTGGAATTAACTGACGTGACCCTTATGCAATGAGTCACTAATCCATCATTTGAAATTATCCTATAATGATACATGATTCATCACAATTCATAATGAATATCCTTATTGTATTTAATAGAATCACCACATATAATCAATGCAGACCCCCATTCAGGTAATGAATGGTTTCTTCATAGCTATATAACCTTAAAAACATTACAACATTATTATTTTAACCCAAAATATGTTTTTATGAGCTTGAAAAATCTTTTATGGAATACATGTAATATCTATAAATACCAAATGAAGTTCTATATATAAAATATGTTCTTAGTATATTCCTTGTTATCTACAACTCTCACATTCTCCTAGCCAACAGATACTCATATATCTGAGATAATGTGACCCAATAAGAAAATAAAATTTATCTAGAAGTGGCACTTTGTGTGGATAAAATATCATATATACTCTATAATTGTATCCAAATGGACTCATTATTATTGAAATTTTCCTATAAATTATGAGAATACACCATGTTATCATCAAAAAATACCACACCAAATGAATCAAGATATGAATGGAAATCTCGGTTCATTAAGGAAATAGAAACATAAAATATCTTATCGATTCCGAATGACATAACCAAATAATCATATAGTGTATAATGGAATTTTTTTTTGAATGAGGTATGTATATGAGTGTAACGTGCACATGATGATATCCTAAACTATAATATACTTTTACTAAATAAATAAATCCTTATATCTATTCAAATTGATCATCAATATATTGAAAATGATAAAAATTTTAAACATTCAATTTGTTTGTTTTTTTGTAATCCATATATATCCTATGGCTACCATCCAATATTTTCACAAGAATAATTTAAAACACTCAACGATGAGTATTTTTTCATATTATTCACTTCGCATTAAATTCATCAGTTTCCCTCTCAATTTCCTGTAACTCTAGAGTACACATCCTATGTGGAGTTAATAATGGTGTAACTCCTTGAACATGTATGATGAAAAAATATAGATGTATCCCAGGATGTAGTCTAAAAATTCAATCCTTGAAAAAATCTCATAAATGATGAAAAATCTATGGGAAATGTAGCTAACATAATCCATTATCATCTAGTTATATTCTCTAAATATAGGCTATCATCCCCCATCGTATGATGATGTAGCCCATCTCAACCTTCCTAGACATCCCATTGGCCAAAGTGAATAAAATTATACCCTTATTCTAATCTAAAATTTTCCATTATCTGATAATAGACGTCATGGTCTTGATACAAAACTATCCAATACATTTTTTATATGAATTCAAATCCATTTAGCTCATGGAAAACAGATCTCCAACAATGAAACACCCACCAATCATAATGTGTAATAATTGGTATTAGAGTATATACTATTTTTTATACCCAATAGTGTACCAATGTAGTAACCCAATTATAAAATAAATCAATTGTCATGCTGCTCTCAAACAAAAGAAAATAAATGAAATAATGTGATGCACATATGTGAAAAATATTATATGCTAAAGTAGATGTTACTACTATCACACCTCTCATCATGACGGAACAATTATTTACACTACATGGGTATGATGAATATAATATATCTATTTTGAATGAAAATCATGTTAGAAACTTGACACTCCAAAGAAGCTCCACTATGATTTCATAGCACAACTGGTTGCTAACTAAATCATCCATTACCACCAAATCGTCATGACTGATCAACACTACTCTAGCTCACACATTGATGTGGATATGAGATTAAATCTCTTGAAACTGGTGTTATAGTTGATCGTAATCAAATAATGAGTATTTGTATAGGCCAGTTCAATTAATGTAAATCCCCCATAAAAAAATATTATAACTACTAGTATGGTATATATCACACTGGATCCACATATGTCCCCATCTCTAATAGATATGACCTAATATAGAAATAATATAACTCACATAATAGCTATTATCCCCCCCATGAGATGGCAAAAAATGATGGGTTTTTCAGCTAACAATGAACCACATGTTTGATAGGATGAACCACACAGCTCTAACATCCATATTCCCTTGTCATATATTCAAAAATAATTTACCAATTAAAAACATTTTTATAGTATTCATCCCCCAAAAAATACCTTTGATTTAATGAAATTTTTCAGACATTTCTAAATTAAAATCTACCTCGATATATAATTTTCAAGATAAATTGGCTCAATATGATGAATCTATGTGAAGCATCATGTATTGACCATAGCATTCGTTGCATCATGATCAAGATGCATAATCTTACAGAGCAGTTCAATTTTTAGGTTAAGAGGATTGATATAATCATAAAATATGGATTCTAAATACCTATAAACTATATAAAAATCATATTAACAGTGTTCCAAACATCACAATAGTATATATCCACAGCTCAATGTTTATATTTTGTGTTTTTAACTCTCTTCTTAGAAGGTTTCAATAGCTTTTCAATAATCAATATAGTAGTCTCAAAACATATATCCAAATCATGTGAATGGACATCTATAAAAAATATTGGAGATTTCATTTACCATAAATAACACATCAAATTTTTTAAATATTAGGGTTTTTGTGGAAATCCCATTCTTGATTATATAAAGACCATGAAACTCCCATGTAATTGGGATTCAGAAACCCTGTCAATAATAAAATCTAATGCCTGAATATGAACATCTAGAGGGTATACTAGAGGCTTATGTCCCACCATCTATAGATCATTGTCATATCTATGCTCTTGGAACACAACTAGAGGTTTTTGTTTTGGCGTGTCTATAAAATTTCAAAACACATACCATATTCTTTGTTTCATAACTACTAGATCAGAAATAAAATCAACTAATATGATGATGAATTACTAATCTTTCCCCACTCCCTTCGCTGAATTCTATGATATTGAAATTGTAACTAATATAAAATTTAACAAAGAAACTACTTATATACAATTATAAAGATGGATCTAGGTCATACTCTCTATTTCATAACATAAGTATTACAATATAGTCTATCTATTGAAATTTATAACTCCATATAATGGAGATAATACTAATTTAGAATTTTAATTTATTTTGAATTCATAATAAATATAAATTTGATTTTAATTTTTGATCAAAATGCATCACCACTTATATTCCAGTACAACACAAGAGACACATAGAGTAAAGTGTGGTACACATTTCATCTTAATTATAACATGTTCTATCCCATGAGATCAATGGTATATTACAAAACATAGAATAAATAATTCAATACATTTTTACTATATCATATTAAAGAAACTATGATATTGGTTATGTAATGAACTATAAGTACCAATTTGGTTTCTCAGTCCCTCAAAATAATAACTTTCCAAAAAATTGTATCAAACTGATGTGACACAAAATAATTCCATGCTGTAATAAATCTATTGTTATATGTCTTTGAAGGTGAATCATGTAAGGTGTCTAAAATGATGCAAAATCAATTCTGACATGATTTATCTAGAAAAGGATCAAATACATTTCATCAATCATAGAAATATTAACATCACATATCATGTAAATTACTCAATGGTGGTATCAAATCAAATATAATCGGAACACTATAGATAAATATTTTCTCATTCATGTGGATAATTCATTATTTGGGATGTATAATAATTATAATAACTCATTAACAACTTCAAATTTATTCAAAATCCTCACTATATTATATCAAGTTATTAATTCAAGGAATAAAAATTAAATTCAACCCACTTTTTAACATTTAGAAACGTGATCTACTAATGGGTTCCCCAATACTATGGGTTATAAGGCCCCATGTATACCTCCACATATTCCAGAGGCTTCCCACTAATAGAAAATGGCTTAGTGGGTAAGAGGGGGACACTATTCCCCAATATCCATAGTATTACCATAATAACAATAGTGAATAATTAAGAAGTGTAATGTTATAAATCATAGACCTAAGATGAACCCAAAAACCTCACAAATATAAAATAATATAGAAAAAATGTCATATAAAATATGATTAACATGTCATGTCTCTATTAAAATGTAATTCAATACATTGTTTTAATAATCCATTACAATATATGTATCAAATTTAAATAAATAATAAAATGGAAATTATCTCCAGATAAAACTGTGATGAAAATATTCCCCTTTTTCATGGCACCAATGAAATAGACAATCAAGCTTCAAAATGCAAGATACTTCCTAGTTACCTAGCTTAATCCATTAATTCTACTTGAGATACCAAAATTTACCCTGACTATGTGTGTGTTAACACTATGTAGACCACCACAAAATGTGCTTAAAAAAATTAAATATTTTCTATATGTATTGAATCAGTGTGAAATACAACCAATGTACAACATCAATAAAAATTATTTTTCAAAATAAGATTTGATCATTACTATCCAACCATGGATATGTATAAATAATATTTGATATTATATAAAAACATGATTACTGTAAATCATGAGAAAGAATGAAAATCGACCTATTCCAATTAGTCACATGTTACACTAGAAAATGGATATATCCAATGTATAAATGACCAAGTAATCACCATTTTCATAATTGATTATCTCAATAGAAACTCAGTAAAAAACAGTGGAGCCCTTGGAGCTTACTCATAGAGCATATACAAGGAATGTCCAAGAAATCCAAATATAATGAGTTCAATTGTACTTGGAATCCAATGTCAAATAAAACTATGAAGACGAAAATTACATGGAATCTCATAGATTTAAGATCAAATGATAAATATTTCCAAGCCATCCACTTCCACAATTAGGATTCCTGGAGTAGATTTGTCTAGGTAATCATATGGAATCCAAAATCATGCAACAAATGTTTCCAAGGAATCAACAACCATTATCAATTCATCATTAGATTTGATAACCCATTTCTTTATCATTCAAATATAATTTTTTCATCACACACATTCGACATTTTAAAAATACTCTATCGAACCCTTCAAAATCAATTCATAACATGTAATCATATGAAATAAAGGAAAAACCTTATCTTATAACTCATTCAATTTTCATTATGTTTACCTCTAAAATTATTTTACCTCTTACACAACCAAAATGGTTTTATAACACATCACATGCAAAATAACACACATAACATGTGGTTTGGGTGGTGGATTACAATATATGACAACATAATGGAAGTATTGGGAAACCGAAAGAGTTACTGAAATTTTATCCAAGGTGTTAGGTAAATTTTAGGATCATTTATTAACTTTCGAGAACATGGGTAACAGAATATATCGCATACTGTATACCCATGGTAGAACACTCATCAAGTATCAACACCTTACATGGACTAGATAAATATATTAATGAGAAACAATGGTCTATGTAGACATAAGGAATATAAGATTTCACTAAAATAAAATAGTTAATTATAATTCATACATCATAAGTATCAATATGAATAAGGAACACACAATCTGGGATCCAATGAGATAAAAAATTCACAATTACATGTTTATTTGATGAATCAAAAAAAAAATACCAGTTTATTCTTGGAGAAGGCATTTAAAAAAATACTAAATGTCTTCAATTGGATGGGAATAATAAAATTATGGGGTGGGCGATTAAACTTTTATGTCATCTCTATAAAAATAATCAGGTTCTCTAAAAATAATTGGTTTCTAATATTATCGAGATGGCTGGTAAATCTAATGTCCAAACATGCACCCTTCATAAATATTTTTTGGAACCTACATGGTTAAAATGAATTGTTTGGAAAACTATATAGAATCCATTTCACATGAAATTTTATGAATATCCTCTATAATTTATAGGGTTCATGGTTTGAAACCTATATGTTGGCCATGCAGTGGTCCTATACTATATATAATAGGTCCTCACACATGGTTATGTGGCTTGAGGTTCATGATTAAAGAGAACCATGTGACCATTAATTCCATATAAATTCCTCACATGATTATTAAATACCATGAAGCCAAGGAGAATCATATCAGACTAAATATTCTTCCCAATATCCTTTAAAAAAACCAGACCCCATGTTATAAAAATTTTCTACATCGCCATGATACTACTATAAGATCTTCTATAGTTCTTATTAGGTGAAAAAACATTTAAACTGAAATTAAAATGATATATACATTGTAGTAAATATCAAGATCTCCTGAATTGCTTTAAAAATGTGACATAAGATTGATGTAATGGAGTTATCACTTATCAACGAGGATCCATAGGTTATTTTTTCATTAATAAATAGTGGATTCAGTGTTTTGATGACCCTCTCCATCATCCATATTTTATTTTAATAAAACATTATGCATCCATTTTCATATTTCTTTTGTCACATTTTATTGTTATAAATTATTCTTACTTGTGATACAGCTAACAAAATGTCCCTAATATCATATAATTTATAGTCTGTGTTAGAAACTAGGGAAGACAAATTGATTACCCATTTGTATAATATTCTCAAAAAATTATTTGTCACTCAAGGAATTAATTTATTGATAGATCATGATGAGAGAAAAATATAAGAGTAGATATGGTTATAGAACTAGGAAAACTTAACCCCTGACTTTCTATTCCAATGTGTGACAGTGCATGAATAGAGTGATGTTAGTTATTTCAAATTAATCTCTAAAAAAATATAAATGATAGAATGAATTATGAAACCCAACATAATGAACATACGGGGACTATATTGACGATATAATATAACTACAACCCATTTTCATAAAATAACACCCATATCTTTTAGACAATGTTGAGAAAAAAAGGTTATGGTCACACATTTTCCATGATAGAAACATGATATTTATCTAAACAATTATTTCAATTTCTTATAATGATTATGTATGGAATGATTGGTTAGCATGTTTGGAAAATAAAAATTTCTTTGGGGGGGGGGCTATTTTCCCAGAGAGGAGTATTGTGATCCAAATAAATTGATACACAATGCATGGAGTAAGAGTGATGAAATGTTTAATTGGATTCAAACCCTCTTATAATTATTCCATATTAAGATGGAGAACATTGGATAAGTTTCATGATATAAGCCAATGTAAAAATCAGCATCCATTGGGAATGTCTTATCAGTTACTGAGTAATGGTATAAGAAATTGCAATAAATGATAAATGATAACAAAATGAATTGTATTATCAAGAAATTTCCTGATATTCATGACAATATTACAATGGTAAATAATGATGATATATATTAATATTAATTCCATCGATGGTGTTGAAGACACATTTTAATTTCATATGGTTATGTTCATGTATTACATTGTTCGACGACATAAGGTTGGTATATCATTATAGAAAGTATAATACGATGCATCTCAGATGTTTGAAGTAAAAAAGAATAATTCCCTCCATACCATAAGGGTGGAGTACTTTTAAGTGTGGGATGATAAGGAAAATCCATAGAGGAGCTTATATGTAAATGGTATAATATAATATCATAGGTCGAGAATAATATAGGGTGATCTGAAAATTATTTAATGTGACGATGATTGGATGATGAAATTTTTTTAATGTTCATATAGCATAGACAATAGGCTGATAATATCAAATGGGATATGTGTTGTAGAGAGGAATTAAAAACTAACATGAATAAGGGGACTCAAATGCCCTGACACCACACAACAGATTCTCCTAGTGGATTTCACAAATTTTAATGTCATAATTCATTTAAATGGTGTCTTTGACTATTGTTATAGTGACTGGACCATAGGATTTCATCTCATATAATATAGTAATGAAACATTTATTGATATGAACTATAATTTGTTTGGAATAGAAATAAATTTTATGACCATGTTCATGTGAATCATAATGGGAATGATAAAAAATATTACAATCAAAATGATTGATCTAGGGTTTTATGCTACTATGAGATGTGTATGGAATCTAAATGAATAAAATAGAATAGGAGATCAATTAATTCTGCACCAATACCTCATGTGATAATATACAACTTATTAATTTATACGATGTATAATAATACCTTATACTATTAATTTAATTCATCGTTTCTTTAATATAGTATCTTTTTATATGAATCATTTCACTAAATAAAAATAATAATTTTTTTAGGTATGTGGAGTCAACGAAAAATCTTCCATCGGAACCATTAGATTATATTTATCTTCTTATACAAGGAATAATGTTTTCAAAGAAAAGTAAAATCCATATACAGTTTTCATATATTTGGGTATTGAAAATGGTTTGGAAAAAACGATTTACTATGTCTATATCTTGAAATTATATTCTGTTATTGAAATATGGAAATATTATTTTCCATTATTCATATTTAATGTATATGATTAGGTTATTTTAATTGTACATTATATGGGTGGTTATGTGATAATCCAAATATGAGTGGTTTCATGATAAACCAAGACGAGTGGTTCCGTGATAAACCAAGGATGGGTGGTAATGGTATAAAATCCAATGAAATGGATGTGAAACCCAACCACATGATTATTCCATTTAGTGATATGTGTGGAAGTTGGAAATATGACTCTTCCAATTAAGTATTTTTTATGTACCAACATATCTTTAAATTTTATATGTTGATTTTTACAGGAATTATGGTAATATTTTGGTTAAAAAAAGGGAAAGCGATGAACTTATATTTAAGGATGTATATTTATTACTTCTTAATGGTGAAAATTATTACATTATGATAACGTATTACTTATTTACATGTTTTGTTAAGACTTATATTTTTCATTCATTATGTATCCATTATTGATTCTATTATTCTCATCCCTTGAATTGAAATGTTTTCCACCTGGTATAAGGATGGGTAATAGAAAGGATGATGTTATAAATAATTTTATCATGAAACTAAATCATTTTAATATTTAAAATAATTTATATGGTGATATAAATGGATACTCTTTTAGTTGTATCCACTTTTTATAAATTTTAGTTTTATGTAATATATATGGAATAATTATCAGAAACACAAAACCAAAATGATCTTAGATGATAAATTATGTATATATTTTTTACATAACTCATGATTATAAAATGTTAATGTATGGGGCCTTATAGTTTTTATTAGATTATGATTTATAAAACATGGAAGAGTGTGATGGTTTTTAAAGGTATGAAATATCATTAGGGGTTTACAATTTAATGGTTGATCATATGTTAAATGTTTTAGAATCCAATTTTGAGTATTTATTAACTTAAATATTTAGTTGTCTAGTTGTATTATTGGAGACCTTCTCTATTGAGGAAATTATTGGTTATCAGTTATTTTGATTGAGAATGTGAGGAATTAAATATCAACTAAGGTTAAAAATGATATGGTAATTTTAAAGGACTTTATAATATTTTTGGAATAGTATATGAATTTTATATTTTAGTTTAAAATTATGCACAATAATCATATTGTGTCACAACCTGTCCTGTTGGCCAATGCTATAAAAATCGAACCCAGAACCCGAGTGTGGCTGGACATTATCACCAACAAATAACCTAAATTATGTCCCTATTTAGTATTAAAATATATATTTAGTTAGAAAATTTTATTAAATAAAGAATATTTTATATTGGGAACTTATGTTTTATCAAATGTTTATCTTTGGTATTTTAAATTTTTTGGTGTTTGAGTGATAAATATTATTTTTGAAGATTTTTATTAATTTCGTAACCATATATACCTATATAAAATTAAATAATATTAGATTTTATTTTAGCTATTTTTTACCAATATTTTGTAATAGATAATTTTTTTGTGGAATTAATGATATTTTTCATATTTATTGAAGTGATTAACCTATTTTGTAGAATGTGTAATAAATTAATTAATTTTTTGTCTGATACATTAAATGTGGTTGATGGGAATTGGAGATAAAAGGTGAAGCATATCCAGGAATACATTATGATCAAATCCTTTTAATTTTTTTGTTTAAATATTAGTTTGGAATATGTGAGAAATTTTAAGGAATGTTAGTTATTGAATACTCTTTTAGGAACATTGGATATGGCTATTGTATTTTTGAGATTAAAAGAATTCACACATCATAGAATGGTTTAATATTTTTGGGGAATTAATTAATTAATTCAATCCTTTTTTGTACTTGTAAATGGTTCATGTCAAGATTAATTGATATTTTATCTTTTTTGGATTAAGTGATTTCAATGATGTTGATTCAAGTCCTCTATGTGTGACAATTGCATCTTCAATATTTAAAATTTGGAGAAAAGAAGGGGTTTTCATAGAAATTTTTTAATATATGAAACTCTATATGAAAATTATGTATGTTTTCTTTATGTTCACAGAAATTCTAAAAAATTAATTCCTATGCTTTATGAAAATGATATGAAAAAAATAATGATTTATGGTTAATTTTCCTTCTACAAAATCAAAGAGCTTTTTACCCTTCATAAGATTTTGGTTTTATGATTATTATCATTCTCATGATCATGTTTTCTAATCACCCTTCCTAAGAAAAATAAGGTTATTTTTTATTCCATATCCATTTTTTATAAAATATAATCCTAATATATGTTATCACAGATGACATTTTTACATCTATATCTTTATTTTAATATTGATGTTTTAATAATATTTTTTATGATACGAGAATGAAATAATGATATGTTGAATATCCATACCAGAGTTACCAATCACAAATTAAAATTTTCAGGACTCAATTATCAATGGGGGATTTGTAACATCTATAGTTTTTAAATGGAGACAATAAGTTCAATATCATACAATACATGCCACATTAAACATAAAAATTATTATGTTACCATATAACCGATCTATTAAAATGGAACTGACGAACAATGTTGATTGTTTTATGAAAATAGTATTTTCAAGTTCATTTAAAAAATTCATTAGTGAAAAAATATTTATCAATGAAAATAAAACCCTTTTAATTCATATAAGTCGTTATTTCTAAAAACATATTTAAATAAAATGTAGTTTGTTTATAAACATAAAAATCACAAATTAAGGATTTATGTAATTAAATATAAATGTAAAATATTCAATTTAATTTTTTATATTCATCTTACATGTTTTCTATACATGATATAGGAACAAATTAAATTTTGTTGATAGAATTAATGTTTTTCTAAAAATTTTGTTTTAACGCCTTTTGATGGGGAACACATTTTAATTATATTTTTTTTATTTTATAATTTATTTTTGAGAATATAAACTTCTTTTTTGGATGTGGGACCTCAAAAACTAAATTGTCTAAATTTTTGGTATTTTTGTGACAATAGTTATTTATTTAGGGAATATTCAATTATACTAAATTTAAATTTTAAAATTATTTTTCATCTAATTTTTTTATACATAAAGGTTATCCATTTAATTTTTTATAAAATATAAATAGATTTTTTTTCATTTAAAATTTTTTTTGTCAGAATTAATTTTCAATTGAAATTAGATATAAACCCACATAATTATTCTGATGGTTTTTACTTTAAAAAACATGTTATATCATTATTATTATGGGACTTAATTGTAAATTAATTAAAAGAACAAAATTTTCTTGATTTTTGAAAATTGGATTCAATATTTGGTATCATTTGGTCCAAATTATGTAAATAGGTTACTTATTTTTGGACATTATGAATAATCAAATTGGTAATTATTATTTACCACAGTTAAAGGTAAATTGGGTAAATTAGGGTAACAAATGATATGATAAGGACTTCCAAATAACCATAAAACTTGAAAAAAATATATTAGATTAATTATAGATGACTATTAAACCAAAGGTAGACAATTGACACATTTAATGGACATTTCTCCATGAAGGTGATGTAATTATTATTTAATCTAAAAATGTAACAACATGTCACTATTTTATATCTTAAATGTAAATTAATTTTAATGTATTGATAATCATGGTGAAACATTGAACATAAATTGAATAAAAAATATAACGAAATTATCTACATCAAATGAGTTTATTTATATTTTTTATATTTTAAATAATACTCTAAATATTGTCACAATATGGATATAATAATTATTTTATTAAGAGAAATATCGAATAAATGATATTATAAATAGTAAAATAAATATTATTTTACAAACATTATGAACCCAACTATTTTTATAAAATAATATTACAGTTTAAAATACTATTCAATTATTTTTTTGAAGATATATATCTTCTTGGATTTTCATTAAATTTAATGAAATAAATATTGTAAAAATTGACATTATATATATTTTAATAAAATATATTTTTATTGCATTATTTAAAATATATTAATAATTTTTTAATATTAAAAACATCAATGATAAGGTTTAAACATTAATTGAGTTTAGAATTATGGAACTTATACCCATTTAAATGAAATTAATAGCCACTTAATAATTAAAATGTTGTTACCTCATATAAAATTAAAAGTGGGTATTTAAGTGTAAACTAAAATGTTAAGGGTTAAAATAAATTAAGTACATGTCCAAAAATTATTGGATGAGAATATTTTGGATTATAATCATGTTATATACAAAATAAATTAATTTTTCACCATTTTGAATTGAAATGGATGTTATATTAATTTAATAATTTTAATAAATCCATGGGTGCCCCTCCCCACTCCTATAAACATTCACTCATTACACTCTATTGCTCATAGATAGAAAGTCATTTGTTTAGGCCAGGATCTTCTGAAAACTCTTTATAGAATCCCTCCAATATAACATAATACTATTTTAGTAGTGAAATCCTCTCAAAGAAGCCTTTTTGTATAATCAAGAAGAAGATACTCAATTAAGAGGTAACACCAAATAACAAGCTATTTAGATTAATTTTTATTATGCCCTCCCTATACTCATATTTATTAATGGTTAAATAAAAATTCCATAATACTAAGTATACTTTCATGTAGTTATGATATTTTTTAAACAACACCAACAAAATTAAATACTTAATGGGTAATGAATATAACCATTCTGTCCATAGCGAACTAATTTCTCACAAAACGTTGAATGTTCAATTTTCCCCTACCAGCACTCATGGTGGCCATAATGAAGGAAACCATATTTCATTATGTTATATATTATATTTATTTTTTCAATATTCTTCTATAATTGTTCATTCAAACATACCATTATGAATTCCATGTTTTTGTAAATATAAAAATTTCATTGGAGGAATAGGGGACTACTGCCCCCTCAAAGTGATATGACTTGTTCTTAGTATACATAGAACATATAAAATATGGTTTTTTAAACCTATGATACATATATGACAATAATATAAAACTATTATTGTAATTAAATTTTAGTCATTTAATTATTGTTCATATAATATTGGAAATGAAATTAAAGTATCGTTAATGTGTACATACAACATATTATCTCCAGGAATGGTCAATTTCATTTTTTATCTCCAAATATTATGGATTATTATAAGTACATATATACATTACATATATCATATTTAAATAATTAATTCTATTCTGGGGATGATGATATTTTGACCACATGGTCAATTTACATAAACAAGGTTCTTTTTTGACTTAGGTACCCAATATTCATAGAACATTTGATAGGAAGAAAAATATTTTTTTAATTTTTAAAACATAGTAAAAAGTGATATAATATAAATTATAAACTTCATAATGTTTGTAAATAATTTATAAATTAATCTATGTCAATTTTTATGTAACGTAAAAATTGTACGTGATGAGTTACACTCAAGGTACGAGAAATAATAATTCAATCTCCCTTCATTGAGTTAAATATCCATGTCATTGGTTTTTTTTTTCAAAAAATATGTTTTACAAAACATTTATTGTATTAAAATAAATATCCACTTATATTGGGCGAATTTAAATTTTTCACAAATAATTATTTCTTTGATTTATCCTTGTTATAATAATACAATCTTTGTGAGTGAGTTTTTCTCAATCTCCTTTCGTGGAGTCATATTTTTTTAATGTACACCACTTAAATTTATTCGGAGTATAAGGGGATATTTTAAAATTAATTTCATTCAATTTCTTTAATAATGGAATCCTTTTATTTGAATCATTTCACTAAATTAAAAAAGGAAATTATTTTACGTATATGGTGACAAGAACTTCTCCGTTACCATAACCATTATTTGATATTTGGATTCTTCTACAATCGAATTTTTTTTAAAATTTAAATAAATACTATATATCATTATCATGTATTTGGTTATTGATAATGTATTTGATGATGGATTTATTATGGGAAAATATTGAAATGATATCTTGTGATGGAAATATTGAAATGTTTTTCCATTATGATTGTTTTAGTTGTTATGATTAGGTTATGGTACATTGACTTTTGACTGGTGGTTATGTTATAAACAAATATAAATGGTTATGTGATAAACCAAATACAATTCTTTCTGTGGAAAACCATAGATGGGTGGTTACATTATAATATTCAATTCATTGTTTGTGGATTTCATTTATATGGCTTCCCTATGTAGTTATATTTGTTGAAATCAAATGTATTGTTATTTAATTTATGTATGTTTATGTCCAATGGTAAATTTTTTGTTATATTTTTTTCTATAGACATTCTCAATATATTTTTGTTACTAAATGGTTTTGTAATGAGTTTATGTTCAGTGATGTAAATTTACATATTTTTATAAGTGAAAAGTATTATAATATAATAATGCACTCATGGTTTACAGGTTTTCACAAGACTAACTGCTTTCTTTCTCTATGTATCACTTTCTATAATTTTAATTTCAATCCCAAGTCATGAAATGTTTTTCCGTAGTGTATAAATATGGTTATATGAAAGGTAGATTTCTAGGGAAATTTTCTCATGAAAATAAATCATTTTTATCATTAATAATTTATATATCGCAGAACAAATGTTTACTATTTAATTTGTTTCAACTTTTTATAACTTTTAATTTCCGCTATGAAGTAATTACCTAAAACTATAAACAAAAAGAATATCATATTTTTCAAGTAAATTTTAATTTTTGACATAGCTCTTTATTATGTAATGTTTAAGGTTGGGGCCTAATATTTTGAATACTGAAAATATTAATGAAAATAATGTCCATCACAATGAAAATGGATTAAAAATTGATTACTAATATATTCAATATTAGATATGGTTTATAAACCCATAAAAAATAAATTAAAAATATTTTTATCAATTTTCATCCATTACATCTTATGTTAAACATTTTAGCAATTTTGGTTTCTGAAATTCTTTAGTTTTTACCCCCGAAATTTATCGTATATTCCCAAAAAAAATTAATGTCCATACAATGTAATTTTTTCCAAATTATTATATGTTTGAGATTTTATATTTATTAAATTTATAAAATATATAGAAATTTATTTTCAAATAATAATTTAAACACTCTTAATAAAAATAATATTGAAAATAATTACATAAATTATAAAATATTTAATATGGGTTTACAAATTTAAACCCCAATTTTATAATGATAAAATAAATTATAAAATAAATATGTTATCTAATAAAAGGGATTCATAAATTTACAATTCAAACATATATACTAATAATGAAATAAAATTCATGTTTTTTATCAAGCCATTATCTGGAACATTTCAACTATAATTTTATATTTATATTAAAATTTAAGAAAAATTATAAATATATTTAAATTTTAATTAAAAAATGTAGTTATATTTATTCTTTTTAGATTAAAAAATTTATATACATTTTATTAATATTAGGATACATAAAATAAATATTTTTATTGAAAACCACTATTTTTTACATTAAATACTCTTAATATTATTTAATATAAAATCATAATATGAATGGCAATGATATTTCAACATATATATATATAGTAGTTTAAATGTTTTCAATTAGATATATTATGATAAAATATACATTAACTATCATAAGAAATCATTGAAAATTTTTTCATTTATTTTATAGTAAATATGTTTTGATAAATAAATAAATTATTTATGTTGTAAAATGTACTTTTACTACATAATTAAAATTAAATTATTTTTTTGATGTTATATATATAATACAATATTTTCAATATAATTTTATTATTATTTATATTTAACATAAACATAAATATATAAACATAAAATATTATAATATCATATTTGTATTACATTCTGAGTTATGTTTTTTACAAAATATGAAAAAAAACTAATCATTTAACCAATTGAAAAATTAAATAATGAATATATATTAATGTACTATATTTGAAATGATTTTATTTATAAAATTAATATCTCATTATTATATATATAATTACTAGTTCTTTGCTTCATTCCATTAGAACATCTCAATGAATAATTCTAATTTCATATTATAGTTGTTTCATATTTCAATCTCATTTCATGGTCATCTTCCAACCTAAAATCCTAATTTCCATTAACTATTATGTATTTTTCCAATATACTCTACTAAATTTGGTATAAGGGGAACCCCTATATATCCCACTGGATGTGCAGACACAAGTGCTAACTATATGACCTTGAATTCACCAAGGTCCTGACACCACAATAAATCCCTCTATAACATGTCTTTTTATTTTTATATCACCAATTATGTAATTGTTTTATAGATAGAATTTACATGTATGTAGATGCATGATGCATGGTATTTATATCAATTCGATATCTTCTGAAATATTCCAATATGGTTTCCTCACTTATTTTTGTACTAAGGCTTTAAATCCCCATCTTGTTTTAACTTGATGTATAGTCACAAATTTATTTCTTAGAAACATCACATGAAAAAATATCAATGTTTGTCCCATTTATTTTTTATTCTCAGCATCATCTAAAAAAATTTCACCCTAAATTATATTGATGTTTCCCACCATCAAATAAAACAATTTTGTTTCCCATCACTCTATCTGTTATGATGTCTATCGAAGTCAACATTTACTTTGAGGACTCTCAAATCAGTCATTGTTTGCAAGTCTTCTTGGACCATTACTTGCCATCATTCCATCACCTCTTCTATATATCCTAAGGTACCCCGCTCTTCTGATGAAGATATCATCCACTCCACCATTACTAATTTTTTTTCCTCTAAATAATCTTGGGTTTCATCAGTATTGGATTCTTTTCTTTGATGAAGGATTACATGGAACATTATAGCTAGGATATATTCAACGTTTTCATGGCGCACTTTTTCATTAATACTGGGACTCCACAAGGTTGGAGAAAAAAGTATAGATTTCATAGTTTGGAATATTTTATTCTATTCTCTCTATTTCACAAAATTTTATAATGAATTATTAATGGATTTAATTCCTATACAGTTATTAATAATCAAAGGTGTTATATATTTACTATTATGTTTTTTTAATCATAGAACATATAAATGAAAAAGTAGATTTGGTTTCATTAATATCCACTTTGAAAAATTTCCAATTGATGTATCCATCTTTTTGAAATATTTGACAAACCTACATTAAATTAATGGATAATAAAATTAATAATAATACTTCTATATTCTAAAACATATTTTCTTACATATTCACCCATATAAATAAATTGTTTCATTAAAAATTTAAATACCACATAAAAATATATAATTGAATTAAAATATATCATAATATATAATTGTGATTTATAGATCGAAGTAAACCATACAAAATTTTGAAACATATTTCATTCCATATAAACATTTAACCTGAGTATTTATTCATAATGAAACCATTTTGGAAATGAATATACCATAATTTGTAATTAAGAACCAGATTATATTATTTTTTTCAAATTGGGTGTTTATTATTATAATTTCATCATTTTAATAACATTGGTTATTATTTAATATGTTTCCAACTACATCAAATATTTAATATTGTAATTATAAGGAACCCTTCCATCACCAAATTTTTTTTATGTGTATTTAATGTAATGATTATAATGTTTTCACAAGCCACATTCCTATAAACATCGACTTATTATATAATAACGTCACCATAATAAGTTATCATCAAAATTCAATTAATTATTATAAATATATAATAATTTATTAAATATTATTATATATAATAGACATTATAGAATAAAATTTGTAAATAAATCTAGTAGTCGTGATATTAATGTTTATGTAACTGAAATATCAAATTCCACTTAATTTTTAGTTCATGAAAAGTAACTTTATTGACCATGAGGAAATAGATCATAATGATAATAATTATCTTGGAAATTCATTATATTATGGAATTTACATGGAATATATATAAGTTCCCAGACATAATACATTTAATTATGAATGATACCTTTCGTTGAAATCAATTCCATTCAATCAGCATTACTAAAATTTTCCTTTCAATGTGGGTGTTTTTTTAGATGAACACCCCATCCACATGAAAAGAATATATTACTCCCATTGAGATAATCCCATAGTTGATTTATAAAATGTTTGGGAAATATATAAAATTTTGGATTTTCATCCACTACATCATCGTCAATAGATCATTCATGATAATCTATACTTCATTTTTTTTATTTTACTTTTTTCACATTGTTAAAAATATTTTACGATAAATAGATTGAAATAATCATATGGGTAATAATTCTATATATTATTTTCATGGTGTTCTCATTGATTTTGAATGTTTATTTTCCATCATAGCCATGGTACCATATAGTTGAAACCAATTCAGAAAAAAAACATTAAGGTTGACATGATGGGTAATGAAATAGGGGTTTTTTAAATAATCATTAATATAAAGAAATATTAACATTAAAATTCATTGTTATTTAAAATAATTTCTTTAGCTATTATGATATTATTAATACTTTTTCTATAATATTTTTACCTAGGATACATAAATTTTTGTTATCAATAAAATATCAACCTAATACTTTAATATAAGAAGAAAATAAATTATTCATATTTGATTTTAATGATAATGTAATTATATAGGTCATGTGAATCGGGAGTTTCTAGATTGGTGTGAAATCATATAGCCACCCATCATACATCATAGTTATGAAAATGAAAATGATCAACTAATCCTTTTCTAGGTGATTACCCCTTATTGAATATTTGTCACAGTCACATCTAGTTTAATGTATCCAAAACATTATACATATCAAGAGAAAAACAATCACTTAAAAATTCACAATTATTTTAAAATATAGTTATATATATATTCTCAACCCTAGAGATGTCACTAAGGTCATATAACTATATAAAAAAATATTACTAATATTTTCTATAAAAAATTTAAATCTATCTTAGGGGACTCAATATAATTATAATGTAAATATTACACTAAATTCATGATATAATAAATACAACTCACAATTATTAACATAACCAAAGGGATAATATTTTCACTATCATAGAGACAAGATTTATATACATATTATTTTATAACACTTATAATCATTTCTCAGTACTTGATATAATTGTGAATCAATCTAGACTTCATATTTTTTATAGACATCAGAATATCTTGAGAAAATTGATACATAAAATATCAGTGACCTTATATGAAAATTAATAGTGAAGCGAGGTGAAAATGAAATTCCATTATTGAATTGAAATAACTATTTGGGTATAGTAATGATAGAGTAGAATATTGATACATAAAAAATTCATTGATCATTATTCAAGTAATAAGACTATGTATAACATATTAAATTAATCAAAAGTTTATATAAAAATTATTAAATAAACATTAATCATGTGTGATTAACATGGTCATAAGAATATGTTTATAAATAAAAAATTTCAATTAAAATTTTCAAATTCATTAATATATGGAAAATTAAATTCATTATTCCTATCCTCAATGATAACACATATAATAATAAATTTGTACACATAAATACATATCTCATGAGATATAAACATTAATCAAAAAATTGGAGGGAGATAATGGACCCCACTGATCCTTCATTAAAACATATATGTCATATTATAAATGTAGTCATGTATTTCATTATATTAGACATTTGGTAAAATGATGTGATTTCAACAACATTAAAATTAAAATAATTCAATTTTTAACCATAGAGAACACATGTAATGTAAATGGGTTCCATTCAACATGCCTTAAAAATCAATTGATGGAAAATGGGTTCCATGTGTATTCATATAATGAAATCCATAATAATTACATGAATAATCACAAAATGGTAAACCAATTTGATATAAAGTTTCAACCATGGACATGAAGTGATATTATAGTTAAATACCATTCCACCAAGATAATAACGTATATGGGTTTTAAACCATATTAATAATGTTTTAAGGTTTATGTAATAATTTTCATGAAACTAATAAATTTTTGGAATATTTTTGAAAACCCTACAATAAAATTAATCAAAATACGTTACTCTCATTAAAAATGAATTGGAAAAATATATACCTCCATTCTTGAGATTAAGATTGGAAAGAAAAAGGGAGTTATTGATCATTCCACTAAAACTGATATATTTTCCATAATAAATATTGATAATGGTGATTTATGGTCAAATTTGAATAATATATTAAATAATTAATATGATATAGATGTGTTCAATGAATTATATATCAAATAAGTTTTAAGAATGGTGGAAAAATCATATTATAAATTAGAATTATATTCATCAATTTATATCATCCCAAAGTGTTATTTTTTATATCTACGAAAAATATAATATATATGGAAATCTATGAAAATATTAAAATTGATTCATATAAAATTAAATTTTTGGATGATTGACATGATCGCATATAACAAATAATATTAGAATATATACACATTTTGATGAAAATAAATTTCATGAAAATAGCACAATTTAGTTATTATAATAAAAAATGTATTGTTTTTAAAACTCGACTCAAAATACAATTGGATAATTTATAAGGATATATAAAAAATACATCCAACATAAATGGAATTGAAAATATCGATTTTTTTCAAGGGGGAAGAAGGGATAGGGAATGTTTTATTACATAAAACATTTATTATAAAATATGAGTTATAGGGAAATTAATTATTGGGGGTATATTTAAAACATTATGACCAAAAAATTGTTTTTAATAGTGGTCTAAGATAATATGAAAATAAAAATTAGATTTAATTTCTTAAAATAATATTCATTTAAAATTTAGATTGGAAACAGAAAACAAATGGTTTGGGTAAATTAATTATCAAAACTACATTCTTGTTAGGAAAATTTTGAATCAATTCCAATTTATAAAATTAATGTATTTGAATCTCATAAAACAATAAATTACATAAAATAAAATGTTTTTTATTAATAAAATTGCATCAATCTGATTTTGGTTCATATTATAAAAAATGATCCACAAAATAAAATTTGAGATTAAGAACCCGTTAACTTTTTAATGTGCTTAGGTAAATACACTATAGCATAATGTTTAACAAACATTAAGATCATAATAACCTATTCTAGATCCATATAAATTTATAAAAGTAATTTATAATTAATTTATTTTATAAGATTTGTTTTTATTTGTTTTTCAATGACTATTATGGTGAATCATTGTTGTTTTGAACTAGTTTTGTGAAAACATGTTTATTATAGGTCCTACACCTGAATATACTCGTAAAATTATTATTAATGATAATTTAGTAGATGAAAAATAATTATATATTAACTGATTATTTTCATAAAAGGTTATTTTTTTATTATTCTAGATGATAAAATTAAAAATGAACATTTTCTGTGTTTTTTATCATAAATAGAGTGTTGTATTATACAATGGAATATATATATTTATCATTTATAAAATTAAATGTTAAAAACTATTTTCATAATTATGTAATATTATAATATTAAACATGTAATCAATGTAACCCATGATGTAATTTTATTGAATTTTTGAAGTAGTTTTTCAAATAGAAACAATCATGAATAAATTGAAAAACCTTTAGGATAAATTGTTTTGGCGTTGTTCTTCGTATTTTATAAAAACTAACCTCTTTGTAAAGAAATGGTTTTTTATTCAATAATACTACCTATATATATAAAAATTAAGATTCATTATACACAATGTATCATATTAATCGTCATGTGTTTCAAATAATTGGATCCAAAATAATTAGAGACAGATATTACTATTTTTTGGAAGTTTGTGTTTTTTGATAATGAGAGAAAGAATGAAGATGTGTAGTGAAGAAGTTAAATTATTTCTTATCATTATTGAATGAATATTATAAATTCATTAGATACAAAAATTTTTAGTCTTTAAAACTAAATCAAATGATGCTTTTCAGATATATATATTCTAAAAATTTATGAAAAAATTAATGTATTAATATATTAATGAAATGGTTGAGTGTTTTGACGAAATTCTAAATTGCACAATGAATTATTATATCATAATGCTAATATCAATGTAATTGGATTTACATATTAATGAGAAAATCTATTTTAATTGTAATTCCATCATTATGAGAATTACATCATAATGAGAATTCCATCCTAATGAGAATTCCATCATTAATAGTATTCCACATTGCTAAAGATTAAGGCATATTGTAATGTTCTGAGAACGAAAGGAAATTCTTAATGAGATCATAAGGTTACAAAATTCATAATCAATAATAAATAAATAAAATCGTAGTAATATGAATATGAATAAGACTGAAAAATAAATTTCAAGAATTTTTATAAAGAGTTTCAATGATCAAACATGAAATTCAATTTTGTGTAAATCTTCCAGAAATTTAATTAAGAATGAAGACGTAAAAGTTGAAGTTTCAATTAGAGATATATTTGGTGATTTTGAAAATTGAGGAAGTGAATAATGTTTTCGTGTTTATTATTTAATTTTTAATCACCTATAAATAATTTCTCAAATATTCCATTAACTATGTCTTTTTACACAAGTGGAAAAGACATAGAGCTAAAGAAATCAAGTGAAAGTCTTTTATTGATATAGATCCCGCAATGAGGATAAAACTAAAATATGTTTGTTTACCGGATTGATTATGGAAATATTGATAATTTTGAATAGATTCTATAACATTTAGAAATATTATATTTCAAATTAGAACATAATATGAGTTTTAAAGATTGAGAATGTGTTCGTCATATTAAATCTATAATATTGAGAAAATCAGAACTAGACTCGTCATTTGGAGAGAATGGGATCCAAACTCATCATATAGAGAGAATCAAATCCATAACCATCTTATTAAGGGAACCATATCTAGATAGATTGTATTGTTAAAATCCGATCTATAATCATTAGATTATAAAAATTCGATATGACCAAATTGGACTAACAATTAATATTGTGCAATTGTGGAGAAATTTCAATAAATTCAACATTCGTTTTGGGATAAATTATTTTATAATAAAATAATATAATCCAAATAAATTTAATAGAACCATTTTTATTTTGATATTAAAGGAGCATAACGGTAGTTAGAACAAGTTTTATTCACTTATTCAAAATAGTGTATTTTTATATACCAATGGGAGTGGCTATGAAATTTATCTAGGTTCTCCAACATATGTTGAACAATGTTAATCATGTATGGAATACGTCATTTACAAAATATTCATGAATGATTATTTACTAAATGATTATGATGAAGTAAATCACAAAAGGGTTCAAGGGTTATGTTATGAAATTTATTAAAACATATATAAATTGAACAATTGATTCAACAACACCTTCACATTTGTTGTTATAACTATAGGAACATCAATTTGTATTAAGAAGATGTTTCTCTTGTTGAATCATTATCATGGATAATATCAATTCATTCTAATGTAGTGGAATTCAATCATTTCATTGGAAGAAAAATTATTGATGGAAAAATAGGATGATTGGTTATCTCTTATCTCTTGGACATGAAATTTTTTAGGCTAGTACTATCGGTTTTTCACCTATTAAGAAGGATGCTCCTATAATTTTTTATGATAATAGAAACACATAAATTGATAGAAAACATAGAAATAAGATTCTAATGTATTTATCAATTTTTTTTATCTCAATGGGATTGGTACAAATAATAAGAAAATATGTGTGTCAATCGGCAAGGTGTTTTGGAAGGGAATAAATATTTAACTAATAAGAAAATAAAATACAGAATATTATGCTTGAAGAAAATATAATGAGATATAAAGAAATAATTGATGTATAATTCACTATATTAAATGTAATTGGTTGCAATATCAAATGATTTAGAGATTCCATGGAAGATTATAAAATTGGGATGAAACATATGAAAATATATCTGGACATGTATCATTATATAATTAATTCTTTAGAAGGTAAATATGTTTATTATATTTATGAATTTCTTATAGTTATTTTTTTATTATTGAATGAAGAAATATCCAATGATTAAAAAATAATAATAAATATTATATTTCTTTCAAAGCCATGAGAATGTTGAAAATTCAAGATGATGAAGATGTGGATCCATATTACATAAATCCTAAAGGGTATGATGCGTATTAAAAAATATTGTCTCTTATATCCATGTACAATAAATGAGGAAAACGAAATTATGGAGGTAAAAATCCACTAAATTTTGGTGAGCATTGTAGAATTAGGCACTTTCAAATGAATTTCATGAAGAAAAATTATTGGAAAAATTTTATATAATTTTGATGAAAAGCATTATTAGAATAATTTGAAAAAAACCTATAAAGAATAAAAGGATTAAAAAAATAAAATAAATTGTTTACTGAAAAATGTTATCTTTTGAAAGAATGTATAATTATGCTCATATACCAATAGTTATTTCGAAGATAAATTTTCTAAACAATTTGGAACCTAAATTAAAAATGTTCTGAAAACAAAATATTCCTCAGATAGTGAAGAAGGTAGTGAAGAAATATATTAAGAGTATGTAATAATAATATAACATGCATCATATTTGGGAATAAACCCTCAAGAATGATCAACTAGTTAGGAATAATTATTCTGAATATGTTACTGAGGGAAAAAAATATGTCCTCAAGAATGATGAATAATACATCACGAATATTTAATATTAAAAATAATGCATTTATGAATATGTAATAATGGTTGATGATCAAAATAAAGATAATGGAAGATAAATAACAATAATTTTACACGATTCAATCAAAACAGATTTATTCTTAACGTACATTGAGTAATATAAATGAAACATTAATGAATCATCATAAGTAAAATATCGAGACAACTAATATTGCTCAGAAGGATCCATATGTGATGTAGGAGATATATTCTCCTAACAAAAATAATGTTTCATTTATATCTACAAACATTTCATGTTTCAGATAAATATTTTGAAATTGTTTTTTGGAGAAATTATTTGATAAAACTGTGAAATATAAAAAACTAGAAATCTCACTCAAAATAAAATATGGTCTATATCTTAATTATATTAGAGAAGTAAGAATTTATAAACCACAACATGGTTTCTACAAATAATTATATTTCTTAAATAGTAAACCATGGTTTTATGGTTATTTCTATTATTGGGGAATGTATTGGAAAAGGGTATATAATATTTTTCACCAAATATCATTATATGATAGATGATTTGATAAATGTTGATGAAATAGTGGAATTATAATTAGTCACATAATAAAAATACAAAAAGATGAAAAATTAAATCATCCAAATGTTATAATCATTCTAATAAAATATAAATTTTTGTGTTTATAATAAAATTAAGTTAAATGTGATTATCCTAGTCTTCATTCTAAAAGCTATATGAAACTGCATCCAATACAATTTACATATGACAGAAAATAAATAATACTGAATAGAAGAATATTGAAGGGATACCTTTTGGTATTGATATAGATTTTAAATCTAGTAAAAGTAATAAACAATGTATACTATATTGTTTTTTTTCACACAAGATAAATGATATAAAAATATTGAAGCATGTTGAAATTCATGATGGAGGAGAATTTACCATTTGTAATGATAAGTCCTTAAAAAAATTGATTTATAATCATTGTGATTGAAGCTAAAAAGTTTAAATGTAACGGTATAGTAGTTTCTGTTGGATTATAACATAACATTCATTTTGTATTTGAAATTTACTATTATGATAAACAAGTTATTTTATCAAAATATTAATTTATCATCAAGAGGTAGAATGACGTAAAATTTATTTCAAAATGATAATAAAGAAGAGGGAATCTCTTTCAAAAATAATAATTATACAACATATATTATTTTAGATCTGAAGATGTAAAAAATTGATGCATTGATGAAATGGAAACAATGGGATTAGAATCATAAATAAACATTATAAATTTGATAGTGTATGAAATTTCAATGATTTTAAATGAAGTGATGATGATGTTTGTATTATTTCCATAAAAAACCATAACTAACATTATTCATGAGAGAATTGATATTAAATATACCAAACCACTTGAGATTATTCATTTACATTAATGTGGGCAATTGAGAGATCAAATAAGAAGGATATTTATACTTTATCAAATTATTTGATTATTTCACTTAGATGAAAACATAATTTTTATGATGTACAAGTCAAATTCAATTTAAATGTTCTATTTATTCAGAAAATATATTGAAAAAGAATTAGGTGTTTCTATAAGGATGCTGAGAATATAGAATGGAACTGAATTCACCAACAATAAATTTAAAACATATCTAAGAAACCAGGGGGTTAAAAATTAGTATTGTGGTTCGTATACAACATAATATAATGGATTAGAATAAAAAAATAAAAACGGATGAAATGTGATTGAGTATACTATAAAAATACAATCATTCAATGTTATTTTTGCGATAATATGTTAGTAATACAATACATGATCAAAATAAAAGGTTATTGTGGAAGAACAAACCAAGATTCATTTTGAAATTTTCATAACAAAAAACATTCATTAAAATAATTCAATGTTTTTTATGTCCATATTTCCTAAAAATAATGAATCCTTATTCATGAATTGTTTTTGAGAAAGTATAAGAATGAACATTAATGGGTTATTCAACCCATAGAAGAAGCTAAAAATGTTTTTTTTGAAATTATTGTGAACTTATATTATGTGAAGATAATTTATAATAGATGTTTCTTAACAAACGTAATTGAGAATTTCATGGCGGTTAAACAGTTTATTCCAACAATTGTTTATGTAATTTAAATAAAATATCAAGATTTGATAGAATATTCTAATATTTAAATTTCACCTAGGAAATAATATTTGAGATTCCATACCCTACAATAACATGTTGAATTAAAAATCATTATTGGAAATCAGATGTATCCAGTTCATGTAATAAGAAAATTGAGATTAGGTAATCAAACATCACTTGACCCAATGATTAATCAATAATAAGTTTTAGAAGATATTATAAAAAATAATTAGTGAATTATATGAATGAATAGCGGGATCAAATTGATAATAATGAACCATGGTATCTTGTTTAATCGATAGAAAATAACTATTTTATAGCATCCATTTGCGTTTATAGAAACAAGTAAACACGGAATAGAGAAGTTTCAATAAAAATGTTGTTTTTTAATGAATATGCATAGGTGGATGGAGTGTATATTGATGATTTATTTTTTTCAATTGAATGTCTATAAACTATTGGAATGTTTCATAAAGTGGATACTCACCAGAATTACAATTATTATTAGATGGAAGAAATTTTAAATTTTATAAATTGTGAGATTTAGTAAGATGTTTACATTGAACAATGTAATGGTTTCCTAGTTGATGAGGATTAAAAAAATGTTTTTATGATTAATTTTTTTTGAATGGGACTAAACAATGTGCATGTTATTGGAATTATAAACAAGAAAATTGTTAAAAATTGTTAAACATTTTAATGGAAAATTTGATAACTACATGTATGTATAAGATGATGACACTGGAACACAAATTTTAAATGATTAAGTGTATGATATAATGTCTTCTATGAATAGAGTAGGTTCATGTGAAAAAAAACATTCAGAAGAAATTCAGACAAATTTTGAAATTTCATTATTAAAAGAATAATCTTTTTTCCTTGGTCAATAATGATCAAAAAATAGAAAATTGTGTTTTATTATAACAAGAAAACTATTTTAGGTCATAGTAAAAAAATTGAATTAAATAATAAAAATATTTCACTGAGGTAAATTTGAGTAATGATGAATCTGAAATTATTGTGAATGATAAAGACATTTAGAATGTGATATTATGATTTCATTATCATACACCCTCAAGTCCGGATATTTTTTATGTTGTGAATTTGTGTTCCATGTATCAATGTAATATGAAATAATAACATATGTTAGATGTGAAGAGGAATCTAATATATTTCAAAGGAATAGCATTACACGGGTTGTTGTAAAAAATAAATAGTGAAATGATGTTTCTAGTTTTTACTGATGTCGACTGGGCCTGATATTGTAATAATATAAAATAAACATCCTTAGGAAGATTTCTAAAGAGTTATTTTTTATGTTTTCGTATTATGAAGCAATTTTAATAACATTGAGCAACATTGAATCCAAATATTTTAGAGCTACACATGCTATTACTAAAATTCCATGGATGAATGTTCTGTTGGATGATATGAAAGTAAAACATTCTAATTAGATAAAAATAAATTATTATATATAGAGTTCATTTTATAATTATATTAATGTTGTTAAAAGTTCATGATCCTGGAATATTGATATAATGTTTCAATTTATAAAAGATAAACTTTAGGTTGAAGATGGTTTAATGGAATGCATTTTTAAAAAGCATCATATTTCCGATATTATTAAAAAATAATTGTTGACTGAAGGGTTTGTGGAATTGTGGATTAAATACCATGTTCAACAACCTCCCATTACATCTTAAAAATCATAAATAAGTACAGCACAATACTTTGAAATATGGTGACAAATGGGGAGAGAAAGATACAACATTATATTATTGTAAATATTTTTACTTATCTTAGTTAAATGAATCTGATGTTGTGTTCATCATAAAATATTATAGATAAAAATAAAAGTGAGGGAAATATAAAAGTTAATATGATTTATCATTACATGGATGAAAAGTTCTATTGAAATTATGGTATTAAATTCCAAAAAATATTACATTATCATATATTGTGGTGTCAATACACTCTCTTTGTATAAATTGTAAGTTTTTTTAAATAAATAAACATGAGTTGAGTAGAAAATTAGAGTTGGAAAAAATTATGATAGATGACAATTTCCTTAACAAGGGGTGTCAATAAATTAAATGTAGAGATTAAAGAACCTTTGTGAAACATTTCTTTATCAATGTTTTTTTTATTTTTTGACAACTAACCTCTTTGTAAAATAATAGTTATTTTTCAAGAATTTGACTCAAATCGGTAATAACTAATAATTATCAACCTCATAGTATTGTATTCATCTTAAATAGGTTTAAAATTGGTAAAACCTAATGAATATCAATTAGTCATTTTTTAGATTTTTTCCGTTATCGTAAATAGAGAAAGAAAGAAGTTGTTGAGTGATGGAGTTTAATTGTTTATAAAATGTTTTGAAATATGGTTTTGAATTTAGGATTTAAAAAATTTTCATTCCATTTAATTGAAATCAATAGTTGTTTTGATGATTGAGTACTTATAAAAAATAATTAAAACATTCATGATAAATTATTCTGATGAAATGGTGGAGGGGAAAAAAATTCCAAATTAATGACTGATGAATTTCATCATAATTGGAATTTCATCATAATGGGATTTCTATTATAATTGGAAAATTCGCCATAATGGGAATTCATTCAAGACAATAATTACATCACTATGATGATACTATTAGGCTGATTCTAATGGTAGTTGTTGATGAGATGATAATGAAATGAAATTTGTAATGATATCGGAATGGTACAAGATTCATAATCACTAAGAATGAAATATAATTCAAAATCACTATGCTGGAAATAGAATCTGAATGAGATGATTACAATGAATAATAATAAAATAAAATTCTTAAATTTTTATGAAGATTTGATGAGTATAAACCTGATATTCAGTTGTTTGTAAATCACATTGAAATATAAGGAGGACTGAATAAGAAGAAGTTAAATTATAAATATTAAAGATAAACTGAGATTTTAAAATTTGTGGAAGTGGGAATGTTTTCATGTATTTCACTATTGTATTCTGATATTACTATAAATAATTTCTTCAATCGTTCATTTAGTGTGTCTTTTTACGAAAGATGAAATGGAGAAGTACTGAACAAATGCGGTGAATGTTTTTGTCAGCTAAAGATCTCATGAGGATGATCAAATAGCTAAATGTTCATTTAATGAATTGAGAAATAACATATTGAGTAGATTATGTTGATTTTATTAGAGTGAGAAAGCTCATATTTATAATATGAGTAGATTTTAATTTCTATGGTTTGATAATGGGTTCCTCAAATTGAGTACATCGTATTGAGTTAATCATATCCATACACATCACATTATGATAATTGTATCCAAACTCACAGTATTGAGATAATCAGATATAGAGTAATAATATTGAGAGAATAAAATATAGTCTAATTTTATTAAGACAACACGATCCAGTCTCATCAGATTTAGAAAATATAATCTGGCTGAATTAGACTGAGGATTAAAAATATGAAATTGTGGACAACATTCAATAAATTATTTATTTTGTTATTATCAATTATATTATAAGGTAACATTTCATACATAGGGGATCTATTATAATCATTAGTTTCTAGATATATAGGGTGTATAGTGAGTGTTGGAACAATTTATATACACCTTTTCATATTCATTGATTTCCCTCTACCTAGGTGAGTGGATTTGATAAGGATGTGGGTTCTCAGACCAAGGTCATACATTTCCAATCTTGCGTGATTTACATTATTTCAAACATTTTCACGCACGAGTATTTTCTAAAATTTGATATGAAAATAAATTTTATCATATTACAAGAGTAATGTTTTGAAATATATTGAATCTTATAAAAATTAAACAATAGATTCAACCCCCTCCCTTCTCAGTTGTAATTTGATCCATTGAAAATCAACATACAATGCATGATGGATGAATATGAGGTGATTTATATATATTTTATCAATAAAATAGTTTAAAAAGTAAACAATTTAGTAATGTGATATATAAAAATTATAATGTATGTAGAAAAATAACTGATGGATATTTATATATTACATAATTTAAAGATAAAATTTTCTTCTTACTAGAATAATTTTATAAGACTAAATTAACAGTAATTATTTTTATTATCAAATCGTTAATAGGTTATATAATATATCATTAATGATAAATAAATATATACTATATAACATATCTATCGAATAATTATATTCTCAATAAAATCTTTATATAGCGGTGCAGAAATTAAAAATTCAAATCAATCATCTCAATTGGGATGTATACGACACATATATGTGATTAATGATTTCACTTTCTATAAAATGGGAGAAATGAATTGCATGTTATATAATTTTATAATCTATAATATGATGTAAATATAATAATAATTTATTAAATTCATTATTATTATTAGTCTTGTAATTTGTTAATAGAGAAATAAACATAGAATATTATGGTGGTGGTTGTCTTCACACAAACACTTTCATTTTTTCCTTACATAACAAAAATGGAATAGTTGTTTATTTCTGAACCATCATTATAAAAACATAATATTATAAAAAGGAAAATGAAATTTTCATTCTTATATGATATAAATAAATTATATAATCAATGGATTCATATAATGTAATTGGAAAAATAAACAGCAGTTTGGAACTTATTCCTCACTTATTTAAATTTTATGTAATAGATGGGGTTAAATATTTGAAGGATTCATAGTTAATAACAAAAAACATCCTTATAATTGGTAGTGGTTTATATGATAGTTTTTGGAAGATTTGAAATCCATATAAGGGGGTTCTGGGGTAACTGTAATGATGTGGATGGGTACCTATTTTATTTGATAAAACTAGTTCCATTTGTTTAAATACCCAAATTTTATCAATAGTGGAAATACATTCATGGTGATAATGGATCAATATTTGAGATTAAATAATGATTAGAAAATATTCTACTAATTCACACCTTGGACATTAAATCAGAACCTATTTTTAACAAGTATTTCCCTTTAACACTTAGGTGACTCCATTTTTCCAATTTTTATTTTACCATTGTAACAATAATTTACCTTTGAAATTTATCAATAATTAAAAAAAAACATTAATTATTTTTAAATTTGAAAATAATGATTTCAAAATTGATAATATTTTATTCAATTTTGATAAAAAAATCAATATAGTAATTGTATAATATATTAAAAATAATATATTTTCAACAATATAACCTAAATTATAAAATTACATTTTTGGGGTTATAAATTTAAAAAATTTAAAGGTCTTGTAATCTAATTATAAATTTTTTTTCCCATAATGTTTTTATATAAATATTAAATTCAATCTTATATTGTAAAAATGACATCAATGTAATATTTTTTGTAAAAATAATCTAATTAAATATATAAAAAATTCATTTTATGATATTATTTGAGATATAAATAATAAAATTATGTTATATTTTCATAATTAAAATATTAAAATTTATATATTTCATTTTTAATTGAAAATTAAAATATTAATGAAATAATGTTTTATTTTAATGTGAAAATTTTACACATAATGAGTTACTAGCATGATTAAATATCATTTTATAAATTAAAAAAAAATTTCTCAGTTAGTTATATATAGTATTATCATAGACGTGTTAAATTTTATTTTATATGATATAATATATAATTACAAAAAAAATACTTATTTGAAAAAATTTACATTTATACTAAATACATATTACCGACTAGAATTAATAATTTCTATTTTAAAACCGTATAACATAATTCCAATGATATTGAAATAATTTTTGGAATATTATTTTTACATCACATCATATATTCATAACATTATTATTATTATTATTATTTACACATAAATATAAATTTAAAAATATACATATAATTATAGAATTTTAATAACATATTTCTATATTATATTGAGTAATATTATTCTTAATTTATTATATGACTATTCAAAACACCAGTACATAAAATTTATATATCAATAACTAATACATTTTAATGGAACTTTTTTCAATGATGATAGTTTAAACGAGAATATTTATGATGACCATATTTCATTCCCATATATATCATTACTATACCATTAATTCATTAAACTATCACTTCAAAAGGTAATATTATAATAACATATTATAGATTTTTAATTTATATTTTCTACTATAATTGTTCTATACTACATTATTTCAACCATTTCGATTGGAAACCATAAATTTTAATGTTGATCTTGGTATGTATCTAGTTTTGAAAATTTGTTCATTTATATCTATATTACCCTATAGATTTATAAGCTTTTATTATATGTACATTATCAATGGTGGGTAATAATATATGGTTTGAATTATTTATCTTCATTTTATTTAGTTGTAATGTAACACTTGTGAATTAATAATGTTCTTTTAGTTTGATTAATATCCTACATGTTTCATTTTCAATCATGTTTCCATCCTTCTTAAATAAATCAGATATAAATAGATAATATAAACTCAAAATTAATAATAATTAAGATGATGATAATAATAAAAAGGATCCCATAAACGGGATTATTATTGATGAAATTAACCAAATAACCATAAGATACCAATAATGTAACTCAATTTGATGGGGTAAATGATAGTGATGAAGGGGGTTCCTTTTCGTAAACCACACATGATCGAGAGTTAGAAGGGATGTTGTTATAAAAAATCATGAAAATGAAAATTTCCCCATATATGCTATGTTTCTGTTGCAACATTGTTTCGTGACATGGGTATCCATAAAATTCACCATATATATATTTGTAAAAAACACAACCTTATAACACTTATTGAGCGATAAAATTGATTCCTAAATAGAGGTACAACTATCTAGATATATAGTATGATATAATTTAATATTTCACAAGATTTCACTGTAATATTATCCTAGTCGTGCACCATGTCCCAATAAAAAAATCACCTCATATGACATATATTTATGAATCCACCTAACGACATGGAAACTACGCACTATGTAAAACCACTTTTGAAATTTTAAACATCCACATAAATCTCACAAAAATTACCCATCGACTAGAAATATATTATAAGAATTAATCCTTATACAATAATCCTCATCAATATAATAATATATTATTAATTCTAATCATAACACCAATTTTGAAAATGACCCATGATCAGTAGTAATAAAATTATATTCAAACATGATTTATGAAATCAAATAGATATTTTTTAGAAGATCTATACCATAACATTTCTCATCCTAAAGAATTCATTATATGATATTAAATATTTTTCCTAATATATGCTTGTTGATAGATCACAATCATCTTTTTTCTTTCTACAATGTAACATCGACAAAAATTATTTTATTAAAATCTATACATGAGGATCCCCATTAATAAAGAATAATGATTCCAATATTTCAAACAAATTAATAACCAAGAATCTACCTACACAATCTCATCTATCTAAATGATTAAGTATTATATTAGGCAATTAATGTCTATGATTATTAATATCACCACTATGAGACTCCACATATAAGGGAAAATTTATGACCATGGTGTTACCCACTATAAGAATCACCTAATGAAAATTCTTTTATATTGTACCAATGACATCCTCATTGTATTTTCCATCATGGAACACTAATTTAACTAAAGACATATATTCAAAACTCTTATATCATACCTTTTCACTATACTTTTGGAAACACACTCAACATATAATCACATAAATTATTCTCAATGAATTAAATATTAAAGTGATCATGTTTTCATCTATTAACTAATACCAATGTTGGAACATCAAACTCAATGACTTTTAAGGGACAGTTCATCAAAAAAATATATTGATCATTGTGAACTACTCAAAACTATATAAAGATAATAAACTATTCTATATGTCATATCCAATCAAGAACTTATTGGTTTTGATGTTGGCACATCGAAACAATCCAACATGATATCCAATACCATTTAATCAATATCATAGTTATATATTAACCATCTATGAATTGGTCTCACCACATCCCCAACCATGCCAATAAGTGGTCATTTCATTATGTACAATTCTAAATCAATTAACTCAAATAATATCTAAATGTGAATATAACTCTCATTCCTATGAACCAAAAATAATAGCAATCACTACCCCAATCAATCTCACAAGAAATGTCCTTATCCACTTCGAATGAATTTCCTTATAAAGTGGTATAAATACCAAAAAATGTATAATGTCTCACTCCATTACATATGTATCTCCATACATCATTACTCAAGAAAAAGATAAATAGTTTCAATTCTCTCATATATTTCTATCATATTTTACCACACTAAATCATCATATATTCTATTTTAAAGGAATATAATCTTCTCCACTATAACATTCTTCCCTGATCCTTCATTGGTATCCAAATAAGTTTCCATTATAATATTCCCAATTCATTCTAAACTCTATAAAATATTGCTTCTATGAATTTAATAATATCATATCAGTCCATGATTTACACTGGACTTCTCATAAGTCAATAAAAATATTGTAAATTGATACACCCAACATAGTCTACCATGATCCAAAAAATACACAGTGGTAAAATAATATTACACCACTAAACTTTTGAACATGACCCATGATCCCAAGGGTTGCAAATTTTTATTTGTAAACAAACAAACCTAACTATAAAACATACTGAATAGATATCAATATAAAATATTATAAATAACCATCATTCATTCATTCCATTAATCCTATAATATTCCTCATTTCATGGTAAATATCCTGACCACCCATTATTTTTTATTTATTCCAATATTAAAATAATCTTCAATTGTATCTTCATCACACTAGAAGCACATTGTAGTAAATAACATAAATAATCCAAATGATTATACCATATATATCAAATTCATGATAAGAAACGTCCTCTAGTTCATTACTTCACAAAATCTTATGGTTTTTATTTTCCTATAACATATACATTACATGACATTTCATGAATCAATCTCATAATAATGAGAATATTCGATTTATTCCCATTTATAATATAAATCAATTTCCAGATATAATCTCCCACTAATAATACCGTTGTATTTTAAAATGGATTTAGTCCCTCATAATGAGACAAAGATTCATTTACCATAATCATCAATACGTATAGGGAAAAATATTTTCTCTCCTCTCCAATATCACAAGGAAAAAAAATTATATATCAGTCAATATAGAGTTCACACGCACTCACACACATACATATATTTATATTTACTTTAGTAATCAAATCTTTTGTAATCTTACCACTGATTGGAACAATTCATAATCAAGAAACATCATTCCAAATAGTTCCCTAATGTAACATGATATTATGAACACATATGTGACTAAATCTCTTAATCTCAATCTATATTGAGTAAGACATAAATATATTTTTCATTCGTGCTTAAATCCTACAAGATTATATATTATAACATCACATTTAAATTATTATTGTGACTAATATTAAACATACATTCCTAACAATAAAACATAAGGGGTTAGTTATTAATCCTTCCATATACTATACAATCACACACAATATCAATATGAGTCCCTTTCAATTAGTTTATTTCATGTTATCACCATGAAATTTACCATCTTATGATCCACTTGAACAATCATCATATAAAATAATAAATCGTAAGAATAGTATAATTTCTATAATATTTTATAATGAAAAATTACATATTAGTTTATATTGACACTATAAAAAACATTATCCCCATCATGAGTGATATAAATAACAAATTATTACATAAATTTTATATGAGTAAAATATTATGTTTATGATTTAGTAACACCTACATCATTACAATGGTCTATGTTCTCAGATAACAAAAATCATCTCATATAACCTTATTACACATAAATAAATATATCAATTTTAACATCAATATTCAGAATCAAAAATCAAAAATCCATGGTAACAAGGCATTTCTATATAAATAGGTTTTCAAGATTTATGATGAAGTGGTTAATTAGATGGTCTAACATGACCGTATTCCTTAACTAGGTTATACAAAAAAATAGACAAAAAATTAAATTATATTATCATACGTCATTTTCATGAAACTAGGAAAAAATAACTTTTTATTTCTCAACTGTGACACCACATGATTTACAGTGGTCCACATCATATTATATTGATTAATGAACACTGTATTGGGACAATAGATTTAAACTAGGGATAAAATAAAATAATATTGTTATAATGTAATGAGTGTAAAATTACCAAGAATCATCTATAAGAAATAATTGTAGTATAATAACCAAATAAACAACAAAAATAAAATATTGTGATGTGGTAGCATAAAATCAGTAATCAAAACTAGCCCCCCCAAAGGGAATAACATATTTGATTTATAAATAATGAATGAATAACATAGTTTATCTTTAAACATTCATGATCCTAATAAAATCAATCCCATGGCTATTTCAAATATTTCTAGTGGAATGATCCAATATTTGAATTCTTCCTACATGATTTTCTAGTAAATGTCGTCTAATTTGGAACCAAATTTGAATGGCCACATTAATATGGGGTTAGTAAAAAATGAAAGGAAATGAAAAATTGTTTCCAAAGTATAACAAATAATGTAATATATGAAAATATTATATTCTCATAATGATAAAATAATGTGAAATGACAACAAAATAATCATTACTAACCATGAATTTCTATAATATAACATAATACCACCCATATGTTATTCATCGAGCATATTATGTTTTTTTGAGAATGAGAGTATAATTTCTGAACTAGAAGTGTACATGCTACCAGAAAGAAACAAAATAAACCCAATATAAGTAAGTCCATGAATCTTACTATTAGGATAGAATAATATTCATATAGACACTATCAATATTGACTCTCTTTTATTAGGAAATTGATCATTTCAATGAAACATAGTGTTATGTCTCTCCGCTACATGGTAACATATCACGTAGAATGTAGCTAAAACCACTCCCTACAGAAAATAAATATCCTCATAATAAAACATAGAGTCATACAAACACCCTAAAAGGAGACATAATCATTTATAACTTGAGGGATGTATCTCCCTACCATGAAACAAGAATCATCATCAATCAAATTATGGGAATTTTCAAATCACTTATAAAAATAAATACTTAGTCATTTAGAAAATATGTAATTATATTTTTTTAAATGAAAAAAATATATAAAAAATATAACATTATGGGGAAAATCTCACCCTAAAACTAATATACAAAACAACACAGCTCATCATCCTCCCAAAACACATCACATAACTCATATATCGGAACCAAAATTTCCCACCCCTTTTACTATTTTTGATAACGTCATCCATAAATTAAATATCTATATTGAAAATATAAAATTTGGGATCCAACTCAATTTCCCCAAGTCTCATTTAATCTTGACCACAAAATATGGTATACTATATCTAATTTCATCTCTCTAGCAAGGACCATCATTGTGATGGTACATTATTTTACATGCCCACGGTATTTTCATCTTGTCCTCCTTGGGCATATGATAAAATCTATACCATCATACATTTAGATGGATGACATAATTATGATCTCCATTATAAAGTCATCTTATGTTTTTCAACTCCCCAAAATATTAAAAACAATTCCATGTGTATTCTAAATTCAATATTCTAGTGTCAATGGAAGAAGAATAATCCCCCCAGTATTTATTAAACTACCCCAATGATTATATAGAATTTCAACAGCTAATATAACATACCCATTGGTCTACCGTCACGATCTACCACTCAACCCTTCTCAAGGGATCTATGGACTTTTTCCACATACACTAAGTACACTCATCACATTAAAAGTTTACCACTCTATGTTCTATGATTCTCATGGATAAAAAATTACAAACAAGACCATGACCATATAAGAAAAAGGATTTTCATTATTAAGGATTCCATCATGCCCCTTAAATTGTTTCTCGAATAATGGAATTAATTTAATAAATACAATTTTATTATAATTTCACTAGAACACTAGTTTTGATATTTCATATCACCTGAAACATCTAAAAAATTTTGTTTCCAAAAGATATTTTAATAGACCCACAATATAATACATATTTTATCTATTTTGGAAATTTATAACTACTATCTCATAATCACAACCATTCATCATCGTTTACCATATTAACTCTATATCATCAAACCTACACCAAAATGACCCAAGTAATTAGTTATATCAATTTAAAAATAACTTTTCTGTTTAATTAATATTAAATATATTCCTAAAATATCGTCGGGGATAATAAGTAGTCAAAAAAATTGATCAATATTGTTTGGTCAACACATCTCATGACCCTAGACCTGCGTATTAGAAAAATTACTCATTAAAATACACCACAAATTGATTAAATTATCTTGATTCTTCTATGAATCCATGAAATTATATAAGGTGACATAGCTTTAAAAAAATAACATTCAATTTCTTGTGTTCACATTATCATGAAATAATTTTTTTCTACATAAGAAAAAGTCCACATATTATTGGATGATTCTTCAATTATATTGTAAAATTTTAAATGAAACACCATGCTTGAGAATTTCAAAATAATACAAAATTATTTTCAATATGTATCTATAGAAACTAAGTGACGAACAAAATATAATGTAATAAAAAATTCACAATATGCAGCCTCATTTTTAGGAAATATAAAATGTTATAAATGGGATTGATAACATGGAACATCTATATATGGGGGATATGGAGGACAGATTTGATTTAAAATTACACATAACATAAATTATATTTTTTTTCCTTTAATGTAATATTTTTACCTATACAAATTTTTTTTATTTTTAAAACATGAATCAATCATGCCATTGGAAGATGAGGGGACCATAATATAGCATATAGGAACCAACAATATTTTAGATTACTATTCATTATATATACCAATCATACATGGCCCACAAGAATTACAAATATTTATAATAGAATATAAGATATATAATATTCCTTGTTCATAAATAAATATTCGACATATCCTACAAATTCCATCCAATATTTTAGTGTGATTATATATTGTTTAAATAAAACATTTCATGATTACATTAGGAAATAAAAACATTAAATATGGTGGGGTTGAACACTACATAATGGTAAATATGGTAAAAATCAATAAAATATCAGAATTTGGAATGAGAATTTGATACATGTATCTAAACATGATCTTTTAATATAATATCATTGAAAAAAATAAGATACCGTAAATCATTAGACACAAAATAATGCTTCATAATGAGAAAAGTGTTCCATCAAAAGTGTATTGAATCGCAAATAATAAATCGTTTCCCCTGAAAAAATCATTTAAGAACATGACATCAATTTTTGTTATAAATGTGTGGAATAAAAATAATCATATATATTCTATATCATGGAAACCCCTAAAGACATTTCTGGTATAATTGGAAGGGTCTAACCACAAATTTACTATCCTTGAATTGGGATAATATCACCTATTCATGATTCGACGGGATATAATAGAATATTCTCCCATTATGTTTACTATAAATAAAACATTTCTTAATAACATTTAGGGTTATAATTTACCATTCTATAAATTAATGAAAATCCATCACATATAATCCATCAAATAACAAAAATAAATCATTATTTCATTATATCATAATTAAATTATATTCCAAGAAAACATAATTAAATCATATTAATTATAAACCATAATTGAAAAATAATTTGAAATGTATAATATTAAAAATTCACTAATAATGTGTAATAATCCTTATAGAATTATATCATTGATGAAAATTAATTTTATTATATAGTTATAATGATATAAATAAAAACATGAAGAAATAATGGTTTCATTTAATTAAATATCAAGAATATAAAAGAAATGAAAATTGGTTAAATGCTTACATTTTAAAAAAAATATAAACACATAAAAGATGTATCATGAAGAATAAATTACATGATATAAGAAACTATGTTCATTGAATAGTAGTTTAATAAATAATCTTATGATAATTTTTTATAGAAAACAAAAAAAATACATTCGAAAAGAAAATATAAGATGAAATTAAATTTACTATTAAATAAATATAAATATATTATAAATTTTACAGCATACAGTTTTTAGACATATATTATATCTTTTCTAAAAAAATAATGTACATGGTTGTGAATGTGATATATTCCCAACCCAAAAAGGGAAATATGGTCGGTCTTTCATTAAAACAATCCTTTAGTCATTTTTTCCATAAAAGGTTAAATGTAAATAATAATATTAAAAATAAAAAAATATTAAATGATTATAAAATATATATTTTTTCATATTAAATATTATACAATGCCGCTAATTAAAATTTAAATACAGCCATCTCAATAAAAATATAGAATATAATAACATTTCTTTCGTTATGTTTGTGCATAATATACGTGTGAAATAAATTAAATTATAATAATTTTTTTAGAATACATATATAACATCATAGTATTCATATATATAATAGTATATAGTATTCCCTTATACATTTTAATTTTACTTTATTGAAATCTATATTCAGGTTCCATTTTATTATTTTCCACACTTTTTTTGATTCCTTGAATCCAACACTTTCAACTTATTCACTGTTTCAATATCACAAAATTATTAAAATGGATGTAAAACTAATATTATTATATTATTTATTATTTAATTTACATCCATATAATTTGTTGATGAAAAACTAATTATGTCACAGTGTGAAGGCAGTATTCCTAATATATATGCATTTTATGTTTTTATATTTAGTGGATGCAAAGAATAAAAAGTAGATAACAAATTAATATTGAATTATAATTTATATATTATAAATATTATTTTTATGTCTAAAATGTATCACAATGCAAATATATTATTGGAGTCATTGAAAAAATAAATGCACCACTTCAATGTGGTCATATATCATATATTAACAAGGGTGATTCCATCAATTTCAATTTTATGGATAGGTATTGGATGATGATTATGCAAAAAAATTAATACAATTTAATTAAATTTATGATAGAAATATCGTCATATCAAGAAGAATAAAATATATTCAGAAGATTTAGATGGTGACAAAAAAGTTGAATGGCCATTGATACAGCAATTATCTCTTCCTTTGGGTTTCTCATTCTGTATACTTTTATTCCAATAATGTTTTTTATTTTGGAGAGACAACAAACTCTATGATATTTACAGTATATTTGGGATTATATTTAAGAATATAAATTAATATAATGTTCCCAATGTTTGAGGATACTAGAGGAATGGTTGTTTCATTTTTTATGAGATGGGTCTTGAACTCGTCTATGTTACGTTAATGCTAAATATATATAAAGTAATTTTAGGAGGAAATATTCACAAAATAGTGCCAATTTATAATTATGGTAGAGATAAGATAAAAATTTAAAAAAATCAAATGAAATAATAAATATTTATTTGTCATATTAGAAATCATATCCCTTAGAATAAATGCATGTACTCCATTTTCTCAATAACCATGATGACATAACATTCACAATGATGGATGTAAATAATTTTTTTAAAAAACTGATGACATAAACAAATTTGGAAAAGATTATTTAAAATATTGAATATTTTTTCATGATGAATGTTTTTATTTTAAGAGGAAATTAATTATAATATAGATGAAAAAAATCATAAAATACATATTTTAAAAATATATCCTCAACAATAAGAATTATATTATTCTATTTAAATTAATTTAAACAATCATTAGATGAATAATAAAAAAATATTATTAATTATATTATTTATAAATTTCATTAAATGTAAATTTTTTATAACTTTATTTAATCTAATTTGACAAGATACATTATGAATATAAAAATAAATACTATGAAGAATATCACATTTATATTAACATTATTTTTAATACATTTTCTAATAATTTAATATAAATTTAGTAATGATAATTTATTTAAATATATATTTTAACAAGAAAATTCCATATTTTTCATACATTATTTTAGATATATGTACTTTTATAGAAGTTAGTATTATTTATTTTTTGAAAATATAATGTTTTTCTAAAAAATAAAGATTAAAATAAAATTCATTACCACTGAATAATGATTTCATGGTATTAAAAAATTTACTTTCCTAATTATATCACCAATTTTATAAATAAAATTAGTTTATATCACTCCTCAAAAAAGTTTTAATTAAAAAAATTTATTAATAAAAAACAACTAAATATATTATCCCATTATTTAATGTAATTTTCATAGGTGAATTTTATAGCTTTTAATTATTTCATTTAAAAATCTAATTATGTGTTTAATAGTAAATTAAACTATCAGTGTATTGACATATAATTTATGTTCTGATAGAATTATGTTATTTGAAACAATATATCTGTTTAGTTGAAATGCATTATAATATCTAATTATGTTAAATACCACCAACTTTTAAGAATTTTTCAAACAAATTATATTAGTGTGATTAAAACAAAATGAAACTTATGAATACTTATATCATAGGGTTTTCAAATAATATCATAAAATTTATGTTGTAAACAAAAAATGTTGACAATGTGAGTAGTTTATTTATTAAAACGTTATATATTTAGTCAATAATCTGAAATGGTTGATTTATATAAAATAAATATTCAACAAATATAAAAATAAAAATAAATCATCACATATGATTGACCAGGTATATAATTTTCCAAAAATGTTGCATGGACGACACAATGACCCTGGGAAATGGCTAATTGATTTCCTGAATTGTGTGATTCCTTCCTGATACAATACATAATATCATAGGAACTGATATATTTAGGGTGGAGATTCCATAACAAAATATCATCAAATATGATTTTCATTGAATACCTTGTCCAAAAATTCAAACTCCAAATCTCTCTATTGATTATCATTATAAATTTAATCCTGGATTTGATATTATTTATTATTCTACATAATGGAAACAATATCAGCTTTTATTTTATTTTATAGTTATAGACCTAATGAATTTTTTAACCCACATAATAACAACATAATGGAATTATAAATATTATTTGTTATGAATTACTATAAACAATCATTTAAATAAACCTGATTTATGTATTTTTTAAACATTATTCCATTGTAAGGAAATGAATCAAACAATGATCAAAATCAATATTTAATGATCTATGGATATCATTTCTTTTTTGAGAAATTTATTTTAGATTTTCCATCTTTTGGGGTAATATAATATTCTCAAATTTAAATCTGTATTCCAATCACGTTTTATCAATTTTTATAACCTTGATGTAAAAATATGATATCGATTAGATATAATTTATATTAGTTCTATATGAAATTTTACTACTTCTATAATGTTAATCTTATAAGGTTTATCATGTGAGAAAACATTTCTAATAGAATTGAAAATTTAAAATTTCATAACTCATTGAACTAAAAAATAAATAGAATAATGATAATAATATGTCTTCTGGAGTCTTATGGTTAAATGCACATTGATATTTTGAAATTTCAGTTAAATAATTATTACTTTTTCCCCCATCTTATAATATATATGACATTAAAGCATATCTTTATAATATATCATGAAATGAGATACATATTCCCCAATATTGATTTTTTTAATCTGAATAATATTTAATTTTAGAATATTTACTTCTTCGTTAATACAATATTGATAGTGAAATGATTAATTTGTCTAATAAAAAAAAGATTTCATATATTATGGTATTGATTGGATTCATAAATATTTCATGTGTAGTATCATTCCATTAAGGTAGGATTAAATGTTTACAACAATCCTGGAAATCTTATTCATCTCTAAATCACCAAGTATTCCCTTTTATTTTTAATATGGATGGATTATTGAACATTCACATGAGGAAGGTACATGTAATTCACATTATTTATGATTTTAAGGAATATTCTATGAAAATCCACAAGTATTGGGTTTGTATAAGAATTCACTTTCGATAAGATGACATGATCCTTTAGACTCAGATCAACAGACACTATGATCTGCATTTAATGGGGTTAATGTATTGGGTAATTAGAAAATGTGATCATCTACAATAATCTCTTTTGGTCTATATTCATATCTTTCTTAGTGAATATATACATTATAAATTTAAAATTGTGTTATATATCAGGGAATTGAAAATAAATATAATACTCTATATTTTCATTAAAAAAATTATTGTTAGCATATCCAAATACTGAATTATTTAATTTTTCTGATATGTCATCAATTTGTTCTAGGTTTAATAGAAAAAATGATATAATTCATGAGAACATATCAATTTACCCTAATTTATGCATCATTATACATCATAATCATGACCATAGTTAATGATAGTTTTAACAAAAGTACACTAACAAAACATGGTCCTCATCTCTTTCAAATATATTTAACATTCATCTATCAAAATGATCTTGGATCCCTACCATATAAACAAGGTTAATTAAATTTATATTCATGAAATTGTTTTCACAATTCATCCATATTTTAGATTAAATAGATTTATAATAAGGATATCAGTTTTAGTGGATTGTCTTGTCTATAGGTCAATATATTCAGTCTTGAAAGGATGTATAGATATACCCTAATAATTCATTACATGCCCCATGAAAATTTGTTTTTTAAAAATAATTTACACATGCAAATTTAATCATATAGTGTGTATTTCAATATGGTTTTAAATGTATTCTTTAATTAATCACTACGATCATTCCTTCTATCAGAATATAAGAGGATATTAAATTATATGATACCACAAATATATCAAAATAATCTGTATGGATTTTATTTTTTACAACTACGAATATGGAGGTGGTACTGTTAAGTACAAATACCATCAATAATAATTCATAGTATCAAAACATATCATTGAACCAATCATGGGTTTATCATCCATTTCGAACATTTTCATATGATATCCAGCTCAATTTTCCATTTTGAAAATTATTGATCTCCATATATATTATTAAAAATTTTGATTGATATAGGGTATATGATAATTTTTTAATGATATATAATTTTTTATTTTCTAAATAGTCAATGTAAATACACATTAATGAATTTTTTATCTTAAAAAAGAATAGGGCAACCCAAAGGAAATGCACTTTGAAAATGTTACATGTTATCAACACTCTAATATATTTTATTATTTATTTAAATTAATTCCAGTAAGACCATTCTATAAGGATACATTGAAATATATTAATCACCAGGATTCAGTTGTTTGGAGAATAAAACATCACAATTTTCGAAATTATTATTTTATATTCAATAAGGACATAATTATGTTCTAAACCAACAATAATTTTATCTATATTGACATTCTATTGAATTAGTATAAAGACACATATATTGAAATCACATTCCATTTGATGTAAATCATCATCCCTGAACCAGTATACAATTATTGAAAAATTTAGGATATCATATTTGATATCACACCATGTAAATTGACATGGTATCTATATAGAGAATGGAACATGAAATCCTAAATCACATTGAAGTAAATTAGATTAATAATCACATGATATAATGGAAAACATTCCCTCAAATATATAACAGATAAGAGGTTGAGAGATGATATTCAATATATATCGAATTTTTTTATTTTCAATAATTTTTCGATAACTAAATGTTCATTATTTTCAATGATACTCATATGAAATTATTCATGTATTAAACAGTTAGTAATATCATATATAAATATCGAATTTAGATATCATTATTTAATAATAATCTTGATTTTCCAATATTAATTTCGATTCTCCTAATTATTTTACTAAAAAAATAGTATTGGAATCAATAAAAATTTGTTAGAAAATAAAATCATATGATAATAAAAATCATTCTTTATATGTAATAAATTATTACACCCTATTAAAACCTGTAATGTAATGACCCAAACAATCATTAATTACAATTACACTTGATCTAATTAAATGTATTATTATAAAAAATGGTTATGTAATACATATTCACTTTCATGGTTTCATGGTTTTGGAATTTCAAAATACGATAATGAATTTTGATGATTTCTAATATAGTAATTGAATTGTAATTATAGGATTTTTATAAATATAGGTCTTTAACAAATCCAATTTACTGAGAAAATTGAACTTATGGCCCCGTAAAATATAATTTCTAAATATGATGCCCATTTTTTTGGAGCTCAAAAAGGAGGTGGGGTCACTAGGCTGCACAATTGACCAATCCCAACTCGATCTTTAACATGTTAATCTCAAATGGAACTACCTATGTGTGAACTTAAGGATTATAAAGGTTACCACCTGAGTAATGTTATCTGAGACACTCCAAGAGTATGTAACTATAACACACCATAACCTCAGGTAGTTTGTGGGTGTTATAAAGGGTTATGTAACAAAACCCTAACACTCTAAATATTTGAATTTTTTTATAGAACAATGATTGGAAATTCATTTTATTATTGTTACCTTGTAAATTATTTTTAAAGCACAAATAATATTATTAGTTGATATTAAATTCAAAAATTTATATTTAGGAATTAATCATTTTTAGAATTAAATAATATTTTTATAAAATAATATTACTAAATTAATTTTTATACCATATAAATGATACAATAATGTTTATGAATAAAATTGTTAATTTCATTAAGGTTTGATAGCCAATTTTTTTCAAAACCCATGAATTTTCAATAAATGTTGGTTTTTTATGAAAATATTAAAATATGTAAAAAAAATTATTTTGATAAAATGAATATTATTATTATAATCAGGATGTCAATATTATCCATCAGTTAATTTTTCATAAATTTCTATGACAGTCGATATATTTTTGGAAAAATTTAAATACCATTTAATTATATATTATTTTTTATGACATCATAACAAACCAATAATGAGGTAACAATATACTATGAATGCAATTTTTGGCCGATATAATTTTAACCACAAAAATAATATTATTTTATATTTTTTTTTATTTATTTTACAAACCTTAAGTTGACCTTCACGACATATAAATCATTTTATCTTTTTAAAATAATTTTCTTTTGAGTGTGACTCACCTCTGGATAATCAAGCCTAAAAATTTAAGAATTTATGCCATTGTCATGGTAAAATAAGTTTTACCATTCCCTATTTGCAAAAAAACTATTGGAAAAAACAATGGATTGATTTGGGGTTTTTATTATTTTAATGTGTGTTGTCCAAAATATAAATAATAAAGAATCCCCTCCCTTTTCCAATATAAAACCTCAGAAGATCCCACTTCCTCTTCACTCAAATAAATTTTGGTTCTTCCAACCTCTTGCAAACACTCTCTATAATCCTCCTATGGCACCCCAATCTCCCATGAAGCCTCTCTCAATAATCCCCCAAGCTGTTGGGATCACACTTCCATGTAAGGGATTTTTTCCTTTCTCATTTTTGTCCAAATTTTATTTTTTTTGTATTTCCATTTAATTTTCAATTAAAAATTTAGGGTTATGATTACACCCTCCCCTATAAATCCCTCCTTATGTTTGAATTTTTAGAGACCCCTTTTCTCTCATTAATGCCACCTATGAACACATATTACAATGACTAAATTCCGTAATATGTTTCCCTCTCCTCATTCACAATATATTAATTCATTTTCATTAGAAATATAAATTCCATTACATATGTTTGTAGATATATCTATATGACCCCAATACATTCCATCTCATGTAAATATTATTATACACCCATTTCTATATCATCATCCATTTTTATGAATTCATATGAAACGTCGTTATACATTCACGAGGTGAATGTTGTGGTTTTTTTCTAAGGTGTATGAGGGAAAGAACATTAGAGATATATTTTTATGACGTGAGATGTTGGAGAAAAGCAACAACTAGTGGGGAAGTAATACCAGGTTTAACATGAGATTCTTTGTTATATTATATACACTTTTATGGGATTCATGGTGAGAGTAGCCATGGTAAGGCTAAGAACATTGTATAACTATTTGGGTGAAGAGTTAGTTTCACTTGATGTTCAATATTCTTTAGCATGATTTCTTTACTATTGCACGAGAGGCTCCATGGAGGATACTACTGATTATACTATTATACTATTATACTCACCCTATTTATATATAAACTATTTTTCAGGTCACATGGATCATGTTGGAGATCTGGCAAGTAACTACAACTTTGGGTTGCATGATTTGTTTGGGCTTCGTGGTTGTGGTTGTTTTTACTTTCCATTGGTACATTATGTTTTCAATTTCAATTGTACTAGTTTTTATTACATCACATTTGTGAACATGTTTTTTTATATATATTTCATTAGGAGATGTATTTGATGGTGTTTGTATTATATCTCTCTTTCTCATTTGATCTCTTAGAGGGAAATTCCTCCCACATGTGTGTTCACTGTACCCATGGTGCTAGTCTTCAACTCGGGGCCTACTGGAGGCAAGACTGGGGGTCATCATCTCCCTTCACAAATTGGTAAACCATGATGGCTACAGCTTGTGGGGAGGGCACTGTGACAGAGTGGTATCAATGGTTCGGTTGAGGGATAGGATGGAGTTAGTTGCTAGGTATAGATGAGTTTGCATGGGTTGGTAGGGAAATTGTGTCAATAAATTTCAGCAAGTGATGTAAAAATGGAGACCAGCTGAAATAGAGACACATAGGGCCCCTGGTGATCTGAAGCATGGACTAATATGTTTATAGTGGCTACTAAATGAGGTGATACTAGTTGTAGTGCAGAGACCTAATAAAGGACCATGCATCATTATTTTTTGTGTATTTTTTTGAATGTGTATCCATTTAGATAAGATGAAATTAAATGAATAAAAGGAAAAAAATTAATTTCAAATGTTTAGTCTTCCATATTCTCGTTTTAGGAGTTATAGATATTTGATATTTTATAGGTATGGCTCCAGTTTGACGTCCTCGTTAGGTTTATGTAGAAGATGTCCAGTAGGCTACATGAGTAGATCGTCGCCATGTAGAGATTGACGACAACGACATTTGTAGGGGGAAACTCTAAGATTTTCAGAACTAGATTCTACAGAACTGTGAGGGATCCATTTTAGATGCATTCATGAAAGAATGGTTGGAAGAGGTCGTGATATGCTTCAGTTCGATTTGCAATCAGAATGTGCGATGTGTGTCTTTGATTGTGACAATGTTGCATGGAGTAGTGACGCAATTGTGGTTCTTGTTCATCAGGGATCATGAGGTGTTTATGATCTCATGGGAGATGTTCTGAGACATTTTTTTGGTTGATTTTATTTATTTGACAATTAATTCATCCGGTTTCATGGAGTTTCTTACAGTTCGACTGGGGAGCTCCACTGTGAAACAGTTTGGAATCCATTTGAGGATCCTTTTTTGATATTCTTTGGACTTGTTTCTATGTGAGGAGGCTAGGGAGAGGCATTTTGAGTAGTCTTTGTGTCTAGAGATCCAGCACCATGTCACCCCGAATATGTTGGAGACATATCTTGAGGTTTTTGTGAGGGTAGAGGTCCTCAAGAGGACATATTCCCAAACTAGATCGTCACAATATGAGAGTCTTCATGATTCCTCATGAAGCAGAGTTGTGATCTGAGGTTCCCAATTTTTAGGGAATAAGAATTTATATTCGGTTTTGTGTATATCCTAGAACATAGAATCTCATTTCTCTAGTGGTGGAAGATCTCAGACTTATGGGAAGAGACCCGGATGTTGTTTCTCTTGTGGAGGTCGAAGTCATTAGTAGCGAGAGTGCCCAACCATTCAAAGAAGTAACCATGCCGCATGTTTCCCACTCCAGGTTTCTTCGTTCAGGAATATCCAACAGAGCCAGCAGCAGTATGTTGAACTAGTTTTGGATTAGAATAGAGTAGATATAGTTGGAAGAGTACGGCCCTGTGATGCTCCATGTCCTTAGAGAGTAGAGTGTGGCCATGGTGGTGGTCATCATTAGGGTCAGAGAGGGCGTGGATGAGGCTGTGGTCAGGTTCTTGGTTTAGATCTTCCAGTGCCATGTTATCCTGAAATCATTTGTGGTACCATTTTATTGTTTCCTAATTGGATGTATGATTTTATTGATTCATGGGAAAAAATCCTTCATATTACCTGCCTTGGTCCATTCATTGCGACTTGAGTTAGAAAGGCTTCTGATTCCCTTGGTGTTAACGACGCCAGTTAAAGGTTGAGCTAACTTGTTTGAAGTATGTAGAGACTGGGAGCTAGTGGGGGTTCAACATCTCTCTTGAGGAGATTTACAATGATTATATATACAACAATACTATTTAATCCTCAACATGGATTGATTATATTTGGTGTTGGGTATCGTGGATTTCTTCAACAGGTAGGAGGTGTTCTTTAATGCCGATGGAGAGCCAGCTATTTTTTATTACAAGTGATACCCTCAGATGGGTTAGAGGAAAGTTCTATACTTATCATCCTTAATGAATGATCTGATGTTGATTTCTTCATATTTTTATCATTTTTTTATTCCTATGTTCCTAGTGGAGTACCCAAGGTCATTCTAGAAGATGTTGTGGCATTACCTCCATGACAAGAGATCATGTTTGGGTTATAGAAACAAAAAAGAGTGTCTCCTATCTTTATGTCTCCATATTGGAGGGACCATAATAAATTGTTAGAGATAAATTTAACGCTTTATGGGTTTTTATATTGAGGTTTTTTTCAGCCAAGTGTTTCATAATTTGGTGGACCGGTTTAGTTCATGAACAAGGCTTACAGAAGTTTGCAGTTATTTATCAATAATCATTACATAAAAAAGTGATATTGATGAACTGAAATCCTTTTCCATGGATTGATGATTTTTTTGATCAAATGAAGGTTTAAATTTGGTCCTCATGATTGAAATTCAGTAAGGATACCATCTGATGGGTTTGATCAATGAGGATATCCCAAAAACTGGTTTTGTTGTCCTCGTGTGAAATTCGAATTATTTGTAATGTTGTTTAGGGGGATGAATTATCTAGCTATGTTCTTGGGATTTATGAATGTTGTGTTTTGTGAGTTCTGGGATAATTTCACAGTGGTTTTCATCGATGAAATCCTTGAGTACACCAAAACTGAGGAGAAGAGTAAAGAGCATCTGCATGACATTTTGGGAGTAATTCATGAACATCAACTATTTTAGTTGTTGTTGATTTGTGATTTTTGGGCATGATAAGTATGTTTTTTTGGGAATGATATGTCTTATCTGGGATTAGATATGGATACATAAAATATAGAAGAATTTGTGTCTTTCGAAGCCACCATGATAGTGGAAGAGGTGAAATGTTTCTGTGGTCTCTGAGGCTACTACTGGAGGTTCATAGACAATTTCCATTGGGTTGTGACACCTATGATAGCATTGACCAAGAAGTATGAGGCATATTTTTGGACTAATTAGTGTCCGGATTCTTTTTATAATTTGAATGATAATTTGGTAAGTGCTCCAGTTCTTTTTCTTCAATTTGAGGGAGTTCGGTTGGTGTTTTCTACGATGCTTCACATCTAGGGTTAGGATGATTTCTTAATGTAGTAGAGATTAGTTTTTTCTTATGGGTCTTGAAAGTTCTGTTACCATGAATGTAATTGTGGAACCCGTGTTATTGTGTTGGCGGCTAGGGTATTTTCTCTAATGTTTTAGATGGGTAACCTCAATGGTGAGTTCTTTGTGGTTGTCATAAATCATAAGAGCACGTGGTACGTTTCCTCCCAATGTAACTTGATTATTCAGAATCATTGGTGGATGGAGTACATACACTTATTTGAAATATAAATTACATATACCCCTTGAAAGGGGAATGTGGTAGAAAATTCACTTATCTGGAAGTCACGTAGTGATGTAGTGCGTGAATCCTGAGATTTCTGGAGAGTGATAGAAGAACATTCAGATTTATATCTCGACATGGGAGAATATGGGTGGAAGTGGATATCATTTTTAGATGAATGTGAAATCTTAATGGGTGAAGGAGGTTAAATTGTCCATGTTGGGTGATCTAGAGGTGGATGTTTGGAGAGACCGAGTGGTTTGTGGTGAGGCCCCTAAAAGTGGTCTGAGGATGAACAACACTAGGAGTTGTCTCAAGGATCTATTTTTCTTCCATTGGAAATGCATGAGATTTTTCTCATAGAGTCCCATAGTTTTCCTTTAGTGGTGCACCCATCTATGAAAAATATGTACAGAGGTATGACACATAGGTTTTGGTGGCCTAGGCTTAATCATGTAGTTACAGAGTTTATGTCTCGATGTTTGTTCGGTGAGAAGGTAATATTTTAGCACAATGTTCTCGGTTGTTTTCTACAGACAAATATATACCTCAATGGAAGTGGGAGGTCATCTCCATGAACATTGTTACTAGTTTACGTCGAGCTCAGGGAGGACAAGACACCATTTCTATGGTAGTGGATCATTTAATGAAATCATCCCACTTCATAGAGATCAAGGTGTCAAGCATATTGGAGGTTTTTTCAAGGCAGTATCAGGAGTTGGTGGTGATAATTCATGGATTCCCATGTATTTTCATTTTTTATAGAGATCAACATTTTACCTCTAGGGTTTGGAGTGATCTCTGGCATGCTTTTGGTTCTCTGTTATGCCTTATCATTACTTTTCATCCATAGATGGACGGTCAGACCATGCAAACCATCCAAACTCCTGAAGACTTTTTGTTCTCTTGTGTCCTAGATTTTAGAGGTTTTGGATGACCACATTCTCTTAGTAGAGTCCACTAAAAACAATATTTTTTACTCCACCATTGGAACAACTCCATTTGCAGCTATGTATGGAAGACTATTCCATTCTCTGTTGTGTTGAACTGGGGTTGGAGAGTCAACAAATATTAGAACGGAACTATTTCATAATAAGGAGAAGATGGTTTAGGGGATTCATTGGTGGATGAAGGTAGTGAAGGATCATCTGAAATCTTATGTCTTTCAAAGGAGGATACGTTTAGAGTTTCATGTTGTGGATCACTTTTTTTTATGGAAACTCCTAGTCATGGGCAGTGATTATTTGGTTGTGGGAGAATACTTTCTCCTTGGTTTGTTGGGGCTTTTGAGGTATTGGCTCATGTTGGATCTATAGCATATCGAGTAGCACATCCCCTATCGATGATCGGGATAAACAACGTTTTTCATGTGTCAGAGCTCTGTCATTATCTTCATGATAAATCGAATGTCACCGATTAGGACGAGATCGATGTTAATGATGATGCGACCATCGAAGAGAGGCATTTATTGATCTAAGATGGAAAATAGAAGGTCTTTCATGGGCGTTATATCACCTTGGATGATGTCTTGTGGTGACAAGGTGTTGTGGAGGAGGGTAAATGGGAACGTGAGTTGCATATAAATTCTCAGTACCCCGAGTTGTTTGATGATTAAAACTATTCATGTAAAAATGTTCTCTTTGTGGTTATAGAACTTTTTTTATATTATGGAATTCATTTGTTGCATCTTGTGACTTTCTGCCTTTTCAGTGGTATCTCAATCGGTGGTTGTTCATACCCCTTTCTTGTTTCCTTTTGGGTTGGTTTTGGATTCTAGAGGATGGAAATGTTTTGAGAGATATCTGATGTAATGGCTCGGACTACTTTGGTACATTCCCTTACTGAAATGATGTGGTTGAGGTTTTGTGGGATTTCAAGATGAATCATCCCCAACCCTTTTTCCAAATTTTCAGTTCTACGAATAGTGTTCATGTTTTCTGAACATTGTCAAGGTGTCACCGAAACAGTGTTACAGAAACGAAATATCAACATTTTTTAGACCGAAATAAATATAGTGTTTCCAGAATTATAGATAAATAGTGATTCCATACCAGATGATCTACAATGTTTCAAGAATATATGATCTAAATTGTTTCCAAACAGAAGGAGCTACAGTGCATCCAGAATGGTAGATCCATTTTTTTTCTAGACCCAAATATATACAGTGATTCATGAATAGAAGATATATAGTTTCATGTTGTTTCAGAAATGATGAGTTTACAGAGTCAAGGTGAGTCTACAATATTTCTAGAATTGTTTCATACATCCATTGCCAAAAAATCTCTATTTTTCCACATTCACTAATTTAATGTTTTCATTAACAAAATCACATTAAATTCATTGTTTAAATATATTTAAGTCTTATTAGAAGCACATAACACCTATATTAATTTTACTATGGAGTGAGATTCTATTACGTTGTCAAAGGGAGAAATATCTTCCTCCCTTATTCTTTGTCCTTATTCTCTGGAGGGATATTCTCGTACCTTTCCTTATATATTCTAGGAGTCATTCAATCAAACTGTACTCCTTGGATTGGTTCCCCATGAATTTCTTCTTGCAGAAAGTTCACCATCATTATTGGTGCAACCATGAAGTATCGATCAATCGTCGATATAAATTAGGATCAATCACCATTCTTTTGAGTTCATATCACTCTTTTTATCATTTCTATATTATGGAATTCTTTCTCTATCTTCCTAATGGGATTTTCTTAGGTGTTTTCCGGTGTGGTGGTGTCGCTGCGTCCATTGGAAGATGAAGTATTGAAAATGGGAGGATCATTATCTGTTATGATGTCATGTTCTTGTATAAAGAACATCAAGAACATTTTGAGTTACGGGATTCATGGATTCTCTATTATTTTATGTGAACTGTATAGTTTTCATGTTTTATCCCACTATATCACAATGGAATTTATATAAATAATCATTGGACTAGATAAATAATTTTGTATCTATCATATTTTATTTATTCTCATTTTGTTATATAGTGTGATATATATGATTTGATTGTTATCATTTATTTTTTGATGAAATTTTTAAATAATTTAATGTATGACTTAATTTATAATTAATTAGTAAAATATAAATAGGCATGAAAGTAAATTCGATTGTTGTTGTTGTAATTTTATGTTAATAAAATTGATCCAGTAATCATGTATAATCAATTTGTGGAAACTATGATAGATTGATGTTTATGTTACTGGTAGTTGGAACCTAAAACTAATAAATTGGTAAATTCCATATGGATTAATGAACTATCATTTTGATAAAAATATTTATCCACGCAGGGTTATGAGTTACCCTCTTTCTTATAAAGGCTAAGAACCTTATTCTAGGTGTTTTAAGAGAACATTCTATTTGATGTTATGATACATTATTTAAGAGACAAGAGATCAATATAAATAATGTGGTTTTCCTGCTTCTTTTGATGTGACATGAGCCTAGATGGATGTTGTTATATGTGTGGATAGGGAGGTCCATAGATTTTCGTATTAGTTTTCTCCAAGAGTGGATAGATGCATTAGTTAATTTATGTGGGTGTCAGGGAGGACACCAAAGATTATTTAACGGTTTATATGTGACTGTTCGGATGCTTGATGATTCTTGTTGTTTATTTATCATCTTTACTTTCCCCATATCTCAAGGTATTTGGTTTACATACCATCCTTCCAAAAAGATTTATGATGCAAGAGATATGCGACATGCTTTCTGGGTTTATATTTTCATGGAAAGATAGGTCTATGCCCTTTCTATAGGTGTCAAATACATGAAGGGCATTTAATCAACTCAATTATATTATCCCCCTTCTATTTAGTAGCATTGTGTGTTTTCTAGAATTCATGGGATTATATAAAAGTAATAATTTTTTATTAATTGATTGAATAAAAGATGTTAACCCGTGGGGTTGGAGCTTCATGGGATGTAATGATGGGATTACAATTTAAAGGAATAATTGATTTTTGGTGTGATTCTAATGAAATATAATGTGGAATTATTAATGGATAATTAATGTTTGATTAATTAATTAACATAAAGTGCTAATGATAAAAATGGAATAAAGTAATGTGATAATTCAATTTAAATGGTTGTCTACTTTTAGGATACCAAGTCATAGAAGTGGAATTTGGGTGTCTGATTAACGTTTTCTATAGTTGATTCTAAGATAATGTTATGCCCATTGTGTAGTTTTGATCTATATTATATTCTTCACTTTTTGTGTTTCAATATGATACTTGATCATACCATGATTCACTCTTTTATTTCACCCTTATACAAATGTATTAAAGTTATTTTGTATTTAAAATTAAATTGTTAATAATAAATTTCACTCCATGTTTGATTCAATTATTTTGTGTTTAACACTGTTAAAAATGGAAATGTTACTTGTTTTGGTAATTATATATTAGGTGGAGCTTATTTGGTGGACCTTTGATTAAGTCCATGAAAAATGGGTCATTCTGCACAAGATCCAAGAACACTAGTAGCCTAAAACGAATGCTTATACTTATCCTTCTATCCAAATGGGCTAAAATATTGCGTTCTAGTCCAAAATTTAATTTGATCAATTTCATATGAAGGAAATGAATCCCAATTCATCCATTAAGAGCCCCATACAAGATGATCTTTCTGATAAAGTGGATTTGTACGGGGTCAATACATTGCCTATATATTTTGGAAATATAGTTTTTTATATTCCATATGTGGCTGCCATATTTTACATGAAGGTAGAAAAGGTGGAAGTCAAAAACTCTATAGTTTTATCCATAGTGCTTTAAGGCATTCAGATAGGCCAAAACCATGAACCAATCGGATTCATGAAATCAGGGTGCCCAAATCTACATCCAACTTTTCCTATAAATTGGCACCTTGGGCTCCCCATTTTTGAGTTCGAATGAGAGGATAGGTTCTGCCATTTTGGAGTCCCAAATAGGTCTTTTCATCATCCCTATAACTTCTGGAGGCTATGGGAAGTGTTACATCAACATCAACTTCTTCCTCCCCTCCCATGGGTTTCTAAACCCCTTGTGATCACCCGGGGAGGAACGTGATGTAATCCCGAGCTTCATGTTTTTATTATATTGAATAATCATTTTACTTCCTGGTATTATGTTGTTCTTATTCATCATATATTTTTATTTTATTGTTTTATATACTGGTATGTCATGTTGAACTCTTATGATCATGTTTGGGGTTATCCATTCATGGGATGTTTCACACACTGTTCCCCACTTCCTTTTCCCCCTTTCAATTGTTGTGTCTTTGTGGTTCATGTTGGTTAATTGAACTAACATAAGAACATTCAAGTCCATGTACATTTATTTCATGGTATCACAAAAAAATAACATACAAACCGGGACAACACATCGAGTTCATCATGTGTTGCCTCGGTAATATTCGATTATGAAGTCAAATAAAAATCACCCTATCATCGGCGGTGTCCAGTGAATCATTGTGTGATTTTGACTAAACCCTAGAAGGTATCCTAGTATAGACTCAATAAAATTATAGTTCTAGGTGTTACAAAGTAGTTATGAAATGATCATGACCATATATCATGAAGCGATGAAGTATAAACATCATGAGAGTACCTCGGGATGATCACACTTAATTAATTTTGTGAATTTCTACATTGTTTTACCACTTTCATTTTCTATTGTCATCTTTAATCATAAATCCCAAGTAACATAAAACCCCATTTTCATTTTTTACTTTCATAATCCAAACCAAATGTTGAAATTAATGATATATGGTTTCATCGAGAGATGACCTAGTGTAGCTGCTATACTGCATAAAATCTAGTTAAAAATAAACATCTAATTTGAAGCACTTCACAAAACGATAAAATATTGTAGACATTTCCGGGGATCCAATATCATTTCACATCATTATTTACTTTTATTTGTTCATTTTACTTCTTATTTAGTACTCCATTCAATACCCCACCCCCATTTTAATGTTTTTGTTTTGAGTTTTTCTCTTTATTTTTGGTGTTTTGGTGTGTTCTTTCTCTCCCTCTCTCTCTCTCTCTTCTTCATATCAACATATCTCTCTATAATTATGTATTATAAAATTATATTCCATTTTCACCCTTCTTATGTGATTGTATCAATATTCAAAAAAAACATTCTTCACAACATATTTTCATGACCAGATATGGTAAAGAAACACTACATGAATTTGACCCTGAAATTGAAAAGTCACATCACACACAAAACCAGTCATCTAGAGAAGGTCAATAAAGTAACATTGAGAAAATACTTTTGGAAACTAATGTTTTCTTAATCCAATAAAAAATTGAACACAATCAAATCCAATAAAACATGGTTGGAAATAATCAAACTTTAAATGAACTAACCACCCCTGATGTGGAGTACCAAACTGTGTACATCCAATATCCCGTGGAAGATTCCAACATTGTGATGAGATTAGGTCTCATCCACCTTCTTCCTAAATTCCATGGTCTTCCCAGTGTGGTCCCTCATAAACACCGTACGGTGTTTCACACTGTGTGCTCCACCATGAAACTCCGAAATGTGTCTAAGGACTTAATTAAGTTTAGGGCCTTCCCTTTCTCCCTTGATGGTGTAACCAATGACTGGATATACTATTTTCCTACCACAATTGGGGGCCATCATGACCTTAAACGACTCTTTCTATTGATGTTATTTCCAACCTCCTGAACTGCATCAATAATGAATGAATTATGTGGAATTTGGCAATCATAATGAGAGACCCTTCATGAATACTGGGAGAGATTTAAGAGACATTTCTCAAGATACCCCCACCACCAAGTTACTGAACTATTGTTAATCCAATACATATATGAGTGACTTATACCCATGGATTCTGGAGTGATAGATGTTGCAGAAGGTGGTTCCTTAGTTGATAAAACTCCTTATGCTGCTCGCGACTTAATATCTAACATCGCTACAAATGCAGAACAATTTAGCACACGAGAAAATGCACAAAACCGAGGAGTCCATGAGGTAATTCATTCATCCTTAGAAAAAAATGTAGTTAACAAACATGATGAGATGAATGACCTTCTAAGGAAATTATCTCAATCACAAGGTAACTCACAATCTCCTCCTATTCCATTATTTTGTGGTATTTGTTCGGAAAATACTCATTTTTCTGACCAGTTCCCACAACTTCATAATTAACCTATGTCTTGTGCAGTCGTGTTCCCAGGGAATCTATTCAAACAGACACTTCCCCTCAAGAAAGAACAATTCAAGCCTAATCCAAACCATGGGTGGAAAACACAACCCCAGTACTGACAATGAAGAAACTCGAGCTACCCCAACAAGAATTGGTATCCACAAGTCCAAGGTATGAAACCTTATTATCCGTAAAATTCTCAAAACAATCATCCTCCCCCTCCCAAATAGGAACCAAGACTCAAGGATATGGTGAAACAATGGAAACCCTAAACCTTCAGTTTTAAAAGACCACACAATCAACAATTCAAGACCTACAAACTCATGTGAGACAACTATTGAACAACATCAGTGAGCTTAAGATGAAAGGTTCTTGACAACTACCATCTCGGCCCATTTCCAATCTAAATGACAAGGGTAATATATGTGCAATTACACTTTTTAGTGGTAATGAAGTTTCTCCTTCTACTGATTGTACGCAATAGGTGTGTCCCCCTCTTGAAAACACTTATTCTCCAGACATAAAACATTCCAATGACGAAAAACAAAATAAAAAGTACAATCAAATTATCATTAAGGATTACCATGAATAATCTATTACTCTTCCTTTCCCCCAGAAACTCTTTAAATCTAAGAAAAACATTGATAATGAGATTGAAAATGAAAAACTTGATACATTTAAAAAAGTTCAACTTAATATTCCATTGTTGGATGCAGTCAAGAATATTCCCCATTATTCCAAATTTCATAATCAACATTGCACCCCTATATGAATGTTGATGGGTAATGAGAGAGTCAACATGGAAAGGAATATCTCGACCTTTATTCAACCTGCAATGCCAACCAAATGCAAGGATCCAGGCACAATCACAAAACCGTGTTCCATAGGGTATACATTCTTTTCTGATGTTATGCTAGATTTATGTGCTTCCATTAATTTAATGCCTCACTCCATGTACACTTCTATCCAAGTTGGAGAGCTTCAACCAATGTGAATTTTCATACACCTTTCCAACCAAAGTACTATGCATCCAACATGAGTGATTGAGGATGTCCTTGTAAGAGTGAAGAATCTCATCTTCCCTTCTGTTTTCACAATTTTATGATGTCCATAGAATTCGGAGGAGAAATGGTTAGCATTAATGTCCTTAAGGCTATGAAACACCCCATTGAAGAGCACTCCACACTTCATATCTATTCGATGGAAGTGCTCTCAAATGATGCACACACACAATTCTCTCCTTAACCCATATTATGATTCATTTTATTTTTCTTCACCCATGGATGATTTGATTGTTGAGTCATGTTCTGACTGTTGTGTGGGTTCAGAAAAGTGTAAATGTTTTACATTAATTGATAAGTGTGTTCATTCTATGGTACCCATGATCGATGATGATTCTGAAAATCTCATTTCCATTGATTCTCTATCTTTTGAGGATAAACATAAGCAGATAGACAGTTTGATGGACCCCACTTCCAATAAATCCCCTACCTTAGTCAAAAAACCCTTGGTGTTGGAATTAAACCCACTTCCATCAAATATATAATATTTCTATCTTGAAAGTATTGACCTATCGCCCGTCATTAATTCCAATAAACTCTCACAATAGCAGGAATCAAAACTACTTAATATTCTAAGAGAGTGTAAAAAGTCAATAGGATGGACATTGGCTGCTATTCCTATGATTGGACTATCTATTTGTATGCACAATATACTTTTGAATCATGACTCTATGCCCATAAGACAATATCAACCGTGGTTGAATCCCACTCTCCTTGGAGTGGTAAAACTGAAAGTTAGTAAATTACTTGCTGCATTGATCATTTATCCTATATTTGATAGTAAATGGGTCCCCCAGTGAAAAATGTTCAAAAAAAAACAGGAATAATACTTTTGTAAAATAAAAGTAAGGAATTGGTTCCAACATGTGTGCAAAACATTTGTTGAGTCTACATTGACTATAGTCGACTGAATCAAGCCACATGGAAGGACAAATTTCCTCTACCGTTCATTGACCAAATATGAGAACGATTGGATGGTAAGTCAAATTATTGTTTCCTTAATAGCCATGCAGGTTATTTCCAAATATATATACCCCCTGAGGATCAAGAAAAGACAATATTTACCTATCCATTTGTCACATTTACATATTAAATGATTCCTTTTTGTCTTTGTAATGCTCCAGGTACTTTTCAGCGTTGTATGTTGAGTGCATTTTCAGTGGACATGGAAAATTGCATGGATGTTTTTATGGATGATTTCACAGTTTATGGAAATTATTTTGATGATTGTTTGGATGAAATAGGTTCTATCCTTCATCTTTGCATAGAAAAAGATCATGTATAAAATTTGGAGAAATGTCATTCCATGGTTTAATGAGATATAGTTCTTGGGCATGTCATATCAAAAGATGGAATTCATGTATATAAATAAAAAATTGAATTAATTTCAACCCTTTCGTATATAAAATCTATTCATGAGGTGTGATCTTTCTTAGTTCATGCTAGTTTTTTTCTACATATTCATTAAAGACTTTAGTAAGATCACACTTCCATTGTCCTGATTATTACAAATGGATTTTGAGTTTTTGTTTGATAAAAATTTTGTGGATTCTTTAAATTCACTAAAATGGAATCACATGTCACCTGCCATCATCCAACCACCATTGGGACATCATGTTGACTCACCCCTCCCTATTGGATAATTATTCCCTCATGAGACCCTTGGTGATGTTGTGGACCTTACCCCCTGGTATGCAGACATTGTTAATTTTCTCGCAACATCTACGGTCCCAACAGATTTTACCACTTCACAATTCTATAGACATAATCCTGATTCTCAGTGGTACATTTGGGATGACACATACTTGTGACGAATTTGTAGTGACCAAGTAGTTCATCATTGTGTCCCTGACCATGAGTTCACCTCTGTTTTGACCTTCCGGCACAACTTCTCATGTCGGGGCCACATTGGATATCATCATACAGCTCAAAAGTTTCTTCAATTAGGTGTTTATTGGCCATCATTGAATAGGTATGCCCATAGATATTTCATGTCATGTAGTTGTTGTCAATTCACAGGTAATATCTATAAGAATAATGAAATGCTCCAACAGCCCATGTTATTATTTGAAATTTTTGATGCATGGGGCATTGACTTAATGGGGACTTTTCTAAATACATATGGCTTTTTATACATTTTATTGGCTGTTGACTATCTATATAAATGTGTGGAAGCCAATTCCAATCAGACCGATGACTCTCGTGTGGTTTTTTATTTTGTGAGGTCTCAGATTTTTAGTAGGTTTGGTTTATCGAGATTCATAATTAGTGATCATGGTTCACATTATTACTATCACAACATGAAAATGTTGAATCGTAAGTATGGGGTTGATCATAAAGTCTCCACTGCATATCACCCCAAACTAATGGACAAGGAGAAATCTATGATTGGGATGTTAAACAAATCATGGAAAAAATGGTACAACCCAATAGGAATGATAGAATTTTGTGCTTGGATGATGCACATTGGGCATACCGTACATATTTTAAAACTTGATTTAGAATTTCACCATATCTAATAGTGTTTTAAAGGATTTTCACATCCCAAAATAGGTATAACACCATGCATAATGGGCAGTTAAACAACGTAAAATGAATCTTTTAGATGCAGGTGCACATAGAAAGCTGCAGATTCAAGGGATGGAAGAAATTCAACGTGATGCATATGAAAACTACCAAATCTATAAAGAGAAGTCAAAGGCTATCCATGATAGCATGATACATCAGTGGAAGATTCATATTTGTGAGATAGATCTCATGTATAATTTCAGACTAAAGATCCACTCGGTTAAGCTTCGTTCTTGATGGCTCTTTCCTTATATTGTTACTGATGTTTAACCTTTTGGTGATATACATTTTTTATGATAATAGTGGAAAAAGGATTACTATCAATGTACAGAGGCTCAAACCCTTATATGAGTGTTTTCCAAAGCATATCGTGGAGGAAATCCAACTGATAGATGACACATATGACACCATTTAGCAGGATGTCCCATCTCCCTACCATTATTTACATTACTATTTATTTATATTACTTTCATTTAGGAAAAGTTAACGTTTAGGTATGGGGGAGGGTGACATGTCATATTTACGATTAAAAAAACAATTATTTTTTAAAAATGTGTTTTCAATTTTTATTTCCTTTTCCATATTCTATGTTTTTAGATAAAAATTGATCTTAAATAGAATATGCAACATCATTTTTCATCATTTAGTAGATTGTGGGTAAAATTACATTTTTTTTGGAAAAAAAATTCAAATGAATACTGATATAGAATCATTTTCTAGAATTTTTATTTTCATAATATTCTTAGGTGTTTAATGTATTTTTTAAACCCATGCCTCATTAGAACTAAACAATATTTTAATCCCTTACCTGAGATATATTCTATGCACTTTATTGTATATTATTCCTTTTAATCACTCTCTTGAGAGTCTTGGGTCATTTATAGAAACTAGAACATTCATTGATTTTATTTTAAGCCATATGATTTGAGTACGCTATATTAATGATAGAGGAAATCATTCATTGAAAATGACTTTTTACAATTATCCACTATTTTTGGACAACTTTATATTTTATCCTTCTCAATCATTAGAGACCATGAAATTCCTGTTAGGTAGCCACATTACAAGCTAATTTATCCCTAAATACCCATCTATGGGGTATATTCTTGTTTTATTTTCAGAAAGTGTGGGAGAGAGTGTGTTTCCATGGGTATTCTGGGGAGAGAATCACTATTATGGGTTAATATAATGGGTGCCTATATTTTACATGTGCAATGGGTTCCCGAGACATATTACATCATTGTCTTACCCATGTTTCCCTCTTTATCTTCAAAGAAACTATACAAAAAATTGTTGTGTAAATTTATGAAAAAAGAAAAAATGGATAAAATATGATGTTTACTCATTATTATTCATTTCTTGGTTGTGACACAGAAATGGACAATGGGGATATTGAGTAAGAGGTGATACACATTGTGAGGGGAGGAGTGTGTACATTTTTTGGGAACAGTTAATGAATTTTTACATGTTTTGAATGTAAGAGATTAAACACTCCTCTTCTGCATCATATTTTTAAACATTAAATCCTACCAACCCTATAACATTAGAACAACCTGTTGAATGTCTAATTTAGTAGCACACTAGTTTCTACATGTCGAGAAATGCGAATATTGGAAAAAATATGGTAAGATCACATAAACACTAGGAAAAGAGCATACATCCGCATTCATATGTTCCTTGAGTGAAGACGAAAAATTTGATGGTGAGGTAGGTTGTGACATGTTTCATGGGTGAACAAATGCAGTTCAACAAATTTGAATGTGAGAAAAGAAAAATGATATGAAAATTGAATCCATAAACGATACAAGATGAATTTCATTTCAAAATAATATTGGATTTTTTCACACCATTAATTTAGTAATGGTACATGATTAGGATATTATACTTCTCCCAGTAGTGCAAATTTTTAGGTGTGGGGGTGTGATCATACCATGATTCACAGTTTTATTTCACCCTTAGACCAATGTATTCAACTGATTATGTATTGAAAATTACGTGTATAACAATAAATTTCACTCCATGTTTGATTAAATTATTCTCTTTTTATAATTATTTTAAAGATAAATGTTACTTGTTTTTATAATTATATTGTAGGTGGGGGTGATTTGGAGGACCTATGATGAAGTCCAAGAAAAATAGGCTATTCTTCACATGATCAAAGATCACCAGTCAAATATTATGCATGATGCTCCTATTCCATGCATCCAAATGGGCTCAAGCATTGTGTTCTGGTCCCAAATCTAATTAGCTCCATTTACGATGAAGGAACGGATGCCCAATTTGTCTATTATGAGGCCCATACAAGCTGATCTGTCCAATGAAGTGGATCTGCACTGTGTCAAAACATTACCTAAACAGTTTTGAAATATCTCTTATAATATTCCATATATGGCCGCTAGGTATGACATGCGGGTAGACTATAATTTAGAAAACAACTAAATAGTTTTTTCTAAAGCGAGTTAAGGCTTTCTGACAGACCAAAACCATGGACCAAGAGGATTTGTTAAATCAGGGGGCCCAAATCCACTTTCCAAATTGCCTATAAATTGGAACCTTGGGCACCACATTTTGGAGTTCGAACAAGAAGAAAGGTGCTGCCATTTGGGAGACCAAAAGAAGTCTTTTCATCATCCCAAGATTTTTTTAGAGTCTATGGTAAGTGTTACTTCAACATCTTCTTCTTCCTCCCCTCCCATAGGTTTCTAAAACCCTTGTGATCACCTGGGGAGGAACGTAATATAATCCCGAGATTCATTTTGTATAATATAGAATGATCTTTTTAATTCCAGGTTGTAAGTTGTTTTTCTTAATCATATCATTTAATTTTATTGAGTTATCTAATAGTTTTTCATGCACAATTAATAAGATCATGTTTGGGGGTACCCATTCATGTGATGTTTCACACACCGTTCAACACTTCATTTCCCCCTTTCAATTGCGATGATTGTGTGGTTAATATTGGCCATATAAACTCCAATAATCACTTTAAAGGACATGTAAATTTATGTCATAGTATCTCAAAAAAATAACATACAAACTTGGACATCACATCGAGTTCTTCATGTGTTTCCTCAGTGAGTTTCGGTTATGAAGTCAATCACAAATCACCAAATCATCGGTGGTGTCTGGTGAATCAGTGTGTGTTTTCGACTGAACCCTAATAGGTATCCTAGTATAACCATAGTAACATTATGGTTCTAGGAGTTACAAACAAGGTATTTAAAGATCATTACCCTATATCATGAATATATGAAGGATAAACATCATGGGCATACCCTGGGTTGATCATGATTAATTAATCATATGAATTTGTACTTTATTTTACCACATTTATTTTCTATTTCCATATTTAATCATCTTTACCATGTAATATAAATCCCAATTACCATTTTTACATTCATAATCAGAACAAAATGTTCAGATTAATCATTTAAGGCTTCGTCGAGAGACGACCTATGGTTGCTTCTTTACTATAGAAATTCTAGTTAAAAATTATCATCTAATTTGACGCACTCAACAATGCGATCAATAATCCACCCCATCGGTTAGGGAAACTAACAAAACTAACAACACATGGATTCTGGGCCCAGCGGGTGGGGGTATTTTCCCCAACATTCTTGTGGGAGGATGGATAGCTGACTACCACATTCAGCCCCACTCTCTTCTCTTGGTATATACTTGTGTTGGTCAGCACATGAGTTAGTTTTCCCCATATTTGTGTGTAGAAGGTAGTAATGTCTTGTGTTTATTTGCATAAATATATAATATATATATATCCCTATGGAAAAATGCTAGTGTAAAGTGTGTAGGCTATGATGGATTGAGGATCCCTACTCGGTGCAAGGTTTATAATGTTGTTAGATTTAATTTCCAGTGTATGATACTCGTTATGTGAGATGTGGGGGATACTGGAAACTACCAGGTCACATTTATTACATAGATGTGGTGGTTTTGTTACATGAGGGGCATGTTTTGGTGCTTCACCTAAGTGTATGTGGGCAAGCTTTTTGGAGAGAGACTCATAGGACATGTGATGTTGGGGAAAAGCAACTAACCAATGGGATAATAGTTGCGGGTACACATGATATACAATATTATATAATATATTACTATATGAGATAATTGGTTAGAGTAGAAATGGCGAGGAAATGAACTTTTTATACCTATTTATGTAACGAGTTAGTTTCACTTGCTGTCCACTATGCTTTATCATTCTTTCTTTATTTTTTCACAAGGTGCCTTGGCAAGGAACCTACTCAGTATAGTAATATACTCCCCTTATGTATATATAAACAGTTTTCCAGTCACTTTGAGTAGGTTATAGTTCAGGATGGTTACTACTAGGTGGGGGTTTCAGGAGCGGTTTGAGCGTTGTGGTCGCTGCAATTTTTACATTCCATTGGTACTTGCAGTTTTTTGTTTCTGTTGTAGTATTTTTGTATGACATCACATTTTTTCACATATGATTTCTATTATATTTAATTTTTAGTTGGTGTATGTTCGGGTATGTCTTAGGCCTTTTTTCACATGTGTTCTCTTAGATTGTAATATCTCCCATTTGGGTGTTTATTATACCCTCGGTGCTAGGCGCCAACTTGGGGACTACTAGCAGTGCGACTTGGGGTTCATTATATCCCTTATAAAATGTTTGGCCCAGTAGGGGTATTCCCTTTTGGGAAGGGGTCATGAAAAATCATTTCTACGCACGTTTTTGTGTGTCATACATGTTATTTAATAAAATGTTCTTACATTAAAATTATATGGCATTATATTCTCAGACCCATAATTAAATTTAATTCTATCTATTCAATATTTATATTTGTATGTGGGGGTTTGATAATCTATTTTTGAGATCCCACATAATAAAGAGAGACCATAAAACATATTCTCATTTTGAAGGAATGAGAAATGAGATGTTCACCACAAAATTATGATTTCAAATATGATAACGTTAGGGAAAACATGGATATAGAATACAAGTATAGCTATCATATTCATATGGAGAGTGATAGAAGCATGTCTATGAGAATGTGATTGACCAAAAATAATGGAAATGGAGGTGTGGAAAAATATTATACACATAATAATAAATGATGATAATTACCAAACATTTTTTTTTGATACCCCTTTTCTAGATTTCATAAAATTATTCACTTTTTAAGAATCTAAACAAATATAATTACATGATAAAAACTATTTAAAAAAACAATCATATCCTTTGTCTTTTCCATGAAACATTTCCACATAATTTCTTAGCCCAGGTTTCATCATAGGTCTATGTGATATATTATCATCTAAACCCCATAAAATGTTAAAATTAAACATTTTCATTAATTATTAACCTTTACGATAATATTATTGTCCAAAAATTTAGAAATAAGTTTTATGTGTTTCCAAAATAAACATATCATTAATATTTTCACAATATAAAACTTTAAATATTTTTCACATTCCAATCATGTGAATAAATTCATCATGTATCCTCATGACACATGGTAATAACATAAATTACCATAAAATGTTATTGTGTGAATTCATTCATCCTTATTCATTATGTAAAAAACATGGTTTTTGATATATTTCGTAAACCCAAAAGTGTTGTGAACCCCATCAATGATATAGTTGAATAGGGTGTCAACAAATAATTAATTTTCTCTAAGGTAGTCACATATTATCAAATTTTCATCATCCAAATCTAGGATATCTTTTCCAAATTTTATTACATCAATAATATGAACATATTGTTGTTTATCATTCCTTCAACCAATATTTTTCTATAATTTTCTACTTCTACTAAATCAATTTGTAGTGTATAATTCAAAATATAATCTCAAATATTTATTGAAAATGTTTTTTTATTATATTCCATATATATTTATTAATTCTTATGATACTATAAAAATGAATGAAAGTCATTTAAAACATATTTATTAAATCCAAATATAGATCAAAATTAATTATTCGTATTTGATTCTGTTTATAACATACACATTAACTGGACCCCTTATACTCTCCTGAGTTACATTCCCTTGACAGTTATGCAATTATTTTTTATTGTTCCTGAGATTCTTGTATGTTTAACACTGAATAACACCATTTCTTTCATTCCTTTAGACTATTTCTCCTCATGAACCTTTCTCTACAATTATAAAATAATCTCATCTTTTCATGAATTTACTAGGATGATTCGTTCCACTATTATTTCTTATTGTAAAATCATAGTTTCCCTTTTACAATTTATCTCTTACTTTCTCTCCCATTCCCATATTTTGTTTCATCCAATTGAATCCATATGAAATGGATAATACGTTCAATTATTTGATTACACATAAAACAATTTAATCTTTTGAATAAAAAGTCTTAGAAATGAGTTTCTATCATAGATATGGCCTAAGAATATAAAATAAAGTTTCCATATTTTAGTTTTTTCTTGGGTATGAAATCAATAGTATACCATGATAACATTTGAAATTTTTCTTAATAATCCACAACACTTTCTCAATTATTTTTTATTAAACTAAGGGTAATTATATTTATCAAGTATTATTCCTCATGAGTGAAATATTTTCCAAAGAACGTGCCCATAAAAGATCCTCATTTCAAGAGTTTTATAAATTCTTGCCCCAATATATTCCAGAATAGAATCCACAATTGATCAGCCTCACTATTTAGACAATACATCACAATTTAAACCTTTTACATTTCACTATAACGATATATAATAAATATCTTATCCAAATAATTAGTCCAGTTCTCACAATCCATTAAGTCAATAACCCCAGTAATTATAGTGGTATCTATAGAATAAAGGTATCCATCATCAAAGAATCTCATTCTAGAATACGTTGATCAATCCTGGAAAGGGTATATCTACTATCATAATTAAGAATCGCTAATATATCAATAACATATGCAGTTCCAACAATACTTACAACATATTTCTAATTATGGAAGCATCTAAATTTTCCACTAATACAAATACTAGTACTCTTTCTAGGGAAATTTCAGAATAACAGAATATACTATATTAGATCATAACATTACAAAAAAAATTTCTACATCCAAAAACAATAGAAACAATTATCATGTATTGAAAAGGATAATAAATGATCTCATAATAATAGATGTTGTTTATTTGGATATATATTAATAGTAAAATATTTTCTATTGGATTTTAATGAATATTTGAATTATCCAATGAATATCACAATTTAAATTCAAAAGATATGTGTAGTACCTCCCCTTGTGTTTTACCACATAATTCTCGAGTCATTCCTGACACACCTTGTCAGAGTTGTAACCCCTAGGTATATCTATTCTGAAACCTCATCCACTTCTTCTATCCAAAAAGTGATGTATTTATAAGATAATCCTCATAATCACTACCGTAACAAAATTTTGGTATGTTCATTTACTATTATCCACAAATTAAATCAAATGGTTAAGATCCAAGATAAATGTTTTCTAAATATATATTTCAATGTTGCCACTAAATATTCTCCAATACCCATTATAACACCCCGTCTATAAATACCCAGTGTTAGTGAATTTTTTTATTACATTGATATGATTAAAATAAATAAAATCATAATAAAGCACAGGTATTGATGTTTTTGAATACCTAATTACATACATTATACCCATATTATATTGGGAGGAGAAAAAACATTATACGTAAAATCATTAATTAAACATCACCCATAAATGATTATTCAATGATTTATTCTCCATAAAAAATGGAAACGAATCATAATAAAGATGAGAAAAAGTGCTTAATATGGTTAGATAATATGAATCGATATTGAAACAATATTAATATATCAACATGAAAATTTTCATAACTAATAACTCATTCCATTTAAATAAATCGATAAGGAACAATCAAGATTGAAATGAACGAGACTAAATACCCTTTAATTTAGTCAATAAAATAGGAATTATATTCATCCATATATTTTATCATATTAAAATATGATGGATAATAAAAACTATAACTGAATTACATACAATAGAAATGCATAATTATTTTATGTCATGTCTAAGGCACATCAAAACCAATATCATCAATACCTTTCAATAGACAGTTTAAAACTACAGTTGGAAACCCATATAATTTGGCCAACATAGTATTATCATGAGAACATATCCATCCATTGAAGGGATATATCATGTTAATTCACCACTAGTCACTAATTTTCTAAATAATTCCTCATATATCATGTTATTGATTAAATTAATAAATTATAGGTCATATAAAAAATTTTATTAAATAAAAGTTAAATATTTATAAAAAATTCAATGATTAAAAGAATTACAGTAAATGACAGTTCCGTATTTAAAAATGTAATAAAATTAATGAAATAACAATATCCATATCACATGGAAGTTGATTTTATATTATTATAATAATGAAATTTTTTAATTTGAATGTTAAAAATCATAAAAGAAAGAGAGATTGAAATTATAACTTTTACAACATAGTAATTAATTAAGCAAAACCCTTGGGTGATAAAATTAAAAGTGAAACATAAAATACCATTATTTTTGACATATCCATGATATTAAATTAAAAATCATATTTATATAAAAATCATATTTTAAATTAGTGGATAAAAACAAATTCGTTTCATTGGAATGTAGATTTTTATAAAATTGGTTGCCTAACATTTATTTTTGGTGGGAATCCATTCACATAGTATATAATAGTCATAATATTGTTACTAACTTATAATATAATCGTTATGTTATATATAATATCATATATTATCATATTATAATATCATATTAACCATTTGTTAAGAATATTTCCTTATTATACCTATTTCGAGTCTTAGTTGCATAGTTTTTTTAGTATGGGTTGACTTCATAAATGTTGTTCTTATTAATTAAATACTGAATCATCATGTACACAAATTTAAAATATGTTTAAAATACCTTATACCTCTTGTATACAATTATTCCAAGTAATATATAATATTAGGGGAGAATAAATGAAATGCATCATTCATAGAAATAGTAAATCATGTATACGTATGATTTTATGCATTATGTAATAAATAAGTAATAATAAAATTATTATAAATATAATATATAACATTTAATAGTTGTATTTACATTTTAATTATCACCATGATATTTGTAAAAGGAATAAATAATAATCAACTTATCACGAGGCGGTATCCCTCCGTATACATGAATAGTAAGTTTGTTACCCATCATACGGAACTATGATTAAGGGTAGGAGAAACCAATAGAATAATAAAAGTATTTTTATTGAGGATATATATGTTATTATATATTAATATAATATACAGTGTTTAAGGGGTGGATAAGTAAATAAAATCATAATGACCATGATGAAATGTTACCACATTTCTCAGAAACTCTTTTTTATTTATTCAAAACATCATCGATTTCCTTTGATACAAAGATGTTGCTTCCAGGATGTGGGTTTGGGTGTTTTGATATTTTATTATCATATTTTTATTAATTAAAATTGAATGAGAGTGTTCAATAAGTAGGTGTAATGAGTTCTTTTTTATAGTAGATGAGGAGTGGCATTCTTGTAAATTTTTTAAAAGGGAAATCCACCAACATTTTCTAATTTCTGTTGGTAGAAATAATGGTCCAAAGTATAATAAAGGTAGTATAGGGTTGAAATATATCCATTTTGTAAATTTTTAATGTGATTATTTGTCATTTGTTCCATTCAGTTTAACATTTTTTTTCACTTATTAGCCTATTTTTCCTCTTAATCGTTGTAATTATTTTTCATCAATATTACTAATATTTTATTGCCAAAATATATTTTAACATATTATAAATTATAAAATATGATTACTTAAAATATGGAACCAATTTATCTAAATTACTATAACATTATTTTTATAAATTAATTTAAAATTATTACCACATATGGGAGGACAATTCTAGTTTTAAAAGTAAAAATGTTACAGAGGTTTCTATGTTTTTCAATCAAATTTCATATTAAAATTGATTAAAATGTATGAAATTAGAATAATAATTTTAATATTTACGTAATTAATGTTTATAAATAAAAATTTAATTTCAGTGTTGGCACTGGAAAAAATGCCCATGTAATATACTGAATGCTTCAATGCATAATCCCAGAATGTATCTCATTCCAAAATCTTCGTTTTGACTGGTCGTGGATCCCGAACTGAGTTATGGATCAAATATAATGGGTCTTCGAAGTTAGGATAAAAGAAATGGTCATCTAGGACGATTTTGGGGAAAAGTACGGTTTTGCATGCAAGTAGAGAAATCTAGAGCACAAGAATGAATTTTTTGTGCACATGAAGTGAAAAATTGTGTGCAAGAATGGATGTATTAAATGTAATAAATATATATTTCATACAACATTAAAATGTTACATGTAACATGTCACACAGACCAATTATGTGACTAATTAGATGTCATCTTCCACCCATGATTCTAGATAAACATCTAAGGAAGGTGCACACATGTTTTTAGAGGTACACACAAGAGGATAATTCACGTTCATGATTATTATGCGCCAAATGTGATGTCAAACACCCCTTTACATGCGTTCCTGCTGTAGGACACACCGAAAAAAAATTGCGCGTGGAGGTTTACGTGCACCACCTCATGCTGAAAACAACTTGAGCGGGTGGAATCTTAAGCGCAACTAATCCTGGGATCATTGATAAATACAAGTGCATCTACCACCACTCAGGGGGGTTCTACCAAGGTCGGTCACCACTTTGCTGCATGTATGACCTGCTCTTTTTTTCCCATGAATATGAATGGAACCCTCCATGTGAGATCTTTCGCGATAGGTCCCATCTGTGTCCGCTTTTACGTGGATTCACAATGGTTTGATCCTCGCCTGAAATATTTTCTTCCTATGTCTGATGCATGCATTTTTCAATGATTGCACAAAAAACATCAAATCATGCATGAAAAACATCCAATATTGCACCCAAGTCATCAATCTGGCACGAAAGGCATCAATATTGCACGCAACTGTACCCAGGTGCTGAATCTTGTGCACACCTATGCTGCCCAGCCCGATCATGCACGCAACCTTCCCCTTTTGCATGAAAACCTGCCCTCTTGCGTGAAACCCTTCCATCATGCGCACAGACTGGTCCCATCTCTACTGCCACTGACCCCCATGAAAAATGTAGAGTCACACTGCAAACTTTTCTGGCCGAGATGTCAGCAATTTTCAGGGCACCCTTATGTGAATCTGCCTTCAACCTATTGGATAACATGATTTGAGATACTCCATCACACACACGCGAAACACCTTGAGTTAGCATGTTCATCTGGTTACATTTCCTATGTTATGAGTTGAGATTTTCGTCATCATTTCCCCCTTATTGCCTTTAGTTGAACCATTCCTCATGCAACTCATCTGAACACCATCTCTTGACTCATATTATAGGATTAACCAGAAAGGCCTTCCCTTGCGTAAGTCCCAAAACAACCCATTACTAGGCACCTTATGTAATGGCTTGACACCAGTTACCTAGAGTCGGTGCATTATTACAAAAAAATGTCATGATATTTGGAATCATGTCCCGAAAGACAGATCAATTTAGTAACCATGAAAATACTAGATCCATTCTTATGTTTTACATTACATTGTAAAATGAAGACTACAACAACATAGTCTCCATAGGCCAAACTCATATCCCTGAGACTATCAATGCAGGTCAGTCATAATATACTACTTCGCATATTGGAAAAAATATAACATAGAAAGGGGTGAGATAAGATGCTCTGTAAGGATATCAATACTGAAAAAACATTTATAAATAAGCATAAACATTAAGGCAATGTACAAGACAATAACAAAGGCATTTTAAACATGAACTTCAACATAATATTGGATAGATAAAATCAAATAATGCCATTTACTTACTCACATGGATATTATACTAGTAGAATAATCACATACAATATCAATAGCCACATTAATAATGATGGGATGCCTAATTCTTGACTACATTACCACATAGTCAAGGGCATGTCCCAAAAATACAAATAAGATTTTGTCATGGCCTTGCCCCAAGACACTTGTTTTTCTTATGTGACATACCAAAGCATCATGGAGCTAAAAAAGGCTCCACCCGTAAGTTACTAAGTCCAATGCATTCATAATATGAAAATTATTAAACATAACATAAACATTTGTATTAAAACTAGCATTCAAAATATCAATACATTATCAATAAACAATGAATTGTATAAAAATAACACATCTACGGTCAAGCCTATCACAGAACATTGAATACAATATGGATGTTTTATATCATATTAAATCAAATTCAAATAAACATAAAATCCATCAAATGATGTTGACATATATTAAATAAAATCCTTTTTTAGAGAAATATATCTTTCTAATTTCAAATCGTTTAACCTTATCTTTTAGATTTATCTCTTAGTTAAATAGTTGGACATTTACCATGCCTCTTTGAATTTTTAAATTATATGGTTAATAAATTGACTATAACAAGACAAGAAAACCACAAGTGGATCATTATTAATATATATTATCTTTTTGAATTCATTTGTATGAACCTTATATTTTTAAGAATTCAATATCAATTAATTGTTGGAACCACTCTGTGTATAAGGTTGTATTTGTTGTCAATAGTTGTCAATGCAGATCAAAATGAAGGTGATCATGAAATACTCCGATGAAGTAGAGGAGTGGTGATTTAGATGATTGTTGTACTGTTCGTAAGTTCAAAGAACATGTGTCAAAGGTGATACATTGTTTACAACAATGAATGTTGTGAGGAGTAATCCGTCCAAGGATGATTAAGGCAGGATGGTGTTTTTGGATGAAGGCCATGGGCTTTGATGAAGACCATGCAATTCCTCATTATTGCATGAGAAAAATGGGTTTTGATGAAGACCATGCAATTACTCATGATTGCGTGAGAACCATGCTAGAGACTTCTATGACGGTTGATGAAGGAGGCAATGTGCCAATGTGCTGACTTATGAAATGGCCATGCACATCACGTTGTCATAGAAGATGATGGTACTAAAGTTGTTCCTTAAAAGAATACATATCACAATGGTGGAGTTTGTGATAAAAGAAAAAGAATTGCTGAAGGATACAGATCACCAAGAAGAAGTGTTGTTGAGGTGATCGTCCTTGTCGACAAAGCAAACAAACGACATACAAATTTGTTGGCAAAAGAGTTTCTATGGAAGCAGGTCGAGTTCGAGGACTGTGGAATAATGATCCATGTTTTTATTCAAGGAACGTCGACAAAGGAATGGATGATCTGGAGGCGGACTAAAAGAGCAGATACAAGGTGGCACCGTTTTCCAGTGTTTGCCAAATTTTTGGGCCTCAAAATCGGAAAATGAAGACATGGATTGTCTGCAAAAGGAGGTTCGCACAAAAAGGAAGTGGTGCGCGAAATATAAGAGGCTTGCGCGAAATACTTAAGTTAGGCGCGAAAAACAGCGGGATGCGCGAAATAGTTTTTCGCGAAAACAGTGTTTCGAAATCAGAGAGGTGAAAAATGGCAAAGGCATGGGCTGCGCGGAAAATCAGGGATGTGCGCGAAATACTTAAGTTGGGCGCGGAAAACAGCGGGATGTGCGAAATAGTTTTTCGCGCAAATGATGTTTCAGAATCAGAACGTTGAAAAATGGTAAAGGCATGGGCTGCGCGAAAAACCAGAGCTGTGCGCGGAAAAATGGGAAGGTGCGCGTAATTCAAAGAACTGAGAGACAGTTTTACGCGCAAGAAAGAGGGTTTTACGCGCAGGATCAAAAACGTCTATAAATATGAGTTGAACCCATCTCATTCGGAGAGGCTCGACACTTAGACAAATCCTGAGCTCCGGTGCGTGGAAAAATTAAGGTATAGAGGGTTGCGCGAAAAAGAAGGCGTTGCGCGAAAAAGGGAAGTTTTGCGCGAAAAAGAAGAGTAGCGCGAAAAGCCTTTTACGCGACAAAAGTTATTTTTACGCGCAAGGTTTCAATTTTACGCGCAAGCCCCCGGGAAGGGTGCGCGGAAAATTTGGGGGTCCCGCAGGCTTTTTGACAGGTGCTTAGCACTCTCAAATCTGCTTTGCGAAGAGAAGAAGAACGATCGTGCAACCAAAATCTGATCTGCACAGAGAGAGAAATATATCGATACACTCAGGTGTCAGAACTGGGAATTGAAGGAAGAGAAGGAGATTTAGTGCATTCAGGTATTGCACTGAAGTAGAATATTGATTTCAAAAGAGCATCAACTCAGGACTCTGATGCAAGCAAAGTCTCATGCTGAACAGGAGACAAAGACTTCAATGCATATCTATTGAACAGACCTTCACGTCTATAAACTGAGTGAGACTTCACCAACGGCAGTGAGCCAGGGGGAGTCAACGGGAGTGACCCGAGGGACGCAGTGAGCTATCCCTGAACAATTGTAAAGGCAGTGAGCCTGGGACAGAGTGTCTGTACCCGAACATTTGTATCCGCAGCTAGTGAAGCATAGTGGATTTAGGTACGACCGGCAACCTGTCGGCGTATACTCCTTGGACGTAGCCCTCAGTGGTGAACCAAGTAAAAATAGCTGTGTCATCTGTCTCTGCATGTGAATGTTTAATTGCTGATCATATCCATCATACAGGTTTAAGTAGTTCCTACCAACGTGGGAACAAGATCCACAACTTTAAGAAGAAAAATTTGCCACCCTGATTCACCCCTCCCCTCTCAGGGTGTCCCGGGGTCCTACATTAATAATATAATATTTGTTTTAAAAACGCTTTTATAACAATTTTTACATTATTTAATAAATGATTTTTGTTAACGTCCTAACAACATTATTACTTCAAACTAAATTCATATGTTCAATCCTAACATGTCATATTAAGGTACAAAATTAGTGTAATTCATCAAAAGTTTCAAATTACATTTAATTAGAAATTTATAATATTATTTATTTTATTATATATTTATTAAGGTAATTATTGCGTCATCATTGTGTCATAAATAAATTATATTATTTAATGTATATAAATTATAAATAAATATTTATTATTTAGGAAATAGTTTTAGCTTTATAATTAATATTTATAGTCAAATATACCTTATGTATAACCCTGTATTATAATTTGTTTAGTTATTACACATTGACTGTAACACTTTTAACTCTTCTTTGAATTAAATAATAATAAATGTCCTAATCTAATCCAAGTCGGCCTAAAGGATAATTTTTTATTCCTAATTTTTATTTTGGTCAAATTACATATTTCCAATAGAATTATGACATGTGTTATGATAATAATAATATCATTTTTACCATTAACTAAACTATTTACTTTTAAATGTGTTAAATAAAAGTAAAAAAATTACTATTCACCAAAAAATATTTTCATCTTATTGAACCAAATTTTTCATACCAATATCAACTATGTCCCATGGATTTTTAAAATTCTTGTCACAATTTCGTTAAAATTATGTTTTATGCGAATTTGAAAATTCTCATATGAGGTGGGTAAAAGACGGTGAAATGTTGAATAAAACATTATGTATCTAATATTATTTCAAAATGACTCTATTGAATTACATTGAACATATATTAAAATTATGTATCTATTTAAACATAAAATAAATTTAAATAAAATAATTAATTATTTAAATAAAAAGTCGGTTTTAAACAATAACACAATATTTTTCACTATTCACAAAATTTTAACTTTTTTTGAAAATTACCAAAACATTACCCTTAACTAATTTCGATATTCTGAATTCATAAATGAAGTACATTTTGAAAAATAAAATTTAGTAAATTCCAAAAGTGGTATTAGTATTCATAATGGCTAGTTTGATTTGTTGTGGTGTGTTAGAATCTCAAAGATGAATACAATGCAAGCTATTTCATTATTCAAAGTGAAACGTAGCATGCAAGATTGGGGCATTACATTCTTCCCTAATTCAAATAATTTCGTTCTAAAAATTTCTATAATACTACCACACAAAAATATTTGGGGGATTCTTCATCATAAGTTCCTCTGGTTCCCATGTTACCTCATCAATCATATTGTTTCTCCATAGAACATTTACCAGATGAGTCGTTCGGTTTCATAGCACTTGTTCTATGATGTCTAGAATCTTGATAGGCTCTTTGAAATAAGATAGATCAGGTTCCATTTCTAATTCCTCATATGTGAGTACATGTGTTGAGTTAGGCATGTAATTTTTCAAAAGTGATACATGGAACACATCATGAACTTTGGGGAGACTTGGCGGCATTGTCAAAAGGTAAGCTACAACAATAATTCATTCAAGAATTTTGAAATATCTGATGTACATGGGACCCAATTTACCCTTCTTTCCAAATCGTATAATTCCTTTCTGTGGAGTTACCTTCAAGAACACATGATCTCCTACCTGAAATTCCAAAATCCTTCCTTAGGTTATCATAATAGATCTTCTTCCTACTTTTAGATGCTTTGATGTGGGTTAGGATTAACTTCACCTTTTTCTTCATTTCTGCAATATGTTCTAGGCCTATGATTTTTCATTCACCAAAAACATTCCTACAGGTTTGTGTGTGACATATCCTTCCATATAATGCTTCATATGAAGTCATTTGAATAATTAAATGGAAGCTATTATTATAAGAAAATTCTAACATAGGTAAATATTGATCCAACATACCTTGAAAGCCATGTGAGCATGATCTCAACATGTCTTATTTGTTTTGAATAGTCCATTCTGATTGTCTATAAGTTTGAGGTTGGTAGGCAATGCTCAAACTAGGTTCAGTATCCATAGAATTCAGAAGACTTTTCCAGAATCAGGATGTATAATGGGGATCACGGTCAGAAATAATCGATAGAGGTACTCTATTAAGTCATACAACATCATTAATTTATAGTCATGCTAGATGTACAAGTGGTAAATCTTCTCTAATAGTAAGAAAATATACTGACTTGGTAAGATGATCAACAATGACCCATATTGAAACATTGTTTCTAGGAGTCTTTGGTAGTCCCATGAGAAAATATATCATAATATTATCTCATTTCCACATAGGTGTGGGAAGAGGTTGCATGACTTCTCCAGGCTTTTGCCTTCCAGCTTTCACTTTTTGACAAACCATACTTCATGATAAAAAATCATAAATATACCTCTTCATGTGGTCCTACCAAAATTGATCCTTCAAATTTTTATACATCTAATTTCTATGAGGGTGTATAGAAAAATTGGACCTATGACCATAATCGAATAATTTCATTTTCAGATCCGGTATATCGGGAACACAATGTATATTCCCAAATTTCAAAATCTTATCTTCATATATGAAGTCACTCATTATACCATCATTCACATAATTATTCTTCTTTTGAAATTCCTTATCATCATTTTGAGAACTCTTTATCCTTTTTAGAAAATATGGTTTGTAAACCATTTGAAACAGCATTGATGTTTCACCTTCCATGGTTATTCCCATATCCATATTTACTAGATCCATGTATATCAGATCATTTTCAACTCTCATCTTGTTCCAAACTCTAGGATCTTCTCTACTCAAATCATGTTCCACCTTATTTTCCTTCCCCATGAAGTAGTGTATAGTGCAATCATAATCTTTTATTAGTTCAAGCAATATCCTTTTCCTTGTGAAGAGTCATGTTTGTTAGAAAATATACTTCAAACTCTAGTGATCAGTATAAATCTCAAAATTTTCACCATAGGTATAATGTCTCCATATCTTAAAAGTAAATATTATAGCTTCTAACTCAATATCATTAGAAGGATAGGTTTTATCATTATTTTTATCTTCCATTATGCATAGGAAATAACTCCATCATTCTACATAATTACACAACCAACTCATTTCATTGATGCATCGCTTAAAATAACAAAACCATAATTACCCAATAGTAGAGTCAATATAAGAGCATTGACTAATATTATATTAACCTATTCAAAACATTATTCATACTATTTTTCCCGAATAAATTTTACCCATTTAAATGTGAGAATTGTTAATGGGTTTTCTAATCAGGAAACATTATGGACGAATCGTTGATAATAAACTACTAAGGCAATAAAACTATGTACCTCACTTATACACGTTAGTGCGGTCCATTCATGTATTTCAATGGTCTTGGAAGGATCAACAGAGATTCCATCCATAGAGAAAATATGTCCCAGAAATGAAATCTCCTAAAGACAAAAACTCTCACTAACATAATTTCCCACATAATAAATTTATTCTATGTGTCTTTATAATAATGCGCAAGTGATTTTCATGATATTCATATCATTTAAATTATACCAAGATGCCATCAATATATACCACTACAATGTCATAAAGATATTTCTTGAAAACACTATTCATTAGTTCCATGAAGACAGAGGGTGAATTAGTCAGCCTAAAAGGCATTACTGTAAGCTCGAAATGCCCATTCTTGGTTCGAAATGTTGTTTTCGGAATGTCTTCCTTCTTTACACAAAACTGATGGTTTCTATATCGAAAGTCAAAATTTGAAAAATATTGAGCTTCATGATGTTGGTCAAATAAATCATAAATGTGAGGTAGGAGATTCTTGTTCTTTATAAGTATAGCATTGATCTCCCTGTAGTCAACACACATCCTCATAGATCAATCATTATTCTTAACAAAAAGGATAGGGGATCCCCATAGAGAAACTCTAGGGAGAATAAATCCATTATTACTCAATTCATCTAGTTATTTCTTTAGTGACACAAATTCCACAGTGGATACTCTATAAGGGTCTTCGATATGGCCCTTGAATGAGTAATTAAATAAATAGAAAACTCAATTTCCCATTCTGGAGAATTTCCATGTAAGTATTCTGGAAACACATCAACATATTCTAGCACAATAGGTACATACTCTATTTGAACATTAATTTCCTCACCCACATTTATTTCATTCTCTTCCTCCCCATTAATTTAATTTAGTTGAGCTACTAGGGTGGATCAAGATAAGAATGAAGTGTTCACATTTCTTCTGTAATGATAAGTTGTTCATTATCATCTTCATAAAAAATCACAACTTCCTTCTTCTTAAAATAAATTTTGGAATCATGGTCCGAAATAAAATTGATGCGGAGGATTATATCAAATTAAATCATGGGTATGATGATGAGATCAGTAGATAAAGAACATTTATATTCCCTAATGGTAACTGATTTACAAAACTGTGTTTCAATGATACTTCCCTTAGTTTTTTTGACTGACAAGTCCCTTGTTATTTCAAGTTTAAAATATCTAATTTTCATAGAAAACTGGGATGAAATGAAACAATGTGATGATCCAAAATCAAATAATGCATTTGCTAAACTAGAGGAAACCATTAAATTACCACCATGTCTTTTGGAGCATCACCCTCAGCAGTAATGATAGTATAAACTTGGCCTTGATCCCTTGGTCTTTTCTGATGTATGTTTCCTTGGCACATAGAAATTCATTTTCATAATGCCACCTTTCTCTACATTTTTTTCATTTAACATTGAATACCTCTTACTTCCCCTTGTAATCACAGTCTTGGTGGCCTTTTTCACCACACTTGTAAGAGGCTCTCATTACCTTCCAGCAAGTACCAGTGTATTTCTTCTCACATTTACTATAGGGTAGGTAATTAACATTTCCCTTCTTCCATTTATTCCCATTTCCAGAGTGTTATGCATGTATCTTCTTCTATTGCTTTTATTGTGAGACTAATGCTCACCAGATAAATAGTTTTAACCCAACAAAGATTCAATCAATCTTACTACTTGGGTTATGCATATAATCTTCTTCTTTCCTTACTAGCCTTTTAATGTTATCCACATACATTGCGACATTATCATCTTCATTTTTCCTCGTACTTAGAAATTTCATTTCCATATCCACTCTATGCTCATGAGGAAATTATCTTTCTATGAAAATCACATTAAACACCCTCCATTCCATATTTCATACTTCATCATATTCCTTTATGTTTTGAATCAATGGCCACCACTGATCTGTATATCCCATGAGGAGATAAATTGCCATGAAAATTTTTTCCCTTTCGCTACTCCCTAATGCATGAAATATTTTCTCTAAGGAATTTATCCATTTATCAGCTATTAAATGATTTTTAATACCACTAGAATGTTGGTGGTTGTTTCCTAGTGATGTGGTATGACATTGATCCTCCACATAGTGGATCGGGGTGCTCCATACGGGGATGGTTATTATTCATAACCTGAGTGAGTTATCCCAGTATGGTGATAAGCTCATTAGCACCAGTTGCTCCACTAGATCTACTTTAATTATCTAGATTAGGAGTTTATTCCCTACATGGATTACATGGGTTGATACTGTTTCCATTCCTTCCACTAGGAACCATTTCTAAACAATATAATACACTAGATTAGTTTATGAATCACAATACATAATTCGTAACCAGTAAAAATATCAACATAAATTGAATATTTTATTGATATAATCCATAATCATAAAAAATGTTTTCTTTGTGGAGATATATTCTTATAAATCCTTTATAATGGTTTGTAAATAAAAAGTCAATTATCATAATAATAACTCTCGGGTGTGTCGTAACCAAGAGTGCAGCAAGGCACGTTGTCATGTACCAGCATACCCCGGGTCAAACCTGAAACTCCTTGTTGCTGTTTTCACTCTTAGGAACGTCTATTCCAAAGCCACATCAAACTTCTTGAATCTAGATAGGTATTTATTTCTCAGAAAATACACAATATCACTACATTACCAATATTTTATGAAGTTCTTCTATACTAATCATCAAATTATATCTTAGGGTAATGTGATCTAATCAGAGTTTTTCTAAATGTAGTTTACAAGGTAAGTGTTAAACTTCCTATTATACCAACTGTAATGCCCTATAACTTGAGAACTAGAGTCGTTGAATTATTACATAACATTGGCATGATAAAAGTAATCATGTCCCGAAAGACCAATCATTTTAGTAGCCTTGAAAATACTAGATACTTTCAAAACATATTAATTACATTATAAAATGAAAACTACAACAACATAGTCTACATAGGCCTCAATCATATCTGTTACACTATCCCTTTAAGTCAGTCATAATAAACTTCTTCGCATCCTTAGAAAAATAAAACATAAAAATGGGTGAGATAAGATGATCGTTGAGGATAAAAATATTTCTGAAACATTCATAAATAAGAATAAACATTTCAGGAAAGTTATAATACTAAAACAAAAGACTTATAAAAATGAACTTAATCATAATATTGATAACATAAAATAAAACAATTCCATTTACATATTCACATGGATATTCTACTAGTCGAATAATCATAGGAAATATCATTAGACAATTACATAATGATGGAATGAATAATGCATGCATTCATAACCACATTCTCAAGGCCTTATTCCAAGACTACAAATAACATTTCTTCAAGGCTTTCTCCCAAGATATTAGTTTGTCTCATGAGACCTAATGATGCATTGTGGAGATATTGTGGGCTCCACCCATCACTTACTATGTCCAAAGCATTTCTCATATGAAAAGGTTTACACATAACATAAAAATACGTATTAAAACTGGCATATGAAATGTCAATACATTATCCATAATCCATGAATGGTATAAAAATAAAATATCTGTAGTAATACAAATCATATAACCTTCAATAAAATATGGATGTTCTGTATCATGATAAATCAACTACAAATAAACATAAAATCCATCAAATGATGTTGACATAGATGAAATCAAAATCTTATTTATAGAAATATCTCTTTCTATTTTGAAATCATTTAAAATTCATATAATTATAAAAGAACACATTTATTTTAAAAATATTCTTATAATCTTGTAAGGGAAATGTAATGTCCTAGACCCTCCTGACCATTACTTTACAAAAAACACGGCTCCACCATGACGGTGGCATTGTGACGGTTGAACCGTAATGGTGGCACGGGTCACGGTGGAACCATGACGGTCCCACCGGTCATGGTGGCAGCAGGACCATGGCGCTGTGATGGTGGCACCATGAGGGTTACATCATGACGGTGGAACCGTGTACCCTCCCCGATTTCCAGTACCCAACATTTCTGCTCCCGAACCATATCTTTTGACGTGAATTAATCTTAATACCCTTTTTAATGTCATTTAAATCCCAGAATTGACACCTCAAAGTCCAACGAAACATACACAATGCTGGATATTAAATAAAAACATAGTATCGTCATGTGTAACCACCAAAACCACGTAGGAAACTACGATCCATTTTTCCAGGTGTTCAAAATTCCATATCCTGATATCCTCTTTATATCTCCCGCTACAGTTCTCCTTTTCTTCTCAGATGAATTTCTTTCTTCTTCTTGGAACTCTTGGAGTCCTTCATTCTATGGCTTGTGGTGCACCTCTCTTGGAACCTTCTGCACGTCTTCCACAGATTTCCTCCCCTGCATGCCGCGCATCCCATGTTCCTGGTGCATGGAGAAAACTATCGATCTTTGATCAATCAAGTAGGGGTTTTTCATTCGTCTCTCCCTTCTGTGTAACATGAGGGGTGGGTATGCTACTAATTCTGTATTAATGGATGAACCAAACAATAATGAAGATAACAAATGGACTTTTAAAAGAATCAAGGGGAGGGGTCTGGTCTATGAAGCTGTTACGTCTTCTCTTCTTTCATGATTAATGATTTATGAATTGTGTGGGCTTGTGACTACAGAAAATCATGGTCGTTGGTGGTCTTTCTCTGTAAACTAATAAACTCTTACCTCCTGTGATGTTTAAATGGATTTTATTTTGGTTTTCGAACTTGTTTTCTATAAAGGAAATTGGTTAATTATGTATATTTGGTCAAATAAATTGAAAACACCAGGGTCAAATCCTTTTCTATGATAACCCCAGTTTAATCCCAGTGGAATTGAAACCATAAAGTGTATTAAATCATTTAAATATGAAGATAAATACTTCGGCCTGCTTTGTGTTGGTATTGGTGGTTTGGTTGTTTTCTTCCACGGGCCGAATTCGGGTGAACTTATGGTTTTCTTGGATGGGGGCTTAGATTGATGGGGCAATTTGGGTGAGGATGGGATCGTCTACTTGTATCATGAATTTGGGTGGAATTCTCTACTATTTAGAAAACATTGAATTTGGGGACATGGGGATGTGTCTTGGTGTTTTCTTTGTTTCCATTACATTAAGGGACCCCACTTAACCCTTTGTTGTTGTAACTTCACAATAGAACCATGTGAGAATGTATAAATTGCTGTGTGGATGTAGTTTTCCCCTTGGCTTGTGATTATGCATTTTATTTTCCCAGTGGTTCATAATTTTACTTAAACATTATATCTTGGCATGGAAATAAGAATGGGTTAAATGGGGAATTGGTTCTGGAAATGAGTTGTTCTTAGCTGTTGTGCATTTATTTTATGAATGGATAGTGACGAGTGTGTTTGTGCTTAGGATGGCTTTGGAAAACCCTTGGTTTGGTGAGTTATTGTACCTATAAATATAATTTTAATTCATAGTTTTATTGTTCATCCCCCTCCCAAGTTGATAACTTAGTGAAAAACACCCCATTTCATGGGGAGGGTTTTTTTCCCAACACTCCTATGAGTGGCTGGTTATTAGCTCCTTTTCTGCCCCCTTTCCCAAATAGCCCAAGACTCTACGTGCAGGATGTGATGGCCTGAGGTCCATTATTATCCCAAGAATGTTTGGGAAGAATGGTTGTGGTGGTTGGCCTAGGTGTTTGCGAGTAGGTTCTTTTCCAAGTGTCTTTGGGTTTATGCCTCAATGTCTTCCAGCATGGCAGTAGTTGTTCTGACCCAAGTGTTTGCGGGTGTGGTTATGCATGGTGGTTGTAGCCCTCGTGTGTGAAAGTGGGGTTTGGCAGTGAGACTGTAGTGATTTTATGGCCCAGGTGTGTGCGGGCGGGGTTTGGTAGTGGGACTGTAGTGAGAATGGAGGGATTGGATTGTTGTGTAGGATGTCTTCAATAACCAATGAGAAAGTGGCCTGAGGTACAAAAATATCGATATGCTATTACTATACATTACTTGTCATGCATTATTTGGGTAGTTTGTCTTGGTGAGACTTGGGTGGATAGTTTTTCCTTGCTAGGTGCTTTGGTTTTCTATTCTCATAAGGCATTAGAATGCCTCCCCACTTCTACACGAGAGTCTTTGGTTTTCCCTACTAAGTGTACATGTATCATCACACAACGTATATAAAACTGTTTTCAGGTTTCTAGGAGGACATCTGGGATTGTGCGGGATCATACTAGCTCGGACCATGGGGCAGTTGCTATTGCCGTTTTTCATTTTCTTGGTACATTATCGTTGGAGTTTTTTTTTCTTGTATCCCTTACTTTAGAACAAGCATATGGGAATGGTTTGCTTTTGGATTTACCATTACTTTCAACTTTGGTGTTGTTGGGGTTGCTATCGCATCTCTCAATCCTATTAAAATAAAAATGGCTATCCCTTCCATCTTGTGTGTGATTCTATACCCCTGGTTCTAGTCGCCACTCCGAGGAATATTGAAGGCGGGTATCGGGGGTCATTATATCTACTTGAAATTAAAGAAGTAAGGGTCTGGATATCTGTTATCCCTTCCCTCCTTTTGGTGAAGGCGCGTCATGATAATATGGTGTCGGAGGATGTTGGGAGATAGTATGCAGTATGGAGATAGGTATAGGGAGGACGTCATGGGATGGTAGGGAAACAGTGTTCGATGACCTTGGTATGTGAATTAGGCGAGGGATGACCGACTGGGACATTGGATTTTAGGGCCTCCCGTGATCCGATGCAAGGACATTAGACCTTCCAAACGACCAAGTGAGGATACACTGATTGCAGGGTAAGGGCCTTAGGAAATGTACATGCATCATAATGACTTGTGTTCTTATGTTTCATGGGTGTGTTTGGGATTCAATATAAATAATGGAGTCTATGAAAATTCGAGAACAATATTCTGAACATCCTAGGATTAACCATTCTTTGTATACCATGAAGCTATGTCACCTTGGAGGCGACCATGTGTAGTGCGGGCGATCGAGTCCCAGGAATTCGGCTTGGCCAATCGGTAGAGGATCGACTGAGAGGAGGAGGATGATCAGTGGAAGAATACCATTCGAGCCTTTCAGCGACAGACCCTTGGGATGTACAAGGGCATCACATCAGATATGGAGACGAAGATCTTGCTCGAGGATCTAGTGATAGCTTTCATCTTTATTCGAGCTCTGATAGAGTACTGGGTTCCTCTGGCCGTCAGCCAGATGCATGAAGTAGTGTGTCAGTGGTGGACGCTTTATCTCGAGGAAAGGAAGGAGCCAGAGGTTGTGTGGGCGGACTTTGAGAAGGTGTTCTGAGAAGAATTCCTCTCTTCCACGATGAAGGTTGAGATGATACAGGAGCTACTCTCCCTCCAGTAGTGGAGTATGTAAGTGAGAGAGTTGGGGATCAAGTTCAAGGATCTTTTTTTCTTTGCTCTGGACCTCATTCTAGATGAGGAGTCTCAGGAGAGGCATTTAGAGGGGCACTCTGACTTCCTCTTCAGTATGTTGTTGTTCCCTTTCCATTCCGACTTACATGGAGGTGGAAAATAAGGCTGAATTGGCAGAGAGGATGCACATAGTGGGAGGTGTGTTGCGAGGTGGTATCTGGTTGGGCCAGTCGAAGGGGAAAGCCGTCACCAGTAGGCCCCCGGCATCAGGCCCCTCTAGGTTTTGACCGTAATGAAGCATGCCTCACAAGTTCCAGTTCTGATCCCCGGGTCCTCGCCCCTTTTTTTCAGGCCCAGGACCAAGGCGCTATGTTTGTGGGAGCCATGGACATCTTCAGAATCAGTGCCCGGACAGAGTGCAATACAGTGAGGGTGGAAATGTTTAGCACCCACTTCAGCCATAGTAGTTTCCAGCCATGCCCATTCAGCAGCAGTAGGGGCAGTAGGCTCCCGCCCCTCCAAGGGAAGATGTTTCAGGCGGAGGCTGACCTCAGGGCGCTCCTCAGGGACCTTGACCAGGGCGTGGTTGGGGAGGCGGCCGATAGTCGAGAGCTAGAGGATCTCTGAGTGGGAAGTTGCAAGACGCGGAGGCATCAGTTTAAGTAGGGACATGGGTCGTTCAAGGTATGATCAGTTTGTTTAGAACCCTTGCATATTCCTTGTTCGATACCGGAGCATCACACTCCTTTTTTGCACCATGTATATCCCATTCCTCGGGTCTAGATACCGAGAGTCTTCCAGTGCCCCTGGTGCTGAGCACAGCAGTCTAAGGTCAAACTGGCATGTTATATTTTTGTTGAGCATGTAGACTGATGATAGGGCCACATCTGTCCGTCAGGCATCTCTTACTATTACAGATATAGCCATACGATGTCATCCTTGGCATTGACTTTACGTTCTATGTATTATCCATCATTGACTACTTCCGAGGTGGGGTAGTGTTCTCAGACATAGGTGGCCAACGTGTTACTTTCACTGGAAAGAGGGGTGGCCAGAAGGGCAGCAGGTGAGAAGAACCCCTCCTCTCCTTGTTAGCTGAGCTATCAATGGAGTCAGTGGATGCAGAGATGGTGGAGGTTCTAGGGATCGTCGGTGAGTTTATGGAAGTCTTTCCTATGGAGGTAACGACTCTACCCCCTTGACATGCTATCGAGTTTTGGATAGACTTGAAACTTGGTGCACGTCCGATTTTGATGGATCCTTACCGGATGACACATTTGGAGCTACGTGAGTTGCGGATTCAGAATAATGATCTATTGTAGAAGGGTTTTGTTTGACTGAGTGCATCATCATGGGGTGTTCTAGTCTTATTTTCAAAGAAGCCAGACGGTGTTCTCAGGCTGTGCATAGACTATTAGAGACTGAATCAGGTAACATTCAAGAATCGCTACCCTCTTCCAAGGATAGACGATCTCCGTGACTAGTTGTAGGGGGAAGGATGGTTCTCTAAGATCGATCTAAGATCTGGATATAACCAGTTGAGGGTGAAGTATTGCAACATCTCGAAGATAGCCTTCAGGTGCAGATTCGGGCACGTTGAGTTTGTGGTCATGCTGTTTGGCATCACGAATGCTCCAGCTGGGTTCATGGGGCTCATGAACTCCGTCTTCCGGGAGTACCTGGATCGGTTCGTAGTAGTATTTATTGATGACATCTTGATCTTCTCAAGATCAGATGGGGATCACACTGAGCACTTGATGAATGTTTTAGAGGTTCGTCAACATCACCAGCTCTATGGGAAGTATCCCATGTGAACGTTCTGGATGTGAGAAGTGCATTTCCTTGGGAACGTGGTGTCCGAGAAGGGGATAGCGGTGGACCCATTGTAGGTCGAAGAGGCTGTTTTTTGGGAAACACCCAAAAACACGGAGAAGGTTCGTAGTTTCCTCAGGGTGACAGGTTACTATGGGAGGATCGTGCCCAACTTGTCCCGAGTTGCAGCACCCATGACAACCTTGACCAAGAAGGACCAGGCTTTTGTATGGGACAAGTAGTATGAGGTTCAGCTATCTGAAAGAGAAGTTGGTTAGTGCCCCAGTACTGAGGTTTCTAGAAGAAGGGGCAGCATATGAAGTATTCTGTAATGCATCAAGCTAGGGCCTCGGATGTGTGTTGATGCAGCGACAAGGGGTGATCTCCTATGGTTCTAGGAAATTATGTCCCCATGAGTGTAATTATGCCACCCATGATCTAGAGCTTGTGGCGGTCGTATTCGCAATAATATTGTGACATCACTACCTCGTCGGGGAGCGCTTTGTGTCCTTCACCGATCAAAAGAGCTTGATGTATGTCTTCTCCCAGTGAGACCTAAACTCACGGTAGCGAAGGTGGATGGAGTTCCTTAGTGACTATGACTTCGAGATTTCCTACACCTCTTGAAAAGGAAATGTGGTGGTCGATTACCTAAGCAGTATGTCACAGAGGTGTGCAGTTCAAGAGTCAACAGATACTTGGAAGTCTATGGAGGAGTTGGATTCCCTGCACCTGGATGCTAGTATTGAAGGTGGTAGAGGTTGCCTGTATCAGATGACAGTGTAGTCTTCTCTGTTGGTGAAAGTGGCGGAGTCTCAGTGTGGAGACCCAGAGTGCGACGTCATGCGTGACAGAGTTGACCAGGGTGATTCTATGAAAGGATGGATGAAGGATGGTCAGAACCAGATTCCTTTCTAAGGCGATGTGTGGAAAGGTTCTGAGTGAGTTCCAAAACTCACCCCTAGTGGTTCACCCGGGAGTTTCCAATATGTACCAAGGTCAGAGGAGATAGTTTTGGTGGCCCGGGATGAAATGGGTAGTAGCAGGGTTCGTAGCAAAGTGCCTCATGTGTCATTTGGTGAAGGTCAAACACCGTGTTACAGGCAGCCTACTACAGCATCTAGATTTCCCCGAGTGGAAGTGGGAGGACATCTCAAGGGATTTTGTCGTGGGACTACCCATGGTTCAAGGGGGATGCGGCGCTATTTGGGTAGTGGTGTACTGGTTGACAAAATCAGCTCACTATCTGGCGATCAAGGAGTCGAGTGCAGTGGAATCTTTAGCATGATGGTATGTGGTTGAGGTGTTGTGGTTGCATGGAGTTTCAAGATCCAAAGTTTTGGATAGGGATGCACGGTTTACCTCACAAATCTGTAAAGGATTGCAGCATGCTTTTGGCACTTAGGTACGTCTTAGCACAGCTTTCCACCCCAAGAAAGATGGGTAGACAGAGCACACCATCCAGACGTTGGAGGACATGCAGTGGGAATGTATTCTGAACCGTGGGGGATCATGGGCATGAAACTTGCCTCTGGTAGAGTTTGCCTAAAATAACAGCCATCACTCTATCATTGGCATGGCTCCGTTCGAACCATTGTATGGGAGGCCATGTTGCTCGCCCGTGTGCTGGACTGAGGTTGTGGAAGCAAGTGTCCTTGGTCTAGAGGTGGTACAGAGCATGACGGAGAAGGTGCAGCTTATACAAGAGAGGATGAAGGCAGCTCAGGATAGGAAGAATTCATATGCTGGTAATAGGAGGAGATACATGGTGTTCGGGGTCAGGGACCACATGTTCTTGAAGGTCTCCCCTCGATGTGGACAACGAAGGTTCAATATGGAATGTAATATTTCCCCCAGGTTCATCGGACCCTTCGAAGTGTTGTGATGGTTGGGAGAAGTGGATTATCAACTAATGTTACCACCTCCGCTACTAAGGATACATGATGTCTTCCATGTGTCCCAACTCCGCCGGTATCTGCACGATGATTTACACATCCTCGACTGGGGAGAGCAGGGCATCTAGGATGACATGAACTTTGTGGAAACACCAGTTAAGGTCGACGGTTGTGATGAAAAGGTGCTTCGTGGACAAAACATTACCTTGGTTCATGTGCTGTGGAGGCATGGTGGGATCGCTGATAGTACCAGGGAACGTGAATCACAGATGTGTGCCCAGTACCTAGAGTTGTTTTAAGTTTTGTTCTGTTATTTTTTATATTGTTGTGATGGAACACTTTATCATGTTAACTATTTAGTATGTGGTTTTCATTTTATATGGATGAGGGTGAAGTAAACTGAGATGTGGCGAGGGGAGGACATATCCCTATTTAAGACGCATTAGAGTGGATGTGCCTAAACCCGTGTGATCGAGTCAAAGCCTCCCAAAGCGGATAGTATCATAGCATTGCGAAAGGGAAACCCCTCACCACATGACTGGACGATTTAATCATTGTCTTACAGTGTTTGAAATTGTTTGGGTGCACTCCTGAGAGGTATCTTTCGAGGTGGTTGTTCATACCCCTCTCCTTTCATCAGTTCTGGATTGAATTCTCAAGGGTGGGAATAGTTTGAGAGGTATATGATGTAATGGCCCAGACACCCCTGTCCATTACTTTACCAAAAACACGGCTCCACCATAACAGTGGCACCGTGATGGTGGCACTGGTCACAGAGGCACCAGTCACAGTGGCACTGTGACGGTCGCACCGGTCACGTTGTCACCGTGAGGGTGACACCATGACGATGGCACAGTGTCCCCTCGCCGATTTCTAGTACCTGCCTTTTCTGATCTCGTAACGTATCTTTTGATGTAAATTAATCTTAATACCCTTTTTAATTTCATTTAAAGCCCAAAATTGACTCTGAAAAACCCCAAGTATCATCCCCGATGGGGGATATTAAATAACAACTTATTATAGCCATGCGTAACTACCAAAACCAAGTAGGAAACTGCGATCCATTTTTCCAGGCGTTCAAAATTCCATGTCATGATCGCCTATTTATATATCCCGCAATAGCTCTCCTTTTCTTCTCGATTTAATTTATTTCTTCTTTGTGGTATGCTTTGAGTACTTATTCTCGTGGCTTTTGGTGCGCCTCTGCTGGAAAATACTGTAGGTCTTCGATGGCTTTCCACCCCTACAAGTCGTGCATCCCCTGATCTTGGCTCGTGGAGAAAAACGCCGATCTTTGATCAATCAAGTTGGAATTTTTTCCTTCATCTCTCCCTTCTGTGTACCATGAGGGGTGGGTACGCTACTACTTCTATACGAATGGATGAACCAAACACAAATAAAGATAAAAACTGACTTTTAAAAGAATCAAGGGGAGGGGTGTGATCGATGATGCTTCTCTATATTCGCTTCTTTCATGATTAATTATTTAAGAATTGTGCAGGCTTGAGCCTAATAAATATCATGGCCATTGGTAGTATTTTTCTATGTGCTAAAAAACTCTTACCTCCTATTATTTTTAAATGGATTGTATTTTTCTTTTCGTCCTTGTGTTGTATAAAGGGAATTGGTTAATTACATATATTCGGTCAAATAAATTGAAATCACCATGATCAACTCCTTTTCTATGATAACCCCGGGTTTTACCTAGTGGAATTGAATCCATGGAGTGTGTTAAATCTTTTAAATCTAAAGATAACTTATTGGGCCTTCTTTGTGTTGGTAGTAGTGGTTTGGTTGTTCTCTTCCGTGGGCTGAATTCAGGTGACCTTATGGTTTTCTTGGATGGGGGCTTAGATTTTTGGGGCAATGTGGGTGAGGCTGGGATCCTCTGATTGTATCATGAATTGAAGTGGAATCCTCTACTATTGATAAAACGTTGGTTTTGGGGACATGGGGTTGTGTCTTGGGGTTTTCTTTGTTTCCATTACATTGAGGGACCTCACTTATCACTTTGTTGTTGTAACTTCACAAGTGAACTGGGTGTGAATGTTTACATTGCTACGTGGATGTAGTTTTCCCCTTGGCTTGTTCTTATTCCTTTTAGTTTCCCAGTGGTGTAGAATTTTACTTAAATAGGATAACTTGGAATAGAAATAAGAATGGGTTAAATGGGGAATTGTTTCTGGAAATGAGTTGTATGTGGGTGTTGTTCTTTTCTTTTATGAATGGATTGTGATGAGTGTGTCTGTGCTTAGGTTGGATTTGGAAAACCCTAGGTTGGGTGAGTGATTTTACCTATACATATATTTCGTAGTTCATAAGTATCTTGATCGCGCCCCACCCAAGTTGAGAACTTAGTTCTGAACACCCCATTTCATGGGGAGGGTGTTTTTTCCCAACACTCCTATCAGTGGCTGGTTATTATCTCCGTTTCTAATCCCTTTCCCGAATAGACCAAGACACTTTGGGTAGGCTATGATGGCCTGAGGTCCATTAATAGCCCATGAATCTTCGGTCAGGGTGGTTGTGGTTGTTGGCCCAGTTGTTTGTGGGCAGGTTGTTTCCCAAGTGTCTTTGGGATGAGGCCCAGGTGTCTTCTGGCGTGGCAGTAGTTGTTCTGACCCAGGTGTTTGCGGGATTGGTTACGCATGGTGGTTGTGGCCCAGGTGTGTGCGGGTGGGGTTTGGAAATGGGACTGTGGTGAGGTTATGGCCTAGGTGTGTGTGGGTGGGGTTTGGTAGTGGGACTGCGGTGATAATGGTGGGATTGGTTTGATGCGTAGGATGTCTTCAATCACCAGTGGGAAAGTAAAGCGGGGTACCCAAATATCAATGTTCTATTACTATACTTTACATTACATGCTTTAATTGGGGAGTGTGCCTTGGTGAGACTTGGGTGGAATGTTTTTCCTTGATAGGTGCTTTTATTTTCTTTTCAAACAGGGCATTATAATGCCTCTCCACTGGTGCACGAGAGTCGTTGGTTTTCCCTTACTGATTGTACTTGTATGCTCACCCTACATGTATAAAATTGTTTTTAGGTTTCCAGGAGGACATCAGGGATCGTTCAAGACCGTACTAGCTCGGTCCTTGGGGTAGTTACTATTTTCATTTTCCATTTCTTGGTACATTACCTTTGGATTTTTTGTGTCTTGTAACCGTTACTTTTTAACATGCATCTGGGAATGGTTTACTTTTTGTATTTACCTTTAATTTCAGCTTTGGTGTTGTTGGGGTTGCTATCGTATCTCTCGATCCTATTAAAATAAAAAGGGTAATGCCTTCCATCTTGTGTGTGATTCTATACCCTTGGTGCTAGTCACCACTCCGGGACCTATTGAAGGCGGGTCTCGGGGGTCATTATCTCTCCTTCAACTTAAATAAGGAAGGGTCTGGAAATATTCTATCCATTCCCTCCTTTTGGTGAATATAGGTCATGACAGGAAACCTCAAATATTTTATAACAGTGAAAAATAGCCGCACCCGCCGTATAAGTAAAAAAAATTCTTACCATAAATAGGTCAAAAGGTACCTTGTTTGGATAACAATGGAAGGATTCCATTCAACCAATATTATAAAAAGCCAATGGTATAAATGAATTTAACCCAGAGCTTAGTAAATAGTAAAAATATTTTGGAATACATTTTTAATAAACATGGATATGGATGATAATGATGTCCCAATAGATAATTACATAAAAACAACCTTGAATAATAAAGTGATTGTGAAATTAACCCTTAACATGTACTTTTCTTTGGTCGAGGTTATGTTAGCCTCTTGTATAATGGTGAAATAATTGTTATTAAATTATACCATAACCATATACAATTATATGATATCATACATGATCTTCCAATATTGATTTGTAAATGATATTTTAGTAGTATCTTTGTTTAGGGTGTTAACTGATTTGTTTTCCTTTATATGCTTAGTTACATAATCCATGATTGTTATGGATAGGATGTATTTGAATAATATCCAGATTTATATTATGTTCATTAAATATTATTTTTAATCATCACATGAAAATTATACTTTAATGATAATGATGGGGATAGAATCTCGTTGTGTTCATAAAGACTGTAATCTGCACATACGCACGAGCGACAATATCATTCTTTTGTAATTAAAATCATAAGTAAATGGATGTTATATCATATATACAAAATCATTAACATGTTATATCTGTTATTTACATTAATTTTACCTCATTATTATACGAACCCAAATAATAAGGTATTGAATAACAACTACACGACGACGTGGATACGGTAAGCCTTACGTACGCACGTATGATGACATGTTATTCATAGGATGGATAACATAATGAAAATGGTTGTACTATTTTTATAATAATATCATAGTATATAGAATATATTGGATTTATTATTTGATAATGGAAACAACAAAGAAACTGGAAGTGGATGAAGAAAATAACTTGAAAGAGTTGGTGAGATATTTACCTCTTCTTGAGGTTCTTCGTTTCCATTTGATCAAAAGGGATATTTAGATTTTCTTTTTTTTTAAACTAAGGACTCTATTTTTAAGAGAGGATTGTTGGAAAGATATTTTGGTAGGGGTTGGCCAAGCCAAATGGCTATATAGGTGTGACATTGAGTGAAGGGGAAGTACCTTTTTATAAGAGGGGTGAGGGGCACCTTAGGGAAGGATTAAAATATTATTTTATATAAAATTATTTTCCTTTTCTAATAGATCCAAATTGATTTTTTTAGAAGATAATATGGTTATGGTTCTAAATCCTCTCAACCAATATGTTTTTGACATGTTTCTGTTACCATTTTAACCTTATCTTTTAGATTTAACTCTTAGTTAAAAATTTTGACATCTACCATGACTCTTTGTATTATTATATATTATGGTTAATAAACATACTATAACATGAAAAGTGAACCCCAAGTGCTTCATTATTAATATTAATAAACATATCTATTTAATTTGGCCAGACATTATATTTTTAGGAATACTATATCAATTAATAACATTATATTTGTTTTAAAAATATTTTTATGTCAATTTGGTCATTATTTAATAAATTATTTATGATAAAGTCCAAAAAACTATATTACTTAGAAATAAATTCACATGTTCAATCCTAAAAAGTAATTATAACCTTGAAAATTAGTATAAATCATCAAAAGTCTAAAATTACAATTATTTAGATATTTTGAATATCAATTATTTTATTATTTAATTATTAAGGTAATTATTACATCATCATTGTGTCATATATAAATTAAATTATTTAATATCTAAAATTTATAAATAAAAATACATTAGGTAAGAAAGTGTTTTAGATTTTTAATGAATACTTATAGTCAAATTTATCTTCTGTATATCCTTAAATTATAAATGGTTTAGTTATTAAATATTTAATTTCACACTTTTAACTCTTCTTTGAACTAAATAACAATAAATGGCCTAATCTAATCCAAGTGGACCTAAAGGATTATATTTATTCCAATGGTCCTTTATAGTAGAATTACACTTATCCAATAGAATTAAGACATGTGTTTGGGAATGAATAATATCATTCTTACCCACAAATTAACCTATTTACTTTTAATCATGGTAAATAAAAGTAAATGGTTACCATTCACCAAAAATTATTTTCATATTTTTTAACCAACAATTTTACTAATATCATCCATTAATCTCAAATTATTTAAATTCCACTCACAGAAGTGGTAAAATTATGTTTTATTACAATTTTCAAATTCTCCAAGGAGGTGAGTAAAAGACGAGGAAAAGTTCAATAAAATATTTTATATCTTATATTATTAAAAAATGACTCCAAAGATTTACATTGAACATATATAGGTATTATGTATGTATTTCAACCATAAATTAGTTTAAAAAAATAATAAATTATTTAAACTAAAAGTCTGTTTTAAACAATAACACAGTGTTTTTCACTATTTATCAAAAATAGAATGTTTTAAAAAATATACAAAAAATTTAACATAAGCTAATTTCTATATTCAGAATTCCAAAATGAAGTCCATTATGAAAAATTAATTTTATAAAATTTAAAAAAGTGTGTATTACTATTCATAATGGCTAGTATGATTTGTCGTGATGTGTTATAATCTCGATGTTGCGTACACTACATGCTATTGCGTTATTCAAAGGGAAACATACCATGGATGATTGCGGTGTTAAATTCTACCCTTATTCAAAGAATCTCAACTGCAAAATTTTTATAATACTAACACACAAAAATATTCAGGTGGTTCTTCATCATAAGTTCTTCTGGTTCCCAGGATTCCTTTTTCATCTTATAGTTTCTCTGTTGAACTTTTACGAAACAAGTGGTCCGATTTCTCAGCACTTGTTCTCTTGTATCAAAAATCTTGACAGGCTCTTGGTAATAAGACAAATCACATTCCAGTTATAATTTATCATCGGAGAGTACATGTGTTGAGTCTGGCATGTATTTTCTCAATAGTGATACATGGAACACATCATGACCTTTGGAGAGTCATGGGGGTACTACCAGACGGTAAGCTACTGCCCCAATTCGTTCGAGAATTTCGAAGGGTCTGACATACCTTGGAATCCATTTACCCATCTTACCAAATCGTATAATTCCCTTCCATGGAGATACCTTCAAGAAAACATTATCTCATACATGAAATTACAAATCCTTTCTTCGGTTATCATCATAGCTCTCCTACCTTATTTGAGAATCTTTGATGTAGGTTTTGATTAACATCACATTTTCCATCATTTCCATGACAAGTTATGGGCCTTTGAGTATTCTTTCACTAACAACATCCCAACAGGATGGTGTCTGGCATCTCATTACATAAATGCTACATATGGTGCTATCTGAATACTTGAATGGAAGATATTGTTATAAGAAAATTTACCATAGGTAAATATTGAACCCATGTACCTAGAAAGTCAAGTGAGCATGATCTCAATATGAATTCTAAGGTTTGAATAGTCTGTTCTGATTTTCCACCAGTTTGATGGTGGTTAGTAGTGCGCAAACGAAGTTTAGTATCCAGGGATTTGAGAAACTTTTTCTAGAATCTTTATGTAAAGTGGGGTTTATGATCAGAAACAATTTAAAGGGGTAATCCATGAAGTCTTAGAACATCATTAATATATAGTCTTTCTAGATGTTGAAGTGGTAAATCTTCTCTTATAGCAAGAAAACGTTCTGACTTGGTAAGATGATTGACAATGACCCATATTGTATCATTCCTTCTAGAAGTCATTGGTAGTCCCATGACAAAGGCTATCATAATATTCGTCCATTTCTAGTCATGTATGGGAAGAGGTTTCCTGATTACTGCTGGCTGTTTCCTTCTAGCTTTTAGTTGTGGACAAACCATATATCTTGAAACAAAATCAGTAATCTCCCTATTCATGGTGTCCCCAAAAAATGTTCCTTCAAATCACTATACATCATAGTGCTATAAGGTTGTATTGGGAAATTGGAGCTATGAACATCATTTAACAATTCCCTTTTCAGATAATGTATATCTGGAACCCAAAGTCTCTTCCCAAATTTAAAAATCCAATCTTCATATATGTTTTCACTCATTATCCCGTCATTCATGTCATTAATCTTCTTTGGATACTCCTCAACATCAGTCTAAGAACTCTTTATTCATTCTAGTAATGATGGTTTAGAAACCATTTGAAAAAACATTGATGTTTCACCTTCCATGGTTATTCTCATATCCGTCTTTACTAGATTCATGTATATAGGATACTTTTCAACTCTCATCTTGTTAAAAACTCCATGATCCTTTCTACTCAATGAATCTACCACCTTATTTGCCTTCCTCGAGTGGTCGTGCATAGTGAAATCTTAATCCTTGAGTAGTTCATGACATCGAATTTTCCTCATGTTGATTTATGTTTTTGAGAAAATATATTTCTAACTCTTGTGATCAGTATAAATCTCACATTATTCAGCATTGATATAATGTCTCCATATCTTCATAGAAATGATTAAACCTGCTAACTTAAGTTCATGAGTAGATTAGCATTGCACATGAATTTTTAGCTGTTGTGATGCATAGGGAATAACACTATCATTCTACATAAGGACACAACCAGGTCCTTTCATTGAAGCATCACTATAAATAACAAACCCATTATTCTCTGATAGTAGAGTCATGGAAGGAGTATTGAATAATATTTTCTTCAGTTCTTCAAAACATTATTCACACTCATTTTTGAAACCAACATTAACCCCATTACAAGTATGCTTTGTTAGTGGGTTAACCAACAGGTAAAATATTCTGGACTAAATGTCGATAATAACCAGCTAAACCAATAAAATTGCATACCTCAGTTATACTCGTCGGTGCTGGCCATTCTTGGATTTACTTGGTCATTTAAGGATCATTAGAGATTCCATCCTTAGAGACAATATGTCCAAGAAAAGAAATCTCATCAAGCCAGAATTCACACATGTTAAATTTCCCTTATAATTCATTTCTTCTAAGAATATTTTGAATAATGCGCAAGTGATTTTCATGATCTTCATATCTTTTGGTGTATACCAAGATATCATCAATAAATACCACTACAAAGTAATGAAGATATTCCTTCAAAACTCTATTCAATAGATCTATGAATATAGAGGGTGCATTTGTTAGCCCAAAAGGCATTACTGTAAACATGTAATGCCGGTACCAGGTTCAAAATGAGATATTTGGAATGTCTTCCTTCTTCACACACAACTGATGTTATCCAAATAGAAGGACAATCTTTTAAAAATATTGAGCTCTATAAATTTTTTCAAATGAATAATCAATGAGAGGTAGGGGATACTTGTACTTTATCGTTATATCATTGATCTCCCTGTATCTAATGCATAACCTCATAGATCCATTATTCTTATTAACAAAAAGGAAAGGGGATCTCTATGGAGAAACACTAGGGAGAATAAATACCTTATTAATCAATTCTTATAGTTGTTTCTTTTGTTCCACTTATTCCACAGTGATCATTCTATAAGTGGTCTTTGATATGGACCTTGAACAAGGATTTCAAACAATAGAAAATTAATTTCTCATTCTTTAGGATGTCCAGGTAAATCTTATGGAAACATGTCATCATAATCTTGCACAATAGGTACATCCTCTATTTGAAAAATTGTTTCCTCACCCACATTTATTTCATTCTCTTCCTCCCCAATAATATAATATTTTTCAGCTACTTTGGGTGGATCTAAATAAGAATGAAATGGCGATGTTTCTACTCTAAAGATAAGGTGTTCTTTAACATTGTCATCAAAAATCGTAACATCCTTCTTCTTACAATAAATTTTTTCATCATGTTCTAAAAGATAATCTAAGCTGTGGATTATATCAAATTCAATCACTGGTATGATGATGATATTAGAATATAAAGAACATTTATTTTCCCTAATGGGAATTGATTCACAGAACATTATTGCAATGATTTTCCCTTAGTTTATTTGACTGAAAAGCCCCATGTTTTTTCAAATTAAAAATACCAAATTATCTAAGAAATGTGCAATGATATTAAATAATGTGATGATCCATAAACAAATAATGCATTTGTTAACCTTGATTAAACTATTAAATTACATACCACCATGTCTTTCAGATCTTCAACCCCAACAGTAGTGATAGCATAATCTTGGCCTTGATCACATGTCCTATTATGAGGTATGTTTCCTTGGAGATTAGGAAATTCATTTCCATAATTCCCCCTTTCTCTACAATTGTAGCATTCAACATTGAATTCCTCTTTCTTCCCCTTGCAATCAAGAGCATGGAGAACTTTTTCACAACACTTGTAACAACTCTCATTCCATTTTGGCACGTACCGGGGTGTTTCTTCCAACATTTTATATAGGATGGACATTCAACTTTTCCATTCTTCCACTTATTTCCATATACAGAGAGTCATGTAGATCTCTTCATCCCTTGCTATGATCTAAACTCGTAAGACTTGGATAATTTCTTGTCTGTCTTGATAGAACATAAGACAATGTCTTCGTATTATATAAAGGATTGTGAGACTAATTCTCTATGGGGAAATGGTTTTATCTCATCAAAGAATAAATAAATCTTATTCCTTGGGTTACTTATATAATCCGCTTCATGTCTTGCTACCCTTTTAAAGTAATCCCCATACTTTGCGACATTCTCATCCTCCTTTTGCCTTAGACTCAGAAATTGTAATTCCATATTCGCTTGATGGTCTTGAGGAATGTATTTTTCTAGGAAAATCTCTTTAATCTCCATCCATTCAATATTTTACACTTCATCATCTTCCATTGTGTTTTGAATCAATGAACACCATTGATCTGCATCTCCTGGGAGGCGATAAACATCCATGATAACTTGTTCCTTTTCTCTAAACCCCAAAGCATGAAATAATTTTCCTAAGGAATTTATCCATTTCTCAATTACTAATGGATTTGTAAACCCATTGAATGTTGGTGGGTTTTTCCTCATGAAGAGATCTAACATTTATCCTCCATGTTTTGGATCAGGGTGCTCCATACGTGTAAGGTTTTTATTCATAACCTGAGTGAGTTGTCTGAGTATGGTGATATGCTGATCAACAATAGTTGCTTCACCAGATCCACTATAATTATCTTGAGTAGGAGGGAAATCAATACATGGATTACATGCACTGACATCGTTTCCATTCCTCCCACCAGGTGCAATTTCTAAACAATGGCATACACCAGATTAGTTTATGATTCTAAATGCATAATTCCAAACTTATAAAACAGTTAACATAAATTGAATATTTTATGGACATAATCCATAATCATAAAAAAAAATTTCTTTGAAGAGATATATACTAATAAATATTTCATAGTGTTTTGTAAAGAAAATTTAAATTATCCGAAGCATATCCCTCAGGAGTGTCGTAACCAAGAGTCCAGTAAGGCTCATTGTCCTATACTAGGATACCTCGAGTCCGCCATGAAACTCCATGTAAGAGTTTTCACTCCTCGGTATATCTATGTCAGAGCTGCCTTTACCTTCCCGTATTTAGAGAGGAATGCATTGCTCAAAAAATACACATAATCTCTAGATTACAAAAATTCCAGGAAATTCTTCTATACTAACCCTCAAAGTATATCTTAGGGTAATGTTCTATAATAATAATTATTATAAATCTAGTTTCCAATGTTAGTAATAAACATCCTCTGACACTAACTATAATATCCCAACCCCAGTTACCCATAATCTGTGCATTATTACATAACATAGGCATATTACAAGGAATACCGCCCAGAAAGACCGATTAGTTTTGTAGCCTTAAAAATACTAGATACATTCATAAGTTTTACATTCCATTATAAAATAAAAACTACAAAAAAAATAGTCTCCATATACCACACTCAAATCCCTTTGACTATCCCTCCAAGTCTGTCATAATATATTTCTTCCTGTCCTGGGAAAAATAAAACATAAAGAGGGGTGAGCTCAGATGCTCGTTAAGGATAACAATATTGTGGAAGCTTTCATAAGTAAGCATAAAATTTTTAGTAAATATATAAAAATAAAACAATATCCTTTTAAAAAATAACATCATCATAATATGGAAAAGATGAAGTCAAATAATTCCATTTACTTATTCACATGGATATTCCTCTAGTCAAATAATCACATGCAATATCAATAGCTACATTCATTGTGGTGGATTGCATAATTCCAGACTTCTAACCAAATAGTCAAGGCCTTGTGCCAGAACTACAAATAAGATTTTTTTCAAGCCCATTTTCCAAGACAGTAGGTTATGTAATGAGACTTACTAACGCATCGAGGAGATATAGCGGGATCCACCGGTCACTTACTAAGTCTAATGCATTCCTCATATGAAAAGATTTAAACATAACATAAACATTCTTATTAATTCTATCAAATGAAATGTCAATATATTATCCATAAACCATGAATGCTATAAAATTAACACATCCTTAGTCAAATATATAATATAACCTTCAATAAAATATGGTTGTCTTGTATCATGATAAATCAACTTCAAATAAACTTAAAATCCATCAAAGGATGTTGACATAGAATAAATCCAAACCTTTTTTTTGAAATGTCTCTTTCTATTTTGAAATCATTTAAAATACATATAATTATAGATGAAAATATTTATTTTGAAAATATTCTTATAATATGGCATGGGAGGCTTCGACGATGTTATAACAACTTAATATATCCGCACCCATAGTATAAGTTAAAAAAAATTCTTACCTTAAAACTTTTATAAGGTACCTTGTTTGGAAAATGATGAATGTTTCCTTTCAAACCATTTTATAAAAAGTAAAATAAGGGTAGAAATTAATTTAAACCATAGTGTAGTAAATTTTAAAAAACATTTGGAATACATTTTTAATTAAACATGGATTTTTTTGATAAATAAGTCCTTCTAGATGCTTATATAAAAACAACCTGGAATAACAAAGTGATTGTGAAATTAAACATTACTTTGTACCATTACTTTGTTGAGGGTAGGTTAACCTATTGTATACAGGTGATTTTTTTGTTATTAAATAATACAACAACCATATATATTAATATGATATTATATATGCTCTTTAAATATTTATTTTTTATAATATTTAAGTAGTATCAATGTTTCAGGTGTTAACTTATTTATTTTCCTTAGTATTCTAAGTTATGTAAGCCATGATTGCAATGTATTGGTTTTATTTGATTCATATCAAAAATGATATTATTTTCATTAAATTTTATTTTTAATCATAACATGAAAAATATTTTTGAATGAATACAAGGGGGAATAAATCTCATCGTATTCGTGGAGATGGTAATCTGTATGTACGCACGAGCGACAATATCTTTCATATGTAATTAAAATCGTAAGAAAATGGATGGTATATCATATATTCAGATTAATTAACATGTTATATCTATTATTTATATCAATTATACATCATTATTATTCCCATATAAATAATTATTTATTTAATAACAGCTACACCACGATGTGGAGACGGTAGGAAAGGGAAGAAGAAAATAACATGAAAGAGGTGGTTAGTTATTTTCCTTTTCTTCCGGTTCATCCTTTTTATTTGATCAAAAGGACTCATTAGGTTGGATTTTTGATCTAAATAAAGACTCTAAGATGAAGGGAGGATAGTTGGGAGGATATTTGGGCTGGTTTTGGCCAACCTAATTGGCTATGGAGGTGTGAATTTGATAGAAGGGGAAGTGCCTTTTTTTAAGAGGGGTGAGGGTCATCATAGGGAAAGATTTAAATTTTATTTTATTATAGAATAATGTTAGGTTTATAATGGATACAAAATGATTTATATAGATGATAAATAAAGAGGGGGTCAAAATCATCTCAACCAATAGGTTTTATACATGATTATGTTACAAGTATAACCTTTTCTTTTTGATTTATCTCTTAGTTAAATAGTTTGACATTTACTATGCCTCTATGTATTTTTAAATTATATGGTTAATAAACATAAAATAACAAGGAAAGTGAACCCAAAGTGGTTCATTATTAATAGAAATAACCTTATATATGTCATTTTTACAATTCTTAGTTTTTTAGAAAAACTATATCAATTAATTATATAATATTTTAAAAAAAAAACACTTTTATGTCAATTTTGAGATTATTTGATAAATGTTTTTTCATTATTAACAACTTTATTACTTCGAAATAAATTCATATTTTCAATCCCAACATGTCATATTAACCTATACAAGTAGTGTAATTCATCAAAATATAAAATTACATTTATTTAGATATTTATAATATCAATTGTTTTAATATTTCATTATTAAGGTAATTACAATGTCATTATTATGTAACAAATAAATTAAATAATTTAGTGTCTCAAAATTATAAATAAACAGTCATTATGTAGTATTTATTTTTATCTTTCTAATGAATAATTATAGTCAAATTTATCTTATGTATAACACTATATTATAAATGGTTTTGTTATTAAACATTTAATTTAACACTTTTATCTATTCTTTGAATTAAATTATAATAAATGTTCTAATCTAATCCAAGTAGACTTAAAGGATAATATTTTATTCCTACGGTTGTTTTTTGTTGAATTATACTTTTACAATATAATTAGGATAAGTGTTAGGGTCAGAATAATATCATTTTAACCCATAATTACCCTATTTACATATAACCGTGGTAAATAAAAGTAAAAAAGTTACTATTCACATAAAATTATTTTCATCTTATTGAATTAAATTTTTCTTAATGATATCAACTATGTCTCTTAGAGTTTTTAAATTCCAGTCATAGTAGTGGTAAAATTATATTTTATGCGAATTTTCAAATTCTCCTAGGAGATGTGTAATAAACTGTGAAAAGTTCAATAAAACATTATAAATCTAAGATTATTACAAAATCACTCTAATGAAATACATTGATCATACATTGGTATTACGTATCCATATTTATTTAAAATAAATTTAAATAAAATAAGTAATTTTTAAATAATAAGATGGTTTTAAACAATAACCCAATGTTTCCCACTATTCAACAAAAATCGAAAGTTTTTAGAAAAATTCAAAAAATTCACCGTAAGCTATTCTAAATCTTATGAATTAAAAAATGAAGTCTAATTTGAAAAATAAAATATATAAAATTTCAAAAAGTGGGTATTACTATTCATAATGGCTAGTTTTATTGGTCACGGTGTGTTAAAATCTCGAAGTTGCATATAATGCAAGCTATTTCATTATTTAAAGGGAAACGTACCTTGGAAGCTTTGTATGTTACACCTTAAGCCTAAGAGTCCCCTATAAATTTTTATAAACTGTAGTACACCCTATATGAGACATATAGTAAGCCTCTTACTCCAAAAAGAAATACCTTATGCTCCATGCATAAGATGAAAATAGTCTTATCTATATGAATTTAAATGGTAGTTTTCCCTAAGTTCCATATATAGGATGCCTCTTGCTCTAAAAAAGTGATGCATTATCCTTCTAGCATAATACGCTAATAGTTCTCCCTACATGACTTTACAGTGTATCATGCCCTGTTATTCAATAATAGCATTCCTCTTGTTCGAAATAAGAGAAGTCATTTCTGACAAGTATAAGATACCTCATGCCATTATTACAGTGGCATAATTTCATGAGTATTGGAATCAGTTTAACCATTCCATTACTCCACCTCACAATTTTCATGGCCTTTGTTTGTATCTTAATACTCTTCTGTGTCTCATGGGACCCCCCAATGGCCTGGTCACATGCCATATCGGCTCATCTACCGTCATGGGCCAGCTCCCTAGAAGACTTTGGATGATACTTTGAGACAGTTCTTGTGTTTCAGACATGGTCAATAGTCGACCCTCATTCGTTTGTACCAATTTTAGTCTAATGTGATATGGATTATATGATTCGAACGTAGTCAATAGTTATCATTAATCAGTACACCAACCTCACCACGTTCTGAATATTGGTCATGTGATTCACACTTTTCATCTCTGTTTTTACAGAATGATTACCACACACCTTGGCATTATTCCTCTAGTGCACTAGCATATAGGTGAAGGCCTCAACCCACCAGTGGGTTGGGTTCCCACATGGCCAGACATGTAGAATAAATTATGATCATATTCCTCGCATAATCCCCATGCACCATCACTACTCCATAGCGGCCCCCAGACAGCTTCCATATGTAATCCACATGCACCATTGCCGCTCAAAAGCATCACCCGAGAAACTTCCTTACGTAAGCCTCATCCATTTACTCTCCATAGAAGCACTCGAAAAGCATCCTTGCCTAAGCCCCACTCACCACCCTTCAAGGACACACCATTGGATTGTGATCCTCATGTCCTTTTTGCCTCTTTTTTCACACCGAACACAACTCAAATTGGCTTAGAGTAGTAACCAATGACCATTACATCCTCTTTGGGGATCCTATAGTGTAATCCCCCCCAGCCATCCCGAACTACATGGAAATTGATCTTTTCCATGGGAAGGTACTTATGAAGCATCCCCGAAGTTCAAGCCCAACATCCATTGGTCCCGACCATCTTCATGTCAGTTCACCAACACCATACCGAAAAACATAGACACTGATCCATGTCATGTTATGGTACATAGGAAGCCTCTATGAAATTCAAGCCCACCATCCATTCATCCTAAAAATCTTCACGTTTTTTCCATAGTCTTTCCAAACTACGTGGACTTTGATCCTTTCTAAGGCAAGGAACAAAAGAATCCACCCTAAGGTTCAAGCCCATCATCTTCTGGTCCCGAATATCTTCATGTTAGTTCACCTACACCATCCCGAACTACACAGACTTTGATCCTTTCCATGGAAATGTATGTAAGAAGGCTTCTTGATGGAAATTCCCACCATCTATTGTTCCAGACCATCTCTTAGTCAGATCACCAAATACTCCTTTTGAACTACGTGGTATTTGATCCTTGCCAAGGCATGTTGCATAGGAAGTCTCCCGAAGGTTCAATCCCAAAAACCACTGTACCTGACCATATTCACGTCGGTTCTCACTAATTTTTCAAAACTACATGTTCTTTGATCCTTTCCATAGCATGGTACATAGGAAGCCTCCCCGAGGTTGAATCCCAACAACCATTGGTCCTGTCCATATTCACGTAGGCTCACCAAAACCCATCCAAAACTACAAGGGATTTAATCCATCTCTCATGGACATGGTATGTAGGTAGTCTCTTCATGGTTCAGCCCCATTCAACGATAAGCTATTTTCAACCCCATTCAGCGATAATCCATTTCCAACATCATTTAGATGTACATCGTTGTCATCCCCATTCGTCGGTAAGCCGTTAAAGTCTCCTAACCCACAATAAGGCATTGAAGTCCCCGATTGATGGTTAGTAATCTTCAAATGAAATACGTGGACTTTGATTCGCAACCACGTGGATATGTAGGAATCCTATTTGAGGTTCAAGACCATCACCCATGACTCATCCTAATGTAACTATTGATGTCTTGTGTTCTGGGAAGATCATACTCCCACCAAGAGGTTCTATTTTCTCTGGATCCCATCCATGCATCCATTCTCATGGGCCACCTCGTCAGGTGTCCCATCGTCCCACTGAAATACAGAGACATTTTGTCTCTACCACGTGGATACCTAGGATATCTCTTCAAGGCTCAAGCCCCACCTCAATGTCATCCTCATATCATTTTCGTCTTATTCACCCTTGTCTTCATTCATCTCTCCATAATCCATCTGGATTATTAAATGGGAAACCACATCCGGGTGGGATAATTTCATCCACCTACTTCCTGCTACTAAAATTAAATGGGCATCATTCCATGCATATGTCATAGCATGTATCTGGGTTGTTGGGATTTCTGTACACCCTGATTCATCACCCCTTCAAACTACGTAGTTTTTTTATCCTTATCTTCTAGACAGGGTACATAGGAATCCTCAGTGAGGTTCAATCACAACCAATGGTAAACCTTGGTGGTCCCCCATTCATGGGTGCACACTCCCTGATCTGCCCTCAATGGTGTCCAAATCAGCCCTCACAGTGTCACATCTTCCCTTTTTGAGACACACCATCATGGGTCTACTCTTATTGATTGTTTTGATATTTCTACCTAGTAAACTCTACTGGAGCTCCCTCCTTGGGAAGTACCAATCTGATCAGTCATTATTGGAAATTCTGTTCACCCTCATTCTATCTCCTCAAGAGGTTAAAATCAGTACCTACCTTGTTCTAAACATGACATTACTGAGGAAAACCTTGGATGAAATGCCTTGGGTGTAACTATCTTTGAAATATGTTAAACTCGCAATATAACCCTTGGCAATCATGGGAAGATGAGGAAAACCTCAGTGGCATTCCTCCAGCATAAGATATGACGCGCATAACGTGGGATGCCTTAGGTTTTGCGCCCATGGGAATCCCTCTTATGAGTAAGAATACAGATTCCCCAATGGTCATGCATCCATAGATTCCATGACATACCTGATGTTATCATCTACTCCGACCAATGATTTCTACAATGTCAAGACCCCATAGAATGTCCTAATGGAAGTAGTGTAATTAACCAATGTCCACAATGATATAGTATAGGGGAAGAGATTCACAAACCATTACATAATCTATATGGGATACCTAAACTAGGTGACGAGTTCCGAGGAGGAATCTATAGAAGGATGAACTGACCTCCCATCATCATGTTTCAGTCATATAGAAAACAACCATGAATAAAGAATGGGTGTCGCCCACCTTTGAAAAGTGGGAATGGTGGGAAAAAACTGCTTTTCCTCTACAGAAGGATTTATGTGCCCCGGTGAAAGCGTTAGAAACATTCACATTATAAATAAATTCCAAAAAAATCCATTTTGAATTAATTTTTATTATTTTTCACTATTTAGCAAAAAAAATCATTCATATAAAAATACATAATATCCACCCTAAAATAATTCTTATATTTATCTTTTAAAATTTATTCTTATTTCGTAATAATAAATTTATAAATGTTCCAAAATATATATTGAAATTTTTTTCTCCATTAAAATATAGGAAAGTGGTTTCTATTAAATACATGTTTTTATAATAAAATTTTTTATTGTTCTTATCATACGCCTACAAAAGCTATTGGAGTAATGTAAATATTATTTGAATTAATTAAATGTTTATATATATCATTAATATTACTCACTAATTATAATTAATTTACTTTATTTGGATAAAATGACTTCATGAAACTAAAAACTGTTTTCTTATTTAAACATTCCATTAATATTCAATTACTTAACCTATTAATTTCTAAATAATTTTATACCAAATAATTCCCCAATTTATTTTTATATTTTAGTTAATCATTTTCATGACCATCAATTTCATCTCAATGACATATTATATTAAATTAATGTGGATTAATAATTAGTTTTTTCAGAAAACTGCAGTCGTGTGTGTAACATAAGCTACCAAAATATTCATTCTTGCAAGTATTGTTAGATAACTCAATGATTCATGAATTAAAATCATTATATTAAATTAATATAAATAATTATATAAATCCTAATGCCTCAGGTCATCATAATCATTTCTATGATAGGTGATTTATGAAATAAACGGTAATAAATATAATGTTATTAATTTAACATTTTTGGGTGTTACAAGTGGATTCCAAATTTGGATTCAATTTTATTATATTCAATGATAAATTATCGAAACAAAACAATCAAATAACCACCCATTAAACAGGTTAAAAAACATTTTATAAAAAATTAAATTACATGAAAATTATTTTATTTTCATTCCTTTCCATGTATTAACCTATACATGAACCCGTATTTTATTTATTAATAAATTAAATATATATCTCATTAAAATAATTTATTATTTTTTAAAACTTTTTTTATTTATGATAAAATAAATTGTGCAAATAAAATATAAATTTATAAAAAATGTTTATTTCATCCATAAAATGAATTTATTTTCATTCTATCCCAAATTATAGTTAATTTTTCAACGATTATTTCAAATTTTAATTTTCTACAAATATTCTATTCTAAATTTATGATTCATATGATAAAAATTAATATTAAATTTTATTATATCATAAAAACTATTTATTGGAAACAAATCATTTCAATTTTACCATGAAATATTATTTTATAATTCCTTATGAATTGATAAGCATTTTATATATATATCATTTATTTAATTTATTTATAAATACATTAGATTTATTTACGAATATTTTTGGTATTATTCCACAAAAGTAATAAATTTATAAATATTTAATATTCCAAAAAATTGTCTAAAACATTTCTCAAAAATTAATTCTGTTTCCTTTTGTGAGTTTCACATTGTCAAAAATTGATTTATATTAAGAAATAAATATATATTAAAATTAATGTCAATCATTTTATACTATAGTACTGAATTATTTTATTCAATTGGACATTTAATGAATTATAATCAATTAAAAACATTTAATTTATTAAATGGATATAAATTCTAAAATATCAGGTTGTAAAAGAAATATCTTCGAATCCCAACTCACAATGATTGGAATTTTGGGTTCTAGAAAAAAACAGAACCCATTTCTATACCCAATGAGACTATTGATGAAACCAAATGTGAATCAAAACATTCAAAAAAGTAAAAATGGCTTATTATGTGTATTATTTCCCTCCCCCTAACGAAATGTTAGGGGAAGGTGGTTATGATCATGCAAATCACATTATCTCTCTAAGGACACATGATCGAATTACCTTTATAAGGTTATGGGCGGCCTCTCTTAATGGATAGCTTGTCGAACACCCTGTGATTTCCCTTTTACATCAACATATAAAAGTGTTTGTAAAATATGAATAATGAATCAAAATGGTAGGATCCTTTTAATGTTAAAAATATCATGTGATGCTTCACTGATAGTTAGGGAGATTTTCTTTAATAACAGTCATATAATCACGTGTTAACACCATCATTTATTTTAAAAAATATTTCAATAAAAATATAAAATGACAGAGACACTTATGGTCTAAAAAATCATGTGATGCTCCCCACGATGATCTGATAACACTGTTGAATCCCTTGTAAAATCTATAGCTCACTGAAATAGAAAATGATGATATATCACCCATATCGAGAGAAAGAGCATGTGAATTTCCTTGTTGTCATGTGCTCCGTTGTTGGTTCCAAAAATTAGTAGAAGAGTTTATCCATGTTAGAATCTCTCGAACATCCATATTTGATTTTTTTGGTAACATAATGACACAATTAAGGGAAGAATTATTCTCCTTAAAAAATGAAAACCAGAAAGACCCCATATTCCAAAAAATTAAATATTGAAAATAATGAAGGTGAAAGGGGAGACTTTTTAAGTCATGAAACAAATGAGACCAACCCACCCACTTTGAAAAATCTCGTAGAAGGCTGAAATATATCGCAAAATGTCACAGAAAAGTCAACTGAGATCACACAAATCCCATTCTATTGGTTCATGTATATTTTTATGGACATTGGACATGTCTGGATGACAATATAAATGTCCCTTGAAATTTTCAAATGATTAAAAAATAAACAATTAAATATACATAATACAATAAATGGGGAATTGATGGAATGGTGTTACGTTGGATTAATATCATTTGGAGGCCCCCGAAACAGCCTACAACAAGATGTCATGATGGTTCATGATTCCAAAGCCCTCCATCAACTCTAGTTGGATTGGTATGTTTTTTGCATGAACAACTGAGAATAAACAAGGTGGACTATCTTATAAATCCCCACTGTAGAATGATAAAAATGAAAAATATGGGGACTGATGGAATAATTCATAGAAACTCTCATTGATTCACACTTGAATTAGATCATATTTCTCAGAGATGTTGGTATTTAGACCAGGAATGTATTCCATTTGGTAATATCTAATGAAAAATCATAGAAATCATGTAGCATATAAAAACACTATGCATAATCATTCATTTCTCATGAGTAAGACTCTTAGTAAGAAAGGTGAACTACCACCAATATATTTAATAAAACATGAATGTCTTAAAATAAGTTATCATTGAGAAATTCTTAGGTAAAAACAATAAAAGGGTAGAACAAATACTTGAAAATGTGAGACATATGTGAGGAAAATAAATTTTGATCCTCATACACTTTTCATTGACCAACCTGGTCATTAAATAGGACTAGGTCATATACCCTAGATCATGTGTCACTCTATTAGTATACATTTTGGATCATGCGATGTCATCTAGTCATGAAATAAAAAGTCACATGGTGCCGGTCAGTATTGACACAAAATTCATATAATGTTATCCATGATATCCATCTAGGTATCACAACATCCTATGTAACTGTCACCCAAATAATGTGATGAAAAATTTACATATCATATAACTCCCATGATAGTACAAGGTAATGTCAGTTGGCTCCTAAAATATCCCCTGGACATGTCAGCCAGCCTTCATGATAATAATCATACAAGCAAGAAAAAAGAATGGCACTCTATTTGACATGCTACCCTGAATATCTCGACCCCATACATGAAATTCATCAAGATTTCATGTTCCCACCAAGGAATGTCAATCTGATCATATTACTCCTTCTATGTTTTTAAGTCGAGTTCGTGCGATGTATTCCATGGATAAACAACCACGTAATAAAATTCCATCTAGATAAGTCTTCCTTGATCATGTGACATAATTTAGGAATTCTATCTAGGTAATGTGATGTCCCAAAAACAAATGAACTGAATCATAAAATTGTATTTAGATATTTCAGGTTGACATCCTATGACATGTTATATAGAAAATCAAGGCCTATTCAGTTGGTAATCGATAACAGGATAGACAAACATGTAGGCTGGTTCAAGATAGAAATGTCATTGTGTGAGCTCCAACCAATCAAACAAAATTGACCTTGATTCATTCCATAACCTAGATATATTTAAATCCACCCTAAAGTTGGTGCAATATATTATCAAACCAATTAGATGTCCCATAATATATTTCCATCATCCATAAAAAATGAGACTGGCTATATTTGATCCCATGAATCTCAATCCAGAAATAGATCATGTGGAATTTGGTAGTAGAAATGATCACATTGATCAAATGATAAGTCAGTAACATAATGGAACACCCAGTGTGTAATACCCTATCAAAGACACAATATTATATGACGAATTTATAATGGAATCATTAAACTATAATTAACGACCCTCTATGCTTCGAGGATGTTGATACATTCAATATCAAAGAAATGATGGATTCCTACCTTAATATCATGACCTAAAACAAGCTAGATCTAAAACCAAAACCACCACAACTATTTCTCTATCATCCAGGGGATAAAAACTAGTATCAAATGCATATCTAAAATATGGATGCCTTTTTTTGAGTACCAGTATGAATAAACACAAAAATTTCAATTCAAAACTATATAGTGATTAAAATAAAAAGAGGATAAAACTATGGAAACAACCATGTATGCATTCCATTGGAAAATACAAGAATATGATAATGATTATTTGAATTTAATGTGGAAAAATAAATTCCCAACCAAAAAATATAACCCAACTCAAAACAATAGAAAGTAAAACTTATGTGAGAGAATGATCCTGATATCTAAGATACGACCACTCTCTGTAGTCCACAACATATATTATCCCTATGGTCCTTGGCGGTCCCTGATTAAATATCAATTTTCTTCCTAAGACATAATACATGTGGAAAAAATACAATACATGTGTCATTATATACCTAACCAAAAGGTCTTCTAAACTATTGTAGGGGGAGTAATATGAGATAAAATAGTAAGAGACACCCTATAAATAGTGAATATGATGCAGCAAAAGAGAACATCTCATCCAAAATATTGATAGAGAGTAAAGTCATAAAATCACATGGGGATAGAAACATTTAGTAGATGAAATACACAATGTGTCTTCATCACCCATAGTATAAGAGTAAAATAATCCATACAAGAGATGATAAATATGGAAGCAATGTGTAATAATTATTGAATATTCAGATTTCATTGAAATAATGTAACAAAATCTAAAGGAATGGATAGAAATAGGAATATATTCACAGAAATAAGAATGAAATGTGGGAATTATGGTATTTCTATGTCAAAAATCATCGGAAAAATAATAGACCCCAATAGGTCTAGAAGTCCATCATTAATTTCAAGCATCTCAAAGGTCTTCTCAGAAGTATATATCATAGTCAAACCACACCACATCAATATGTTTTACAATCAAGCGGAAACAATTCCAATTATAAGAACCACACACTTATGTGTTAGGGGGTTTCCATACTTTTTCTATCAGTAATTGATCCACACCTAAGCTGATGGGGTATTATAGTCTAGCGTCTTGAGGAGCCCTGAAAAATACGATATGCAGATCCACTCATTAAGTAGTTGTTAAAGACCAACACCCTAATGCATTAATGGTGTTCCACTCTATAGGCCAAATATACACACCATGGTTTGTCAAGTTGTTAGACTATGGTCATTGAGGACATACGCCCTCTCAATTTTTGGGATCTAATCAAAATATATATGGTTGAAAATAAAGATAGGGGGTTTCACTATATTGTTCTAGGAACCGTTCCCTAGTGTGACAGGGTGGTTCTATTATCGTCATGAAGAACCCACTACATATTTTATAGGTGTTCCCACTAAGATATTATTTGAAGAGTACATAGTACAAGGACAATGGGGGATCCATTATAGTTTCTATAATGATCATCTACCATATCAATGATGATGTCAAGTATTTCCTTAATAGGATATATGACCGAAAAAATTTAGAACATGTCCAGAAACCCAAAACTGGGGGACACATCGAATTATATGTCGAAAAAACTCAGGATAGGTTACTCACTGGGCAAAATCTAGGTCCAAACAAATGATATCTAGAACCATGAGGTTTCCTTAATATGAACTCATGGATATATTGATTGTGAGTGGAACCAATTAGTGTGTGGTCCCTCTCCACCCAATGGATGTGTCTTTGGGAAACACATGGATCCCAGTCAATTATTAGGTGCACTCAATGAATGTGAGATATATTAAATTTCCAAACAATCTGGGATTACTTCATTACTTTTTTCCCATGTCCATGTACTGTATTCATGTTTGGGTTATTTGGTACATGACATGTAACTTCACATGGGATGTATCTTATGTGATATGGTCATCTCTTTAAACTTGAGAAAATTGAACTTTTCTTGTCCTGTTTCCCATCACATGCATCATCCACACATAGATGGTTCAATACCTTTTGTGGTAGGAGAAAGCCCTATTCCATCCATATAAAATTTTAAAACTCTTTCCTATATAGCGATGGGGCTACAAATTTTGTGTTCAACATGGATGATGGTCTATAGTGGGTTTTTTAATATAATCAAGATATTATATCTTTATGGTAGATATATCATTTACCCTTAAAATATGGATTATATATCCCCATAAATCATCATATGAAGACATAATGTATCATTTCAGGCCACCTATGGGCAAGAAATTCTATCACATTATTCATAAAATGTTCATCTCAAATCCCACATGCCCTCGATTATTCCATCATTGAGAAATCATATAATGATTACCAAAATGATAATATATGACAAATATTCATCATATGTGAGTTCCAGATACATCGTTTGATCCCTTTCTTTCAAATTCTTGGATTGATGGGGGTAACATTAGGCATGGTTCTACATAAAACTATCAAACAAATGATGTGGGGACCATGAATTGAATACTACATTGAAATTTAGTGGGGGTAAGCACACAGTGAATTGACTAATGAATGTTTTAAAATAATATTGTATAATAATTAAGAATGTAGATAACATAATTAAAAAATCAGAATAGAAAAAATACATTTCAATACAAAGGTGCGTTATATTTTCCAAAAAAGGAACATGTCCATGAAAGGGGTTTATTTTCTCAACCAATAAAATGAAAAAATGGTGTAAACAAAAATTTTATGAACCCTAACTATATATATGATTGTTTTTCATTAAATTATAACTGACCAATTATCAAAATAATTCATTGAATTCATAGAATCACCTTTTGATTTGAATTAGAGTCTCATCGTTTTCTAAGGGGATTACATTAGAATAAAATCAAATGGGAACCCACTCCTTTATATGATCCCTATTTTCACTAACATGATGACCATTAGGACATAATATTTCCCATGAGATGATTATTATACATCATCCACGAACAAACTAATAATCATATAGAACTATAATGTATATGAGTCATATGATATACAAGATATGTAGTATGAATTACTAAGGATTGAGATCCATATTAAACATCACATGAATTATCCTCATAAATTATTCCAACATCCATATTTAGATATAATAATTTTCTTTTAATCCCTATTTTATCACACTGGGCATAGCTAATATGGGATTATGGAATTTAAATATTTTCTTTTTTGAAATCAAAAATCTTCATCATCCATGGAATTCCCAGTATGTAATCCCGGATGAGTGTTCTTATATAAACATCCCCTATATTACGTCATAATCCTTATGGATTGTCCCAATGGAGTGTATGAACTATGATAACTATGATTACTACTATAAATATGATTTGTATTCCATATAAATGAGACACAATTTTGATTATTTGGTGCCTATTTTTTTAGACATATTTCATTTCAACATGACGTTAAACTGCTGGGTTTAACAAACTAAACATGTATTTATTATTTCTATAAATAGGATACATAGGACCCTTGATAATGGATGAATGACAAACTCTTCATATTAATATCCACCATATAAGGTTACAAATTCTGATGCTCTTGGTGAGGATTCTTCAACATATAATTAGCTACTCTTTATTGAGATGTGAATAAAAACCTATGTTACATAAATAATAGATAAAAAATGACACCCTCTTCTGTTTTGTCCTAAATAAGGTGTTAACCTATGATCATTTTGTAGGGTAACTGGTCCCATATGGTTATTAAGAAGAGATAAACGAATATATCATATACCTATAAGAGATTCCCAAAGTAGAATATATTTCCACACAGAATGTTGAGATGATCATGACCACCAGTCCAACTAACCAATCTATGTTTATAAGTACCATTGGGTATGGAACATCGAGTGACCAAAAAGGTTTATTCCTAGTTATGGAAGTGGGAACATTTGGGTGTTTCTTTAGAGGGCAAATGGTAACATAATAAAAATTATTGTTCAATATATCCCCCTTGAAAAGCAAAATCAACCTTCTCTCCAAACTGAATGTACATAGATGTTCTCACTTTTCCCCATCAAATTAAAATTCTAATCAAGACATGATTATACTATAAAAGAAATTTTTTAATTAATCATGCATGATCACATTTGTCTAAGCATATTATACACAATGAAAAACATTAATCCTGGCATGAAAACTTTAAGTGACATGATTGTGGTTTTTCCATCTATCTTGCCACATTATTTGAAGAGTAAAAATATTGATAATCCTATCAGAAAACAAACAGATAATCCCCCATATATTAGGTTCCCATGAAATATTTATATACATGCATTGAAAATTCCATGTGAGAAAAATGATGGGATCATGAATAAATGGAGAAGTATGTAAAATAATCTTATCTGATGGAACATGAATCATGGCTAGAATATATCACTAATCAGTGAACCTATTCATTATTGATTTCATTTATATATATAACATTCAATTCTGAAACATCTGATATGATGTAATGTCTTTGTCTAGTGACTGTTCTTGAAAATAAGCTATTGATACAACCACTGTAAGTTACAAAATTATCTCAACTGCACAACAACATCAACATCTGGTGGTGAACACAATGTTCCTTGAAAACGATCGAAGAGGTAAAATAATGACTCTTGAATAAACCAATGGTGATCTCCATGTACTGAAATAGATGAGACTACATCATATAAGATATGATTTAGTTAGCCTATTATCCATCATCACCACACCCAACTGATTCAGGAGCCTATACCCGTAGTATAACAATCACTATATTTAATATATGAGTAAAGAGGACTGGGGACTCAAATATGCCTCCCATAAATTTCAGGAGGATCCCTAGAGGTCCCCTTCTAACCTCTATCATAAGCACCATCCCATAAGAATCCATTACTTAGTTACATGGGGTACCACCTGACACACATCCACATATGATTCCCTTCAATTCCCAATAAAGAAGAGACAAAGGGTGAGAAATGGTATAGATAAGTATGATTGGGATCATATCCTTGTCCTTGTTGATGATGTCTGTCATCATATTACATAAGTAACTAACGAGTAGGATAATATTGTATCTCACTCAATGAATGTCTATAAGTATATTCCTCCACCATGTATAGGGGATTCACATTTCTATGATCCTATGGATGTATCACATTAGAATATTTTGATGGAATAAGGAGGGGATAATGGTCTCAAATACCTTTTTAAATCGATTATTTATTCTATTATACATGAAGACTAAAAATTTAAATGTTTATAACACATGAATTTTTTTTCTAAAATTATCATACATATTAGAATAAACTAAATAAATAATTTGACATATTTCAAAAAAGGTACATATTATAAGATAAGTGCATATGTATAAACCTATATCCATGGAAGTTGAACAATCTTATAATTATGAACATGTTGTTTCCATAGAGAAATTGCACATTCATTCTCTAGTCCAGTATGATATCAACATATTCCGGTAAAGGAATAGGTGTGGGAAAAGTCTAATATTTATGTTCTAATAGGGGATCACTATGTGAGAGTGGAACCAACCGTAGTATAGGTTAACATTCTTATTAAATTGTACAGAGGAATATTAAAAATTCCTAGGATAAGGATAATATCCCCATTATGGATGGGGATCACAAAGTGGGAGGGTAACATGCCTTGGGATAGTCTCATATTTTCATCCAAGAAGACAAGAATAAAACTCCAAAGGCCCATGATCCAGATTATATCTACGTTCTAGTTTCAACTGAACATGTTAAAATGTGAAATACCTTGGGACATTCGCATATTCATGTCGTTGAATCACAATTGAAAATTCATGTAGATCACATATTCTAGGTGTTTATTTTAAATTCTACTGATGAACGATAGATCCTAAATCCTTAATGAGGTAATATTGGAGGAGGAACAAATCCATTATACCATTTTATGGTCTATCAAAATATTATGGTGGGGAAATAATATTTGGTACATGCTCATATCTAGACCACAAAAAAGTTTTGTATTTTAATTCCTCAAGATTATCCTCATACTCTCATTCAAACTAATGATCACAAAATAAGAATGGTACATTCCTTAGAATAGGTTCATATTCATGTTAATAATTTGGACAAATAATCGAATATAATATTATATTCTCCAAAGAAGCATCATACTCTAAGATAAATAGATAGTTAAAACACATGTTTCAACAACCATTATACATTAGGCGAATATTGTGCCAAATTTTAGAGGGTAGGTCATCACATTATCACCATGTTGTAAAATGAGACTTATATACATAATCCTATCAATTAATATTTCCTTGAGAATGTATGATACACATTATATACTCATCAATGGTTTTTAAGGTATTTAACAAAATCAAAATATGATCATTATAACAATATATCTCCTCATATAAGTGTAGAGACAGATCACACGAACTATACTACTGACATCATCCATGTTCTTCCACTCAATTGGTGATATCTTCCATTAACAGGGAAATAATTCCCTTCCATAGCCATACTCATATATAAAGGTTTTTGAAACATAAATTTTTCTCAAATAGAGGTGGTCAACACATCAGGGTGATACACATATTATTTCTCATAAAATTACAACAACACTCCACATAAGTAAAAGAGAGGCCCAAATAAATATATTCTATAGTTTTATTGGATGAAATTGTTTATGTATCATGAAGGTGAGGATGAAAAAGAAATGTGGGGTAATTATACTAGAATAGACCACCCCACAATGTTATAGACCATTTCCAATTCTGACTATGAGGTCTCAGATGACATAATAATTTGGTACATGCCTTATATAGGAAAAATGTTTTGTCCTAATTATCTATGATTGTGGCCAACCACATCCCTTTTCTAGGGTATGAGTGTCATCATCAACTCATCAATAAAATATATTATTATTTTGATATAGATTCATTTTTTGTATATCATAACCTGAGAGTGGTGGAGCATGAAAAACTTCTACGTATTGTTTATCTCTACACCATGATAACACTATACCGACAAATTTTCATAGAATCTATCTATATTGGTATCTGATGAGGGAAATAATATGTCCATTTCACTTTTTTGTATCCCAATTACAATAGAACACCTATGAAATGGTGTCTTATAATTGCATATCCTTTTGAATAATTAGAAGACCAATTAATGCATGATCTAGTTGGTTACTATAAATATTACCCCGATTCAATGATGACCTACCCTTATGATCAAAGGAATTGGATACCCAATAAATATTTGAGATGGTCCCCTCAATGCAATGGGAATTCATTTCAAAGATGAAGGTAATGGTTTCAATCAACCAAAATAAATCATCTATAAACCGACTCATTTCATGGGATTCAATTAAACAAAGCCTATACTCGAGAACTGATTCACCACACAATGTGGTTTGTAGGAGAAACTACCATAGTATTAATCCAATAACTCACCTAGATCATAGAGAAATGGAAATATCTACCATCTCATCCACCCCTTAGTGTGTCAATTCCCAATATGATTCAATAATTATCAAGAGCATCTAAAAACAAACACAACCCAACTAGGAAAGAGGCATTAATATCTCAAGGACCATGACTAGTGTCAAAATACCGTGATATATTACTTGTGATATCAATGGTTATTTTAGATCAAACTAATACCTCTGGGAAATGGGAACCTATATATCAATTTTAATCCCCTAAGTCATCATATCCTCATATTTTATCATAGGATACTCATGAATGATATAAATCAATTCTAATCACAAACCCAAATTATCGACACCTATAGGTCTAGGATTTTATTCATCATCATCATACCCAAAAATAGAATCACTCATATCTTTTTTGGGAGATAAATATCAATATTCATCTTCACATGTTTTTGACATATCATAATAAAACATCTACTATTTAGTTCCCATTTAGCAATAATAATGGGATACTCCCTCGATTTCATTACTTAGAGGCCAATATAGAAGAAGCATACAATGAAGGTAATCTAACTCTGTCGGGTTCACAATTATAATTGTCGATATATGGGTAGGATTTAATGTGATGAATCTAATAATTGTATAGTTGAATAACTATGTTGCATCGAATGTAGTGGAAAAACCATATTGAAATTGTATACCGATTAAATAAAGAAAAATACTATGTTAAGGCGGTTATTTTGATACAAAAACTAAATCTACAAGAACCCATAAAAAAAGAATGCATGAGAATCTGCCACCTACGAAAATCTATATCCCAACACGTTGGATGAACACTTCCAATGGTAATTGGAAGGGTGTTGATGCATCCTAATAACAAACCAAAATGATTTGTGGATACATGAATGGATAAATACTTTCCATAGTATGAGAGTTAAATACAAACACTTAGTCAACATAATGAGGTCCTAGTAAGGAAAATATTCTTTCCATTTATCATCATAAGGAAGTGAAGAACATTCTCCCACTGATAGAAGATCTATCACCTATAGTCATATATAGGAATCAAACTGAATTGTTATATTCTCATCAAGTCTACATAAAAATGTAAGTCAAATATTATAATGAAATCCCACTATTATGTGAAAACCCTATCCCTTGTGTGTTAGATCATTCAGTATTATGATGAATTGTGAATCATAAGGGGACAAAGGTGGTTCCACTGTACCGACAACAAATCACTCCCTATAAAAAGAATGATAATCCAAAAATATTACACCTATATATGATTAACATCATAAAGTCATTAAATTAATGAATTAAATCTCTGGAAGAGAGACATTCACATATTCATCATGAGAGGAGGCCATGTACCTATTAGGTGGATGATAATCTTCTCCCATAATAATAGAAAACCAGGATTCTCAAAAATTGATAGTGTAGGTGAACCCAAACAACATCTCACACAATTTCTAACCTAACATGGTCTGAGGAGTGGCCATTGTGATCAATAAGAAGACACAATAGTTTCGTTTTCTATATAGACTCTACAAATGAGATTCATTGTATGATATAAAAAATGTCATGTAGGATCTGTTACAGGATTGTAAGACCTTCATATTCAATTCCTTTATCCATATAGCTCCACACTGAAGAACATGAAAATTTCTAACCTGATGAACTGTAAATAAGAAAAAATTAGAGGATTTATGACTTTATAGATAGATGGAATGTTTTGACCTATTCAATCAACCTATCTCTCTCATGAGAGAAGATTATGGAAATCAATGATGAATATATATCAGAAAAGTTATAGAAACATCGAATCATAATGAATTATATATCTGGGTTTCATGACTTCATATAAATGGAGCAAGATCTCAGAGGATTCTATTTAGATATTGTGATCAAAATACCGACTCATTCCCTTAACATAAGGGAAATGTCTTGGGGAAAAATGTGTTAACTACTAGTCTCAATGAAGTTGAAATTATGATCCAAGCACCTAGAAAGGTCCCAATCCTCCAATCACCTCCTATCAAGTGGTGAAAAATTGAAAATATATATATTCCATATGAAAATAGAAATAATGGTCTCTTATGATTTGTTAAAATGATTAATAAATCAACACCATCTAAAATCAAAAAGTCCCATGTTATTTCTTGGTTTCCACTAACTATTATCTACTCATGCTATTATAGCCCAAATAGACTAAAGTGTTTAACCTCACCAACCATTTTCACTATTTCAATTTCTAATGAATGATGTGTAATAATATGTAAGATGTATTAATTATTAGAGACATCCCTCAAGGCATGGTCGATTCTGGATAGGTTATGTTATAGAAATATTAAGACATGATTTCCTACATAACGTTTTCCTAGTTAGAAGAACATAGTGATTGGTTGGAGGTTCTCACAAGATGTGAAATGATGTTCAACAAATTGATGACTCAATAAATAGTTTTTAGATATCATGCCACCCTATGAGCGCATATATGAAGACAAATAATAGCTTTACCACCCAATAAGTTAAAATTACATATGTATCCCAATAGTTGGTGCAACCAATAGATGTCGGAAGAATCAAAATTGGAAGAGACATATACTTATCTAAAGAAAGAGATAATGTTCCATAGTTCTTCCCTAAAACATCTGAATTATTGGAACCAGCCAAATAAATGGAACAATTTTGGGATATGAGATCTTATTTGGTATTATGAACTTCATAAACATACTATACCCATTATCTAATTATTTATATGCCTCAATGTATGTGTTTCCCCCATCAAATTGGGGATCAGGTGGCCACATGTGTTGGAGGTGAGGATATAAGGGACATCACAGAGATGGCCGAACTGAATAATTATGAAACGTCCTTAAAGATAACATATAAGCTGATGATGCATGTTAGAATGTTCTATATAAAAACCAAAATAGAAATGGTGGAATTATAGAACCCACCATCGGTAATCTACACCCAATTATATTACTTAGCTTCCATGTGGGTGTTTGGTTATATGATCATTCAAGGCAATGGGGATGGAAAACATGTTGTAAAAAACAAATAGAATGAGATGATCCCATGAAATATGCACATGCTCTATGCTCATGAAACTAAAATTCCATGATTCATATTCGATAGTTCCCGAAGAAACCATACCATGGGAGATCTAACCTCAAGCAAAAAGGTAAGGAATTATGATATATCTAGATGTTATCCATGTAATGCTCTCAATTCACAATCTTCTACACATTCCAAAATAAAATATAGGGAAATTTTATGATCCCTCCAAATTCCATATGAATTTTAGAATGAAATCACTACAGTAGAGGTCTATCTAATGGATAACATATCATAAGAATTCCAAATATCCATATAATCCATATACTATGATCTGAAAGAAGTCATTCATGGGAACAACATACCCATATATGAATTTTTTGGACTCAATAATGTTCATAGAGGAATTGACATGCATGAAAAAATATCTAAAATCAAACTCATCCTAGTTTGAACACTCTGGTGATTTTTATATCTTGTAGGGTGTTTCTCTCCAAAAAAACTGATAGATAAAGGGATTGATAAGAATGATAAAAGATAAATCAAGATAAAAAAACATGTAGCTTAGTTTTTTTATCTCACATCTAATGATTGTTTTTTTATCTATCCAAACAAAAAATAATATTTTTTTTTCTCGGAAGGTTTTGGCTCTATATCCACGTAACAGTACATACAAGATTCTATCAATTTCATAAATCCCACACTAATGGGATGGTCAAAATAATACATGTTTATTGTTCTACGTATGATTATTTAGAATCAACATCTTATAAGGAATGATTATGAAAAGGGTGTGGGAATAATCAATGGGATAGGATGATAAAAATGTTATATCCCAATTTTCTTGGGGACCCCCCTTGTATATTACTAGATCATTCCAATATAACGACTATATGCTCCCAATAAAATATAGATGAGGTTACAGTCCTTATTCAATAGTCCTAAATCCCTCCTACACTCAATGAAAATAAAAAATAAAATTACCTATAGTATATTGATCACTAAGACTAGAATTATTGAATAATAATTTCCCTTATCATGACTTCTCACTCCTTAGAAGTGGACGATATGCCCTAATATTTCATCCAATTTCTAAGAAATAATCTAGAGACTCATATATAGATGAATAATTGGATGACCTCAAAAATGCACCTCCCACATTCATAAATGCAATCTCACCCACAATTCATTTGTTCATGTAAGAAATTTTGGGAACATAAGAATACATGTTTACTAGAATGATTAGTTAAATATATTTCCATGAAAAAAATGAGATATATATTTCATTCATAAAGAATCATTGATATGTCTTCTATTGGAACTATATATTAAATAATTCACAAAATGAAGATCATTATACACACCATCTCATCATACCCAAAGATCATCAATGATTCACAACATGTTTATGAGGGTGATCCCATCTAATGCCACCAATGTATATGTGGATGTTCACAAATTGGTATAAAAACATATTAGAAAATGAAAAATAACCAATAAGGATATACAACGTAAGTATCCAAAAAATTAATTTGACTATTATTGTCTTTATCAATTTCATATACCTTAATATGAACTTACTAAATGATGATTTCCCACTGTTGATCACTGATCTCTTGATTGATGAAACAATTGTCTTCCAAGACCTTTCCTTCATAGATAATCATTCAGGGTACAATCAATTAAATACGACCCCATAAGATGAGTATGTCACTACCATATGAATTCCTTAAAGGATTGTTTTATATCTACAAATATCATTTCATTTAAATCACCATTCCTATACAAATCAATACCCAATGCATAATATCATCAACTATATTATAAGAAGAATAACTTAATTAAATTTTAATTATCAGGTATTCAAAAGATGAAAATGAGGTGATAACATCATGCAACATGAAAGAATATTTGAAATGCTGTTGAGGAACAATATGAAGATAATTCATCTTGATTTTTCTTGTTGGGGTAACGTATGGGATGTTCCATGGCTTTCTTGTATGCCACCACAGTGTTGATATCTACCTCGAGATGACTAGTGTTATATTAGTAATGTCACTCCCAAACATTGACCCCAATATGATTGGAATATAAGGACACATCACTTACATTTTTTGTTTCATAACATACACTTCTAGGAAATCCTCCCCCTTTCACCATTCTATTGATGAATTGAATCCCCTACTAATGATATAGGGCTTCCAAGAGGCCTTCACCAATCTCAAGTAGTATCTCATTCATCCACTACTCCCCATGCCTCTAGTGGAAGAGAGGACACTAATTATGTATGTGATTTCAACGTAATACCCACTCAGTTCCCTCCATGAATACATCAATGATGTGTTGAGTGTGATATAACTCTATTACCTTATCTGAAAAAAGATGTGTATTGAGACATGATAATCACATGTATGGAAGAATATCCTTGTACTCATATTCATATAGGGCAAGTTGATGAATTACTTACAACAACACAAATTCATTCTGGACCATCATATTGATTCACTTATGTAAATTAATGGCCTCCCCATGTGGAATAGTCTTCTGTATTGATGGGATTCCATTATGAAACAATAGGAAATACATTTTGTTGCACAAAAGTCTGTAAAAGATTGAGCTCTTTATGATTTACTTTCTTTATAACAAACTCCATAGAATGAATCCGTGCACAATAATACTTTATTTAAGGGATTATTCTAATCCCATTGAACTCTAGGTACAAGGGGAGTTTTTTTATAGAACCTTCTAATGTACAATTAGATAAATGAAGGAATAACTGATGCTAAATTAGGTTGCTTTTGAGATTGTATTTGTCTATCCAGACAATGTAGTTTTACACTACTATTTTTACTATCCAATGACTACTTTAATAATAAGTAAAAATACCAACAAATCATCATTGGGATGTATCTAACACTACAGTTTTAGATATCCTACTGGAATATCAAATGTGAATCAAAACTTGTGATAATTTTGGTTAATGAAGAATATGTCATAAAAAGTATGAAATCACTTATATCACTAGATAAGTCATATGAGTAATGATATAGTTCCCTTTCGAGACCAGATTATTGAGTGATAGCCAATAACAAAATTCTCCAACCCATGCAATGTATAATGTAGCCACAGTCATGGATTTCCCTGATAATGATTATGTTGTCTTCTATATCACACACAAATGAATGATATCATCGATAATATTTTGTGATAAGGAAGATATCATTATGGTATACAACACCATAGTGTGTGATGAACCATTATCAAACCATGGATGAATTGAGATAATAAATATTTATCCTATAAAATAGATATCTACATAACTAATTCAAAAATTTAAAACTTTTCCACCATAAATAAAACATTTCCACATGACGGCCCAAATGAGAATGAAACCGTCTAAATTCTAGGATTTTTTTAGAATATTCCTCTTATGCATAATTGGAAGTGTGATTTACAAAATCATCTAAGAAGTCAATGCGATCTCAAACATAACCCACCATTCTCAGACCATGCACTCCAACCATGTCATGTTAATGGGTTATTACTATAAAATAATAACACAAGATTGTGTGAAATTCACCATGAAATTTACAGGATTCCAGATCCATGAAAACTTCATCCATCAACCACAGAATTGACACATACAACTAAATATTCATGGACGTTTTTGTATTTGGGGAACCAATGTTGTGGGGCTACATACCTCAGCCAAAGCTATGAATTCCTATCATATCCTTACTACTACTGACTTATTTTAATAACATGATGAAGAAATACACCTAATGAAAGTCGGTATGAAGATTATCATCATCATACTAATGTCCCATATCATCAAATCGTTTTGAGTAACTCACATGATATTGATGGAAAAAACAACCACTTTTGTATCATAAAGTTGATGATACCATACCTGGTGAACAATATCGATACAATTTAATCATCTCACTCACTTTCAGTTAAAAACATGATGGAATATTGACATCTTCAAAACTGTTTAAATTTTTTTCCATATGCTTCTGAGAAAAGATAATATGTTTTTTAGACAAGTTCATGTATTATTTATGGTCCTACTATACACAACACGTACATTAACACAAGAAATTTAAAACTCTTTATTGAATGAGACTGAGGTAGTGTTACTATTTAAGTTCCCCTACCTTCACTCTAAATAGCCATTTTTTGGGAATTTTTGAATGAAATGAAATCAAAAATTAAGATTGATGAATTATAGTGGTTCGAGTATAAATTGTTGTATACATTTCACAAACGTTATGCCCTTCAAATTCAGATGAAGAGTTCCAATAATAAGAAAGTAAACCAATTAAATCATCTTAGTATAAAAGGTTTTGGATCTCACGATCCTAGTGATACCATGAATGAAGACTCTAATGATGGAATCCCACTATTAATGGTCTTAAAAAATATATATATTCTGTAAAAATAGTGTATAATAAATATGAAAAATATATAGGGAACACTTCACACCACCATCCAAAATAACATTTCTCTATAAATACATTTCATAACTATGATAAATTATTCTTTACCATGTTTCATGACAATATGCATCATAAGAACTTCCTAGAATCAATAAATTACAATGTTAAACATCCAAAGTTTGGGTAGAAATATTTATAACTACACATAACTTCACATCCTAATCGCATGTCATTAAACATAAGTGATTACATACAATCTGCAAAATTTTTGACTCCCAGGGAACCACCGTCATCTCACAAATTACTGACCACACTTGAGACAAATATCTATGAAGGACAGAAGAAATGGCCCCATCCCCATGTAAGGGTTAGTTCTAAATTGGGAATCACCTCTTCAATTAACTATGTTTATATTTATTCCGTACATCATAGGAGAAATAGTGAGGCCTGAACCTATAGTAATGGGCCCAAATGTAATAGCCATTTTCTATCACATTGGGTAATTATCATCCTTACCTCGTGATGTTAAACTACACAAAATATGTCCTTACCAAATTACATTAGTCAAAATGATTTTATAGAAATAGGTATGAACTGATTCACATTTTCAATGAGATACATTGGGACACCTTGATCTTATTTCTTTATCTATCCAGCACATGATACATAATTCCCATGTTTTATCCCTTGTGAAAAAATCCTTATGACATTGTTTTATTATTTTTTATATATATCTTTAGAATTATTTATTAATAGAGGTGTTGAATTTTTTTTATTTAATGTTTATTACAAACCCAACATTGTAAATCAATAATAAAAAGTATTGTTTAATTTTTTATTGAATAACTGAAGAGATACCCCATCCTCCAAATCATTTTTCATGTTAGTAATTAAATAACCTATGTAATATATTATATATTATGTTTTTTATTTTATAAATTTTGTTATATATAATATATTTTTCTTATAATTTATTAAATGATGTGAAAAACACATCACATGATGTTTTTTAACATCATTTATTCATTAAAAGACATTAAAAACCCTTCTAGATGATGGTTGTTGAGGACAATTATTAAATAACTTGCGTAAAAAACCACTAGAAAAGTGCGTATTTTATAACAGACATAAAAACCTAACATAATATATTTTTAAAATCCATTTTTAAATACTAGACGTAAATGATATTTTTAAATAATTATTGTTACATTTCTTCTCTTGTGCCTACAAAACCAGACACAAGCCGAACCAGTAGTAGAGTAGAAACAAATTAAAAATAGAAAAAACAAGTTGAAACTGCAACAAAACCATCTGCAAAATTAAACATTAATAGTTACAATATTAAAAAATTACAATATAAACTAAAAACCTAAATCCCACAAAAAAATACCAAATAAACATTTACAATTAAAACACCCAGAATTACAATATTCACTAAAAACATAAAATAATTTCAATCCTATAAAATAATTTGACCACTCCGCAAGAAAGTGTGTAAATTCTTTTCTTCTTTAATTTTCAAGATCATCAAGTATCAAAAAATTAAAATGAATGTAGTAATATAGTATGAGGAATAAAAAATAAAATATTAAGGAATAATTTATAAGTAAAACTAACCAGCCATACTTCTTAACTATTATAGTTTTAATTATTTCATAAATAAACATTAACACATCATATTTTCATTCGATGTGTATGAACCCAAATCAATGAAATAACATTGTAGAAAAGGGTCATTTATATTATAATAAAATATAAAAATTATAAAACATTTTTTGTCAAAACCCTTTTTTAGGGTTGAGGAAGTCATATACTTTTTATGAGTGTAAACATATATAATTACATGATACATTTCATTTTCATAATTACAGTCTTATCATTTGGGTGTTTCTTGAATAATTTCTGCCTAATTTCATAGCACATGTATCATCGTATGCTATTTTGATATATTAATATCTAAACCACAAGAAATTTCAAAATAAATAATTTCATAAATGGCTAACCGATCGAAAATGTTATGATCCAATGCAATAGAAAGATGGATTCTATGATTCCAAAATGAACCTATCATTAATATTTCCTCAATATGAAGCTGTTATTATTGTTCATATTTCAAACATGTGAATACATTCATAATGAATAATTTTGAAACATGGTAATAACTTAAATTACCATAAAACATTATTTGATATATCCATACATCCTTATTCCTTATGTAATACACATGTTACTGTCTATATTTTTTAAACCCAAATTTTTTTGTGAACTTCATTATTGATATATTTGAATAGTGTGTCAAAAATTAAAAAATTATCTCCAAGGTATTCTGATCATATTATGTTTTCATCATCCAAATAATGGATATATTTTCGAAATTTCATTACAAGAATATAAGGAACATATAAAATCATATATGTTCTTTAACTAAGAGTTTTCTATTATTTTAATCTTCTACATAAATAATTTTCATGGTAGAATTCAAATTGTGATCTCAAATATTTAATAAATATATATGGTATTATAATCCATATATATTTCATAATTAATATGATGATAAAATAATAAATTATATTATATTACAACATATTTACTATATCCAAATAAAAAATAACATTACTTATTGGAATTTAATTGTGTCAATAACCTATGCATCACCATGACACATTATATTTTTATGAGGTATATTCCTAGGATTTTAAGGGAATTAATTTTCATAGTTCTCAAGATCCTTGTAGTTTCAACACTGAATAACAACATTTCCTTCCTTCCTTTGTATTATTTTTCATTATTTCCCTTTTCACCACTCTTATAAAATTATCCCATCCATTTATTAATTTACTAGGTTGATTATTCCAACTAATATTAATTAATGTAAAATTCTTTATTCCCATTTCCCCTCTATCAGATATTTTCTCTTCATGTCTCATCTTTAGTTGCATCTTATCGAATCAATAAGACATGTAGAATTCATTACCTTCTAATATAGCACAAAACACTATTTAATTATATGTATAAAAAGTATGGGAAACACATTACCTTCATATATTTTGAATAAAAACCTAAAATAAATGTCCAATATTTCACTATGTGTTGCGTATGAAATCTATTGCTTACCATGAAATCAATTTAAATGTACCTTGATGATATGTAACCCTTTCTTCGTAATCTTTATATAAACCAATGAAAATTATCAATATCTTTTTTTATTTCTCATGATGGAAATATTTTCTGAAGAATTTTACCATTAAACATCCACATTCCAGGAGTTCTATATCTTCTTCCACAAAATTATCCTGGAATAGACACTGCAATTGATCCATATCACTATTTAGACAATACACAGAATCTGAAATACTTTCCTTATCAACACATCCCAATACAATAATTATATTATCTAATATATTTTTCTTTTTCTCAATAACCATTAGGAAAATAACCCCCTAAAGAATGTGGTATCTATAACCCACTGTTATCCATCATCCAAGAATCTCATTTTAGAATAGGTTAAACAATCCTAGAATGTGTGTGTCTCCTATCAAGATTAAGAAAATCTAATATATAACTAACATGATCAGTTCTTAAAATAGCTATAAAATATTAATAATTATAAAATCCTCCACATTTTCTACCAGTACTAATATGAGACTTTTCTCTATAAAATGATTCTAAATAATTGAATATATTAGATTATATCAAAATAACATTTAACAGAATTCATCATCCCAAAAAAACGAAAACACGAATCATAAATTGAAAAAAATTATAAATGATCTCATATAAAATAATGTAGTTTATTTCGAGATTTATTTAGAGTCAAATCATTTATAATGAATTTTAATCAATATTTAAATTATCACATGAATAACCCACTATGATATCGAATGAGGTGTGCAGTAAGGCCCCTATTTTGTTTACCCTGTAATGCTCGAATCAATCCTGACACACCATTTCTGAGTTGTTACCCATAGGTAGAACTATGCATAAACCTCATCCACTTCTAGAATCGAAAAAGTGAAGAATTTTTATATTGACCTTCATAATCTCTACCTCAAAAAAATTCTGAGATACCCATTTATTATTATCCTCAAATTCAATCATAGGTTTCTATTCGCAAATATATGTTTTCAAAATATAGTTTCCAAGGATGATGCTAAACATTATCCAATACCCATTATAACACCCTCACCCTAAAAGGTAAGATTCTATGAGTTATTTTATTATATAAGAATGATTAATCAAAAAACATATTAATGGAACACATGTTTATATGTTTTTTAATAACAGATTACATACATGATACCCATGATACATTTCGATATGATAATAAAACATTATACATTATATATTTAATTAAACATAATCCATGATTGATTATTCCAATATTTATTCTTCATAACCAAGGTAAATGAATCCTAGTAAGGATGAGGACATGTTCTCAATATGGGTGTTGGTGCTAAAATTTGGAACAAAGTAAAGGCACCAAGACGACCCCCTGGATTGCCTCGTGAAGCCTTTTCACGGAGTCCCCAGTACCATGGCTTCCACAAAGAAAAGGAGGAGAGAGGCTCCACGAACATATATGACGTTCACGAACCCACTGTGAAGCAAAGGAGGTGAGAGGCTCCACAAATTGATTTGACGTTCGCGAACCTGCCATGAAGCACAAGAGGCAGGATGCTCCGTGAACAGATTTGATTTTTGCTAAGACTCTAGGAAGCACAGAAGGCGGGATGCTCCGCCTAGTGATTTCACATTCGCGAACACACAACGAAGCACATGAGGCGGGATAATCTTCTAGCACATATGATATTCATGATCCTGCCAAGAAGCTGTATCGCCCCTCTTCGTGTCGCGTGAGCTCCGCTCCGCGACGCCCCTTTCTAATAAATATCGAGCTCCCCCTTAGCCCTCCAGATAGACAATCCCACCTTTCAGCTTCTCATCTCTTGAATCACGAAGCATTCATCTGCTCTGTGAATAGTGAGCTGCGCGAGGTAATTCCTCTTCACAAAGTGCCAACCCATTGTCTTTTTTTTATCCCCTCTTCCGATAGAGATGCCTTTCGCAAAGCCTAAGGGCATTAACGAAGGAAGGGGATCCCCAAGGGGATCTGGGTGATTGTGGAGCATTTATGCTTTGTGAATCACCCTTCATGTGCACCTAATAAATTTTCTATGGCAGGATCACTATACTTCACAAAGCACATTTCTTCTCGACACCTTGATCCATGAGGTAACATTCCTCCGTGAGTCTGTTCTCTGCGAATTCCCTTCCACTTTTCTAAGCACCTCCCATTTTCACCTACGCCCCATGTTAATGTTAAGGCACCCCACTTCATGAAGAAAACCCCTTCGCCAATGCTCTCCACCATGTGGAGTAACAGAGCTCCACAAGGCCCCTTCCTATGGACCCCTATGCTTGGAAATTCCTTTTCCCTTGCGACCCTCTAGGTTTGCATGATGTGACTTCAATGTCTTCTGGACAATAATGCACGTGGCATTGCTTCGCATAATTCTTCTTCATAGAGGAACAATAATGACTATTGCTTCATCGCATAGCCACACTAACGTGGAACCCTCAATGGTTCACTCTGCGACCCCCCTTCACCATGGTATTGCCGGTACCATCCCTCCCCCATGGAGCAGAGGCTACTGGTTTTGTATGTCCTAGGGGTGCAGAGTAAACCCACATCATCCAAGCAGCTGGACGATAAACTACCAAGAACCCATGTCCTCAACACATGACATTAAACCGTGACATCTCCCCAACCCTCTCACGTGGGGTGCCCCCACCTTGGACATTCTCCAAGCCCCCTGGTCTCCACAAGGGATGATATCCTCCTTCATGGAGTGATGTTTTTCAGCGGGGAAGGGCGACCACCTCAGTGTAATCCCCCTATCTTTTCATGAATGAGGAAGCACACCCGCCCCTCCTAGATTCATCGGTGCCAAGTCTAGTGGAGGACATCATAGGGAACGTGACTCCTCATTTTGTCAGTCCCAAGTCCCTCTCATGTTGCGCTTTGTCTCCCTCGAGCCTTCATCCTGGACTAAGTCCCGGCAGCTTGGGCCGCTCAACGTTTGAGCCCCTTCTCGCTTCCCATGGAGGCATCGTTCATGATGTGATCATCAGGTCTCTACTGACTCTTGTTTCTCACACTAATAATGACTCTCGTGAGCTTAGATATAGAGTTGAACATGACAACTTCTTGGGCCGCCTTTGAGTGTATGTCCCAAACCCACCTCGTCCGAGCTACAGGACGTTAAACTGCAATGCACCCCCATCATGTATGACATTAAACTGTACCCCTAAACTACATGGTATTTGTTACATGTCAAGGAATGGTATGTTGGAATCCTCCACGAGGTTCAAGCCCACCACCCATTGGACCAAGGTCCTCATTCATGTCGGTTCACCTACACCATCCCCATCCCACAGGACATTAAACAGAATTCCAATCCCATGGTAAGCCATTGTGATCCCACCATCCAGTTGTTCTGAAACCACTTCACATCGGTCAATAGCCCTTTTTCATCTTGATATATGAGGACTTTGATCTATGTCAATGCATGGTACGTAGGAATCCTCCTCGAGGTACAAGCCCACAACCCACCTGGACCAAAGTCCTTATTCACGTCGGTTCGCCGACACACACCACAAAAACCGAACTACAAGTACTTTGATCCAAGTCAAGGAATGGAATGTGGGAAACCTCACGAGGTTCAATCCCAACACCCATCAGATCATGTTCCATCTTCACGTCCTTTCATTAACACACTCCGTACATTTTTAACTACGAGTAATTGGATCTATGTCATGGAATGGTACGTAGGAAGACTCCACGAGGTTCAAGCCTGCCACTTGGTCATTCAGACATCATTCACGTCGGTTCAACCACCACCTTTGGCAGCCTAGATTGTAAGCCCCCACACATCCATCCCAAACTATGAGGACTTTGATCCATGTCAAGGCATGTTACGTAGTAAGTCTCTTCCTGGATCAAGCCAAAGAACCATCATTCATCCTGGTTCTTACTTGGGCCATCACATCCCAGTGAGATAATGCCACCCCATTCCCCTCCACAACATTCGGGAAGCCACCCATGCGTTGGCCCCAATGTCTGTGTTCCCTCAAGGGGGTTACTCAATCCGATCCACTTAAATCAGGGTTCTGATTAGTCTGATCCATCTCCGCTGGACGTTAAACATTCGGCATACCCCGTGTTAAACATAGGAAGCTGAGGAAAACCGCAGATACATGAATATGGAATACAATTCCCCAAATTCAATGTGGGATGCCTTAGGCATCTATGCCCTCGAGAAGACCAATAATAGGGGACAAAAGATAGACACACCAATCCCCAGCTTCCAGACGCGTCCATGATTCCCCAGCATGACTACTCCCCTAACTGAAGGTTGCTGCTCTGACCGGACCCCTTGGAATGTCCTGATAGAAGAAGTGTAATTAACTGGTGTCCATGAAGATATGGAGCTGGGAAGAGTTTCATGAACAACGTATTAAATATATGTGGGAGACCCGGACTAGGTGATAATTTCTGAGGAGGAATCATTGGAAGGAAGAACCGACATCCCATCATATTGTTTCGATCAAGGAGTAGACATCCCAGAAAAAGGAGAGAATACATGATGCCTTGGGAAAGCGGGAATGCGGGGTAACAAAAAGTCACTTCCTTTGTCCCCGAACGAGACAGATGAACACGCCCCGGTGAAAGCATCAGAAACATAAATGGTGAACACGATGTGAAATTATTCTCCTCAATATAGTGATTAGTAATGCTCGGGGCATCCATGGATTGATGTGTCACCCAGTCCAGCTATCTAGCACCTGGTCCCACTAAGAAAATAGTCGGCCTGGAGTGATACTCAATGGATGTTGGAGCATTATAATGTTGTGCACCCCAATCTGCGACGTTGTTAGCTTGGATCCCTCTTACCAGCAACGGAAGACGAAATGTCGCTGGGTCACTGGTGGTCAATTTCTTTTCCTCATAGTATTAATGAGTTAATCTCTTTGCTTCTGAGGAATCAGGTTGCTGAAACAGGAACACGATCACTAACCACCCGCCTACACAGGGGTAGGGAAAACGTCGGCGCAACCGCACCATGTGGCTCCACTACTGCCACACCGAAATCTACGTCCACGAATATGGGGAACCCGCTCCCCATCTCCTCATTGGAAGTCATCCATCAAAGGGTGATTAACGACCTCGTACATCGTTAAGAGGAGGAGGGAATAATACCCACTCAAGATATGTCCCGCCTGGACCTAGAGGTGTTAAGGCCCCACCGTAAACACCAGCCCCGATGGCCGCGTATGGATCCGCTGCTCCCCACCCCAACATTCAATCGTTTCAGGTGCATGTCCCTAGAATGCCTTGAAGACTTTCTACCTTACGCTGATTAGGTGGGTGAGGTCTTGCTCAGCCCGGTCAGAGTCTTGATCCAGGGTCTCCAAGAAAGGTATCCCACCTGACCTTATCAACTCCACCATCCGACTTTACCAGTGGAGTAGGAAATCTATGCACCCAAACCACCAACACCGGCTCGCCTTACCTGATGCCATCATTAGGCACGTGTTGAGCAGAGTTCCCACTAGGGGGCGTCAACGTCAATGACTACTATGATCCAAGCCACCTCTGACACATATCATAAAGTCCCTACACAATCTGAGTAGTGGCGCATATACAACCAATAGAGATTGATGCCCAACAACCCCACGGGCAGGTTGCGTCGACTCTCTGGGTCGCAGGCCCAAACTGTGGTCATTGCGAAACAACCTGCGGTGGTGTCACCCCATAAAGAGGTCCTCCCCGTACTGATACTACACAAAACATTGCACATCCCCTCTCTGAATCTCACCATGGAGTTATGCCCTATGTCACCCACAAACCGAATAAATGTCAGCCATGCGACATTGGCCCTCGGCACGGAAGTCTCTCCCGTTCCCACCATACCGGGAATGGTGTCCTTCCTCCTACCCCCGATCATCGATGTGGTGACATTTCCCATCTAGTTCCTCTCCAACTTCGGGATCCTCCCTATGTCAGCTCCAAATCTATCGATGGTCCTCCATGCCCTGGTAATCTAAAGGGAAAAGGGAATCCTCACTCCACTCACACCATGCATTGTGGTCCTCCCCATGCTCCTGCTGGTTCCAAAAAAGGTTTTTCATGCTCTAGTTCTATTCCTGGAAGTCCTCCTCGTGTCCTCTTCAACATCTTCCAACGTTCTCCTCACACCTCGTCTATCTCAAGTATAAGTCCTCTCCGCCCTGGCACCAGCACCGTTGAAGGACCATATGTCGGAAATCAACCCTGTCCCGAGGATCCACCAAGGGGATGGAAGGCGGGTCATCATCGCCACAAAATGAATCCTGGGAAGGCCCATACATAGATCAAACCAGTCCGCTTCTTTGACTATGATGTAGAGTATGACATTACTCAGGAGCCCTCTCCTCACTCATCTGTGTCAAGGGTCGGGGCAAGGATGAGGCGCATTAGCCTGGTGCTCTTGCAAAGCATGGTCCACAACATTCCGGCCTCCCTCCGCAGGGTCATCCAAGAGGATGAAGACATTGCGTCCTCACATGTTATGGTTGTGCAGTCACCACCATCATTTCCAGAAGTGCTCTCTACCTTTACAAGAGATCACGAAGAACTATTATGGGGACCGATGATGAGCGAGCAACATCGCGACCATGCACCCATAGACCTGGCCCCTGAACCAGGAACACCGGCTGCCATCCCCTCCTACCGTGATGTAGAAACCAGGTCATTCCACTCTTCGGAGTATTGCCCGAAGATCGGCAGCTAGTCATCATGTTCACCGTATTCTCTGACGGCCAACCGGCCATCCCAGTGGTCTGCCTTTGTACCGCTACTGGTTCCTCAACCACCCCCAATTGGTGAGTTGGGAAATCAAGGGACAGACCATGAGATTGAGTCGAGGAGCTTTTGGAGAAATTTTTCAGTGGACCACTTCCCCGAGTAGTTTTGACCCGCTGCAGCGCAATATTTCCACATACTTGGGTCTCTCAACCTAGAGGAAGTTGAGTGTCTCTATTTCACCCTCTGGGAGATGATTCTCCGCCTCCATCATCATCATATGGTATATCCATGTAGCCAAGCTCATTTTGAAGACATTAGCGAGAAGTTTCGTCTAGTCGAATGGACGCACTCCCAGTGGCCCAGTGCCCCGAGTCACCAGGTCGTCGTGAGGCTCTCCAGTAGCAATGCATTCAGAGTACTAAGATACTGCACAGAATTATCATGGAGGCTACCCCACATGTGAAAATATGTGGCTGGGGACAATATGATTCCATCCTCTTCAGTCCTATCTGGCGACATCCCAACTTGTTATGAAATATTGAGGACATGCCCCCAAGAAGGGTCACGGTCCAAATGGTTAACATAGTGGACAAAGAAGACGATCTGGAGTTTCTTTGTGGATACTTACCCTATGAGGGCGTGCCACCACAGTTGGACCCATCAGGGAGGATTACTCGTCAGTAGAGGAACCTCCTAGGACATCATGCACCCACTGTTTCGTTGGTACTCAGTCAGAACGCAGATAAGGGAAAAGAGAACATAGCGGTGGTCAAGTGCTCCAACCTGTATGCCTTAGTGCAGAAGATGGAGGAAGAAACTGAGAAGGCCACGTTGCGCCAGCAACTTGTTGAGAAAAAGAGGTTGATTGATGAACTCCTGACTAAATGCGCGGTAGAGCAACGACCCGACTATGGTGATCATAGGTCAGGGCAGTAAGGGTGGGACAACATCCCCCCAGTGAGATGCCTATGGGAAACCCTGATCATACCGCTCATGCATATAGGGTTGAGGCCGGAACTCCCGGAAATAGGGCGTGGTATATCTCACCAAACCCTCTTGAACAACGCGACAATACAAGGAATCCTTCTCGAGTTCCCCCAGTCTCCATGTCATCCACTCCACCTACTGCTCCATGAGCCATTGAATCTATTTACCTTGTTGAAGAACCTAGAAACACACTTGTGGTTCGGGATCCCCACCATGAAAGGGAACCCCACCCGGATGATCCTATGGGGGCACTCATTGCCTGGCTTGAGGCTTTGGAAATGCAATAGGTGGCTATCCCACCTGATGGATAGCCATACCCGGTGTGGGTGGATGATATGACAGTGCCTCCGAGTTTCAGGAATTCCACCTTATCCCCCTTTTACTAGATAGGGGACCCACCGCAGAATCTATCCCACTTCAACTGAAGGTGTGGGCCCATGTTGGGTACTCCAGCATATCAAGAGGCTGCTAGGATCTGCTATTTCGTTCAGACGCTGGAGGGGCTGACATTCTTCTAGTACAACCAGCTCCCCGTCAGATCTGGGACCCGCTGGGAGGACCTTCACATGTAGTTCCTCTACCAGTTCATCTCTACAACCCAGAAGACCAGCATCGCGGACAACTTCATGAGCAAGAAAAGTCTTAATTAGAGAGACGTAGACTTTTTTGCCCGGTGGAAGGGGCTCACATAATCCCTTGACATGACACTGAATCGGGAAAAATTTATGATGATGTGCATGGGAAATGTCAAGGCAGAACTGGTTCCTTCCATGTTTACTCAAAAAAATCACGGAGGGTTCCGATACTTCTTGGATAAGACCCAGCACCTCGAAGAAGCCCTACAACAGGCCATGTAGGCATGTCTATTTCCCCCTGCAATCCGAACAAAAAGAGCTGCCAGAGCCGAGTCCGCTGTAGTGGCCCAGATAGAGGCCCCCAGGCAGCTAGATTTTCTACCGATAGCACTAGCCCCATAGCCTCGCAGAGGCCCTTCGACTTAGGTGCAACCTCCGGGTCTGCAACATCCTCAAAATTTGGAATGCGCCTCTTTGTAATGTGCCACCGCCGCATAGGCAGGACAAACAGGTTCCACCTCCTCGTCAAGCCCCTTCGGGTCCTTGTCAAGCCTAGGATCCAAGGGGTTTCTATCTAGAAAGAAGACACCAGACATACTCATTCAGCGATAATCAGGTCCTTGGTTACTTCCGTAGTGCAATAGTGTAGGGTATTATACGCATTCCTATGTGTAGAAGGCCGAAAGAGGTAAATCTCACCAATCGCCCCAACTATTTCCCTTATCATCAGATCCTATGGCACACACTCAACAAGTGATATGTTTTTACTATTTAGCTACCTGACCAGATCTATAACAACATAGTCTGACTGGTCCCGACCATGGAACAAGTGGCAGGTGTCATTGTGAGCTCAGAAAGTGGTAGTGATGGAAAAGTCGAGTGGCAGAAGGTTCCTATATGTGGATACCAGAAGTACGATGACTGGATGGCTCGTAAAAAGGTCTCCATGCCCATGGAATTATTTGTGCATTCTTGAACAAGTTAGAGCCTTTAGAATCTGCGACTAGCACTTCTGCGTCATCATCTCAGCCAGCTTCTTCCCAGAAGAGCAAGCTATGGCGGCGTAAAAAGATGTAATGTGATCCACCAATGATTTTTTCATCTCGTACTCTTGGTGAATTTAAGCACCCTGAGATGGGAATTTATCCCAGAATCCTTCCAGTGGTGAATGATATTTCAAGCGACAGTCCGGGGAATGCTTTGGTTAACACCGTAGAGTTGGTAAATCCCTATATAACTCACGACGAGGGGGAACGCCAGGTGAATCTCCCCAATGTCCCCAGCCGACATCAGCATCAGTGTAACCATGACTATATGGGACGTCGGGGCACATCAGTTGGCACCTCAAGGCAAGTCGTGCAGGCTTCTAAAACTAGACAGCAGGCCCAACACAGAGCTTAGCACGCAAAACCTCTTTATCTGTGTCGTTAGGACCGCCTCCACCACCGTTTATGCTACTGGATCAGGTAGAGCCGCTTTGGCTGCACTGCGACCAGATTCGCCTCGCTACTGGTCAACCTCAGTTGTCTAGTCCTCATCCAGAATCAACTCTATGAGCTTCTACTAGCAGGCAGGGGGATGTACCTAGTATTAGTCATTCGCCGGTCCAGCCGGCAAGGCCCGCCATGCCTCCAATCACAGAGAAACCTACATTAAGCATAAGTTCACTCCTGGAATGGAAGTATGATGTTCTGAATCACCTATTCGGCACCCAAGTGAGGCTTTCTATCCTTGAAGCTCTTTGCCTATTGAAAGATATGCGTGAAGACATCGCTGAGGCTTTATGGAGACACCTCCAGTTCGAGACGGAGGTAGAAGCTGCAGAAGCCTTCCAGGATAAAATAGTTGAGGACGACAAATTTCAGGATGTCATCTCGTTATTGAGAGAAGATGACAGCTCTCTTATATAGGGGCACATCCGCCCGCTGTACATCACTGGCCAGTTCAACGGCGTGGAAAGGCGCCAGTGTCTTGTTGAAACCTGCTCTGGGATCAACGTCATCCCGCTACAGACACTGCGGAAGATGGGGTTTCCGATGATGACCTGACTCCCTCCGATTTAAGGATATAGTGATATGGCAGGACACAATAGACCCCGGTTGGCACGATTTGTTTGAAGACTCAGTTCGGTGTCTTAGTAGCCATTACCGAATTCATGGTTGGCTCCAAGTACACCACGTACAATGCATTGATGGGCAAGTCATGGCTCCACCTAAATGTGGTGGTCCACTCATCATATAACCAACGCCTCAAGTACTCCCTTAATGGTCGAGTAGGCATAATCCAAGGTTATGTGTCTCCTTTCGCCTCTTGTGAAGCCCGTTTTCTGGACGCTGACTACTACAAGAGCAAGGATAAGTAGATTCTGGCAAGTGAGGTTGAACTTGCCCCAGTCAGAAGTGATCCCTGGGAATGTATGAATGATGCCTACATCTTCCTGATCTATCTGTTGGAGGCCATGACCCCCGACATGGGGGCAGTGCTTTGTCTTTTTAAGTATAAGAGGAAGGCATATTCCCAAGTCCAAGAGACGGAATAAAATCACCTAATACTCCTACACAAACTAGGCTTGGGTGATCCTTGAACCTTCTACCCCTATACGGTATAAAGACGTTCGACTCATGGATCGGTGGTACGTCATACATTTCTATTTCGCCAGGCTTTAATTAACCATCTCAGGATGATGCATCACTACTACTTTGATGTTATCAAGCCTGGAAACATGGCCCGAAGGCGAGGTGGGATTGGATCAACTTCCTTCATCTCCATGGTATCACTAGTGTATGAGTCTCTTGATGTGATGACCACTACCTCGCAACCCAGCACTAGCCTGTCGTCAAGGTCTGGTGGCTCAGAAGCAACATCCCTTATGTAATATTCCTCCATAAGTGGAGAAGAGGACATGTAGGATGCTCCCCTGACCATTGAAGAAGGTGTCTCTTCCACGGTCGACGAACTAGTATAGGTGAACCTTGGTAGTGAGGTAGATCTGAGATCCATGTTGATCAGTGCCACCATGTCCCTCGAGGAGCAGCAACGGTACATGAACATACTTAAAGAGCACCATGAAATTTTCGCATGGAGTTATGATGAGATGCCAAGACTAGATCCTCAGGTACACATCCACCATCTTGTCCTCCCCAAAAACCATCACGGGTTCAAGCAGCCTCCCAGGAAGATGCATCCGTCTCACGGTGCCATAGTCGATGCCGAAGTTGACAAGATAATCATAGCCAACTTCGTCAAGGAAGTCCAGTCTCCCATGTGGTTAGCCAACATTGTGCCAGTCTGGAAGAAGAATAGACAAATCAGAGTCTGTATCTACTTCTGAGATCTCAACTGCCACTATCCGAAGGATTATTTCCCCCTTCCATTGATAGAATTGTTGATCGATGCTACATCTGGTATCCAAGAACTATCCTATATGGATGGGTACTCTGGGTACAACCAGATCTGGATTTCCCCTGAAGATGAGGAGTCCACAGCTTTCAGGCACCCCATGCTACTTTCTATTACTAGGTTATGTCCATCAGCCTGAAAAATGTAGGTACCATCTATCAGAAGGCCATTCACCGCATATTCAAGACAATTCTCGGAATGGTGGTCGAGTGCTATGTGGATAATCTGATGGTTAAATTACTCTAGGGCCAGGACTATCTCAAGGACCTTGAGAAAGTGTTCAGCTTCCTCTGTTCCTTCCACTTGAAGAAGAATCCATTAAATTGTTCATTTGGGGTCACCTCCGGGAAGATTCTTGGTTTTGTTTTCAGATATTGGGGCATCGAGATAAACCCGGAGAAGATCAAGGATATCAGTCAGATGCCTCCCCTGAGCAATATTCGAGAGCATCGAGGTCTCCAAGGCCACATAACCAACATATTCCGATTCATTGCGAATCTAGCTAGCATCTGTAATCACTTTTCCAAGATCATGAAGAAAGGCTCTTCCAATGAATGGGACGAGGAGTGCCAGGACGCTTTTGAGGAAATCAAGCAGTATCTGCTCCAACCATCATTCTTGATGCCACCCAACACTGGAAAGACATTGATCCTCTATGTCACAGACCTGGATCGATCTCTCGGTGCCCTTATTACCTAGATGAACAACGAGGGGACATAGAATAGCATGTACTACCTCAACTTCATTCTCCTCGATACGGAGACTAGATACTCCCACATCAAGAAAAGATCCCTCGCACTCATATTTTTTGTGCAGAAATTATGACATTACCTACAGCACCACGAGGTATAGCTAGTCTCTTGAGTAGACCTGCTAATGTACATTATGAATCGTCCCATATTGACTGGCCATCTAGCACGATGGGAAGTAATTCTCTAGAAGTGTAACATTAGGTTCATAGCTTATATGTATATAAAGGGGAAGGCATTGGCATACATCCTTGCTACCCATACAACCTCTAAAGACCAGTCCCTGGATCTGGATTTTGCTAATGAGGAAATCATCTTTGTAGATCAAGTCGTCCCATGTTGGAAGATGCATTTTGATGGTGCCTCTCGGAGCCCTACTGGTAGGTGGCCCAATGATCCTAGTCTCAACAGAGCAGGCATAGGGATCATCTTCATCACCCAAGTGCAAGAAATTCTACCGTACTCGTTCTTGTTGTCAGAAGGTTTCACCAACAATGAGGCAGAGTATCAGGATCTCATTACCTGTCTCGATATGGCCCTTGAGAGTGACTTGCCCCATTTTCATGTGAAAGGGGATTCCAAACTAGTCATAACGCAAGTAAATAGGGACTATGATGTCAAGAAGCCAGAGCTAGTGCCATTATTGGAGTGCATACTCCATCTAATGGCTCAGTTCCCTTCTTGACCCCAGGTTACCCATGTCCATAGGTCATAGAATGTTCTAGTGGATTCTTTGTCCATCATAGCCACATCACGTGATGATCCCGGGCATGATGATCTGATTATATATGTGGCCCACTGGAGAGTCATTTCCCCCATCACCCTAGAAGATGATGACAACCGATGAGTAAGTTATTTTACCATTGTATCCTCCACGTCAGGAGCCCCTGGCTCTTCAAATGATGTGGGTGGAATGACTCCCTACTGGAGAGACTCTTTTGTTGAGTATCTCCAAATGGTTTCCTCCCAGCTGACCGGGCCGAGTGCGAGTGAATCTGATGTCGCACACTATAGTTTACCCTTCAGAGTTATCCCCTCCTTGAGAAGATCCTCTATAAGTGTGGTTTCGATGGTGTTATCATTTTTTGCATTCAAGGATTCATGATTCCTCAGGTCATGCAAGAGGTTCATGCGAGTTCTTGTGGTGCCAACCAGGCTAGGCCAAAGCTGTCCCATCAGATCCGGAGACTAGGGTACTTTTGGCCCTCAATGATCCATGATTGTATTAAGGTCTCCAAGTGATGTCACATGTGACATGTTCATGCTAAATTCAAGTATCATCTACCAGAACATCTCCTCTCCATCATGTACTCTTGGCCATTGGCCATGTGGGGAATGGATGTCATATTACTATACCCACTGGCGACATCTCGCTAGTGTAAGTTCATCCTGATCGCCACAGATTTCATTTCCAAGTTGGAAGAGGTAGTTCCACTCAAGGAGGTCAAGGCACGTTCCATCGTTGACTTTATGAGCTCCAATATCATCCATCAGTTTGGAGTCTCTCACGATGTCCTCACCGATAACGACACCAACTTCTGAGAAGCTGAGCTGAATAAAATGTACGCCAAGTACAATATCTGTTCGAACATACAACTTGCTATCACTCGCAGGAAAATGGAAAGATTGAGGCTTTCAACCAAAACCACTCTAAAATTTTGTAGAAAATGGTTGATCAGAACAAGAATAGTTGGATGGAGAAGCTCCCCAATTCCATCTGGGCCTATCGGACGACAACTCATAATTCCACCCAGGTGACTCCACATTCCATAGTCTATGGGGAAGATGTCATCTTGCCCATTGAGATTTAGCTGCCGTCGTTACACAATGCGGTCTATGAATAGAAGGTGCCAGATAAGGTGGCTGAAATCCCTCTAGCTAAATTGGAAGCACGTGACGAGAGTTGGGTCTATGCCCTGCACAATCTGGAAAGGCATCAAAATAAGATAGCTAGAGCCTTCAACAAGAAGGATCACCTCTTCTCTTTTCTGCAAGGCGACCTAGTATTGGCCCTCCGAGTGCCAATGATCCCTGGTCGGAAACCTCCCAAGTTGGATCCCAAGTGGGAAAGACAATACATAGTCCACAGAGTTTACCCCAATAGAGCATACTCTTTAGTGACCATTGATGGTGAGTGTATAAAGCCTCCCACCAATGCCATGTTCCATAAGCAATACATTGCCTGAGCCCATTGGTCCTGCATGACCTTAAACTGTATGGTACTGCATGACCTTAAATGGTATGGTCCTGCATGACCTTAAATAGTACAATACCGCATGACCCTAAACTGCATGATGGTCTTGCATTACCTTATAGTGTATGGTCCTGGATGACCTTAAATTGTATGATCCTACATGACCCTAAACGGCACGATGGTCCCGCATGACCCTAAACTGTACGACGGTCCCACATGACCGTATATTGTCTGGTCCTAAATGACTATAAACTATGCATGGTCCTGCATGATGTTAAAATGCATCGTCAGAACAACGTGTCGTTTGATTCCCATCCTCATGGGATACGTAGGAAGGCTCATATGCTTCATATTGATCCCAGCCCCAATCTCATCACTTTGACTATTCCCCCTAGGTAGAGCCTCCTTAGAGGGTCCTTTCATGATATGGTGTAGGCTTCTTTAGACCCACTCATACGAGTATTATAATGGTCACACCATGTTCTCACACATGTTCTTCTGTCCACTCACGTCTTCACTGTACGACGTTAAACTGCATGGCCATCAAGAACTATGTATGGCTGGATTCTCATCCTCATGAGATATGTAGGAACGCCCAAGAATTTTATATGTTGGCCCAGACCAAATGCCAGAATATTCCCATCTGGTCAAGACATACGGCAGGGTGCCTACTTTTTCCCCAATTCACATTGATCTAGCCTCGATTTGGCTGTACACCCCCCTCCCTGGAGATGTTCACCTCTTTTGTACATGGGTACAACTATGCTTCACCCACTACATGACATGGATTCAATCACCTTCCCTATCCGAAAAGTCCCATGAATGGTATGGTTAATAGGAGTAAGGGATATCTTACGACTTCAGGCCAACACCCTTGAGGATATCGAGCAACAAGATGATACAAGTCCCGCGTTTCAAATTTGGTCAGCGGTCGATGTTCGTTTGTTTCGCCCATTTCAGGTCACTATAGGAACACTATGTTTCTAACATGGCCAACAGTTGTCCTAGATCATTAGGACCACCCCAAGATGTCCCAAACATCGAGTGTAGTGGTTCGTTCTGCCCCTTCGTATCTAAGCGACGGACTCCCCTTGGGCGATTCCAGCTATCAGGACCTATTGGATGGAGATAGCGAAGACCAGATCTATGTTTCCCACACTGAGCACCATTCACATGGGCTTAAGAGCTATAAAGAGGCCATAACCGTACAAGAGGGTGTACGACCTTCCACCCAACCCAGGTTCTCTCTTATAGGATTTTACGGTGTGGTGTGGGATTATGTCCTCATTCATATCAGGTTACTCGCAGTGTCGTACATATCCCCAGATGAGACCTCCCCCGGCCCTCGTCCATACTGCGAGATGTTAAACTACAAGAGGGTCAGGCCTCCCTGACCGAGGACTAGCCTCAAGCCCCTTGGCCTTTTCAGGACCCCATCCTTCGTACTTAGTACAATACGCTAAACTGCAAGCTAGTCAGGCCCCCCTGCCCGATGACTAGCCTCAGGCCCCATGGCCTTTTCATACCCCCATCCCTCATCCTTACTGCAAGACGTTAAACTGCATGATGGTCAGGCCTCCTTGATAGAGGCCCAGGCTCAGGCCACTTGGCCTTTTTGGGCCCCCGGCCCTCGTCCTTACAGCAAGATGTTAAACATCATGCTAGTCAGGCATCCCTGACCGAGGCCCAGCCTCAGGCACCTTTTCCTTTCGAGTTCCGGACATTGTCCTTACTACAAGAAGTTAAACTACAAGTTGGTTAGGCCTACCTGACCGAGGCCCAGCCTCATGCCCCTTGTCCTTTTTGGGCCCTCGACCCTAATACATACTGCAAGATGTTAAAATACAAGCTGGTCAGGCCTCCTTGACCGAGGCCCAGACTCTGGCCCCTTGGCCTTTTCGAGCCCCCAACCCTCATCCTTACTACAAGACATTAAACTACAAGATGGTCAGGCCTCCCTGCCCGAGGCCCAGCATCAGGACCATTGGCCTTAGGGGAGTATATGACATGGCATGGTATGGGATTATGTCCACTTTCATGCCGGCATTGTAATAACCATGACATGTACATCTCCCTCCTGAGCCTCCTCGTCGAACCTTTTAGGCGGTTCACAAATGTGCCCAATGGTACTCTGGATCAGAACCTTGGATGAAGGACTCTAATTAGACTTCTTTTAAACAACTTTTCAGGATTTGTGTCCCCCTTCATCAGGGATTTCATCACCTTTCACACCTAAATGGACCCCCAAAAAATGGCATGGATACCACACATAAGGAATCTCCTACCGTTACGGGCCAATGCCCCTGAGGGTTTCAGACAACAAATTGATAAAAACCCTGAGTTGTGAATATGGTCAGCGGTTGATGCTCATTTATTGTTCCCACATCACGCTAATGCGATATGGATACTACATTATCGCCAAGCTTAACAGTTATCCTCCATCACCAGGCAGCCCCATTATGCCCAAAATGTCGGCTATATGATTCACATCATTCTACACCTCATCATGTCCATGTAGAACATCAAAACTCTTGGTACTATTCCTTAGTGTGCCTCCACACGTTAGGAGGGCCAAAGACACGATAAGGGAATCATTTAGGGCTCCTCAACGATTTCCCTTTGGCGTACATTCCATGTATTGTAAAATACATCTTCCTCTATTGTTTCCCACAACAAGTTTAACTCATGTGGGCTTAGGGATTGTGTTGAGGTCTGCTCATACTTGTGGGGTTTTCACTCCATCCCTGGTCCGAGATATAAGACTGTAAAGTAAGATCTCGCCCAGAACTACATGTTTCTAGATTCCCATTCTTATTGGATACGTAGGGCCACCCGAATGTCTATAAATTGGGTCTAGACCCATCTCTCAGAGATCCTAAGATCTCCCAGTCACCTAGGCCCTATGGCCTATCCCTCTCCAAAAAGGGATATATAGGTGTGGTACAAGGATTTTGGCACCATGCCCCCTTCTCTCAAGAATCTGCCATCTCTTGGCCACCCTCATGTTGAGTCCCTTGACCCCTTGCAGTGGTTTGGCCATTTGTTAATAGTACTCTGGTCTAGCACCATGTATATGAGATTCAACTATGACAAGTTCCTTCCACTATTCAGTCTTCGTGTTCCCCTTCATTCAGACCTCCATTATCTATCACACCTAGAGGGACCCCCAAGAACGGCATGGATACTACGCCTAAGGTCTCAACTACCTTTATGGGCCAATTCCCCTTAGGGTTTTAGACAAAAAATTGATACAATTCCCATGTTGCGATCATGGTCAGTGGTCGATGCTCATTTTTTTGTCCCCATTTCAGGAAAACGTGACAGGATGCTGTGTTGCGAACATGGTCAGTAGTAATCCTTTGTCATCACGCCATCCCCTTTAGGCCTTGAATTTTGGTTGCACGATTCAAATTATTTTCCACCCCATCGTGTCCAGGTGGAATCTCGACACTCTTGGCATTATCCCTTAGTTAACCTATGCGCGTCAGGGGGACAAAGGTGCAATACAGCATCCTTTGGTGCTCCCATGGTCCGAGCTCTAAGACCATAAATGATGATCTCCTCAGAACTACATTTGGCTTGATTCCCATCTGCATGGGATATGTAGGGATGCCCAGACCTATTGTCTTTGGGTCCAGTATGAACTCTTCTAATTTGTCTTCTTTGTCCCGCCTTCTGGACTTTGAATGTAGGACTGCGTGGTGTGGTATGGGATTACCTCCTCATTCAGGTCGGGATTTAAATAGCTTCACCCCACCACACCGTTATAAGAATTATCTCTCATGTTTTATGTCCCGCATGACATTAAACATTATGTTGTCCTGCACAACATTAAAAGGAACCCTCAAGAACTATGTGTGGCTTGATTCCCATACTTATTGGATATCTAGGACCACACGGACGTCTCTTTTCCAGGTCCATCTCAGTTTGGTGCAATTTTGTCCGAAACCATCCCCTCATACCTCTATTCGTGCCCCATGGCCTAATGATTCCTTCTTGGAATGGAATTCGGTGTGATATGGGATCATATCCCCATTCATGTCGGGTGTGTTTTATTTCACCATACTCACTCCACACCTAGCATCATCCCAGGTACGTCTGTGTTGTATGACGTTAAAATGCATTATTGGTCCTACCACATGACCCTAAATTGTGACAATATCGTCCTGGCCACATGATGAAAAAATGACACTTCATTGGGATGTCCTCACTCAAGGGAACACCATGTTAGGTATTGGTCATGTGCAATGCCATTTGTCAATTCCTGCTACAACATGACTCTTGTGGCGATGCCAGGGCCTATTAACCTAGGCTTGTTGCTTCACAAAAAAACCACTCACCTAAAGTAAAGAACAAGATTTATCAAATAATGCTTCTCTGGGTGCGAGGGCCACACCCACACACCCCTTTTATCCCCGACACTGGTACCTTACCGTGAAACCTCAGGAACTATGAGCAGCTTGATCCCCAACCTCATGGGGTACATAGGAACACCTGTGTATTTTTTCCTTGGGCGCAGCTCAACCATCGTTCTTGGTCCCTTGATCTAAATGCACTCCAAGGAACAATTGGTGGTCAGAACCCATGGTTTCCATTCATGTATGGTTTTTGTAATTACTCACAACGAGTCTCCCACACTTCCTCCCATCCATTGTACGAATTCTACAACCCTAAACTAAGATCTCCATATGGGAAGGGACTCGACTCCCTCTATCTAATACGTCTCCTTTTCATATTCAGAAGTGTTTTGACAAAGAGCCTGAAGTGTGGAATTTTCATGTGACATTCCACTTCTCCCATGTCCAAGATTTTCAATCTTTCTATTTGGATCCTCATCCTCTTCCACGTCCAAAAGGACCCTTGGATGACATGGATGCTAGGAATAAGGGATCTACATTGATGCTACGCCTAGAGGCTCTCCTACCATTTCGGACCAATATCCTTAAGGATCCTGGGTGACATTTTCGACAGGTCCTATGTTTTGAACATGGTCAATGGTCGACCCTCATTTGTCTGTCCCCATTCCAGGCTAATGTGACATGGATGCTGCATTTCCTCAACGTTCAAAATCTATCCTCCATCACCACACTGCCATCATAGTGATAATATCACGAGCATCATGATTCACACATTTCCACTTCCTGATGTTCAAGTGGAATTCTGACATACTCGGCTCAATCTCTTCGTGCATCTAGGTGTGCTACATAGACGAGTTAGAAACATTGGGCTAGTATTAAATGAGTGTCCCTTCACCCTAAAATCTCTCTTCCTGTTTCGGGAAAGTCCCACTACTACATCTTGTTTCCCACATTGAGCACGACTCACGTGGGCTTAGTAGTTCTTGTAGGATGTGTACAGGGACAACCGGGCTTCTCACCGTCCTACATGACGTTAAACTGTACCTCTAGAACTAAGTAAGTCATGATTCCCATCCTCATGGGATATGTAGAGTCACCCTAGTATTTCAACTGGGGTCTAGCCACAGGAATCATGTAGTCATGTTCCTCTCCATTTCTGGCCCCATGCCATACCCCTGCGAGGAACCGTGTAACTGCGACCTTACTCGGAACAAGTTAGGGATGCCTCAAAATGATATTGGGAAGCGACATCCCCCCTCACCATAGAGGCCCTGTAAGAAAGAAGGAATGATCTATGATCAAACCAATGTGACGATCTAGTGTACTCCCACCACGGTGGCATAATTTCATTAGTGTTGGATTCTGTTCTAACAAACCATCACTCCACATCCCATGATTTGCATACCACTTATTCGGACACTCGTCCTCTTGCATGTTTGGAGGAACCCCCTAATAGTATAGATGCATGGACTATGGCCCACCTAATGTCCACATCCAACGTTCTGAAAGACTAATGGATGACATTTGGGTCATGTCCCATGTTTCGAACATGGTCAACGGTCGACCATCATTTGTCTGTCCCCACTCGAGGATAATGCAATAAAATACTATGATTCTAATGTGGTCAACAGTTATTATTCATTGTCACACCACCCCCACAATATTCCAAATCCTGGGTATCATGATTCACACTTCCCATTCCCATCAGTTCATATCGACTTCAGTGCCCCTGGCATTACACCGCTCTTGCAAAAGACCACACTGGAAAAATGAAAATTCGACTGTTCGGAGAACTTCATTCTCCAGTTAGGTCTCTCCCATTTCCTAAAAATCCAGACCGGTTTTCTAGATCTCGGATGCCCGAAACTTGTTTTGCAATCCTATGATTGGATGGGGAGGTGAGGTGGATATCCCTTGTTTCTCACATCGGGTCCAACCCATGTGAGATTAGGGAATGGTCACTGGACGTTCCATGAACAACATAAGGATGCAATAAACCAATGAAAACAATTGAACTTGAGCATCCTACGACACTAAAACAATTAAAGCATGAAAGTACATTTAAGGGTTTGTTAATAATTACAGAAACCGAGGGTCGACTCCCCCCATGGAAGGATTGACATTGCCGAAGAAACATTGCAGCTCTGTCAACCTCTAACTGGTGGTGTCAAAGATACGCTGCTGCTTGTTCACCTCCTTCTCCTCCTCGGTGGCGAGAGGGCGCAACTCATCAGCTGAAATCTGGGCCCGCCCAATGTCGGACTTGATGGAGATCACCTCCCCAGAAGCCCGTTTCAATCCCTCTTTGACTTCTGCCAGCTGATCATTTAGCCGCGAGGCGAGCTCTGATTGCGCACTGAGAGAAGAAAAATGCTCGTCCGCCCGATCCTGCAGCTGCTGGACCTCATCCTGGACCTTCTAGAGCCTCTTTTTGATTCCCGACTACCTCTTCTACCATCCCACGACATGAATTCGGTCATAATACTGAATCTTTTCCCCCTTAAGATCTCAGATGATCATGTGAGGGAATTGGGCATCCACTCCCCCAACACACAGTTCGCGCAGTCACGAATGAGGTCTATCCATCTCATTCAACCATAGTGCTTGGGGTTGACATTGATGAAGCGCGTGATCAGCTTCCACGATCGGTGATGGACTATCTTGTTTTCCTCCTCTTCAGAGGTTGTCTCGTCCCAGTTGGCATGATTGGAGGGCTCACATGCAGGAAATGCCCCCCGGAACTCCTCATTCGGGTCCACATCTTGTGTCGGATCGGGCGCAGTGGGACCTGAATAGTCTGTTTCATCCTCATCATCAGATCCCACCTCGATGATCTTAGGAGCAGTCCTACTGGTTCCCCCTCCAGCGATCGGGAGTGCTGCAGTTTGGTCAGGTTGGATGTTCACCTCCACGAGCATTAGCATGCCCCTAGGAAGAGCGCTACCAGAAGCCCCAACAAACATCGCCACAGCAACCTAGGCCAATTGAAGGACTGTACACACCAATAAAAGGATATGGATGTTAGTTAACATGGTCAGGGGATGTCGGTTTTGAATGTGTAAGAGAAGACTTACAGAGGTCAAATCACTGGTCTCGCTCTTGGGATGATGTCATCAGAACCCCGAGACACGGCCCCCTGTATATAGTCGGAATGTTTGGAGACTCCATGGGAGCCGCCTCGACTGTCCCAGCCCCTCCATAAATGGATGTTGATGCAGCCAATGGCGTGGGTCCTGAAGGTCCCGCGACGGCACCTGCTGAGGGACAAGAACGAGGTCTGTGCAAAAGGTCCTCCTGCATAGTAAAGACGCTGGTAAGGAATCCAGAGTAACCTAAGGGCAGACTCTAAAGATGGATCATGTAATTTTACCTCAATAGTATCTATGAAATCTTTGAGACCTGAGGATTGGCTACCGACTTCACCCTACACTAGAGGACTCTCCCTTCTGGCCTCATCTCCCCTAGAGGATTCGTCTGGTTCATCCGATAGGGGAATGAGCTCTATCAACTCAGCGGCCGACAGCTATAAGGGAAACTTATGATCCTGCAGTACCCTCAGTCGGCCTATAATTTGATGTGTGTTGCCCTAGGAATGGATTAATTCCTCCTATTCGGTGATGTACTTCTCCACCTCTACCTGGGATACTGCTAAACCGGCCCTAATGGGGCCAATTCCTGGAAAGTCCATCCCAAGGTGGTTAAGGTGCATCCATGACTTAGATGGGCCAAGAAATTTACGGTTGACTTCCCAGATATCCCAGGCCACTGAGAAGACAACATTCTATAGCTTGTCAATGTGGTGTAGTCATTTCCCTGGGGCGTACGTAGAAATCATGCAGAATCCCCTTGCTGGACACCCCTCTAGATGGCTCTGTTCTCTTGGGACCACCAAATCTACTACCACTGCTAAATTTTCCAGTACTAGATTTACTGCTACTGGTGATCCCTCCTCAACTGGTGCAGGAACCATCACTACAGCAGCCTAGAAACTACGTAGTGCCCTTTTCGCCTTCTGGACTTGGCCCCGAGATCAAGGAAGTTCACCCTCACTGACCAAAACGGTTGGATGCTTCAGCATCTCCCCTTGGTAGTCGGCCTCCCCGCTCTAGGCGTAATCTCTTATCAGCCAAATAATAGCGTTCGGTAGAGGAAAATAATTACTCATAATCCCGTATTCCTGTGTGAACATTAGCCACATCTACCTCATCACGCATGGGTGCTCCTCATAGAGTACACCCAAATAGACATGCGGGGTCAGCCGCTGCTAATACCAAAATTTCCTGGTGAACCGGTGTGGGATGTATGGCTCATAGAGAAGCTCGCGGTCCACCCAGGACACTAGGAATCCACCTCGAAAGGCCAAGGTATAGGCCTGATGCTCTTCTATATCCCAACCATCATCATTGAAGGCCCCCATCGACAATGGGAATGGGCAGAAATTGAATTCTTCCACCCTCCACACCCTGTTCAGAACCGATGGTGCAGTCAGCTTCTTCAAAAAGCTCCTCATGGAATTCAAAATCACTGGGAAAAAGTTAGACACTAGTGGTGAGATGGGTTTCGGATACCCTTCGATCCCTCTGATGTGTGATGCCATCAACCCATTGAAGAGGTGGAACGGCCCACATACCCTTTGTTGATTTTTCCCCTTTCTGATGTGCCACATCATTTTGTATAACTTGGCGAGCATCAAGATCCCCAGTTTGACCCGTCCTCCTGTTTCCAAAGTGGATTCCATGATGAAAGTGCTTGGCTGCACTCCCATGTTTTTATCCCTCACCGGTAGTATCCAACAATAGATGAGGGCTGCGATGAAAGCCGCTGACCAGACTATTGGTCATTGTTCTGTAATAACACTGAACCCCCAGGTCTTCCACTGGCTATTCTCTAGCCGCCGCTAGTACAAGTTTTCCTTGCTCAATGCACCCTTCAGGAAAGTTGTATGCCTCGTCGAGATCTGCCTATTTTACCGGGATGTTCATGAACTTCATGAACCAGCTCTTGAAGTGGACATCCCTCACAGCGTCCTCGTCCTCCCCGGGCACAAACTCCAACAGTGCCATTGACAGACTTGGAATCTGCTCTGGATCCTCCCACACGCCCATGTCCGGGAGGAATTCGTCGTATATTCCCCCCAGTATCGGGACCCCTGAGATCTGTTGCACGTCCCACAAGATGATGTTGACCTCCCCATGGTGCAGCTGGAATGTATTGGTCCCCGGTGACCACCGGCTCAACAGCTCCAGTATTAACTGCTTCGACTAGTAGATATGGAACTGGGAAGCCCAATCTGCCTTATACATGCCCAATATCCTCATCTCTTCCTAGAAATCCACACACAAGGCACCTACCCAGTAGGCCCAACCCCAATCATCCGCGAAATTGTCACCCTGGCGCAGGTCCCATTCATCAGACCACTCCTTCTTCGGGTTCCCTAGTGCCATCTTAAGGATGGTTCAGTACAGTGTAGGGGACATCTTTGGCTAAAGTGGCTTCTCATAAAAATTGCTCAGCTGATTGTACAGGCATTCGGCAATGACAAGTGTGAAGTCCTCTTGGGCATGGCCATCAGGTGCCCTGAACTATCGGTGCTGACACTTCTTGCTCTGGAACCAATAAGCTGGATCATCCCTACCTGCTGGAGGGATGAAGACATCATCCCTCATCCCGAAGCCATACACAGGCAACCTACTACATAGCGGTTAATTCTTCTAGGTCTACGACATCTGCTCCACTAGAGAATCATGGTATGAATGGATCTAGTTCAGCTCTCCTAGCCCCAGACTGTTCGCCATTTCGACCGTCAGGGCGGCATCTATAAGGACCACTTGGGAAGCTTTTGGTGGGACATTTGGTTTTGGATCATGGGTGTTTTGTTGGCTGCTTCAGGAAGATCGTTCACGAAGTCAGTTTGCGAAGGCCGCTCACGAGGACTGTTCATGGAAGCGCTACCACGGTGTTCAAAGCCGGGTCACGGAGCACAAACTCGGAAATGAAGACTCATTGTGCACCGCGAATCCTCGATTTGCATAGATCAGTCGCGGAGTACGCATATTTTCATGAATCCAGAGTGCAATAAGACAAGATCATGGAGAATGAAAAGGAAATAGAGATGAAATTCCCCCTATTTATAGTTTATGGCCTTCAGTGATTCGCGACATGTCCAGTCCACATGGATATTCATGTCACTCTCGACCCGCACGACCCTTGTCCACCTCGCGCACCCTCTTCAAGAGTCATCACTGCGAACTCCCAATGATTTTGGTGATTTCCATCAGACTTCGACCCTTTATCCCTCTGCAGCTCCAAGTCTGAGGGGGGGGGGGATTTGTTGGAGCCAAAATTTGGAATGAAGAAAAGGCCCCAAGACAGCCCCTAGACTACCTCGTGAAGCCTCTTCACAGAGTCCCCAGTACCTTGGCCGCTGGAAAGAAATAGATGAGGGAGGCACCGTGAACAGATTCGATGTTTGCGAACCCGCAACGAAGCAATGGAGGATGGATGCTCCGTGAACTAATTTTATGTTCACGAACCCGCCACGATGCACAAGAGGCGGGATGCTCCGTGAACGGATTGGACATTCGCAAACCCACCGCGAAGCACAGGAGGTTGGATGCTCTGCGAATGGATTTTATTTTCGTGAACCCGACGCGAAGCATAGGAGGAGGGATGCTCCATGATCCCATTTGACGTTCGCGATCCCACCGCGAAGCTACATCTCCCCTCTTCGCACCGTGTACGATCCACTCCACAGCACCCATTACCTATAAATAATGAGCTCCCCCTGAGCTCTCTAGATGGACAATCTGACCGTTCGGCTTCTCAGCTCCCGAATCGTGAAGTATTCTTCTGCTCGATGAACCATGAGTGGTGCAAGGAAGTCCGGCTTCGCGAATTGCCTCACCATTGTCTCGTTTTGACACCCTCTTCCAAGAGGGACGCCTTTCATGAAGCCTAAGGGAATTTGCAAATTAAGGGTATCCCCAAGGGCACCTAGTTAATTGGAAGCACCCTTCATGTACACTTGATTCATTTTCTAAGGTAGGATCACTATACTTTGTGAAGCACATTTCTTCCTGACACCTTGTTCTGCGAGGCACCTTTGCTCCATGAGTATGTGCTCTGCGAATTCCCTTCCACTTCACTAAGCACCTCCCATTTTCACCTATGACCCCATGATAAGGATAAGGCACCCAAATTCACGAAGCAAACCCCTTCGCAGGTGCTCTTCACCACGAGGGGAAACAGAGATCCATAAGGCCCCTGCCTATAGACCCCACTTATTGGCAATACCTTTTCCTGTGTAACACTCTAGATTTTTACAATGTGACATCAAAGTCCCCTGGACGATACCTCCCATATATTTTATTCAGCTAATTCATCTTCACATAGGCACACTAATGGTTATGGATTCTTCACATAGCGACGCTAACTTTTACCCCTCGATGGTTCGCTCTGAGACCCCCTTCGCCATGGCTTTTCCGGTACCTCCCCTCCCCCAAGGAGAAGAGGGTACCCGTTATGTATGTCCTAGGGGTGCGGAGAAAAACTATCTCGTACGAGCAGATGGACATTAAACTGCCAAGCACCCTCATCCTCAACACATGAAGTTAAACTGTGACATCACCTCGGGCCTATCAAGTGGGCTGCCTGCATTGTGAAAATACGCCATGCCCCCTGGTCTCCAATGGGGATGATATCCTCTTTCATGGAGTGGGGTTTTTCCACGGGGAAGGGTGGAAACCTTGGGGTATTCCCCCTAGCATTTCTTGCGAGAGGCAGTACCCCTACCCCTCCCCGCTTCCATAGTGCCAAGGCCAGCAGAGGACATGGTAGGGAATGAGGCTCCTCCTTTCTTCGGTCCCAATTCCCTTTCCCGCTACTCTTAGTCTCCCTCGAGCCTCCATCCTAGAGTAATTCCTATAACCTTGGGCCGCTCATCACGTAAGCCCCATCTCGCTTCCAACAGATTCACCCTTCACGATGTGATAGTCTGGTCTCTGCTGCCCCTTGTTTCTCACACTGAGCATGACTCTTGTGAGCTTAGAGTGAGCGCTGACCAGGGCACCACCTTGGGCCGACATAGAGTGTAAGTCCCAAACCCACCTCTTCTGAGCTGTAGGACGTTAAACTGCCAAAACCCCCCGTCCAACATGACATTAAACTATACCCCTGAACTATGTGGTCTTTGATCCATGTCAAGGCATGGTACGTAGGAAGCCTCCATGAGGTTCAATCCCACCACCGATTAGACCAAGGTCCTCATTCACATCAGTTCACTAATACCATCCCCATCCCGCATGATGTTAAACTACATTCCAATCCCGTAGTAATCCATTGTGATCCCACCATCCATTTGTTCTAACACCCCATTGTGTCGGTTCAATAGACCCTTTTCATATCGAACTATGAAGACATTGACCCTTGTCAAGGCATGGTACGTAGGAAGCCTCCCCGAGGTTCAAGCCCACCCCCACCTGGACATAGGTCCTTATTCTTGTCCGTTTTCCAACACACACCACACAACTGGAACTACCAGGAGATTGATCCATGTCAAGGAATGGTACGTAGGAAACCTCACGAGGTTCAATCCCAACACCCATTGGACCAAGGTCCAACTTCATGTCGGTTCACCGACACGCTCCTCCCATTCTGATCTACGAGGACATTGATCCATGTCAAGGAATGTTATGTAAGAAGCCTCCATGAAGTTCAAACTCACCACCTGGTCGTTCTGACCTCATTCACGTCAGTTCCCCCACCACCTTGGGCAGCCTAGAGTGTAATCCCCCACACATCCATCCCTAACTATGAGGACTTTGATCCATATCAAGGTATGTTACATAGGAATTCTCCATGAGGATCAATCCCAAAAACCATCATTCATCCTGATTCTTACCCGAGCTGCCACATCCAAGTGAGATCATACCACCCCATTCCCCTCCACATCATTCGGTATTCCTCCCATGTGTTGGCCCCAATGTCAGTGCTCCCTCAAGTGGGTTTATCAACCTGATCCACTTTAATCGGTGTTCCGATCAGTCTGATCTGTCTCTGTTGGACGTCAAACTTGTGACATACGCCATGTTAAACACAAGAGGCTGAGGAAAACCTCAGATACATTCCTATGGCATACAATTCCCTATGTTCGATGTGGGATGCATCGAGAATCCATGACCTTGAGAAGCCCTATAATAAGGGACAGATGAGGGACACACCAATCCCCAGTGTCCAGACATGTCAGTGATGCCCCGACATAACTACTCCCCTAACCAAAGGTTGCTACCCCGGCCAGAACCCTTGGAATGTCCTGGTAGAAGCAGTGTAATTAACTAGTGTCTGTGAAGATATGGCGCCGAGAAGAGTTTCACGAACAATGTATTAAATCTGTGAGGGAGACAAAGATTAGGTGGTGAGTTTCAAGGAGGATTCCTTGGAAGGAAGAACTGACATGCCATCATCCCTTTTCGACCATGGAGAAGATGTCCCTGAACAAGGAGCGAATGCCGCCCACCTTTAGAAAGCAGAAATGCGGGGTAACAAAAAGCCATGTCCTTCATTCCCAAACAAGATGGATGAGGGTGCCCCGGTGAAAGTGTCGAAAAAAATGGGTAAGTAATATGGAATCAGTAATGAATCTAAATGTATAAATCAACATGGAAGTCTGAATTACTAATAACTCCTTCCACTTAAATAAATTGATAAGGCGAGACCAAGATGGAAATGTATGAGACTAAATCCAATTAAATTTTGTCAATAAAATGAGAATTAAATTTATCAAAATATTTTATCATATGAAAATATGATGGATAATAAATATTATAACTGAAATATATAAAAATAAAATTCATAATTAATTTATTTCATGTCTGAGGCCCTTTAAAAACTACATCGTAAAGACCATTCAAAAGAAAGTTTGGAAACTATAGTTGTAATCTAATTTAATTTTTCCATCAATAATTTATCATGGGAACCTATTCATCCAAAGAGGGTATATATCATGGTCATTCACCAAAACTAATTGACTCCCAAAATAATTCATCATATATTATTTTATTGATTATATTTATAAAAAATATTTGTTATCAAATATTCTTATTTTGTAAAAGTTACAAAATTTTAAATAATGTAATGGTTACTAAAATAACAGTTAAAGTGATTAGAATATGTAAACATGAAATGAAATTTATGAAATAACCATATCCATCACCCAATAAAGTGTATTTTAAATTAGTATTATAATGTTCTTTTTTCAAGATAATGGAAACAATCATAAATGAATTTGATATTGCAATGATAGATTTTACCACATCTTAATTAATTCAGATAACACCTTGGGGGATATAATTCAATGTGAAACATAAAATAAAATTATTTATTAAATTTTAATGATATTAAATGAATAATGTTATGTATATTCATAATGTAAATTTAAATTCATGAATATCAACATATAAGTTTCAATGGAATGTAGATTGAAATGAAATCACTTACCTTGCATTATCATCATGTTGATCATCATTTTACCTCATATATAATGGTTTTAATCATGTTAATAAATTATAATATAACAATAGAATTATTTATAATTTCATATATTATTTTATTATAATATATTATTACACATTTATCCAAATAGTTCCATTATTTTCAGTAATTTTGTAGTGATTTGCGTAGTTTTTTGAGTATTGATTTACATGATACATGTTGTTCTTATTAACTAATTCAGAAATAATCAAAAAAATACATTAAAATATGATTTACAAAAGTTATATAACTATTTTATATTATTTCAATATAAACCATAATATGAGGATATTTGAAATGAAATGCATCGTTCATGGTGATTGAAAACCATGCAAACGCAAGAACTCTACATTCATCTATTAGATGAATTAAAATAATGAAACGTAGATGTTATATATATATATATATATATTAATTTTAGTATTATATTAATGTTATATTTTAAACATATTTTTATTCAATACCATCCATAAAACAGTCCATGTATGGCCGGAATGAGTTACATCATGTAGAGAATGATGAAGTCTACACATCAACAATCAAAGTTATCATATCCCCAAAAAATGAAATGCATGAAGGTATGTGTTATATAATAATTACATAATTATGAATATTTTATAAATATCATATATAACATATCAATGTTTTAGTTACATAATAATGATCACCGTGATATTTATAAATGGAAGAATGTATAATCATCGTTTTGTGATGACATATTCCTCTATATACATGAACCATAAGATTACTACCCATCATATGGAATTGAGTTTAAGGGTAGGAAAAACCCTTATAATACAAAAAATATATATATTTATGATATTTATTTTGTTATATAATTATGGAATGATCTGTGTTTATGGGGTGGATAAGTAAATAAAATGAAAGTTACTATTGAGAAATGTTTCCTCGATTTTGGGTAACTCATTTTGGTTTATTCAATAATTCATTTGCTAACTTAGATAAAAAGACTATGATTATATGATTAGTTTATGGGTGTTTTAATGTTAAATTAGCATGTTTTATTTAGAAAAATGGATTGATATGCATCAATAAGTTGGAGGAGAGAGTTCCTTTATATAGTGGAGAGGAGTGGCATTGTTGTACATTTTTTAAAAGGGAAATCCACACACATTTTCTAATGTTAGGTGGTAGAAATAAGTGTTCAAATTCTAATAACGATATTATATGTTATATATATACATATATCCATTAAATTTATTTTTTTAGATTTTATATGTCATTTTTTAAATTGTGATTAATTGTATTTCCCTTACTATCTTATTTTTATCTTAATTTCATTAATTAATTTTATTTACTTTTAATAATATATTTTTTGTCAATACTAGTTTTAACTAATTATAAATTATAAATTATTATTTTATAAATTATGGAATAATTATTTCAAAATTACTATCACATTAGTGGAATAAATTAAATGATAATTAATCTCATATATGGGAATAAAATGCTGGTTTTAAAATTGAAAACATTTTGAAGGCTAATATGTTTTTCACTCGAATTCCAAATTAAAATTGATTACAATGAAATAAATTTTACAAATTAAAAAATTATTTATTAAATTAATATTAAACACAAATTTTAATTTTAATTTCACATAATAAATAAATCTAGAAAAATCATTTGGAATAAACATTTAGTATTTTTCTCTATTGATCTTAAAAACATCACAAACTAAAACCAAATATTCACCCCTAAATAATATTGAATATTAAATTTGAAAATAAAATCTCAATTTTTAATATTAAATTAATAACTTTTTTAAAAGAAATATTGAAATTAGGTTCTCCATTAAAAATCATGAAATGAATTTTTTACTAAATTTATATTTTAATAATTAAAATTGTATTTGTACTTATCATATACCGATAAAATATATTTTATATATGTAAAAAAAATTTATTTAATATAATAAATATATATTTCATTAATATTAGTTACAAATTGTAATTAACTTTATTTATTTGGATAAAATTACTTCTTAAGAAAAAAATATATTTAGAAAAACATTAAATTTATTTTCAATTGGTTATCAAATTTGTTTATAAAGAATGATAAAAAAAATAATTCACCAATATATTTTAAAATTTTAGTTAATCCTATCCATAACCAACAACTTTATCTCTATTTCATATTGTATTAAATAAAAATATATTAATAGTAAATTTTTGTTGTATACCTAAGTGGTGTGTGTAAAATAAACTACAAAAAATGTATTCTTGTGTGTATTTTAGACATCATGATGTTTTATGAATTAAAATATGCATATTTTATTTATATAAAGTATTATATATACCTTAATCCCTTAGTTAGTAATATTCTATTATATGATAGGTGTTTCTTGTCATAAATGGTATTAAGTATAATGTTCTAACTATATATTATTCGGGGGATATAAGTGTATTACAAATTTGGATTCCACATTATTATATTGAATATTAAAAATTTTAAAAAATCATTCCATTAACCTCCCATGGAAGATGTTAAAAAACATTTTAAGAAAAATGTATCTTTTTACACAATATTTATTTTATTTATAGTCATCCCTTGGTTTTAACTATTAGAAGAAAGTAAATTTATCTGACTAATAGATTGACCACACATTTCATTAATATTATAAATTAATAGTGTATAATTTTTTTAATTAGGATAAAATAAATTTTGAGATAAAATATATCATTTTATGCAAATTAATATATTTTTCATAAAATGAATTTATTTTCTTTTTTAGACCAATTTATAATCAATTTATCAATTATAATTTCTATTTTTAAAAAATGTTATTTTCTTATAATATTAAAATTCCTTATAATATAAATGAAAATAAATATTTAATATATCATAATTATAATTTTTTGAATCAAAGAATTTCCATTTTATGTTGAAATATTATATTAAAATTCATTATCATTCAATTAAAATTTCATATATATTAATTTTTTAATTTCTTTTTAAACACATCGGACATATCAATAAGTTTTTTTGTAATTTTACAAAAAAGTAATAAATTTAACAATAATTAATATTGAATAAAATATCTAAACCATTTTTCAACATGTAATGGTGTTTCCTTAATTCTGTTTCACACCTTCCAAAAATGATTTAAATTAGGAAATTTTTTTAAATTACAAATAATATCAATCATTTTATATTATAGTAATGAATTATGTTATTAAATGTGATATTTATTTAATTATAATCTCTTAAATACATATAATTTATTAAATTGATATCTTTTCAAAAATCTCAGGGTGTAAAAAATATCATAGAATCCAAACTCACGTGAATTGGAATTTTGGTTTCTAAAAAAGAGAACCCATTTTGATCCCCAGTGAAACTATTGACCGCCCATAATGAGAATCTAATGATTTTAAAAGTAAATGATAATTCAGTATGGGTATTATTTTCTTCTAAATTATAAGGCATAGGATGGTAGGTATGATCACAAATATCACATGAACCCCTTGAGGACACGCGATCGATTTACCTATATAAGGTTATTTAGGCAGCCACAGTAAGCACATATCGTGCAGAACTCCCTGTGAATTCCCATAGACATGAATTTATAACAATAACTATTAAATATGAATAATGAATCAAAATGAGACTCTTTAGGTCAGAAATATCTTATGAGGAATCACAGATAGATAGAGTTATTTTCATTAACAACAATCATATATTCCTATGAGAACATCATCATTTATGTCATAAAAAATGAAATAAAAATAGGAATGGAGGGAGACACTTCAGGTTTTAAAAATCATGAGATTCTCCCCACGAATCCCACATGATATTCTTGAATCCCTAGTGAGATGTACACCTCACTATGTGATATATTGATGTATTGTTGAATTCAATGGGAGAAAGGGTATGGGAATGTCCTAGAAGTCATGCGCTCTCACATTGGTTCCAAAAATTATCTTAATGTTTTTCAAATGATAGATTCTCATGCACCACCTTAAGAACATTATTTGTAACATGATGCATCAATTATTGGTAGAGTGACATTCCATGAAAAAAAACATGAAAACAAGAAGGACCCTTGAACATTATAAATTAAAAAAAGAAAATAAAGAATGTGAACGAGGTATACTCTTTATTTTAGAAAACACATGCGAAAAACCCACCCAGTATACCGAAACTAAAGAAAATCAAAAAATGTCTCTGAAAAGGACATAAACTGGTTGACTAGGATCAAACGAATCCCATTATATAGGTTCATGTATGTTTTGAAGTCCATTGGACATGTCCGGATGACGATATAAATGTCAATTGGAATGCCCACACGATTAAAAAATAAACTATTAAATTGACATAATCCAAATAAATGGGGATATGATGGAATGGACTTTATGTTGATGAAAATCATGTGGAGGCCCCCAGAAATACCAATGACAAGGCTTCATGATGGTGCATGATGCCAATTCCCTCCACATACTCAAATTGGATTTGTGTGATACACATCATTATGAACTATGACTAAACAAGGCGGTGTGGATTATAAATTCATACTATAGAATTATAAAATGAAAAAATAAGTGCAGACCAATAGAATAATTTTGGAACCTCACATGGATTCAGGAAATAATTAGATCATATTTCTTATAGATGTTGATCCGGAGACCATGAATATTTTCTTGCAGGTATGATATTCTGATCAATCGGAGAAATCATGTAGCATAAAAAAACAATTTTCATGATCAATCATATATCATGTGTAAGACATTTGGAATTGTTAGTGAGGAACATACCATATATTTTATAAATAACACATGATTTAAATATGTTAATAGTGAAAAATATAAGGGAAAACAATAAAATGAGGTAATAGACACAATAAAATGGGGGTCATATGTGAGGAAATAAATGATGAACACAATACAATTTAAATAGACTAGCCTGGTCATGCAATAGCACAAGGACATGTCCTATAGATCATGGGACACTCTTTTAGTATATTTTTAGTATATTTTCATTTTCATCGGGACATGAAAAATCATGTCACATGGATCCAAACGGGTTTGCAAACAAATTAAAAGAAAAAGATAACTAGGATCTCCATATAGGAATCAACACATCTTAGGTAACTATGACCCAAATCACGTCGAGGCACAAATACATGTCATATAAGTCACATGATAACACATGGGAATTTCAGTTGGCTCTTTAAATATCCCTTAGACATGTCATCCATCATTCTTGATTACATCCAGGCATGTCATCCAAAAAAGGCACTCTTTAAGACATGTTGCATTGAATATCTCAACGACATACATGAATGTATTAAATATTTCACATTGACACAATGGAATTTTGGTGGGATCATATGATTCCCTCTAAGGATTGAAGTTGGGATTGTGTGATGGATTCCATGAAAAGTCAAATAGGTCACACCATTCTATCTGGACAAGCCATACTTGATCTTGCGGCAAACAATATAAATTCTATCAAGGTCATGTGACAAACCACAAACAAGTGAACTGGATCATACAATTATATTTAGATATTTGAGGTAGAGATCCTCCAATATGTTATTTGTACAATCATGTTATTTTTAGAAGAAAATCAATATAGGATATGAAATCTTTTTGGCCTAGCCAATAGGGAAAAATCAGTGTGTAAGACCCAAACAATGAAACTAAATTGACATTGAATCATGCAATAACCATGAAATATGGGATGCATCCCTAATGTTGGATCAATATAGAATACAACCAAAGGAAATTTATTATATTATAATTCCTTCATCTATGAGATTTAAGACTGATTATTTTCCATCCCTTGAATCTCACACTGAGCATAGATCATGTTGGATTTGGGAGTAGCAACATTAATATCATTCCAATGATAAGTCACTGTCATAATAGAATAATTAGTGTCAATCCCATTTCAGCAATGCATATGGTATGACCTGTTTTAAAGGGAATAACCAATGTGTAATTTCTGACCAACTGAGCTTCAAGGAATTTGGTCACTTAGATAACTAAGATATGTATGATTCATACCCAAATGTCATTACTTGAACCAAGATGGTGCTCAAACCATAACCACCCCAACCCTTCCCTTATAGTCCCCATGATAAAAACTACTATCAAAGAAATATATAAAATTAATTGTTATTTTTTTGAGTACCTATATGAACACACGGTACATTTAATTTCCGAACTATCGAGGGATGAAAATTAAAAGATGAAAAAACATGGGGAATAACCAAGCATAAAAAACATTAGAAATTGAAGAATGTAGTAAATAATATTTAAATGTAAAGGGGAAAATACATTCCAAAACAAAAAATATATTAAAATCATAATGAACTAAAAAAACCTTTTGGAGATACAATATATTGATATCTAAGATATGACCACTGTACGCAATCCACCACACATAGTTTCCCTAAGCTCCTCTGAGGTCACTAATGACATATCTATTTTCATCCTAAGACATCATACATGTAGAAAATTATAATACAAGTATTTTTGTCAACAAAACTAGTAGGAATTCTAAACTATTTTATGGGGGTTATATGTTATACAGTTGTTAGAGTAACACTATAGATATAGAATATGATTATGAGAAACAGAACAACCCATCCAGAACACTGAAAGAAAGTATCCTAATCCAAACAAAATGGGATCAAAACATTTATATAAATAAATATTCATTGAGTATTCAACACCCATAATAGGTGAGTAAACTCGTCAAACCAAGAGTAGATAAATATAAAATGAATGTGGAATAATAGGTCCATATTCATATCTACTATAATGAAAGTAAATAAATCCCAAGGTATGTATAAAAATAAGTAAATATTCTAAAAAAAGGAATAAAAAATGAGATATTACTGATATTTCTATGTCAAAACTCATCCTAAAATTAATTTTCCCCAATAGTTCCAAAATTCCATCTACAATGCCTGGTATATCACATGTATTCTCAAAAATATCAATCCTAGTCAAACCACTCCTTGTCATTATGTCACATTGTTGTGGGAAAAAATCCAAGAATTGGAAAACCACACATATGTTTTAAGGGAATTTCATAAATTATGTATCCTTAACGTACCCACACAAAAGAGGATGGGGGATTCCAGTATAGTGACATGATGAGCCATGAAAAATATGATAAGGTGGTTCCACTCCATTTATAGTTGTTAACGACCAACAACCTGATGCATTAGGGGGTTACACTCTAGGAGCCGAAAACCAGCACCCTGGGGTGATAAGTGGTTCATGAATGGTCATTAAGGACATAAAACCTCTCTATTAGGTGGTTCCAATCAAAATATATAAGTTAAAAAATAAATCTAATTAGGGTGGGGGGGTTATAATCTATTGTTCTAGGAGCACTATGTTACTGTGGATAGGTTGTTCAACAATAGTCTTCAAGGACCTACACCATATCTGCTAGGTTTACCCACTAAGAATTTATTTGTACAGTACATGATCCCATGAAAACGGTGGGTTCTATTATTGTTTCTATCATTATCATCAACCTTATCAATTTTTTCATCAAGAATTTCTTCATTACTCTCTTGGCCCAAACAAATTTAGATCATATCCTAAAACCCATATATGGGGGAAACATTGAATTTTATGTGATAAAACATACAGGATAGGTTAATCACTGGCCTAAATCTAGTTCTACACAATAGATATATAAACCATTAGGATTCCTCAATAGGAACAAAGGGATATATTTCTTGTAAGTTGACCCACATGGTGTTTGGTCCCTATCCACCACCTAGATGTGTCCTACTACAACACATGGATCTCAATCAATTGTTTTGAACACTCAATGAATGTGGGAAACATAGAATTTCCAAACTATCTAGGATAGAGTCATGCATTATTCTCCATGTCCATGTAATGGATTAATTTTTTATTACTCTGGTACTTGATGGGTTTCATCACCCAGAGTGTCTTTTTTGTGCTATGGTCACCTCTGTATACTTGGGAACATGGAATTTTCATTGTTGTGTTCTCCATAACATGTATCCCCTACACATAGATGGTGGAACACAACATGTTGGAGGACTACACCCCATTCCATCCATATAAAATTCTGAAACCCTATCCAAAATAGAAAAGGGGATACACAATATGTGTTCAACATAGTGGATGGTGTATAGTTTGTTTTTTAAAATAATCATAGATATTCTCTCTTTGTGGTATATCTATGCTTACACCTTCAAATATGGCTTCTTTGTTTTCCTAAATCATCATATGATGTCATCATTCATCATTTAAGGACACCCAAGGGCCAAAAGTCCAATTAAGTCATTCATAAAAGGATCATCTCAAATCATGCATGCCCTATCTTCTTACATAATCAATAAATCTTCTAGTGATCATCAATATGATCATCTTAAAGAGAAATTCATCATATATTATTTCTAGATTCATCTTTTCATCCATTGACACAAATCCATCGAAGGTATAGGAGTATGATCAGGCTTGATACTGCCTCAAAATGTCAATCTATAACCATGGGGCCAACTAGTGAATAATGATTTGAAATAAATTTGGTAAGGACCAAGACAAATGGATTAAATATAATATCCAAATGATATTGTACATTAATTCATAAAGAATATAATATATGTGAAAATTCTAAATAGAAAAAAGTAATTTTAGTACAGTAGTTAATTATATTCTCTACAAAAGGAAAATATCCAGGAAATGGGTTGATTTTCTCATCAAATCTAATAAAAAATTGTGTAAACATAAAATGTATGAACCCTATGTAAATATTGGATTGTTTTTCATTAAAAACTGCACCCACCAATTATGAATGAATGTAATTTCATTCAATGGATCCCAATATGATTTGATATGGTGTGTCATCATTTTCTAAGGTGACTCCCTTATAAAAAAATCAAATGAGAACCCACATCATAATAAGACCCCTCATGTCTCTATCATTCCCACCTTCAGGACACAATAATTTCCATGGGATGATCATTCTACAACTTCCACCAGCGAACTAATAATCCTATTGAACTATAAGGAATAATATTCCTATGAAAAACAATATATGAATTATGAATTACTAAGGATAGACCTATATCATAAATATCCCAAGTGTTTCCCCCATACCTTAAACCAACATCCATATTCAGGGATAAAAATTTCCATTAAACCCTTTTTTCTCAAACTGAGACTAGATAATGTTGGATTATAGAGTGTGAATTGTCATTTCATTCTAATGTAGAATCTCCAAAAACCAAAGAAATCTTGTTATGTAACCCCTAATGAGTGTAATTATATATACATCCCCAATATATGGTTATCAACCTCGGGGATAGTCCCAAGGGCATGTATGAACTAAGAAAACAATGATTACTACTATAATCATGATATGTATAAGTCCTCATGAGACACAAGGTCGAATATTGGGTGCCTAATTTCTTTGACATATTTCTAATCTATTTGGTATTATATTTCATACGTTTAACTAACTACACAGGTAGTTATTCATTCAATATATAAGATGCATTGGACCCTTGAAAATGGTCAAATCCAAACTTCATAATATTTACATCCACCTTATAAGGAATCAAATTATGATATTCTTGGGTATGAGGCTTCAACATAGAATTAGCTACTCATTACTGGGATGTATACAATGAACCAATAATACATACAAAATAGATACAAAAATGATATCCCCTTCCTTTTCTTCAAATAAATGGTTTTAAATAATGATTAATTTGTTAGGGTAACTGATCCTATATAGTTTTGAAGATTAGATACACGAATATAAACACATAAGAGAGTCCCGAAGTAGGAAATATTTCCACCTAGAATGGTGTGATTATCCTGACCATCCGTCATACTAGGCAATCTGAGTTCATAAGTGTCATTGGGTATGAAACCCCGAGTGACAAAAAAGGTCCATGTCCGGTTATAGAATTGGGAACATTTGGGTGTTTATTTTGAGAAAAACAAGGTAACACAATGAAATCTATTGCTCAACATATTTCACACCAACAATCAAAATCAACCATCTCAGCATACTAAATGTTCATAACAGTTGTCTCTTTTCTATATCATAATAAAAACATTGAACCAGACATTAATCTCTCAATTAATATAATCATTAGTAAATAATGCATGATACCATTTTTGTTTGCATGTTATAAACAAGTAAATAAATGAGCCTATAATAAAACCCTTCAATGACATCAATGATGGTTTTGCATGTGTTAGACCACATTATTAAACGATCAAAAAATCATGATAATCGGGATATAAAACAAACAAATAATCCTCCCTAAATGAGGCTCTCCTGAAATAATTATATCCTTTATTTGATAAGTCCATGTGAGATGAATGGTATGATCAAGAATGAATGGATGACTGTGTAAACCATTATTATCTAATTGATCATTCATCATTACTAAAATATTTCACTGATCGATGAACTTTTTTTTGTTGTTACCATGAATACAAATATTTTTCTGTTGAAAAACATCCTGATCCTATATAATTTCATTCTCCAGTGACTGTTCCAAAAAATCACATATTGATGTGTCCAATGTATGTAACAAAATGTTCTCACCTACACAACAACATCAACATATGCTAGTGAACACAAGGGTCATTGGATACCATTTAAATGGCATAATATTGACTCTGTAATATAGAAATGGGGGACTATATGTACTCAAATTGATGAGACTGCATCATCTAATGATTGATTTAGTAAATCCACAAGCCCTCCTCTCCATAGCCAACTACTTCTAGAGCTTATCACAAGATCGTAAAAATCACCAAATTCAATATATGAGGAAGGAGGACAATGGAATTAATTATTTTCCCTTAAATTTTAGGAGAATACAAGGAGGCCTACTACTAACCTCCATTAGAATAACCATCCCATAGGAACCCATTACTCAACTTCTAGGGGTACCACATGACACACTTCCAAATATGATATCCTTTCATGAGGAACAAGGAATACACCATGGATGAGGAATGATCTGGATAAGTATGACTAGGAACATATCCCCATTCATGTTGATGATGTCTATATTCATATTACATAAGTAAATAGAGCTCATGCTAATATCCAATCTCACCCGAAGAAAGTATATAAGAATATTCTTCCACCATGTATGGGAGATTCTCATATCCCAGTTCCGATGGATGTATCACATTAGAATATTATGATTGAAAAAGGAGGGCATAGTGTGCTCAAATACCTTCTTCAATCGATTATATCATTCAGTATATAGGGGGACAAAAAATATGTGTGTCTATAATATTTCACACACTTTTCTAAAATTTCCCTACATCTTAGATGTAATTGAATAAATATTTAGACATATTTTGAAAAAGTCTAATATAAAAGGAGAAGTGAATAATAAAAAACCTTCATCCAACATAGATTAACAGTGTTATTATTATGAATAAGTGGTTTCTCACGAGAATGTGAACATTAATTATATTTTCCTATATGATATCAATATATTCCTGTAAAGGAAGTGGTGTTGGAATAGTCTCATATTAACGTTCCAATGTGGGATCACCCTGTGATAGTGGAACCAACTATATGATAGGTTCCCATTTCTATAAAAACAATTATAGAGGAATATTAAAAATTACTACTATCAGTATCAGATCCCTATTATGGATGGTGATCAAATAGTTTGAGGGTATCTTTCCATGGGATAGTCTCATATTTTCATCCTATAAGACAAGTATCAACATTCAGTGGCACAAGATAATGATTATATCATTATTCTAGTTTCACAAAAAAAATTAGAATGGTATATACATTGGGACATTCTCAAATTCAAGTCATTGAATCATATTTTAAAAATATAGTATATCATAGATTCTAGGGGTTTATTCATAATTCTACGGATGAATTATAGCTCCAACATCCCTAATGTGGTAATATTGGAGGGCGAAAATATCCATTATTCTATTGCTGAGGACTATCAATATATTGTTGTTTTGAAATAATATTTTTTACACAATCATATCCCTACCAAAAAATACCAGTTCTATATTTCAATGTCTCAATATCAACCCCATACTCTCATTCTGACCAAGGGTCACCAAAATAGAATCTAACATGCCTTGGCATAGGTTCTTATTTCTGAAAATGATGTTGAAGATTAATTGAATATTCTAGTACCTTATCAGGAGTTGTCTCAGAATCCTATATAAACGAATAGATAAAAGCATGTTTCAAAAACCATTATACATTAGGGTAATTTTTTGGAACAATTCTAGAGGTTGTTCAACACATTTTTCCCTTGAATTAAAAAGTGGATTATATCCCAAATCTTTTCCATTCCTTTTTACATGAGGATGTTTGAGACACGTTATCAACACCTCAAAAGGTATTAAAATTATTTATATAATGTATAATATGATCACATCAATATATCTCTTCAGGGAAGTGTAGAAATGGATGACATGAACTATAATACTGACATTTTTAGTGTAGATTCATTCAATGGTGATATCTCCCAATAACATGGAAATAATTCCCCTGCTTAGATATTATAATATATAGAGTTTTCTAAAACATATATGCCTTCCTAAATATAGGATCTTAAGTCCTCGGTGTAATATATATATATACATATTTTCTCATAGAATTCTAATAACACTCCACATAAGTCAACTATAGGCCCCAATAACCAGCCCCTATAGATTGATTGGATGGTTGTGTTTATGTATGTTGAAGGTGAGGTCAAAATTGACATGTGTACTTATTACAATAAAAACAACCACCCCAAAAATATTCTAGACCCATTCCAATTCTGACTGTGAGGTATCAGATGAGATAAAAAATGAGTGCTTTACTTATTTATGAATAATATTTGTTCTAACTAGCTATGAATATGGCCAACCATATCCTTTTATAGGTTATGAGTATCATATTCAACCCATAAATACACTCTATATTTATATTGATATGAATTATAAATTTGTATCTCAGATCCCTATAATGAAGGATCATGAAAAACTCCTTGTAATTTCCATCTCCACACCATGAAAACACTCTACCGAATAATTTTCAAGGAATCACCAGACATTGGTAAAAGATAATGTAAAAAATACAGACATTTAAAATCATTTTGTCTCTATTACAATATAAAACTTTATATTCTTCATCATATAATGGTACAGACGTTAGATAAATCAGAGGACCTAGTATTGCATGATCCTGTTGGTCACTAAAACAAAATTAACCTTATTCAATGATGCCCAACCATCATGATCAAAGGAAGAGGATGGCCAAAAAAGAATTTTTGATTGGACCCTAAAAGAAATGACAATCATTTATATCTTGAATGACATGGTTTCAATCAACCAGTGGAATAATTTATACACTCAATCATTTAATGTGATTTGATTAAAATAATCATCTACATGAGAAGAGTTACACAACATAAAATTGTTTGTAGTGGAAACTACCATAGTAGTAATCTAGAATCCAACCTAGATCACTAGGACGAGGAAATATCTACTATCTTATCCACCCCATAGATTTCCTATTCCTTTGAGGATTCATGACTTACCAACATTCTCTAATGACAATCCACACCTTACTAGGATCGACTCATTTATATCCCAAAAACATTTATTAGGTTCACAATACCCTGAGAGATTACTGGTGATATCAATGGTGATTTCAGATCAATCAATGACATCTAGTATAGGGGAATTTATATATCAATTTTCATCCCATGATTTGTAAAATCTACAAATGGAATAATGAGATCCTTAATATCGTTTTCAATCAATGCTAATTACATCCGTAAATTCAAAACATCCCTTGGGGATGGGAGTATTTTCATCATCACCTTCACTATAGATATAATAAATCTTCTCTAGTTTGAGAGATAAATATCAATGCTCAAAATCCCATCTATTCAACACATCACAAGAAAACCACTACTTTTTGGGTCCAATTAAGAAACCACAACTGGAAACTCCCTTGAGACCATTATTAAGAGGCTAAGACAGATGAAGTTTACATCAAATGTAATATGACCCCATTGGATTCAAAATATATAATGTCCATATATGGGTAGGGGTTCATGTAATGACCCTAATAATGGTAGTGTAGAATATCCCAATTGCATTGAATATAATGAGAAATACAAGATGAAAATGTATAGTTATTCCAAAAGGAAAATATACCATGATTAGATGGTTATTTGGATGCACCAACTAAATATACATGAACTCATAAATAAAGAATGTGTAAAAATATGTCACCTTTGAAAATCAAGTTCTCAAAAATATTGAGGAAAAATTCCAATGATATTAGTAATGGGGTGGCTACATCCCAATTAAAAACCAAAAAGATTTGATGTTACATAAATGGATGAATAGTTGTCCCAGTATGTGAGTGATATAAAAACAATCAGACAACATAACTAGGTTCTTGTCAGGGAAATATACTAAACATATATCATCATTAAGAAGAGAATAATATCTCTCACTAATAGATGATCTTTCAGAATGAGTGGTATCTATGTATTAGTGTGGATTTGGATATTCTCATCATGTCTATGTAAAATAAGAATCAAATATTATAATGGCATTCCTCTATTATGGGAAAAACCTCTCCCTTACATTCCTGATCATTTAGTCATATGATGAAAAGAGAATCTTTAATAGGTGAAGGTGGGGCCACCATATCGATCACCAATCACTCCCTATTGAAATTAGGAATATCAGAAAGTATTACCCCTATATATGATTAGAATTATTAATTCCCTAAATTATTGAATGAAATAAATGGACGAGATATGCATACCTTTGTAGAATGAGAGGAATCCATGTCCCAAGTGGTGGTTGATTATCATCCCCTACACAATCTAATATATCAAAACTTATCATCCATTAACAGTGTAGGTGAACCCAAACCAAATCCCACCTAATTTTTGTTCTTATGTGGTCTGACGATAGGCTTTTGAGATCAACATGAGGCCACAATACCTAGTTTTTTTATATAGACTCTGAAAATGAAATTAATTGTTTTCTATAACAATTGTCATGTGGGATTCATTACAGGATGGGAAGACATTCATATTCAATTACTTTATCCATATAGATCAACACTGTGGTACATGAAAATCATCTATCTAATGATTTGTAAATAACAAAAAAATAGAGGGATTGTGACTTCATAGACATATGGAATTTTTTGACCTATTCATGCAACCTCCCACTCTCATGGGAGGTGTTTTTGGAAATCTATTCTAAAAATATACGGAATTATTAATTGCAAACTATGATCAAAATAAATTATGTTGGTGGGTTCCAGGAGTTCATAGAAATTGTTCAAGATCTGGAAGATGATATTCAATGACCATGATAAAAATATCAACCCATTCCTTAAATTATGGGAAAACACTACAAAAACCAAATGTTGTCAATTCTAGTATCACTAAAGTATCCATTATAATTCTGTCACATAGAAAGGGATCAAACCATCCACCACATCCTATCATGTGCTGAAAACTACATAATATCTATCTCATAGATGCAATGAAAATTCAGGGCCTCATAAGATTTTATAAAAATAGGAATAAATAAACTAATAAAATTAAAATTTCCCTTGTTATTTCATAGCATCCAATGACAATAACCTGCTCATACTACTACAGCCTAAGAAGACCGATGAGGTTAACTTCACCAACCATTATGATTATTTAAATTTCTAAAGAATAATGGGTAATAGTATCCAAGAATTTTTCATCGATATGTACAACCTTTAAGGCTTGGTTGATTATGTACCAGTGGTGTTATATAAATTCTTAGAGAAGGTTTTCTACATAAAATTTTCATAGTATGAAGAAGATGGTGATCAGTTGAATGTTTTGATCAGACTTGAAAATATGTTTATGAAATTTATTACCCAAAAATAGTTATCTAGGCTCATGCCACCCTATGAGAACATATAACAAGACCCAAAATAGCTCTACCAAACTAGATGGTGAAATTAAATATATGTCCCTCTAGTTGGGGAATCCACCAGATGAAAGAAGATTCAGAAGAGAAGGAGTCATGTACATCTCCAATGAAATATCTTAATGTTTCATATTTCTCACCGACAACATCTGAATCATGGGAACCACCTAAAAAATGGAACCCTCATAGGCTGATGAGGTCATATTTGGTTTTAGGAATGTACTAGACATATTATACCCCATATCTGATGATTTACATGCCTCATTTTATGTGATTACGACAATATATCATGTATTAGATGGCCAGATGTATTGGAATAGATGATACAAGGGACATCACAAGAAGGGTCGAACCAAATACATATGTCACGTCCACAGAGATAACATATAATTAGATGATACATGTTCTGAAAGTTCTCTAGAAAACCCATAACAAATATGGAGGTATCTTAGAATCCTACATTGTCCATCCACACCCAAACATCTATCATAACTGCCTAGGGGAGTTTGGTTACATGATAAGCCAAGGCAAAGGGGATGGACGACATGATGTGAAAAACTAAAAGATAATGATCCCATGACATCTGCACATGAACCATGTTCATCCAACTCAAATTCCTTGATTTATAATCTATATGTCCTATAAAAACCCTTGATTTGGAGCTATGACCACTAGCACGAAGGTAATACATTTTTAAATATCTGGTTGTTGTCCTAAAAAATTTCTCAATGAACAATCTACTCCACCTTTTAAAATGAAATATATAGAACATGATAGATCCCTCAAAATTCCAGATGAATTTGAGGAATAAATCAGTACATTATTGGTCTATAAATGGAAAATATTTCATAAAATTCTATGTATCCTTAGCATCCATATACTATGTTGCAAATGAAGTTGTTCTTGGTTACAACATGCCCCAATATGATTTAGTTAGACTATATAATGTTGATTTATGAAGGAACATGATTGAAAATTTTTCAATGGTCAACATCATCACAGTTTTAACCCTCTGATGTTTATTATATAGTGAATGGGTCTTTTCTCCCACAAAAGTAATAGTTAAAGGGTACGACAGGAATGAGAAAAGATATCTTGAGATGAACAATCTCAAAGATCAGTTTTGGGGATCTCAGATTTATGCTTGTTTTTTTATTATCTATCCAGACACTACATACAATGTCCTCCTCAAAAGGCCCTAACTCCATATCCAAAATGTAATACATTCAACATTCTATCAATTTCCTAAATTACTTATTGAAGGGATGTTCTAAATAATACTTGTTGATAGTTACCCCTTAGATTCATTTGATGCCACTTATTATAGAGAATTTTTATTCATAGGGGGTTGGAACAATCAATGGAAAAGGTTAATGTACATGTAACAACCCCCATTGGATTGGGGACCCACCTTGTAAATCACTTGATCTTTCCAGATAGCAACAACATGTTCCAAAAAATATAGATGAGGTGATATGGCAATTCCAGGAATCCTAGTACCCTCATATACTCAATGAAATTATAAATGAAAATTATCTCTATTATATCAATGACTAACACAATAATTAGAGAACAATAATGTGTCTTATCATGACCTCTCTCACCTTGATTGTGAAAGAGGTGCCCCATAATTCTTCTTATGTGTGAGAAAGACTCGAGAGACTTATAGGTAGAAGAAGAAGGGGATGACCTCAAGAATTCACCTCCCACATTCACGAAAGGTATCTCTCCCACCCTCTATTATCTCATGTAGTTAAATTTAGGAATAAAAGAATACTTGAAACATGTAAATATAAGTGCTAACTTTTCCTTTGATGAGAAATTGATATATATTTCATTCAAAAAGAATCACTAATATGTGTTCTCTTGGAGCTGTGCATAAATGAATACACTTAATAAAGATTGGGATAAACACCATATCATATTACCTAGAGAATGTCGATGAATTACAATTTATCTAAAAGGATTCATGCCTCTAATTCCACTAATGTATAGTCAGATCTTAAAAACTGATATAAAAAACATTTTACATGAAGAAAAATACCTAATATAGATATATATCATAATAATAATAAAATAATTAATGGTAATATTATGGTCTATATTGATTAGAGATACCTTAATAGGCATTACCTAATAGATGATTTCTCACTATTGATCACTTATCTAATTATTGATGACACAAATGTCTTCCAATCCCTTTCCATCATAAATAGTTATTCAGGACACAATCAAATAAATATGAACCCATAAGATGAGAAAAACCATACATTATGAAGGCCTCATGTGATATTTTTCTTTATTTTAATACATTTTAGTATAAATAACAAATCCGTAACAGATCAATACCTCATGCATCATATCATTAATTCATTTTGGGAATAATAACTAAATGAAATGTCAACTACCTAGTGGTCAAATTATGATAATGATGTGATAACATCATGGATCATCAAATAATCATTCAAAAGATGTGATAGTAAAATATGAAGATGATACCACATAATATTTGTATTTGGGTAACAACTGGGAGGTTCCATGGCTTTGGGTTAAGCCACTGCAATATCGAGGTCGAAAAAGAGAAGAATGGTGCTATTTAGCAATGTCACCCCCAATAATGACCACAAAATTATTGGAATCCAAGGTCACATTAGGGACATTTGATGTTTCAAAACCATTATTTTCTAGAAAATATCTACCCTTCAACATGATATCGATCAATGGAATAACATACTAATATTACAAGTACATCCAAGAAGCCATCACTGGTCTCATGTTGTATCTCATTCAGCCAGTACTTCATATTCCTGTAGTTGGATAGAGGCCACAAATTTTGTATATAAAATCCACAGTATTCCCACGGAGATCCTTCCATGAATAAAATAATTATTTGTTGAGTGGGATATGACTCTATTACCTCATCCAAAAAATACTAGTTATTGAGACATGATACATGCTTGTAGTGAAGAACATCTTTCCACTCATATTCACATTAGAAAAGTGTAGGAATTACTTCCAACAATAGAATGTCATTATTTCCCATCGTAATGATTCACTCAAGTATATTACTTGCCTCCACATGATTTCTAGTCTTCTCTCTTCATGGGATTTCATTATGAAGAAAAATGAAATTCATTTCTTATCACAAAAGGAAGTTATTTTGCGAGCTCTTAATGATTGACTAAAACTATGTCACACCATTGAGAACACATCATTGCATCATAAGCTTGTAATTATGGGTATGTTTTATATCCATGAAACTCAAGGTATAAGGGATGTGTATTTTTTATAGAATCTCCTAATATAATATTATTAAAATGATGGATGAATCTATGCTCAATCATGTTTCCTTTGGGATTTTATTTTTCTATCCATAAAAAGAATATTTACCAGAATATTGATCACTATCTAATGGCTGCATGAATAATACATAAAAGAAGAAATCCCAAGACATCATGTTGGATCCAACCCTAATGCAGCAGATATCCTACAATAATATCAAAGGGGATTTAAAATTAGTGATAATTTTGGTCAAAGTATATTTTGTCATAAAAAAAGTATAAATAGGACCATCATGCTAGAAAAGTCATGTGTGTAATGATAGAGTTACCGTTTGAGACCAAATTTTAGAATGTTCCCCAATCCAAGAATTCTCACACTGATCCGTTGGATAATGTAACCATAATCATGGACGTGCCTGATAATGATGTAGTAATCATATATATCACACACAAATAAATGATAAGAGTAGTCATATTATGTGTTAAGGATGATATTATTTTCTTATACACCACCTTATAGTGTGATGAACCGATATCCAACTATGGATGGATTGAGACCATAATTATATACCTTATAAATTGAATGTCTCCCACGAAATGGAGTGAAAAGCTAAAAATGTTTGAAAAATTATTAAAACATTACTCGTACGATGCCTCAAATGTGCATAAATCCTAAAAAAGATATGATTTTTCATAATTTTTTTATATAGACAGTAGAACGAGTGATTTACACAATATTGGAAGAAGACCATGTGATCTTCGACATTACCCATCATTCTTAGAATAGGAATTCCCACCAAATCATGTTGATGGGTTACTACGAGAATACCATGATACAAGTCTTTTTGAAATTCACCATGAAATTTTCTATATTCCAGTTCCATTAAAACATCATCCATAAACTCTAGAATTTTCTAAACACAAATAAAGTGTCATATATGTATTTTTTTGGGATTTTATGTGGGGGTGAAAAATTCCCCAGCCACATCTATGAATTTCAATCATATCCCAACTACTGCTGACTTCTTTTACAAATGGGAAGAAAAATACCAATAAAGGAATTATGTTTGATGAATATAATCAGAATCATATGTACCATATCCTTAAATTTTTTGGAGTCCCTCACATGATATTGATGGACAACAACAGAAACATTTTTATGTGTTTTTTTGATATTGTACCAGCATTACAATATCGAATAAATAAACTCATATCGCTATCTTCCAATGAAAAATTTCATGTAAAGGGTCCTTCAACAAAAATAATTCATAAATTATCCATATGATTGAGAACAAGGATACAAATTTTTTTCAGAACAACAACCTTTATGCTTTACGGGCCTATTATACCACAACATGTACAGCTACACAGGTAATTTCATAATCTATAGTGAATGAGACTAAGGTAGTTATACCTATATAAGTACCTCTACATTAACTCCAAAAAGCCATTTTGTTCATAATTTGGATTAAAAGAAATCACAAATTATTGTGGATGAATTAGAGTTTTCCAGTGACAACTAGTTGCATATATAGCACAAATGTTAGCCCCTTAAAAATCCAATCAAATGTTCAAATAATAAGATGGTAACACAATTACTTCATGCATGGAGAACGAGTTTTGGCTCTCATGACCCTAGTTAATCCATGAAATAAGAATATAATTATGGAACCCAACTGGGATGTGTCTTATAGAATATATATAGTGTTTCACAATAGAGATTACGAACTAACCAAAATAGATTGGGAACAGTTCACACAACCAACCAACCATAAATTTCTCAATAAATATATTGCATAACTATCTGCATGTTTCTCTTTACCATGTTATCTGACATTAAGATACATAACAAAATATAGGAATCTAGTAATTTCAATGTACAATGTCCTATCTTTGGGTAGAAATAATTCAAACTACACAGCACCTCACATCCATATCGAATGAAATTAGACTTCATGGTTGATGTCTTCACTGCATATTTTTAAACTACCTGGGATCCATCATTGTCTCAGTAATTATTCAACACATTTGATCTACATATCTATGAAGAACGGATGAAATTCTCCCATCCCCATGTGAAGTTTAGGTCCAGATATGAAATATCCTCATCAATGAACTATGATTCGAATGGTTCCATCAATCATAGGATAAATAGTGTTTCATGAACCTATTGTATAGGTCCCAACTGTAATACCCATTTTCATTCGCATCGGGTAATTATCATCCCTACTTTCTGATGTTAATCCAAACGATAGATGTCCTTAATGCATGAAATTATTCTACAATAGTTTCTAGAACTATGTATGGCCTGATTCTCATGTTAAATGAGATACATTGGGACATCACCATCTAATTAATTTTTCTAGAAAACACATGATAAAAACATCCCCTGTAATATCACTAATAAAAAATGCATTATAAAGATTGGTTTTTTATTTTTTTACATCCCTTTTTATCCATCTTTATTAGTGGAGATGTAATAAATATTTTCTTTTATGTTGGTTAAAAACATGACAATTTAAATCAATAGTGGAAATGATTTTTTATGACCGTTATTAAATAACTAATGATAAAAACCTTCATTTGAATCATTTTTCATGTTGGTTATGAAATAACCATTGTAATATATTATATAATATGTTTTTAATTTAATAAATGATTTAATATATAATATATTAAATATGTAATCAAATAAATGATGTGAAAAAAACATCAGATGATGTTTTCACATAATGTATTTAATAGAGGACGTTAAAAACTCTTTAGGATGGTGGTATTTGAGTTTGGTTATTAAATAACTGACACATAGAATTCAATTAAAAAGTGGTTATTTTATTACTGACATAAAAAATTGACCCAATATATTTTTAATTTCCATTACAAAATAACGAAGGTAAAAACTATTTTTTTCAATATTTCTTGTTACACTTCCTCTCCTCTACTGACTAATCCAGAAAAAAGATGAACTGTCAGTAGAGGAGTTGGAAAATTAATGGAGCAGAATTAAGAAGAACCAGAAACTGAACCATTAGAAAAATTACACATTAATATTTACGACAATAAATTTTACAATATTAAAAAAAAATATTCTTACATCCAACCAAAACAACTACAAAACAGACATTAACAATTACTACATTCAAATTATCAATATTATCAAAAAAATAAATATAATCAAACCTGTAAAATAACTTTTCAATTCTACATTCTAGTGTGTCATCTATTTTGAAATATAAGGTTCATGATCATCTGGTCTCTAAAAATTAAGCGGAATGTAGTAATTATGTATAATGAATAATCTAAATAATATATTATGGAATAACTTATAAGGAAATATAACATCGTCCAACTTCATAATCTTTCCACTTGTAATTATTTCATAAAAAAATATATACACATAATATCTACATTCAATGAGTCGTTGTTGTTTATAAAATTTCTATTTAACATATTTTTTTAATTCAAAATATCATTTTTTAATACATCCATAATTTACAAATTATAAATGGATAGTCACATTTACTATTATATATTTTATCTTATCACTATTTTTCATTGTGGTTTTTTAGAATTCATATCTCCTTTTATAAAATAATATGAATGAAATAAATTTAACGATCATTATTATATAAACAGTAATGAAATTAAAAGAAACTTTCAAACATGTTCTAAAATTTCCTCACAAATCACCATGTATATTTCATATCTTGTATTTTGTTTTATCCCATGATAAAAACACATAACATCTAATAATAATTGACATCAAAGAAAATATAATGTTAGTGTTTATTATCATAATAGATATATTACATTTTATGAGATATATGCTCCATACCTCTCAATAGAAAGAATCATCAATCACTATGTATGTACATACTATTCATGTCTTTTAGAAATATAAAATTTTCATTGTTCCCCCATAAATGTGTGCAATTTAGGTGAAATTCACAACAAGTCCATCGATATAAATACATATTTCATTCATTTCTCCTCACACATTTTAAAATTAAACCTAATATAATACAGACCTAAGTATAAATTTTCAATAAATTAATTCAGGGAATGATTTATGTTAACACATACTTGGAAAAAATATAAATATTTTGGATTCCCAATTTATCTATAGTAAAAAAACTCCATGATAAAATTTATTACAATACCCACATCTATTGCATGACGATAATCATAATCTTTTATTGGGAATGTATAGTGACCCACAAAAAAATTTGAATATCCTGATAATATGTCAATATAACAAGAATATGTATTCTATGTCATATCCCTTTCTCTTTATTGTTTCATATACAATATATCTTTACCTTTAATTTATTTTATAAAATAAATAGATAAATATATTAAAATTGAAATGTAAAAAAATTAATAAAAAATAAAAAAAAGATAACATACATAAAAAACAACTCTATGGTAATGTATTGCAGAAATACAGATGACCAAACTAAAAAGTGACTAATACTTTTTCTTAATTTCCACACCTCATCGATAGGTAATGAAAATCTAGAATATATATGTTAAATATCATGTAATGTGACCATATGTTGTTGTACCTATAACTGTTGATGATGAATTGTATATCATATATAATATATCATCTTATATAAAACTATATAATAGTGATAATAATAAACACAAAACTAAAAATAAAATTGAATATATTGAAGAGGGGTGTTAGAGTATGATAAAAAATGGGGTATACAGTCAGAGGAAGAGGATAAAAATGTGGTATGTAGGCAGAGGTGGGGGAGTGGGATCTATTAGAGGAGGTGGAGGAGTGGGGGCTGTAGTATGAAATTTTCATTCCATGTTTGTAAACATAGACTGTACCACCTCTATAATCCTTTAAACCATCATCCTGTTAATATTTCAAACTCGATCCTACATGTATTATTATTTTTTTGTTAAAACCCCTTCATTGATGAATCTTAAATAAGTTGTAACAATTTTCTCACCAATACACCCAATAGGTATCCACGTACATGACCTGAGTGATTTTCATGCCCAATTCTACATATAAACTATAATTCTGACAATAACCATAAAAAACCCCATGTGTGATCATCTCCTCAATATAATCCTATATTATTTATTTGAAAAATATTTGTAATGATTCAAAGTACAAAATGAATTGAATTAACATAAATAAATAACAGAAATATCTTAAAATAATATCATCTATGACACTTTATTCTTCTGTAAGACATTTCCTCTTTTTTATCATCTGACCCACGTACCATTTTTCATGCCAACATGGAGGGGATTTAGGAGAAAAATCTCTTGAGCATAAAGACTCATCTCTATGACTTTTTAAATTTTCAACCGTTATATTTTATTCGAATAATGTATACCCTCCATGAGATAAAATATGAGGTTATATGTTTCTATATTGAATTTCAAATTGAGATCTCGTTAATTCCTATAAATAATGAATAGTAAATCATTAATAACACCTTAGTAATATCATTTATATATAAAACAATATAAATGTTATCATCTAACATACCAAAATTAATTCTTTTCATCTATTTTAAACAAATTGATTTCATGAATATAAATAAATAAAATGATATATATGACATGAATTGTCATGTTTCACATGCCTAAAAATGAAATCACATATTAGGCATGATTTGAAATCCCTCCATCTCCTAATAGAAATCAATACACATTCCCCTAACCTCTATACTGTGAGGTATACAAAAATTCATAATATAAAGAAGAGGGAAACATATTATACAATAAAAATTTAAATATTAGTCTAACAATAGTCAATGATATTACCAAAATGGTCTCCTACAACTGAGGTTGTGTTCTTTTGTCAACACATCTCCAACCATTAAATAAACTAATGACTTTTTTACCCCTACTTGATACAAAACCATTTAATTGTTTTTCATTTGGACATCTTGGAATAATATTTTCATTAATGTATACCACTATCCTTTAATCATGTCTATAAGAAAGTGATATTTTTTTTAAACATTTGAAACCATGTCTAGAAACCATAAAACTATTCTTTCCTATTGTGGGTGTACATGGAGAAGATTGTGGATAATGGAAAAGAGAATGTGGATATTTCTCCACATATTTCTGATCATAAAGCTCTTCTCCATATGTTTTTGGTTGATCAGATGATTGATCTATGTTTATCATTCAAATAAATGAAATAAACATTTCGTACACATATATACAAATTCACCTGTTACAAATCTAATGTATATAGAAAATGAAAATGTATGAAACACAAAATATAAATAAAACATAACACAATATTATTGATATTTTATAACGTTATTTAAAATTCCAACATTACTAAAGATATAAGAAATTTAATGGAATGTAATGAATATATATATATATAATTGGTGTAGGAAAATTAATAATGGTACATCCTAATAAATCTTATTTACATAAAAATAAATATTTTTTAACAAATTGGATATAAAATAATTTTTGTTAAAAAAAATAACAAATATATAAGTTATGAATGGTTAACATGGAAAACTAAAAAAAAGTGGACTAAAATAAAAAAACATTTTTAATTATTATTTTTAATTTTTTTTAATAAATGTAAATTACAATATCTAACAGTTTATGAAATTAATTAACGTAAATGACAAATAAACATATGTTACGAGTAATATTAGGAATGTACTAGTGGTTTGTTTTCCCATATTCATTCATCGTGGTTGTTTCTTATGGAATAAATCAATTATACATCATGCTCATTAATATTTTCTATTAATATTTCTATGGATGTAGGGATCTCACACAAATCAATATCATCATCATGTTAAAAATATTCGATATATTTTATTTCCTTGAAAAAAAGAGACCAATGTATATCAGGCTGATCAAGAACATAGAAAATTTTATATTCATGTATTTCCATTATAAAAGAATCAGTATTGACTTCTAATATTTATTGATATCATAGTTCATTAAAAATTAATCATTTCTGACACTTTTATTAACCATAAACAATTTTTGATAAAAACTATAAAATTAATTTCAATGAAATCAGCATCTCATATTTATTAAATAACTTTGTAATATGATGTTGATCCATAAATGGGGTTTTTTTTCATCAGAACATTAAAAATGTATTTCTTATATAAACACAAATACTCCACTAATCTGAACTAAAATTCTTTTTTCCTGATCATTTATATGAAATGTATAGACAGTAATGTCATACCCTGACCATGTTGTTATATATAATCATGGACCACCCACTAAACATCTTAATTTCTTTGATTCATCTAATCTATAAAACTTGGCCATTTTAAACCATTTACAAAAATCATTGTCAGGATCATTCAAAATCTAAATATCCGTCTACTTTTAATGACATTGTTTCAACTCATTAATATTCAATTTTATATTTGGTGGAACATGAGCTATGTTATTTAAAATTTATATATTTTTTTTCTTCATCTATTCACTAGACAACGATTTGAATCTCAACCTATGAGTACCCTTCCCCCAATTATTATCTCGTTTATGGAGAGATGGAGGAAATAAATTTGATCCACCATAGAAACGTATCTCATACAAAACACCACAACAACCTTTGAAATATACATTTCATCGAGTGGAGGCTTTAGGTCGATATGGAATCATAACATACCCCTTCAATATCTCAATATATAATTCAAAATGATACGACCATTGTAGATATATATGTCAAAAATTACATATTTCTTAAACTAGATGATCCATTAAATTCACCATTATATAAAAAAATGATGGATGAAAATACATTTACCATTGACAATGTATCGAAATTTCTTGTTTTCCAAAATGAAAAAATCATCAAAATCAATCATAGTATTAAAAATTATACTGAAAACTTACAAACCTTCAATGTTGTCATTCTAAAATGGATGGGAAGAAATACACCAAATTCCTGTTCTAGAAGATGTTACATCATGATGTGAAAATAATTGTATTTCATACCTGTAAACTAGAAATCCTTCAATGAGAAAGAAGTTTTTATATTTGAAGAATAACACCGTAGAACATTGATATCATGATGACACTGATAAAATATAAATTTCTCCTTCATTGATAATGAATAAAATGTTAGGGGAAGAATAGTTCTCCTACTATCACGAGTTGGATCTAACACCAAATATAGTCCCATTGATAGTATTTTTAGTCTTTCATTCAACTCATCTTTATTCATTCCATTAATATCTAACAATATTACAATCAAAATGTCAAAAATATTTTTCTCCATTTTGATGAGTTTAACACAAAGATTCACATAATGATATATCCAATATAGAAGCTACTATAAATTTCGCTATTTATTCAAAATATGTCTATCATTTCAAGATTTATGTGTCCTTACCAATTTCTCATTATTGTTTTTCCCCATATCAAAAAAATCATCAAATGATAAAAGATTTGTATAAATATATAATTCTAGTGGGACATTGAAAACCTTTATTAATATTCTATAAGGGTGATCTCTATGGAAAAACATTCGATGAACCATCTATAATTCTTTCCTCGTGTGATGAAATAGACAAAATGATGTCTGTTCTTCGCAAATGGGACATACATTATTCCATAAAACATTATATCCATTGGAATTTCCATATTATTTGGTGCCATTTATTGTGAACATAATTACGGATTTCTATAGAAAATGTTCCATTTGATTTTAATCATAGACTCTAATACCATCCTCCCACATGAGTTTCAATTCATCAATTAATGTGGACATGAAAACATTAATTTCATTTCTGGGTTTCTTTGGTCCTAATATCATATTAATCAACATGAAAGATTTATGCTTCATTCAAAATTTGTGAGATAGCTGGTAAATTACAAATAAAAAAACATGAATTATGTGTTCTTATAAGGAAACAATGTGGAATGATTCCATCCGTGAACAACCCAAGTCATAGGCTTCTAAAATCATTTCCAAATGTAGGATACTGCACAACAGTATTCATCTACTATGGAAAATAAGTGGGATGACTTATTTTTCCATCACATTTCTGCTAATTAGCATACCATATTATATTTTTAGAATCATGTGAATTTGAAAAAGAAACATTTCAAAGGATGAATAATATGAAGATAACAAAATACCTTGCATGGGACATCACAAATATCAAAATCACCCTATCATTCTTCTTTTGACTTATACAATGTTTTACCAGATTTAGGGCACTCTGAATGAAAGTCATATTCCTTCCTATATATCAAACAATCATTGAGGAAGGAATGTATTGTGTTTTATCCCAGTCTCATTGGGCATGAAATTTATTTTCACCTTACAATTTTAATATATAAGATAATTTTATTTAGGATGATTGTATTTCAATAATTGTAGCACTTTGTAAAACTCTTGTCACACTATCCATGTTTCACCTTCAGGTTCATCTGTCTTAACACTGAAAATAAAACAAAAAATCTGTAAAACCAGGATACTTTGGTTTTTCATCGTGAATATATAAATACTCAATTTTTGGTTCATTATTAATACTTTTTGCTTCAATATAATTAATCATTTATTCAATTTCATCAGTGTTAACATCTTACAAACAATCCTCATCAAAAGATGAGAAATTCTTCCTAATTTCACCATTCCCCATCCAAGGGCTATAACTCGGATTAGAACCATGACAAATAAAATGATATTTTATCTCTATACTTTTTAATTTATTCTTATATAATTATTTCTGGAAGGGATTGAGAAACAAAACATTGTTTCAATTATTTCATTTAATAAACTATAAAAAATCAACAACACCTTCCTCAAATTAATCACTCATATTATGTGATGTAATCCAACATCTACTCAATATTACCTATAACACATTAAAAATTATACATATTTATTTATAAACTAATTTATATTAATATTCTGTATGTTATATTTTAAAAGAAACAAACTCTTGAAATATAAAACAAATATATGCATAATTGAAAAATATAATGAAAAATTCTACATAATAATGGATTATAAGTTTACATAAAATTGGTAAATCATAAAAGACAACAATTTCATTTTGTAAATAAATAGATAGATTACAAAATTATAAATTTATATGAATCCATTAATTTGAATGTAACACCATTTTTAAATATAAAACAACTTTGTGTGTTTTTGATAGATAAAATTATATAGTTTTTTATGAAATAAGATATAAACCCACTATATAAAAATCACAAACCATTCCGTAGTGTTATTTATTATTATCCCAACACAAAATTAGTTTTTTAACTAATTTTGTATCATAATTATCTATAATACTAACCTAACAGTTCTTATGGTCATATTGAATGGATTTTTTTTCTTTATTTCATATAATTTTGATGTGTAAATTAATGTGTTTTAACATTATTATTTAGTTTTTTTGTAAAATTTTATTTTTGAAGATGGTCATGTTTGTAGGCCTTTAGAGTATCCATGATTTACTTGAGAGGGTGGTGAAAATATCATATTCAAGGTATGTTGAAATGTTGTTTTGGGGGCTACTTAGCTAACATGGAATACCTCAATCTATTTCACTTTATAAATAGTAACTATAATAAGGACCCAAAATTAAAACCTTACATAATCTTGAATTAATTGAATATTTCAAATTGAAGATCTTTTCATGAATAGTGTTTTATAGAATTATGTCAAACCTATTACATTACATATAAAAATTTACAAAGTAGACACTTCTTGATGAGTTCAATTTTTTTTAACAAAATAAAAAACCTTAAAAAAGAGTCATGTCTCGTTCCATGTGTTAGACAACATGACTTTTCCTTGATCCCATACTTGACCCAATTCACCTTTACGTCATGTGAAAAACATTTCAAAACTTTCGATGAGCATAAAAAGCTTAATAAGGTTTATAGAACAATGAAAGAAAACATTAGTTCGTCATTACATACATAACATAATCTATTTTACATATCTCATGAAATCAGAATATTTATGCATCACACTTATAAAACATAAATCATAAAGGTAATTAGTGGCATCATATCATACTTATACTGTAGTTATCACAGTTTTGTAGGGTGTTACATTTAGAATACCCATCACAGTATATTCCCTAAATCTCTTATGTTAAACATTCATGTTTACCTCCATCATGTTACCCAATGCATTGGAGATCTATCTTGGGATCATCCACCGTAGTTTTATCATGTAACCACCCATATACATAAACAATGCCCATGAACCATTACATAATCATAACACATAAAATAAAATTGAAGGAAAGATAACATTTCCACATTTTAGTCACAATATATCATCTAAATATATTAACATGAGAAACCCATTATCAAAACCATTTTCAATACCAATATACGTAAAAGATTATATGGTATTTATTTTCCATTTAAAAATATTACGGCTTGTTAGAGAATGAAAATATCAAATAATACTTTCTGCAACGGAAAACGTCATTGTGACCACTTACATTAAAAAGAAAGAATTTTATTTTTTATTTAGTAAAATGATTCATAGAAAAATATTCCCTTTGATTGAAATCAAATGTAAAAGGTGTTTATACAACGTATAAAATAATGTCATCTATTAAAACAATATATGCTTCAATGAAGGGAGATTGATACGAAGTCCGTTACTTTGTGTCTGACATGACCCGTTCATTATTTAATCTCCTGAATAATAATGTAAAGATAATTTTATACATGAAAAAGAACATTAATCAATTTTATAATTCCTTTTAAATCTATTATTACAATGTTATAAACTTTATTTAATCATTTATGTAAATAACAGTTGTACTGTTGATATTTGGTACATGAGTCAAAATTGAATTTCTAATATTTACTAATTTTTTATGTGGTAAATATTCCATTATATACAGAATTATATGAATGATTCTGATATCATATATATCTTATATATATAGTATATATTTATATTTACAATAGTACATTACATTTGGAGGTATGAAATGAAATTCTCCATTCAAGGAGACAGTACGCCATGCACATGCATGAATGCTACATTCATTTCTATTTCATATTTTATTGGAATTAAAAAAAATTGATACATATGTATATTATAATTATAGTATAATATCAAATATAATATTATTAACTCAATCCTTTAAACGTCCGACATATTTCATTATCGTGTCATATAACTTTGAGGGGGCGGTAGTCCGCACATCATTAAATGAAATTATCATTTTTACCCATAATCAAAACCATACTGCTATGATTTCAATAAAAAATACATAAGAATAATGAAAACATAATCAAAATATGTATTATATATAAATATAGTTTCATCTTAATGGCCATCATGAGAAACAAAATGAGGTAATTGAACAATCATCGTTTCCTGAGTCATTAGTTTTCCATCCACAGAAACAGTATGTTCTTTCCCCATTAGATGGAGGTGTTTGTAAGTGTAGTTAAAATAATTATCATAACAACATCCTAGAATATTAAAAATACTGGTGTGATTATGAAAAAAAGAATAAAAGCACATTAGGTGTTAGAGAATTAAAATAAAAAAAATTAATTTAAGATAAATTGTTACCTTTAATTCAGGTAACTTCCTTTGGTTTGAAACAAAAGGATTGTTTGAAGTACCTTATACCTATGTTAAGGCATATAGGAAGAAGATAAGAATATTTAAATCATATTTGGTTGGGGTTGGATGATTCAAAGGGCTTGATAAGTGTATGGAATGGGTTAGAGTTGGGTGCATTTTATAAGGGGGGGGGAGGGGATTTTTAGTAATGTGTGAAAATATTATTTTATTATAAAATTGATATTCGTTTTCTAAAGGTCAAAAATAATATAAATTCAATTATAGGATGAATCATGGTCTAATTAGAATCATACAATAAGAATTGGACAGGTTTGGGATATTTTGTTCATATTTGTAATATAATTTACATAAATAATTTATTAATTAGGTAAACACTACATCATTATTGTGTCATAAATTGTATTATTTATATGATTTTTAAAATTTATAAAAAATACAATGATGTAGGAAATCTTATTATCTTTCCAATGAAAATTTATAGTGTAAACGATAACTTAAGTAACATTATGTAAAAATTAATTTACAGAGGGATATATGTTCTTGTCCTTTTTGTCTTTTATTTATGTTAATTTAAATAAAGTGTCATTATCAGCATTAAGTTAATCAATGGGGCCCTAAAATATACCTAAGGATTACCATGGTCTCCATGACTCATGAAATATGGTTAGGAAAAGTGTTAAAGTAATTATATATAATTGTGATATTCTTTTTACATTTACATACCCTATTATCCTTTAACCGCAGTAAATAAAAGTCAAAACATACTATTTAAAAAATTTTGTTTTAATTGTATTGAACCAAATTTTATATACTAATAACAACCATTTATGTTAGTTTTTCTATATTCAATTCACAGAAATAGTAATATTTTATTTAAATGAAAATGTCAATTTCGAACGACTAGATAGTGGTTTCACTATTCATCAAAAATAGATGTTTTTTAGAAAAATACCTAAAATTCAGCCTAAGATAGAATTGATATTCTGAATTAAAAAATGATATCTATTTTAAGAATTTCAAAACATAGATGTTGGAATAGTTAATTTAAAATTAATTCCCATTGTCTTAACTGAAAAGCATGCTTTTAAGAAATATTAACTATCCAAGGATTGACACTTTTTTATATCCAATTTCAAAGTGAAATTTAGTCCAATGACCAACATTGTATTGAATGGTAAAAATATAATCTAATTAAACTTTATAACCAGTCATAAAAGAAAATAAATCCATATAAATAAATTAGATCAAAAGTCTATTTTGAAATAAAATAATGTTTTTTTCACTATTCATCAAAAATTGACTTTTATATGAAAAAACAAAAAATTTACCCAAAGTGAAATTTGATGTCCAAATTCTTAAGAAGAATTAAATTTGGTCAAATGGAACATTTAAAAGTTAAAAAAACTAGATTTAAGGAGGGTTCGACAACAAAAAGCGGTAAATAAACCCTTTAAAGTAAATTTGGAAAAAAAATTAGATTCATTCGCATGTTATGCCACTAACATTTATTGGATAAATGGAAAAATATTTAACAAACATGTATAATCATATTGTAGTTAGTTATTTTCATTCCCACCAATACAAAAACTAGGTGTTAACTACAATTAAAAATAATAATATTATATTATTATTGTGCAACGTATGATTTCAAAGAAACTCATTGTTGCATATCAGGCACGCCATCGAACATAGATACACATTTAAAGTAAAATTAATATTTAATTTAAGAAATATTAATTAAAAAGAAAATTTATTATTCCATTCATTACCATGGTTGTTACATCCTTCCCCCTTTGGGGAATTTTTTTTCCTCACAATTTTATTCATTTATCAAAAATTGGGGGTAATATCCCTCATAGCATTTTCATATTCCCATGTTGCCTCTTCATTAATATACTTTTCCACAAAACCTTTTCCTGGTGAATTACCTTCTTCTACAACACATGCTCTATTTGTTCAAGAATTTTGACTGTTTTTCCTCATAATAGAGAATCTATTCGAAATGTACTATCTCTGGGCTCAAAATATCCATATGGATTTCTAATATACTTTCTCAACATTGAATAATGGAAAACATTATGTACATGGGATAAACATGGTTGTAAAGCCACTCTGTACTAAACTGATCCAACATTCTCCAGGATTTCACAAGGTCCAATAAACCATGGACTCAACATTCCCTTCTTACAAAATCGTGCCACAATTTTCCATGGAGAAACTTCGAGAAAGACATGATCGCCTATTTCAAAAGTAAGATCCTTCATCAGATTACCTGCATAACTTTTCATCCTTCCTTAAGCTGTTCTCATGTGCTTCCGAATCAACTAAACCTTTTCTTTCATATCTTCAACCAATTATTGTCACATTAGCTTCCTTTCACCTACTTCATCATAAAAAGCTGGTGTTTGAAATTTTTTCCATATAATTCATCAAATGCAGCCATCTGTATACATGAATGAAAAATGTTATTATAAGAAAATTCAACCAAAGAAATATGTTGTTCCCAAGTTCCCTGTTAATTTAGTGAAAAGTCACCGAGAATATCCTCCATGGTCTAAATTGTTCATTCTGACTACCTGTCTGATTTTCAATGAAAAGATATACTAAAATTTAATTCTATACCCAAACACATCTGTTGGCCTTTCAAAAAGATTGAAGTTAACCGAGGACCGCAATCAGATACAATGAAGAGGGGAACTCCCTGAAACATGGATATCTATTTAACATACAACATAGAATGTTGATCTTGAGAAAATGTATCTTGAATAGGATGTCAATGAGAAGATTTAATCAATTGATCAACAATAACTCAGATTGCATTATTACTTCGTGATGTTTTCGGTAGTCCCACAACAAATACAATGGATTTATTTTCCCATTTCCACTCTGGAACCGGTAATGGATGAAGCATCCCACTCAGTAAGTACCACTCTACTTTAACCAATTGATAAGTTAAACACTTCATAGTAAAATCAAAAATATCTATTTTCATTCCATCCATCCAATAATACTCCTGATGATTTCTGTATATTGTAGAGCTGTTGGGATGAACTAAAAAAGGGGTACTATAAGCTTCACATAACAACTCATTCTTAAATTTTGAATCACAAGGAACATATAATCTCTTTCCAAATCACAAAACTCAATCATTATCAATGATAAATTCAAGAAAAATACCCTTCTAAACCCACTCTACCTTTTTCTACAACTCACTTTCTTCCTTCTTCACTTCATTTATTTTGTCTGATAGAGATTATTTCATTGACACCTGAAACAAAACAGAATAATTTTCGGAAACAAAACAAATATATTCCAATTTTCATCAAATCAAAAAAACAAAGGATCTCATTAAAAACTGTGTATGGTTAATGAAGCATTATGTTTTTAATTTAATCAATCATCCACATTATGTTCATATCCCGGATGGTAATGGATCCTTAAATCACATTACTTGATTAATTAAAACCACTTCCTTTGTCTCATGTTCAATTTGTTCTGAAGGGAAAATATACATCAATATTTAGTAGTTAGTATATATTTCACATTTTACTCCATACAAATGATGCCTCCAAAATTTTAAATCAAAAACAACAATAACTAATTATAAATCATGAGAAGAATAATTTAAATCATGAGGTTTCCAATAACGTGAATCATAAGCAATTACCTGATCAATATTCAGAAGGACACAACCAATTCCATTCCATGAAGTATCACTATAAATAAAAAACTGAACATTTCTAGATGGTAGTTCCAATATTGGATCATTCACTAATATTATGTTTTATTCATGAAACCAATCACCACAATTGTTTTCCCAAATGAACATAACACCTTTTTGAGTTAACTTAGTATGTTGTCTAGATAACCTTGCAAATATCTCATCAATCCTCCAATAATAACCCACTAAACCAAGAAAACTATGAATATTAGTTATATATGTGGGCCTCAGCCATTATCCAACATCTATTGTTTTAAGTGGATTAGTAGTTCTTCCATTTATTGAAACAATGTGACCATGAGAAAAATTTCAAGTTACAAAAATTGAAACTTGCGTAATTTCCCAAATAGTTTCTTTTATTTTATGGTTTTCAAGACAACCATTAAATGACTTTCATACTCCTCTTTACTTTTAGAATAAACAAAAATGTCATTATCAAATAGAAACAAAAGCTTATAAAATAACTCACGAAAAATTCTATTAATAAAATCCATGAATACATCATGTGCATTGGTTATATCAAAAGGAATGACTACAAATTCATAATGGCAATATCCAGTACAAAACATAGTCTTTGGATTGTCTGCTTCCTTTACTTTCAACTAATGATACCCCAACCTCAAGTCAATCTTTTGTAAAATAATATTCTACCTAGATATGATCAAAAAAATCATCGATATGATTCCATGGATACTTCTTCTTAATAGATATGTTATTTAGTGCTCTATAATCAATGTAAAGTCGCATCGAACCATCATAATTTTTATCAAACAATAAAGGAGCACCCCTTGGTGATGTTTAGGTTGAATGAAACTGATATTTGTTAACTCATACAACTGCTTCTTTAACTCTAAAATTTCAATTTCAGCCATTTGATAAGGGGGTTTCAAATTGGATTTGTATCAGGAACTAAGTCAACAGTAAATTCAACTTTACGATCAGTTATAATATCAGGAAAATCATAAGGAATATCATCAAGATACTCATTTAACACTAGAATATCCTTAATCTGAATAGTTTATTTGTTTTCAACAATATGTGTAAGGTAAAATTCATTTACATCTTTTACTAGTTTTCCAGCTTCCTAATAAGTTATCAAAAGTAAGGGTTCATTCTTGTACACAAATAGAAAATATTTCTGAAAAGAAACCTCTTTATTTCAGAAGTCAATCATAGCATGTTAAAAAAAATACAAACTATACACAAAATAACATAAAACGGTACTAGAGGAAAAAAAATAATGTGTGTAGGTAGATTCTTTTCACACACACAAGTAAATTAAGGTTCTTATAATTTCTTTTTGTCTATAAATTTCCTCCTGGTGTTTTTACCATATGTTCAGGATTCATATTTTTATTTGGAAAATAAAATTTATTATAAAACATCCCAGTAATGAAGGAGTGTGTAGACCCTGAATCAACCAACACTTTGACATAATCTGAAAAAAACAAACAGTATACCAAATACTACATCATTTAATGGCCCAACATCAGCTGAAGTAGTTGCAATGGATTTCACAACCTCTTTATTCTTGTAGTCTTGTTTCTATCCCTCAGTTGAGTTCTTAATTGGACAACCATTTTCATAATGACCCATTTCATTGCATAGAAAACAATTTACTGATTGTAAATTATATTTTGTCTTACCATTACCATAATATTTTTTAGTGCCATTATAAGGATTATGTCCCATTTTACCTCATCAGTATCACTTACCAAAATTCAAAACATATTCCCCAACATTTGTTTTACAAAGAATTTCAAAAAAAAATTAATCATAGGTTTCTTACCATCAATTGTTTTTAAAGAGTTCATCCATTTCACCTGCAACCTTGACCCCTTATTCTGTTGTTTTTCAAAAACACATGATTATCGGAAAAATCCATTTCCACATTCTCTGCACATTGATAAAAATTTCTCATCTTTTGAACTCACAAGAATAAAAATCCCTCCGATAATTTGGCTTTAATCCTGAGTATAATATATTATTTTACTATCAGGATTTCATATGTAATTTGGGGCATACATTTCTAGTAGAGTGAATTTTGGTTCATAAGCAGCCAATGTGTCATCCTCTATCCTCACATCTAGTGATTTGTCTCCATCCTAGTATGAAGCACTATAGTAAAATATTTCCTAAGAAACATTCCTTTGAATTCATACGAATCAAGAGCATCAATCTACATTGTAGCCTAGATATTGTTCACTATCGACCACCACTGATTAGAATCACCATCAAAATGGTAAACAGAGAGACAATACTTTTGATGTTTTCAACAACTCTAGACATAATAAATCTTCTCTATTGCATTAATCCACCCTTCAGCTAGCACAGTGTCAGATGATCCTCTGAATGATGGTGGATGTTGACTCATGAAATGATCCACTTCTGACATGATCCTTTCTGGCTGATCTGGATGATCTCATGCATGTATACCACCACCATTTATATCCTGAGTCAACTGTGCCATCACTATAACAAATTGTTCAGTTCTGATTCTTCCCATATCAGGTTGCTGATTTAGAAGGTTGTCTACCTCCAGATGTCATCCCAACTTTGCTGCCATGTTTCCATTATCGAAAACCATCATAAACACATAGATATCTTAGGCAAAGCAACATGCTAATATTTAAATTCAATCATTTAAATATTAACATAAATTTATTTATGGAAATTAATTTAACAATACCCTAACTCATAATGTTTTCTACACAGACGTTTGATACCAACTATAAGGACTCAGCCTTAAAACATTAAATAATCATGGAATAAATGAATAATTCACATTGTGGATCATTTAAGGTTTTGATTTTCATAGAATTAGGTCATAAATGTTTAATTACATCTCAAAAGTTACAATGTATACACTTATACTCAGTTCCCATTTTTTCACAAAATGAAAACTCTTAAAAAAAGCATCATGTCTAGTTCCAAGTGTTAGACATCATGAATTTTCCATGATCCCATCCTTGACCCTATTCATCTTTATGTCCTGTGAAAAACTTTTCCAAACATGGCATGAGCATAAAAAGTTAATTAAGGGATATAAAACAATGAAAGAAAAAATTAGTTCGCCATTACATACATTACATAAGCTCTTTAATATAACTCAAAAAATCATAATATTTATGAATGAGACATAGAATACAAAAATTATAAATGTATCTTGTGTAATCCATATCATACATACATTGTATCTTTCATTGCTATGTAAGGAGTTACATTTGGAATACCCATCAAAGTATATTCCCTAAATCTCCTTATAGAAATATTCACGTTTACCACCATAATTTTACCAATTCATTGGGGAGATATCTCGGGTTCACCTGCCCAAGGAATATCATTGAACCAACCACATATGTAATCAATTCCCATGAACCATAACATAATCATAACACATAAAATGAACATAAAGGAAAGATATAATTTTACATTTCAATCATAGTATATCATAAAAATATATTAAAAAACCATTACCAAACCCATTTACAATACAAAAATAAATAAAAGATTATATGGTATTTATTTTCTTTTTGAAAACATTACGTCTTATTAAGGAAGCCAAATATCAAATAATAATTGAGGCGGCGAAAAAGGTCATTTTCAACGCTTACATAAAAAACAAACATTATTATTTCGGTTGTTTAGTAAAATGATTTCCAGAAAAATATTCCCTTTGAATGAAATGAAACGTCTAAGGTATTTTTGTACAATTTAAAATAACGTTTTCTATTAAAGAAAAATATGCCACAATGAAAGGTGACTATGAAAAAGTCCCTTACCTTGTGTCTGACTTGAACCATTCATTCATTAATCTTCTGAATAATAAAATCAATTTAATATTCTACTTGATTAATAACATTTCTCAATATAATAATTCTTTTAAATCACTTATTATCATGATATTAACATTATGGAATAATTTAACTCAATAACTGTCGTTTTGTCGATATTTTGTACTTGAGTCGAAAATGAACTTCTTATATTTACAAGTTGATTATTTGTTCAAGATTTCTTTATCTTTAGAATAATATTAATTATTTGTATATCTTATATATCTTATATATCCTATATATATATATATGTATTTATAACAGTACATAATATTTAAAGGTAAGAAATGTAATGCGCCATTTATGGAGACGGTAAGTTGTACGTACACATTAATGTTTCTTTTATTTCCATTTAATATTTTAATTGACATAAGACATATTGGTACATAGGTATTTTTTTATTCCAGAATAATATCATACATAATTTGATTAACTCCATCCTTTATACATCACACATATGGTATTAATGAGTCATAACACTTTTAGGGGTGGTAGTCTGCTCATCCTAAAATAAAATTATCACATTTACCATTAATGGAAACCATAAGGGTATGATATAAATGAAAAATACATAAGATAAATTAAAACATAAACAAAATATTAATCATATATAAATGTAGTTCCATCTTAATTACAGCCATGTGTGGCTGGAGGTGATAATTGAACAATCATCGTTTCATGAGGCGTTAGTTTGTCATCCACAGAAATATTATATTCTTTACCAATTAGATGGAGGTGTGTGTATCTGTATTGTGATTACTTATAATATCAACATCCAAGTATATTAGGAATACTGTAGATGATATAGAAAGGAATAAAAAGAGTTTAGTGGTTGGAGAATTAAAATAAAAGAAAATAATTCAAGAGAAACTGTTACCATTAATTCGGGTAAATCTATTTGGATTGAACAAAAAGGACTTATTTAAGTGCCTTATACCTATGTTAAGGCTTCTAGGAGGAAGAGTGGGATATTTCAAGCTTATATTAGATGGTTTTGAATGATACATCGGGCTTGTGATGTGTGAGGAGTAGGTCATAGGTGATAACTTTTTATAATGGGGAGAATGTTCTCTTTACAAAAGTTTGAAAATATTATTTTATTATAAAATTACATTTGGTTTATAAAGGAAAAAAACTAATTAAAGTCAATTATAAGATGAATCATGGTTGAAATAAAATCACCCAATAATAATTGGACATGTTTTGTATATGGTTTTAATCAATATAATATTATTTAATTATTTCATTTATTAATGAGGTAAACACTCCATCATAATTGTGTCAAAAATAATATAATTTATTTGATGTATAAAAATTATAAAAAATAAAATGATTATGAAATAATTTTATATTTCGAAAAAAAAATTATAGTCGAAAATATAACTATATTACCCTTTGTAAAAATTAATTTACTAAAATATATTTGTTTTTCATTTTTGTATTTACTTTAAACTAATTAAAATAACGTGTCATTATCACTCTTATGTTGATCCATGGGTTCCAAAATTATACCCAAGAATGCCCATGGTTGACCATGTGTCATCCAATAATTTTTGGGCATGTTTGATGATAATAGTTTATTATTATGTTTTTCTGTTTACCTTGAATTACCCTATTTATCTTTAATCGTGGTAAATAAAAGTCAAAAGTTACAATTCATCTAAAATTATTTTCATCTTATTGAACAAAATTTTACTTCATAAAAATATAAATAAATGTCATATTTTTAAATTAAATTCATAGAAGAGATAGATTTTAATTTGAATGAAAAGGTCTGTTATTAACTTAGTGGTTTCACTATTCATCAAAAATTGATGTTTTTCAAAAAAATACCAAAAATTAAGCCTAAGCTGTATTTGATATTTTGAATTAAAAAATTATTTATATTATACCAAATTCAAAACATATAAATTGGATTAATTAATTTAAAATTAATTCCCGTTGTCAAGAAACAAAGCGTGTTTTTAAGAAATATTTAATATCAAAAGATTGACATTTGTTTTGTCACAACCCATCCCCCGAGGACCATATCGTGATAACCCCATGCCAGCCTTCCAAAGGTCACGGGATAGTGACTAGCACCAAAGGTGTAAATCACAAAGCTGGGAAGGTATTGCCTTTATAAACTGAACACAAACAACCGAGTACACAACTGGAAGTAAAACACTAGGTAAAACTATATAGAAAAGAGAGTGCTGAAAGAAAAGGGGTAGAAAATACAATCCCAACAGTAAAGTACAATACAATTGAAATGCCGGTAAAACTAATGAAAAGAAATAAATTAGCTACTAGGTCGTCCTCCGTGGTTCCAACCTGAGGGGTTGGTAAAGATGGCCTCGTCCGCACTCCAAGTCCACATGTCTACTCCGTGTCGTATTCAACCAACACAATGAGGTACATGCATAGCCTGTGCAGGAGTGAGTATAACAATACTTAGTAGGGACCCCGAGACTCTCAAGGTCTCACTAAATCCAACAAGGATAAATCAAAAGTATGAAATCAAAAGATAACCGTCACTGAGGTATATGCCCATACATATACCTAAGTTATCTAGTAACCCATGTCAGTCGTGAGGTAAATAGAAAATTCAATGACTCATCTCAAACTAGGATTTCATTTTATGGGGTAGAATCAAGTTACAACCCCAGTCACACTATCCGAACCTCAATTGATTGTGTAATCATCCTCTATCGAGTACAGTGGTCATGCCATATCACACAGAGGCACTTCCCACTATCCTTTGACTGCTAAGGTACTCATCCTATCGAGTACCGTGGCTCTACTACGTCACACAGAGGAACTTCCCACGAGGGGTCTATCACGCTCACACAGAGGTGCCCTCCCTCATAGCCGGATGAGGTACTCCTCCTGTCGAGTATTGTGGGTCTTCTGCGTCACACGGAGGTGCTCCCCACTGTGGGCATGCCGCATCACACAGTGTGGTTCCCACTAGGCTAGTCGAAACACTCCGAGTCGAAAGGCCAGCATTCCTCAGTTCTCAGCCAGCTAGTAGGTCTCAATACACCGCATGCATGTCTACAGGAGGATCTGATCAATGAGCTACTATTAGATACTTCAACTGTCACTAATACCCAGGTAGAAGTATCTCAAAGGTCCACCTCATCGTAGGGGTCTCAAGTCAATAGACTGCGCGTCAATCAGACGATTGGTCTGTTAGTTATTGGCATTTCCCATCTAAGGGCCAGGTTGGATTTCAGGTTCAAACCCACCCGTCTGTATCCCAACTATGTCCAAACCTCATGTAGAGAATTCCAATAGAACTGTCACTCTCTAAGCTTTCTATCGCCACATACAGTTCATCGACCGGACACCCCATGCCCAAGATATGGGCGGAAAGGTATAAATTGGCTATAGCGGGTTAGGGTCAGGGTCCGGTCCGACCCAGTCGGACCGACCCTGCCTGACTCGATCCGAAATGGGGTCTCACCTAGTCTGCGGGTCTAACCGGTCTGAGGGGGTGGCTTGACCTGAGTGGTCGGCCCGACCCGAGTGGGCAGCCCGACCCAAAGGTGGCCCGGTCTGAGGGGAGGTCCAGCAGAAGGGCGGCCTGAACCATTGGTTGCCCGACCCGGATAGGTTTCCCGGCCTAAGAGTAGCCCGATACGGCGGCCCGACGGCTCGTGGGGACTGCCTATGCTGTGGCCAGGGTGGAGGTGCGTGACCCCCTAGAACACCCAAAAGAGCTTAGCCATTCGGGTGGGGACACTAACTGGTGCCAGGGGGTGCCAGTCTAGGTCCCGCGAGACCTTGAGGTTCCCGGTCCTCTCGACTGGCCATGTGGCCCGTCGTTCGTCTCCTCCGGCGATCGGCCCGACCGACTGCCTCAGATGGCCGCCGGTACTCCGCCCTCATAGTCAAAAAACTAGAACAATCAAATGAGGAGGTTCGTGTCGTGTTCTTGCAGCCGGAGCCTCCCACGTAATAGAGATAACAGTTGGAGAAAAAAATACCTAATATTGAACAACGTTGAGCGATGAAAAAAAAAAATTAATGTGAAATCCCCTACCTCAATCATCGATAGAGGTGGTTCTTGGAAGAAGATGAAGTTGATGATGTTGGTGTCATCGGCGTTCTTTACCCCCAAAAAGACGATCCATATCTGGGCTCGAGCATCATCCTAGTCATCATTTGGAAGTTTTTCTTCATTGGAGGATATTAATCCAATGGTTTTCCTCTCCTTAATTCTCCCAAAAAAAGAAAGAAGTATTCCATCCAAATAATTGATGGAAATAACATCTATTGTTTGTTGGCACCACAATTTGAAAAGTTGTGGTTAATTAAAAGAGACAAAGAATTTAATTAATGTGGTTGGAGGCTCAATTAATTAGTGGGGGAAGTTCTAGGGTTTTATCCCACATAAATGGGGGTTCCAAAGGTTACAAGCCCAGGTGGACCCCAACATAATTATCCTCCCAAGGGAGGTTATGCTCAGGTGGTCCCCACCACTATAACCTCCCATGGGAGGTTCGGGTGTGGTGTCCCCCACCTCCAACCTCCCCTTGGATATTTTAACCGCCAAAATAAAAATAAGATACACTTATTTTTATTTAAGTCAATTCATAAAAACTCTAAAAACTAAATTCTATTATTGTTAGAACACAATTGTGTTGAAGGTCTCAATTAGCAATCACCGACTCTTTGAGTTCAACGGTGCCCTATGATTTCATTTCTGAGAACCAATTAAAAAGTTATAAAATCTTGCTAGCATGTTTCATGAACGCACCTGAGAAAAACATAAAAAATTTATTCCAGGCAAACCGATCCTCAGAATGAAGTGCCATAAATTTTCATGGACTCATAAAAATCCCATGAATTTAAGAAAAAAAATTCCATGGAATTTACACATCTTTACATTCTCCCCACCTTAGGGATTTACAACCCCATAAACTAAAACTTAAACTAAAGGAAAAAATGGGGGTACTGAGCAGGAAACTGAGCCTCCCACTCCCATGTGCTCTCCTGGAGGTTCTTGTGCTACCAGCGACTACGCACCAGAGGTATCGACCATCCATGAAGGCCCTACTCTTGTCGATCCTCAATATCCATTAGATCCTCCATGAAATTTTACCCATCGTTGTTATCTAGCACTGCATGGTCGATGATGTGGGAAGGGTCGTGCACTTATCTCCTCAGCTGAGATGTGTGGAAGACGTCGTGAACCCGGTGCATCTTAGGTGGAAGAGCTAATCGGTAAGCCACCTTGGCTACTCTGTTGACTTCATGGAAGGATCTGATGAACCTTGGAGATAAGTTTCCACCTCGAAAAAATATCTATAAACCTCGTCGAGTTCAGAAACATAGGAAGACGTTGTCTTCATCCTCGAACCCCAGAGATCTCCATCTCCTGTTTTTAGATGACTTCTTCATGTTCTGTGTAGTCTTAATCCGCTCTTGTATGATCTAAACCTTCTATGTGGAAGCCCGTACCATATCTTTCCCACAAGTGTTGACTCCCCTGGCTCTATCCAGCATATTGGTGATCTGCATGATTGACCATACATGGCCTCAAAAGGTGTCATATCGAAGGTAGAGTGATAGCTATTGTTGTAGTCAATCTCCATCAATGGTAAGTGATCCTCCCAGATGCGACCAAAGTCGAGGACACAAGCATGGTGGAGGTCCTTGAGTGTCTGGATGGTCTGCTATGTCTGACCATCTATATGAGGACTGAAGGTCGTGATCAAGTAATGCTATGTCCCGAATGCCTCCTACAACCCCTTCCATTGTCAGGATGTAAACCATGTGTCATAGTCAGAGAAAATATAAGAAGGTAATCCATGAAAATGCACAATCTTATACATATAGACGCTTCCAATTCTTTTTACTAAGCCCTGCTCTCTGATTGGTAGGAAGTGGTCTATCTTAGTGAGTCGGTCAACGATCACCCATATCGAATCGTGACTCCCGGATGTATGTGGATAATAGGTCACGAAGTCCATGGATATCCCATCCCACTTCCACTTTGGGACCTCTAAGGGATGAACCAAGCCTGCTGGTACCTGGTGCTCTACCTTCACTTGCTGACAAGTTAGACATTATGAGAAAAACTCAGCTACAACCTTCTTCGTACCTGGACTCTAGTGGTATCGTCTGAGGTCATGATACATCTTCACCACTCCTGGATGTACCGCTATTGGGGAAGTGTGGAACATCCTCAAAAATTCCTCCTAAAGTAAAACTGGTACCACGGTACGTCCTCTAAAGATGATGACGTGCTCCACACATTCTGAAAATTCATCAGGTGCCTGCCCTGTGGATATCTGACCACGTCGTGTCTCATACTTAGTGTCTCCATGCTACGCCTCCCTGAATCACTGAAGGAGTAGAGGAGTGACTGTAAAAGACTATAGATAGGATTATCCATCCCTATCCACAAAGGATATCTACAAATCATCCAACTTCTCTTTCGCCTCTCCTGGTAGCTGTATACCAGATCATCTTCTTCGTGCATCTACTACAAAATTCCCCTACCCAAGAGTATAGACTACCTCGAAGTCATAGTCTAAGAGGAACTAAAGCCATCACTTCTGTCTTAGTTTCAGTTACTTATGATAGAAGATATATCTAAGACTCTTGTGATCAGAGTAGACTTTGAAATGATCACCCATCAGATAGTGTCTCAATATCTTTTAGGTGAAGACAACTACTGTTGTAGCGACCCCCAAAACCATGGTGCTTATTGAGACATGATATACATAACATTTCATTACATCATTAAAAATTAAGTATCATGTCCCATTACTACAGAAGATCACGAGGCTCAGGATTCTAGGAAACCAGCTGCTTCCGATTAACTTCATTAGTACCAAATATGCCTGAAAATTTTAAACAAAAACGTAGGGTGAGAAAAAATGCCCAGTAAGGGGTTTCAAAAACGTTTTAAGAAAACTCTTTCTCAATGAAGTCCTTTTGAAGAGAATAAAACACTTTTCTAAAAATGAGACATTTTCATTTCATGAAATCCAACGTTTTTGAAAACCACTTGCACAGAGAGGTACGTACTTGAAATAAACTCTATAGTAAACATGATCAGAGAGCACAACATAAGAAAAATAAACAATACATAATATATAAACATGGTTACTTAAATTCTAAAAATAATTCTATGGCTAAGCAGGGAAAACGTTCATAACATGGTTCATGAGAATATATAGTTAATCTAACAGTTTACCAGATGAAAAACAGTTCTTGACACATAAATTACATCTTCATAGTCATGGGAGCTTTCAACTAGGGGTTGTCCTGTTAGTTGAACTAACCCCTGTTTGACATTTATCATTACATGCAGAGGGAATGTATAATAATGGACTTTGTCAAGACCTTTCATCAAGACCGTATAAAATACTTAACAGGTCAAGGCTCACTACCAATCCCGTTTCCATGGTAGCACAAGACAAGGCTCACTGCCAAGACCGTTGCACATAACGTCTCATTAGACTCTTGCTTTACCCAATGCATTGGAGCGCTGTATAATTCCGGGTGCACCTGTCACATCATTCTTGTTGTGCTATATAATTCCGGGTGCACCCGTCACATGTAAGTCCTATACAACCCTCACATATCTTGACATGGTCATTCATTCAAAGGGTTTAATGCATTATTTAATCAACCCCCTTTTTACATACTTATTCATAACTTGAAGACAATTTAATCATAAATAAACTGAGACATGCATGCTAAATTCGTACACATAATAAATTGTCTTAACAATTGAAACATGAGTTTTAAGGAAAAGAACATAATCACTTAACATTCCATAACATCATAATACCTAATTAGAGCACGGTCGTTCATAACATACACATATGATGATAAATCGGTATTGTGGGTGTTTAATTAAAACTGTGTAAATATACATGTAGTTATGGATACAATGGGTGAAATCATGTCCATATTGATAAAACTATGTACATAATTTTATTAGCACCTTAAAAAAAACATGACCCCTTTTCTCTATAAGGTTTGTAAAAACCATAAAAAAACTCCTATAATTGAAAACAACATGATGATATATATATATAAGAACATATGCATGGATTTACCACAATAAACCATACTCAAAAATATTTCCCATGTTATACATTAAACAAAAACAATATTTGAAAAGAAGAGTGGGGATCCTTTTTATAAAAGAAATAAACTTGACTTTCATAAAACCCTTATGTGATAATGTGATAAACATTAAAAGAATTAAATTTTTCCTCATATATGAACATAGATGTACATGTTCATCTTATATAACCACATGTACATGTACATGTACATGTACATTTATATGTTCTATATATTTTCATAATCTTATATGTTTATACAATTTACCCGCAACTCCATTTTCATAGGGCAGGGTGAAGAATAAGTTGATTACATATAAATAGGTTGTGTATACATGCATAAAGTGTAATATATATATATATATGTATACATTTATACATATATATATATACAAAGTGTATTCATGTACACGCAAACACCCAAAACCGAAGTAAAATAATACCCAAGAGCTTCTTTTACCCTGGTTTGTTTTTGCAGTAAGTGGGAAGCTGATATGGATGGGTCTTATTCATTTGTATAATTATGTATATATATATACCTACACATGAAGAATATATATATATATAACCGGGTATTTTCCAAAACCAAAAGATGTTTTTAAAACATAAAGGGCTCCTTCTCTTGGGTTCGGTTTGAGGAAGGGAATAATGGCATGAACCTATTCACATGGTCCCATATAGATATTTATACAGGTTTATATAAAGAGTATATTTACATATGCACAACCCTCAAAATTGAAGGGGAAGAAAATAAGGGAGTTTTCTTTACAGGGGCTAAGAAGAATAGTTTTTTTAAGCTTTGGATATGTGTATAGATAAGAAATATATACACATAGGTTCATATACATATAAACCGGTATATATATGTGTATATATATCGGAGCTTAAAATAAAACAGGGATGATTTTCTCTCCTAACAGATTGAAGAGGTGGAATAGGCGCGACAGATGTAACTGGGTATATAAACACAGAATATATATACATATATATAACACATATATAAGTATATATATATATAAACCTAAACTCAAACAAAACCCAAAACAGAACTCGACCCTTACCTTAGCTCGGAGAGGAGAAGGAGAAACGATGCACTGACGGGGACCGGTGGTTGGAGATCCAAAAGCTCAGTGCAAAAATACCCTGCTTCGGTGCAACTTGGGGTTTTAAAAAAAAGAAAAAGAAGAAGAGGACGCTGGAGTCGTCGGCCCGAGGTATCCGAGGTGAGGGGTCGGTGCCGACTCGTGGAAAGGAGGGAGCATCACGGGTCTATTCGCCAGCCTACGAGAGAAAAACGATGTCACCCTACCCTACTGGTACAGCAGTGCGACGAAGAAGAAGGCTGCAAGGAAGAAGGAGGCTGGAAAATGACGGACGACTAAGATTAAAAGAGGGAGATCATGTGGCTTAGATGTGGTGCGGTTTTAAAGGGATTGGACGGCTCTGATCGGAGGAGGCTGGATCCGAAGGCTGGGCAAAAAAGGTTTCAGTTTGGCTTGTGGTGTGAGGAGGCAGACTCCTCCGTGACATGTCGCCATTTTTTTATTGTTATTTTATATTATTAATATTATTTTTTTTGATTTCCTATCCAGCCCGATCCCTCCCCCCTTTTCCCCGTTTTTTGGCGCATGACCTGCTCCACGTGGGTTCTTTTTCTTATCAACTCTAATATCTCAATGTTGTTATTATTTCTTTTATATTATTACCATTATTATATATATATCGTTATCATATGTTATCTTATTAAAAAATTACAATATTACAAAACAATTATCATACAATTTATTATCCTATCAATATTCTTTTATTACACCTATTATAACATATAATTATTATCAACATACAATTATTAAACTAACTTTTATTATTTTAATAAAACTCATTAGTCAATAAAAAAAAATATATTGATTCAATCAAAATGTATTACTATATAAATATAGGTATATATATATTATTCTTAAAACATCAATAATATTTATTAATTATATTATCATTATTATTATTAAACCATAATTATTAATTACTTAATATTTTATTATGAAGATAAATGGTTAAAAACAATGTTTAAACAAAACATATCACAAATATATATACATTTTAATTTCCTTTATTAGCTAATTACATTAATTTTCTTAATTAAAGATTATTATTAACTAAACTACATTTAATAACACATAAGAGTGCGTTGACATAAATATCATCTCCACAAAACAAATAAGTAAAAGAAATCATAGTTTGACATAGTTTCCAAAATAGTTTATCCAAATTATAAATATTCGCATTATTATTATCTCTTATATATAATTTAGAGAAAAAGAATCATTTAATTTGATGCAATATACATATATATATATAACTCAAGGGTTAGTACATATTTAGACAAAATAAAAACCCGTTAGGATTTAATATAATTACAACATAAAATTTTAATTACTTAAATTAAGAAAATAAAGGTAGTGAATAAAATATTAATTATCATCGTTTTGAAACATAATCATATTTAGCATTTTTGGGAAAACAAGAAATAAATTAATTAAGTTATCGTTGATGTCATTATTTAAACAATAAGGAAAATTACTTAATTAATATTCCGAACCATTCAAGGTAAGCCATTATTATTTCCAACAGTCAGAAACAAAACATAGAGGATAAGAGAAACCAACGGTCATATTTGTAGCCGTTTGAGTTCAATGGTCGGATTGGTGTGCTTATAAAGGGTCTGATCTCAGGGTGTCCCTCACTCCTGGTGACTGAAGAAGAAACAGAGATGGTTCGTGTGATTCCCCTGGTGCTCAGCACGGTTGCAGTGGCTTCGGCCATCCTCATGTTCATTATGATGGACGCTCGAAACCCCTACCGCATTCTTGGCCTCTTGGTGGTTTTAAGTAGTCTCCCCATTATTGTAATCGGGTTCTTAGTTGGGATTTTTGGTTAATTTATCTTCTTGTTCGGTTAGTGGAAGTTGTAGCCGAGATATTGCTTATTTGAATAAAAGATGTTTTCATTCATTTGATGCAATTATTATTATTACCTTATTAGTTGATTGTTGGTTCACTTAACTGGTGAAATTGAAAAGAAAACTTGTCAAAAAAACAAAACATGGTTTTCTAGGGTCTTTACATTACTTCCCCCTTCAAAGAATTGCGCCCTCGCAATTCTATCATAAAAAGAAAGAAAAAAAATCTGAAACCCCAAACATAGAACACTACCGAAACAGTGGATCTGGCTCGGTTAACCAGATACCAAGGTTGGAACATAGCTCTTTCGTTTCCCTAGCCCAGATACACCTCGAACAGTACTCCTTGAACTCCTGTTCAGGCGTACTGCACACGAGATTCGAATGGGAGGCTCGTGTGATGCAAAGCTCGGAAACGTCCGATTAGATAAACTCCTTGATAACTCTTCTGGACACATCACACTCGAGGTAGTCGAGAGGGATGATGCGGTTGAGGAGACATAGTTTCAAGACTTGGAACATGAAGGCTGCACTAAGCTGGCCATCCTGGGTGACAACGAGGAAGCACGCCCTAGCAGAAAAGTTCTGTGCCAGAGTAAAACACTAGAACATGCCTTCAAAGTACCTTCCCCTTCGCCTATAGCAGGGGAGTTGAGCAGTGGCAACGAGGTGAAAGACACGATCATCCTCTTGACATAAACAAAGGATCTCTGGACCATTTTCTAGATCGAGAAAACGCTGAAAGGACCCTCGTAGGTGGAGAAAGGATGGATATTCCACCGTGCATGTCCTGATCAAGATGTCTTCTACTAACTCATCGGGTAATGATGAGAAGTTCGTTTCAAAATCCATCTGAAAACAAATATTTAAAGGAAACTCGTAACAACATTTATAAGGTGGAGACATGAAAGGAAACAAGAAAATTCTATTTATGAAAATGTTTACATGGAAAAGTCTGTGTTTACTAGACGTACGTCACAAAGAGTGGAAAAACTTCCTAACTCTTCAAACCACACACAGGCTGAACAGACAGGACTAATCTCATGGGAACATTTATAACGCCTCCTGAGTTTAGCGTGGGGGGTATGGAGTTGGGAAACATCGGTATACACTTCTTGCCTAAGAGGAAAACAGGTGGACTCATTTTCCAACGCTCCAAAGTCCATTAACTGGCCCCAGAAGCCATAGTGCAAAATCTGGCATAGGTATGCCGCTCGGAGGTCTCCGGAAGTAGCAGCTTATTGAAACGGGTTATCAAGCATTGTGCCAAATTCCTCACCAGTTGTGAGCAATCAGAAGAGTCTTTCGTGATACCTTCCCAGACGTGCATAATAGGGAAATTGGGTCATCATCATTAGGAGATAAACCATCCCTAATCCCCGGTGAAGACTAAGAACCCAAGGTGAGTTTGACACGACATACATGTGTTTACACATCATGTGAATTTGGGAATAATTCAGAATGTTCTCATGGCTAGCTAGAGATAAAATGTTCTCTAGAGCCTCAGTGGGATGTGGAAAAAGGTCGGTAGGAACATCAGCCATCTGAAAGTTATAACATTTTTACTTAGTTAGTCATAGCAATACATTTATATCACCTGGTTTTCCAGAGGTGCCTGAACCCATCCTCTGATACCAACTGTAGTGACCCCCAAACCCAGGGTGCTTAATGAGACATGATATACATAACATTTCATTACATGATTATAAATAAGTATCATGTCCCATTACTAAATAAGATCGCGAGGCTCAGGATTCTACGAAACCAGCTGCATCTGATTAACTTCATTAGTACCAACCATGCCTGATAAATTTTAAACAAAAACGTAGGGTGAGCAAAAATGCCCATTAAGGGGTTTTAAAAATGTTTTAAGAAAACACTTTCTCAAAGAATTCCTTTTGAAGAGAATAAAACACTTTGCTAAAAACGAGACATTTTATTTTCATGAAATCCAATGTTTTTTAAAACCACATGCACAGAGAGGTACGTACTTGAAATAACTCTATAGTAAACATGATCAGAGAGCGCAACATAAGAAAAAATAAACAATACATAATATCCAAACATGGATACTTAAATTCTAAAAAGAATTTTGTGGCTAAGCAGGGAAAACGTTCAAAACATGGTTCATGAGAATATACAGTTCATCTTACAGTTTACCACATGAAAAACAGTTCTTGACACATAAATTACATCTTCATAGTCATGGCAGCATGCAACTAGGGGTTGTACTGTTAGTTGAACTAACCCCTGGTTGACCTTTATCATTACATGCAGAGGGAATGTATAATACTGGACTTTGTCAAGACCTTTCGTCAAGACCGTATAAAATACTTAACGGGTCAAGGCTCACTGCCAATCCCATTTCTATGGTAGCACAAGCCAAGGCTAACTACCAAGACCGTTGCACATAACGTCTCATGAGACTCTTGCTTTACCCAATGCATTGGAGCGCTGTATAATTCTGAGCGCACCGGTCACATCATTCTTGTTGCGCTATATAGTTCCGGGCGCACCCGTCACGTGTAAGTCGTATACAACCATCACATATCTTGACATGGTCATTCATTCATCGGGTTTCATGCATTCGTTAATCAACCCGCTTTTTACAAACTTATTCATAACTTGAAGACAGTTTAATCATAAATAAACTGAGACATGCATGATAAATTCATACACATAAGAAATTTTCTTAACAATTGAAACATGAGTTTTAAGGAAAAGAACATAATCACTTAACATTCCATAACATCATAATACCTAATTAGAGCATGGTCGTTCATAACATACACATATGATGATAAATGGGTATTGTGGGTGTTTAATTAAAACTATGTAAATATACATATAGTTAGGGATACAATGGGGGAAATCAAGTCCATCTTGAGAAAACTATGTACATAATTTTATTAGCACCTTAAACAACATGACCCCTTTTCTCTATAAGGTTTGTAAACACCATAAAAAAAATCATGTAATTGAAAACAACATGATGATATATATATACCAGTACATATGCATGGATTTAATACAATAAACCATACTCAAAAATATTTCCCATGTTATACATTAAACAAAAACAATGTTTGACAAGTAGAGTGGGGATCCTTTTTATAAAAGAAATGAACTTGACTTTCATAAAACCCTTATGTGATAATGAGATAAACATTAAATGAATAAAATATGTCCTCATATATGCACATATATGTACATGTTCATCTTATAAAACCACATGTACATGTACATTTATATGTTCTATATATTTTCATAATCCTATATGTTTATACAATTTACCCGCAACTCCATTTTCATAGGGCAGGGTGAAGAATATGTTGATTACATATAAACTGGTTGTGTATACATTCATAAAGTTTTATATATATATATATATGTATACATTTATGCATATAAATATATATATATACAAAGTGTATTCATGTACATGCAAACACCCAAAATCGAAGTAAAATAATACCCAAGTGTTTCTTTTACCCTGGTTTGTTTTTGCAGTAAGTGGGAAGATGATATGGATGGGTCTTATTCCTTTTTATAATTATGTATATATATATATACCTACACATGAAGAATATGTATATATATATATCACCGGGTATTTTCCCAAACCAAAAGATGTTTTTAAAACATGAAGGGCTCCTTCTCTTGGGTCCGGTTCTAGGAAGGGAATAATGGCATGAACTTATTCACATGGTCCCGTATACATATTTATACAAGTTTATATAAAGAGAATATTCACATATGAAAAACCCTAGAAATTGATGGGGAACAAAATAAGGGAGTTTTCTTTATAGGGGATAAGAAGAATAGTTTTTTTTGAAGCCTTTCATATGACTATAGATAAGAAATATATACACATAGGTTAATATACATATAAACCTATATATATGTGTGTATATATACCAGAGCTTAAAATAAAATAGGGAAGATTTGCTCTCCTAACAGATCAGAGAGGTGGAATAGGCGCGACAGATGTAACTGGGCATATAATCACAGAATATATATACATATATATAACACATATATAAGTATATATATATAAAAACCGAAACTCAAACAAAACCCAAAACAGAACTCGACCCTTACCTTTGCTCAGAGAGGAGAAGGAGAAATGATGCAGCGACGGGGACCGGTGGTTGGAGATCCAAAAGATCGGTGCAAAAACACCCTGCTTCTGTGCAACATGGGGTTTTAAAAAAAAATTAGAAGAAGAAGAGGACTCTAGAGTCGTCGGCCCGAGGTATCCGAGGCAAGGGGTCGGTGCCGACTCATGGAAAGGAGGGAGCATCACGGGTCTATTCACCGGCCTATGAGAGAAAAATGATGTCGCCCTACCCTACTGGTACAACGGTGTGACGAAGAAGAAGGTTGTGAGGAAGAAGGTGGCTGTAAAATGACGGACGATTGAGATTAAAAGAGGGAGATCATGCGTCTTAGAAGTGGTGTGTTTTTAAAAGGATCGGACGGCTGCGATCAGAGGGGGCTGGATCCGACGACAGGGAAAAAAAGGCGTCGGTTTGGCTTACGGTGTGAGGAGGCGGACTCCTCCCTAACTTGTCCCCATTTTTTTATTATTTTATATATATTTTTTTGATTGCCTAGCCAGCCCGATCCCTCCCCCCTTTTCCCCTTTTTTTCGGTGCATGACCTGCTCCATGCGGGTTCTTTTTTTATCAACTCTAATATCTCAATTTTGTTATTCTTTCTTTTATATTATTACCATTATTATATATATATATATATTGTTATCATATGTTATCTTATTAACAAATTAGAAGATTACAAAACAATTATAATATAATTTATTATCCTATCAATATTCTTTTATTACACTTATTATAACATATAAATATTATTAACATACAATTATAAAACTAAATTTTATTATTTTAATAAAACTCATTGGTCAATAAAGAAAATATATATATTGATTCAATCAAAACGTATTACTATATAAATATAGGTATATATATATTTTATTCTTAAAACATCAATATTTTTTATTAACTATATTATCATTATTATTATTAAACCATAATTATTAATTACTTAATATTTCATTATGAAGATCAATGGGTAAAAACATTGATTAAACAAAACATATCACATATATATATATACATTTTAATTTCCTTTATTAGATAATTACCTTAATTTTCTTAATTAAAGATTATTATTAACTAAACTACATTCAATAACACATAAGAGTGCGTTGACAAAAATATCATCTCCACAAAACACATAAGTAAAAGAAATCATAGTTTGACATAGTTTCCAAAACTGTTTATCCAAATAATAAACATTCACATTATTATTATCTCTTATATTTAATATTAGAGAAAACGAATCATTTACGTTGATGAAATATATATATATATATATATATATAACTCAAGGGTTAGTACATATTTAGACAAAATAAAAACCCATTAAGCTTTAATATAATTACAACATAAAATTTTAACTGCTTAAATTAAGAAAATAATGGTATTGAATAAAATATTAATTTTCAACGTTTTCAAACATAAACATAATTCGCATTTTTGGGAAAACAAGAAATAAATTAATTAAGTTATCATTGATGTCAATCTTCAAACATCAAGGAAAATTACTTAATTAATATTCCTAACCTTTCAGGGTAAGCCATTCTTATTTCCAATGGTCAGAAACAAAACATAGAGGATATGAGAAACCAAGGGTCATATTTGTAGTCTTTTGGGTTCAACGGTTGGATTGGTGTGCTTATAAAGGGTCTGATCTCAGGGTGTCCCTCACTCCAGGTGACTGAAGAAGAAACAGAGATTGTTCGTGTGATTCCCCTAGTGCTCAGCATGGTTGCAGTGGCTTTGGACATCCTCGTGTTCATTATGATGGACGCCCGAAACCCCTACCACATTCTGGGGCTCTTTGTGGTTTTAAGCAGTCTCCCCATTATTGTAATCGGGTTCTTAGTTGGGATTTTTTGTTAATTTATCTTCTTGTTCGGTCATTGGAAGTTGTAGCCGAGATGTTGATTATATTAATAAAAGATGTTTTCATTCATTTGATGCATTTATTATTATTACCTTATTAGTTGATTGTTGGTTCAATTAACGGGTGAAATTGAAAATCAAACTTGTCAAAAACAAACAGAACATGGTTTTCTCAGGTCGTTATAGCTGCTAACTCCAGGTCAAGGGAAACGTAGTTCTGATCATCCTATCTTAGGTGACAAGAACCACACATGTTCACTACTCACTCTTAAATCAGGAAAAACCCACATCCGCTCCCTATTGCATCGTAGTAAACTACATACCATATACCCTCCTCTGGAGGCCTCAAGAGGGGGTCACTAGTCATCCACTGCCTCAACTCCTGAAATATTTGATGGCATCTCTCTGACCAAACAAAGGGTTGACCATTCTTCGTCAAGGCAGATAGTGGTGCTTCAACTCTAGAGATGTTTGGAATGAACCTCCAGTAGTATCTAGCCAAGCCCATGAAACTTTGCACCTCCGTCACACTCTTGGGTGGCTCCCAAGAAAGTACCACCTCAATATTTGTGAGATCAACCACAACTCCAACCTCCGAGATGACGTGTCCCAGGAAGTAAACCTCTCAAGTCCAAAACTGGTGCTTCGATAGCTTATCGTTCAGCTGGTGCTCTTAAAGTGTGTCCAATACTACTTTCAAATGGTAGGCATTATCGTCCTCAATGGTAGAGTAGATCAAAATGCCATCGATGAAGACTACAACAAAGATATCGAGGTATGGATTGAATATCCTGTTAATGAGACACATGAAAACTTCTACAGTGTTGGTTATGCCAAAGGGAATAACCAAGAACTCATAGTGGTCATACAGTTATATGAATGTCGTCTTCTACACATCCTCACATGAAAATTTGTGCTGGTGATAGCCTGATTTGAGGTATATCTTTGAGAACCATCGTGCTCCCTTGAGCTGATCAAATATGCCATCAATCCTCGGAAGTGGGTATATATTCCTCACGGTCACCTAGTTCAGGTGACGGTAGTCAACACAGAGCCTCAAGCTCCCATCCGCCTTCTTGGTGAAGAGAATCGGGGTTCCCCGGGAGAACCACTGTCCCAGATGAATCTCTTCCCCTACAAGTCCTCTAGCTGTAACCGCAGCTCACGTAGCTCAACGGGAGCCATCCGATATGCTGGAGTAGTTATCGATGTCATCCTGCGGTACATGTCAATGTAGAAGTACACCTCTCTCTCTGAGGAGGTAGTCTTGGAACATCATCAGGGAAAACATCCACGTACTGATCCACCACTACATGATAACTTGGACTCTCCATGCCAACTACTCCACGGGCTAGGTAAGCCAATTGGTGAGTGATCGGCTGCACCCTCCTCCTAGTATGTCTCTCCTATGGTGCAAAGGTTCCCTTCTCGATGGCTAAGGTAAAATTGGTCCTACCCATGTAGACGTAGAGCACTTTTCACCTAATATAGTCATTATGATAATTTAATGTAGATAACCAGTCTATACACAAGATGGCATCGTAAGGCCTAGATGTTGCTATGAGGAGATCCCCGCCGATGCTCTCACCAACTAGAGTAATCTCGCACTGCAGGCACGAGTGCGTAATTGTCAATTCTACTCCCGTAGAAGTATCTAGCCGTAAGGATAGAGCCAATGTCTTATTTGGAATCTATGATCTCTGAACTAGGGCAGGGAAAATGAATGAATGACTGGAACCTCTATCTATAATAATTGTATCTAAGGTGGATTAGTCACAGACAGTACCTCAAATCATCGCCGGAGTGTCGTGGTCGTATGCTTCAACTGCCTCAAGCAGGGCTCTCCCCTGTCCTCCAGCTCCCTGCGGTCGGGGTGGACAACCTGGTGGTGGTGGAAGTAACACCTCATAATGTCTTCCACCACCAGATGCATGGATAGCTCCTCTACCATGTCAGCATGTGCCTTGCGAACTTCCTCGATAAAACCTCTGCCTCTACCTGGGATGTCCCTCAATTGTCTGCTGATCATATAATCAGCGGGTCGGACAGTCATGAGCCATGTGACCCTTCCTACCACATTAGTAACACAGCCTACTCCTAGTAGGTAATTCAATGCCTCAGGTGCCCCACATAATAGATCCTGAGTCCGGTGGTCGTCCACCCGTGGGTCTGGTCCTCTTGGACCTCGGTGTCATCTGTCTACTGCCAGCTGCAGAAGACTCTGCATCATGTTGACTAGGAGTGGGTTTCACTGCTTGTGACTACTCAGAAGGAAACTATATACTATCATGGATCTCTATAACAACCCCGCAAGCTTTGGGATGCTGAGAGAGATCATATATGCCCTGATCTCTCACCTGAGCCCCTACTAGAAGGTCTGGGCCCTACAGAATGGGTCTCGTACCATATCTGTGGAGTAGAACGAGAGGTACACGAACCTCACTGAGTAATGTGCCACTATCATGATACTCTGCTGTAGATGAAATAGATCTTATATCCACACCGCTCGAAGGGTGGCTAGAATAAACACCGCCTGGAATAGGCTCTCGTAGTTTGTCCAGAGTAATGTTGTCTTGTTGTGGACCAATAGCATCAGGATATACCATCTGCCAATTGTTGGTTGAAGGAGACACACATCAAGAATGACCATGAGGTCTGCTAATGTCCCTACCATCCTGAAGACTCTCACCATAGCCTCCATCCAATCTTTAGCCACCTGGGGGTCTGTCTCTCCACAGAACCTAGGTGGCCTTTGGCTCTGGAAATCATGTGATGCACTCAAGCGGTGTGCATCGTCTCCGACTACGGCTGGCGGCATTGGTGGACCAAGAGAATGTGGTACTGCGGGTGGCTCCGTTGGTAAAGGGCCCTGCACCGAGGCCTCATCGCTTAGTGGGCTGATAGAGTGTATGACTCTTGGGGCTCTGCGGGGAGGCATCCTGAAAGAAACAGGTGTGGCACTGTCAAATGATTATACATGGTGAGCTAACCGGGTTTAGATGACTTAAGAAAACTTTTCAAAACACACACTCAATCAGATTTTTCATTCACTAAGTTGGATATCAGTAGTCAGGGTCCTGGTGTATGGATACGTTAGTCGCCCGCACCAATACAGGACTCCCTGAACTGAACACTACTCTTAGTACCCATATCACTATTTCTTCACAGAAAAGGAAGATCAGAGTCCTATGATCTGTGGTAAAACTGACTCCTATGATACCAATTTGTCACATCCCTCCCCTAGGGCATGTATCAAGACTTCCCTAAGGCCACCTGCCATATGCCAGGGGCTGGCGACTAGCACCAAAGGAGTAAATTCCAAATCTGGGAAGGTGTAGCCTTTATAAACTAAACACACACAACAACGTACATAACTGGAAGTAAAACACTATGTAAAAAAATATACAAAAGAGAGTGTTGAATGTAAAGGGGATGAAAATACAAGCCCAATAGTAAAATATAGTACAAATGAAGAAAAAAAAATAAAGCAGCTACGAGGTCATCTTATGAGGTTCTCACCTGATTGGTAGGTATAGATGACCTCTTCTTCACTCCATGTTCATCTGTCTACTTCGTTTAAGTCTCACCGAGTGGTCCCCCACTGGGTACCATCCAGTCCTGCTACTCTCTCTCAGTCATCGTTGTCTGGCATCTGCAACCAACACAACGAGGTGTGGGCATAGCCCGTGTAGGGGAGAGTATAACGATACTCAGTAGGGACCCCAAGACCCTCAAGGTCTCACAAAATCCAACAAGGATAAACCAAAAATATAAAATAAACAGATAACCATCACATAGGTATATGCATATACATATACCTATGTTATCTAGTGACCCATCTTATTCTTGAGGTAAACACAAATGTCATTGACTTAGCTCAAACCAGGATTTCATTCTAGGGGTATTATCAAGTAACAACCCTAGTCACAGTATCAGAACCTCTACGGATTGTTTACTACTCCTCTATCGAGTACAGTGGGCCTACCTCATCACATAGAGGTTCTTCCTACAATCCTTGGACTGTTGAAATACTCCTTCTATCAAGTACCATGGGTCAGCTGCATCACACAGATGCTCTCCCCACAAGGAGTCTACCGTGCTCACACAGAGGTTCTCCCCCTCATAGTCTTCAGAGGTACTCCTCATGTCGAGTAGTGTGGGTCTACAACATCCCATAGAGGCACTCCCCACTGTGGGAATGCCATGTCACATAAATGTGCCTCCTACTGGGCTAGTCGAAACACTCTGATTCGAAAGGTCAGTATTCGTCAGGTCTCAACTATATATTAGGTCTCCGTACTCTGCACGCTCTTCTCTAGGAGGATCCACTCCACAAGGAACTATTAGATACTCCAACTATCAACAAGTCCCATGTAGATGTATCTCAATGTTCCGCCTCATCATAGGGGCCTCAATTCAACAGACGACATGTCAATCGGATGCCTGGTCTGTGAGTAATTGACATTTTTGTTCCAGGGACCCGGTTGGTTTTTATGTTCAAACCAACCCGTCCATATACCTAATATGTCAAAACCTCAAGTGGAGTATTCCAATAGATCTGTCGCGCTCTATGATTTCTTTTTCCATAGACGGTTCGTCGATCAGACACTCATAGCTCATGACATGGACGCAAAGGTGTAAAAATGGTTATAACGGGTCCGAGTCCAGTCCAACCCAGTTGGACTGACCTTGCCGGACACAGTCCGATATGGGGTCCGACCTTGTCCCTGGGTCCAACCGGTCTGAGGGGTCTGGCCGACCCTAGTGGTCAGCCTGACCTGAGTTGTCCACCCGACCCGAAGGCAGCCCGGCTCGAAAGCGGCCCGACCCGAGGTGGCGGCTCGAGCCTAGGGGGGCTTGACCCGAGGGTGGCCTGGCCCGATGGCGGCCCGGCCTAGATGGGTAGCCCAGCCTGAGGGTGGCCTGGCCCGATGGTTAGGTGGCTCGGTGGCCCAGTAGCTCACGGGGTTCTTCTAATCCGCGACCAAAGGGGGAGCCCCCCCTGTAACACCCGAATGAATTAGCCATTCAGGTGGGGACCCTAACAGGTGCCAGGTGGTGCCGGTCCAGGTCACGTGGGACCCTGAGGGTCCTGCTACTCCTAGATAGCCAAGAGACCAGTCATTCTGCTCCTCCGGTAGCTGGCTCGACTAGCCGCCACAACTCCTCTGACGCGGTGCGACGGCGCGACAGTCCTGTGCTACCACGCGGCACGATGGCGACACGGCTCCTCCGTTGTGGCCTGGCCTGGCTGTGACTCCTCCACCATGGCCCACCTTCCACGCGGCATGGTGGTGCAATTCCATTTTGGAAATCCGGTGTCCTTGCATCATTGATCTCTTCACGGTCGCCCTGAAGCGGGCCACCGTTACTCTGCCTTCGTCATTAACAAATAATAACTATCATCGGGGGAGGGTCGGGCTGTGTTTGTGTGGCCCGAGCCTTCCACATTATGGAGATAAAATTTGGTGAAAAAAATATCCATGAATGAATTTCTTTGAGTGATGAAAAAAAATTTAAACATAAAATACCCTTCCTCGATCGTCGATGGGGGTGGTGCATGGAAGAAGATAAAGTCGATGATGGTGATGTCATAGGCGTTCGTCGCCCCTCCAAGACGCCCTCGATCCATGCATGAGTGTCGTCCTCATTCCTAATTCAGATGTTTCTCTTCTTTGGAGGATATTTCTCCAAGGGTTCTCCACCACTTAATTCTCCCAACAAAAATAATGAATCATGCCAACCAAGTGACATATGGAAATGACGTCTATTTTTTGTTGGCACCACAATTTGAAAAGTTGTGGTTAATTAAAATAGACAACCCATTTAATTAATGATAGTGGAGGCTCAATTATGTAGTGGGGGAAGTTCAAGGTTTTCATCCAACATAAATGGGGTGTTCTAAGGGTTACATGCATGGGTGGCCCCCACCATAATTATCCTCCCAAGGGAGGTTATGCTCGGGTGGTCCTCACCACCAAAACCACCAATTGGATGTTCAGGTGTGGTGGCCCCCACCTCTCATCTCCTCTTGGAGATTTTAACCGCCAAAATAAAAATAAGATACATTTTTTTATTTAACTTAATTGTTAAAATCACCAAAAACTAACTTCTAGTCTCGTGAGAACACAACTACGGTGAAGGTCTCACTAAGCAATCACTGATGTTGTGAGTTTAACCATGACCTCAGATTTCAATTCTGAGAACCGGTTCAAAAGATATAAAATCTCACTCGAACCATTACTGAACGTACCAGAACAAAACTTCCAAAATTGATTTCGAGCACGCTGGGCCTTAGAATAAAGGGCCGTAAATTTTCACGGATTCTCAAAAATCCCGTGAATTTATGAAAACAATTTCCATGGAATATTTGGCTCTTTACATGTTTAAGTACAAATTTAAAGTTAAATTAATTTCACTTACCAACATTTGATGAAATTGTAAAAATATAATCTAAATAAAATTTAAAACCAATTAAAAAGATAATTTAACCATATAAGTAAATTTTATTAAAAGGTAATATTGAATTAAAATATAGTATTTTCCACTATTCTTAAATAATTGAATTTTATCTGAAAAACAACAAAATTTTACCCAAAGTGAATTTTGATCTCCTGATTCTAAAGGAGAATTTTATTTTTTCAAATATAAAATATAAAATATACCAAAACATGATTTATTGATGATTATCCAACAAAAGGTGGTAAATCATCATAGTAATGTAAATTATACATAAAATTAGATTCATTGATATTTTATGCCGCTAAATTGAATTGGTTAAATGTAAAAAAATTAACAAAAATGTAAATCATATTATAGTTAGTTATCTTCATTCCCCCCAATACAACGACTAGGCATTATCTACCATTTAAAATAATAATATTATATTATTATTGTGCAACATTATATTTCAATGAAACCCATTTTTCCGTATCGGGTACACCATCAAACATATAAACCCTTTTAAAGTAAAATTTATATTTCATTGAAAAAATATTAATTAAAAAATTATTATTATTTGTATATTTACCAAGGTTGTTACAACTAAGCTGGTTCGTGGTAAGTCCTCATGTCAGCATCCCCACTTGCCAGACGATTGTAGCTAGAAGCTAAAATTTAATGGTTTTATGGTTGGACGAATTTGAAATATAGAAACATAATAAATATACTTCAATTATAGTAAATGAGAAGAAGTGTAATCTAATGATTACTAAATTATAATAATAAATATTTAACTAATGCAAAAATGATATAATTAATAAATATCCCTTAAGAATAAGAAGTTTTGATGACTTTATTATCAAGATGTTCAAGTATATTCTAGTATCCTGATTATCAACTAAGCCATTTATAACACATCAGGATACATCAAAATGTATATTGGGAGACATGTTATGCATATCAAAATAGAAATCTATATTTAATTTTATCTCCATATAATACTCATTTGATATAATTTATGTAACTAAAGGAAAAACACTAGTGAATAAAAATTCAAGCAAACCAATGATAAAACAATATCAAGATTCTAAACAAACATCAACTATTAATAGTGAATGGCACAATGTTGAAATAAATAAATGTAGATATAGAATTTTCAAATGGCCATTTTAAAAAAAATATCAAGATATTAAACCTCCTTCAACAATTAATAGTTAAAAATAAGAACAAAATACAAAAAATGTATATTTAGGGAAACCGCGAATAACCAAAATCGAAGTATCTATGGCATAATTGAGTGTTTCTTGTCAATTAGGTAGAAGCACTCATGATAAACCTAATGAAGGAAGGTAGAAATACATTTTAGAAGGCCACAAGATCAATGAATTTATTCATGAAATTCACTACAAGAGACATTGAATCATTTTCACTTGAAAGAAAAACAACAGAATTACATGAAGTAAGTGTTTAAAAAAATAAATGATATTTCACATCATTTATTAAATAACTGATTACATAAAAATATTTTTAATACATTTCTCACATCATGTATTTTATTACCTAAATGATAAAATAATTTTTTATGTTGGTTATAAAATAATCGACATTAAAAATTGAATTTATCGCATCTTTTATTTTATAACTTGTGAGATAAAGTATCTACATTTTCTTTTTTATGAGAGGTATATAATAACATAAGTATAAAAAGTGAATTATTTACATCCATTATAAAATAACTGAATTGATATGTGAGACAAAAGATTTATCACATGTATTATAAAATAATAGACACGATAAATAAATATAATTCATTTCTTAATTTGGTTATCGTAAAACCGATGTGATACATAAATATATAATTATTTTTTACATTAGTTATAAATAACCAATGTAAAAAATATTGACGTCTTAAATACATTTTGAACTAGTGTATCCTTGATATTATGGTCACAATAATATAAAACTTTCCATTTGTTGTTTATTACAATGACTATATCTCACTCTAGTTTTGGAATTTTAGTATGTGATTTCGTGCACAAAAAATTCATAACATCACTCAATAGTCTAATCATGGTTTTGAATGTGAGGCCTTAAAAGGAATACCCTATTTCCTCACTACATGATGTAAAATAGCACATTTGATGTCCATTATAATATATAATTCTTTGATTCCATATGGACCTCACCTGAATGGTCTATTGTTATTGGTTAGGGTTATATTACCACACCTTCATCCATGAATTATCTGTGGTGTGATTCCTAACAAAACATGATATGTACTGATGGCTGAATCTCTATCCCTAGATCTTGTCACATGACCTAAAAAAATTCTCCTATACCTATGCATAACTCTAACATTCATAGAATGATTATATTTCATTAACTATGTGTGTCTAGATTACTATCATCACAGGATATTTAGGGATGCACAATACTCTAATCATAGACAGAAATATAATATCTAGTTTGAATCGTTGTTCGCCTCCACATAAATGATAGACCTATATAGTGTTTTTCACGTTTATTAACTACATGTACCTTATTATATTGATCACATGATATGTAGTGAAACTATATGTCAAATCATGAGTACTTCTAAAATAAATGACAATGAAGCAATGCACGCCAACTACATAGGGGTTTATCCATATAAGAAAATTTTCCTATGTATGAGTCTAATATATGTACATTTTCTAATGCATGCAATATATCAAGAAAAATTATTCATTTTCATTCCCATGACCTTACCACCTGACATTAAACAACAAGCTAAACATCATCCTCACATGACAATAAAATTTTACAAAATAAATTTCATTACAACATGATGTTAAATGTAACACCCAAGAATTTTATGATAAATATTTTTGTTTTTATGTTATATAAATAATCAAAGGGATCTTTCACTACACACAATACTATCATGGCTTGCTTTACAGAAAATCGCGACCTTCCTCGATAGCTTGCGTCGTACGCAATACCGAGTTTCACTAAACAACGATATGCTATTAAAATATTATTAAAATTAGCCGTTATGATTAGAAATAACCACTTTCTGAAATTTTGTAAATTTCATCTTTCAAAATTGACATCATTTTTGGATTCTGAATATCAAAAATTAGCCTAGGGTGAAATTTTGTTATTTTTCTGAAAACATTGAAATTTTTTAGGAATAGTGAAACCACTGGGTTACTATTTAAAAACCGACTTTTTATTTAAATAATTATTTATTTTATTTAAATTTATATTAGGTCAAAATTGATACATAATACCTATATAATTTCATTGTAATTAATTGGATTCATTTTATAATAATTTTAGATATATAAAAAGTTTATTGTACTTTTCACCATCTTTTACCCACCTCTTAGGAGAATTTGAAAATTTACATAAAACTTAATTTTACCACGTCTATGAGTGGAATTTCAAAAATCTGAGAGACATGGTTGATTTTAGTAATAATAATTTGGTTCAATGAGATGAAAATAATATTTGGTGAATAGTAACTTTTTACTTTTATTTACTATTGTTAAAAGTAAATAGGGTAATTAAGGGTAAAAAGATATTATTATTACCATAACACATATCTTATTTCTATTGGATAAGTGTAATTAGACCAAAAACAACCTTAGGAATAATGTATGACCATTTAGGCCCACTTGGATTAGATTAGTACATTTATTATTAATTAATTTAAAGAAGGGTTAAAATAGTTAAAATCATTGTTTAATAAGTAAAAAAAATTTAATATAGGGTTATACAAAAGATAAATTCGACTATAAATATACATTATAAAACTAAAAATATTTCCTACATAATGGTATTTTATTTGTTATTTTTAGACATTAAATAATTTAATTTATTTATGACACAACTATGATACAGTAATTATATTATTAATGAAATATTGACATAAATGATGTTATAAATACACAAATAAATGTAATTTGAGACTTTATATGTATTCCACTAAATTTCTAGGTACATATTACATGTTATTATTTATTTAACTAACTTTTTAGAACTAATAATTCTGTTATGATTTTCACAAAAATCAATTACTAAATAGTGTCAAAGTTGATATAAAATAGTTTTTAAAACAAATATAATATTATTAACTGTTATTTTCTTCCTAGAAATCTAACTTTTGGCCAAATGACTTAGAAAACGTTATATATATTAATAATAAACAACTTGGGGTTCGTTTGGCTTGTTATAGTAAGTTTATTAACCCTATAGTGTAAGAACACAAAAAGACACGATAAAAGTAAAATTATCTAACTTAAAGTTAAATCTAAATGATAAGGTTAAAATAGTAAACTAAACTTGTCCAAATTCTATTGGATGAGAGGATTTCTACCCATCCCGATCTTATCATCGAAATAAATAAATTTGGAGCTATTTGAAACTGAATATGGCAATATAATAAAATAATATTTTTAGTTTTTCCAAAGGTGTCCCTCTCCTCCCTTATAAAAGGACACCTCCTCCCACTCTTCCTCACACCTCATTGAGCCTTCAAGCTCGGCCAAACCCTGCTAAATTCTCCTCTACACTTCCCTAGAAACATATTAGAGGTCCTAGTCTTCTTCAAAGACCAATTTTAGTGCCCTAAAAGGAGGTCTCAAAGAAGCGCTCCAAAGAAGAGGTAATGTCTGTTACTGATTCTTTCAACTTTATTTCTTCTCCCACTTCTTCTTATTTATTTATTTAATTATGAATTAATAACATCTGTATCACTCATATAATGATATGTTATTATAAGTATGAAACAATCCTTTTTCACCATCTATCCATTCTACGGAAAATGAAATCACCGCGCGTGCGTACGTACAGAATACCGTCTCCACGCCATGGTGTAATCTATTTTCCACCACCACCATGCTTGGATTGGTATAATGGTGTAAATAATGACTATATATTATTATTGTAAATTTATATTGATTCTGAAATAGTATAAATACACTAAAATACAATTCCATGATCATGGGAATGATATCATTGCTCGTGCGTATGTACGGAATATCATCTCTACGATGTGATGCGACTCGTTCTACATGATATTTGTTGCGTAATGATTATATAAATGAATTGAATGAATTAATATGATATATATTACACAAATACCATTATGTAAATGAGGTATCTATAACCTAAAAAAAGAATAAGAATTTATTCGACAAAACACACATAAGAACAAAAAGCAATAAACACCCGAATAACAAGTAACAATGAAATATTACTAATAAGAAGCTATGAATATGGCCATATATGATATCATAAAAATAAGTATGATTCTGGAATAATTCAATAACATTATTTTAATCATTATACCGGGGGTTCAGACACTTACGAAGAAAATCGAATCTAAGGTATGGGAAAATCTCACAATCTAAATTTTGTATCCAAGATTGTTTATTCTTAGATATTTACTAGGGATTATTTTATCATCCACAACCATGTTTCCTCAATATGTAATATTATTTACATATACCTACAATTTTTTAAATCCAATTTTACCATTCGGTGAGTTTTTAGTAAAAGATATGAAAGGAATCTTTTGTTGTTTTTCATAAAAGGTACTTTTTGACTTTTGCAACAAAAGTACGAGAAGAATGTTTATTTTAACATATAAGACATGAATGGATTTTTAAAACATTATTTCCAAGATTCTTAATTTGCATTCTTTCAAGTTTATTTTTAATCAAATTCTTTTAGTTTAAAATTGTATGACATGTTAAGAAAAGTAAAATGTTTTTGAAGTAGAAAGGATATTTTCCTCAATAATTGAGTTCAAGTGTTTTATCAAAATTATTTTCCATCTAATATAATATAGGGTTCTATTTATATCCTTATTTTACATTGATTTTATTATGTTATGATGAAATTATTTTTATGATGTCCTTTTATCTTATATGGATTATGTTATGATGGCATGATGTTTAAGATTCCCATTTTTATTACATGGGTTATGATATGATGTATTGTTTATGATTTTGTGGCAAACATAAGAATTGCATCATTATGAGATGTGTGGGACCTATATCTCCCTCTAATGCATTGGGTAAAGATTTATATCTCATGATATTGACATGTCTAGAACGATAGGTTAATCCGGTTCAGTGAAACAGGACCGAAATGAGGAGTGAACTCAGTTCAGAAATGGACTTTGTCCGCTAAGATAGTCTTTTCTATGAGTCTTGACTACTAAGAAATGATTTTCTATGATTATGTGTGTATGCCACAAATTTTCATGTTTTATGTTATGATTTTTGGGAATACATTTAACTACTATGATTTATCCCATGTTATGAAATTATGATCTCTTTTGCAGGTTATGATTTCCAAAATATTATGTTCTTATGAATATGATGTGATTGATATTTCTTTTGTTTACCCTTACTGGGAATTTGAGCTCACCCATTTGTATCTTTTCTTTCCCCAGGTCAGGAAGAAGGTTATTAAATAGGATATTCAAAAATGGTACTCTAGATATGATGAAATAAATGGGAGACAATGTAGATGCTTTATGAACCAGTTGTTTATGTTTCTGAGTTTCTAAAGACAATATACCTATATGGTCCTTTCCTGGTTTTGATATATGTTGTAATAAGTGTGCTTCAATTATGAAGTAGTAACAATTTATGTAAAGTATGGGTCAATATAGATGGTATCATAGGAAATGTATAGTCAACCTTTGGAAACTAGGATGTGAAAGCCTTAGTAAGAATCCTAAGGATAAGTCTAAGCATAGAACACAATCTTAGTATTTTATAAATGGCCATGAATAACCTAGGATAAGACCTTAAGTGTGAAATTTTATTCTTGATGATGTGGTTTTCCTATTATAATTAGTGTTTCTCACACTATTCTTCTTGATTTTAGTCAATGGCTGGAACCCGAAGGAACCGTGTTAATGCGGAATGCAACGGGAAATGAAATGATTGTCCCCCTGAGCAACCAAATGTTATGGGAGATGGAATGCAGAATCTTATAGCCATGCTCACACAACTTTCTCAAGCTATGAATCATGCAGGACTACCAAACGAGCAAAGGAAGGAGCAACATTATGTTGAATCCTTCATGAGACAGTGTCCACCTTCATTCAGTGGGTCTACTGATCCATTAGTTTCTGAACAATGTATCAGTACTACTGAAAAGATATTTTCAATTCTTCAATGTTCTGAACCTGAAAAATCCATCTTAGCAGTGTATCGTTTGGAAGGTGAATCTGATCAATGGTGGAATCTTATCAGGAATATGATGCCATGAGATGAAATTGAGTCCATGGAATGGGACGAGTTCAAGAACTTATTTTTCAATAAGAACTTCCCTCGTATTCTTCGAAAAAATATGGAGAAGGATTTTCTTGAACTGAATAAAAAGGATGCTAAATCTATTGGTACCTACAAAGAAAATTTTACAAGACTTTCAAGGTACACTTCCATAATTATTATCCAACCTCAGAGTAAGATCGATCGATTTTTTAGTGGCTTAAAACCATGTCTTTGAAGGGAATTAGCCATAAGGGACTTCAATAGCCACGAGGAAATTATTCGATGTGCACTCAAAGTTGATATGGAGATTGGAGTAACCCATCAGTCATATGGGTTTGATAAGAAGAGGAAAATTGAATTCAAAGGAAAATATAAGGAGCACACTTAAACGAATATGAGATTTCCCTTATGCTGAATGTGTGGATAGAAACATGGAGGGAGTTGTCTTAAAGGGACAAGTAAATGTTTCAAATGAGGAAAGGAAGGTCATCGAGCATTTGAATTCCACAATGATGGGAAGAAGATGTCCAATGATGCAAACAAAGGAAGGGATACACAGAATGAACCTAATACACTTCAATGTTTCAAGTGTAATGAAATGGGGCATTATGACAATCAATTCCCTAATCCAAGGGTTATTGATGATGATCGAAATCAACAAACTCTTAAGGCTAAAGACAATGGAATGTCACATGGAATTTCTATCAGCGATGTGGAGTATGATAAAGAAGTGGTGAAAGGTACACATACCATCCACTCTAAAGTTGAAAATGTTTTATTTGATTCTGGATCCACCCACTCTTTTATTTCTGAATAATTTTCTAAGGGTTTCGTCGTATTACCTCATCAATGAGATTTTGAGTTAGCTTTGACAACCCCTAATGGCACAACAGTCGCATCAAAAGTTTATAATTATTCTCTGATTGATGTTTGTGGGAAAGTTCCTCCTTCAAATCTTGTGATCCTTCCTATAGTGGAATTTGATGTGATTCGTGGCATGGATTGGCTTTCTCTATATGGAGCTCATATCAATTTCCAAAGTAGGGAAGTCACATTTCATATTCAAGATCAATCTTTAATCGTCTATCGATGCAAGGATGAAATTAACCTTCCAGTGGAAATTTCTTCCATATTATGGGTATTTATTCCACTAAATGAAGGTTATTTATCTCAAATGGTTGGTGAGAAACTCACAATTAAGAATATTCCCATTGTACGGGAGTTTGATGATGTCTTTATAGAGGAGTTGTCGGGTCTTCCACCAAATTGTGAAGTTGAGTTTTCAATAGAACTCATACTAGGTGGTTTACCTATTTCAAACACACCTTATAGAATGGCCCAAATTGAGTTGCAAGAATTGAAGAAGCAACTCCAAGAGAATATTTATAAGGGGTTCATACGCCCTAGTGTGTCACCTTAGGGAGTACCTGTTCTGTTTATTAAGAAAAACGATGGATCAATGAGTCTCTGCCTTGATTATCGAGAACTTAACAAGATCACTATCAAGAAAAAATATCTTCTCCCACACATTGATGACTTATTTGACCAACTACTCGGAGCTCAATACTTTTCCAAGATTGATCTTTGTTCCGGGTATCATCAATTAAGGGTCAAAAGGGAGGATATACCAAAGACGGCTTTCCGTACAAGGTATGAACACTTTGAATTTATAGTGATTCCATTTGGTCTTACTAATGCCCCTTCTATCTTCATGGATCTGATGAATAGAGTCTTTAGAGACTATCTTGATCAATTTGTGGTAGTATTTATAGAGGATATTCTTGTATATTCAAAGAGAAAGGAAGAACATGAAGATCACTTGAGAATTATATTAAAGACCCTGAGAAAGAAGAATATTTATGCCAAATTTACCAAGTGTGAATTTTCTCTTCAAAAAGTTTCATTTTTTGGGTCACATAATCTCAAAAGAGGAGATATCAGTGGATCCTGCAAAAATAGAGGTTATCGAAAGATGGTCGAGACCAACAACAGTAACTGAAATCCGATGTTTTCTTGGTTTCGATGGATATTTTAGAAATTTTGTGAAAGATTTTTCATGATTATCTAATCCACTCACCTGGTTGACTCGGAAAGAAGTTATGTTTTTTTGGATGGAGGAATGTGAAGAGAATTTCAAGGAGTTGAAAAGAAGGTTATCCAGTGCACCTGTGCTCACACTGCCTTGTAGTGGAGAAAGGTTTGTGATCTACAGTGATGCATCCAAGAAGGGATTGGGGTGTGTTCTTATACAAAATGATATGGTGATAGCTTATTCCTCATGATAGTTGAAAATACATTAGCGAAATTACCCAACTCGTGATTTGGAGTTAGCGGCGGTAATATTTGCATTAAACATTTGGAGGCATTATCTTTATGGTGAAAGGTGTGACATTTATACTGATCATAAAAGTTTAAATTATATTTTCACACAAAGGAGATGAATATGCGCCAAAGAAGATGGTTGGATCTGATTAAGGATTATGACTTCTCAATTCATTACCACCCTGGGAAAGCAAACAAGGTGGCAGATGTATTAAGTCAATAAGGCCATGCTTGCTTATCCATGATGAGGATCACAAAAGATCCAATATTTATGGATTTACAAAGGATGTATCTTGGAATTATAATAGAAGGAGAAAAATCTTATCTTTATCAAATGAATTCTGAACCATCTACACATGTGAAGATTAAAGAGGCACAGAAAGAAGATGTAGAGTTACAAAAGAAGGTGAGAAATGCTCCTTAATTCAACCTTGATTGTGATGGGATAATAATCTTCAGGAGTCAGGTTTGTGTTCCTCCCATCCTTAGATTAAAGAAGGAGCAGCTGGATGAGGCTCATAATTCTTCATTCTATATTCATCCTAGAAGCACGAAGATGTATAGAGACCTGAAAGAGTACTTCTGGTGGTATGGCATGAAAAGAGATGTTGCTGAATATGTCTCTCGATGCTTGGTTTGCCAGCAAGTTAAAGCTGAGAGACAGAAGTATAATGGGTTGTTACAACTATTACCCATACCCGAATGGAAATTGGAAAACATCACTATGGACTTTGTCACAGGACTTCCTAAAACATCCAAAATCAATAATGCTATCTGGGTCATAGTTGATCGTCATACAAAGTCTGCACACTTCATTGATATTATAGAGGATTTCTCTCTAGATCAGCTTTCCAGGATATATGTAAAGGAAGTGGTAAGATTTCATGGAGTACCACATTCTATTATATCTGATCGGAATTCGAGGTTTACCTCAAAGTTTTGGAAAAGTCATCAGCATACTCTGGATACAGAGTTATGTTTCAGCACTGCTTATCATCCTCAGACAGACGGTCAGTCTAAGAGAACAATTCAAACTCTAGCAGATATGTTGAGAGATTGCTCTATGGATTTAAAAGGTGGTTGGGATCAACACCTTCCTTTGGTGGAATTTTCTTATAATAATAGCTTTCACTCCATTATTTAGATGGCTCCTTATGAATCTCTCTATGGAAAGAAATGCAGGACTTCAACTTGCTGGGATGAAGTTGGGGAAAGAAAACTATTAGGACCTGATCTTGTTGATGAGATGTCAGAAAAGGTCTGATCTATTCAACAACACATAAGAGCAGCTCAGATTCGACAAAAAAGTATTGCTGACAACCGAAGAAAATACTTAGAGTTTGAAGTGGGTGATAAAATGTTCTTACAAATATCTCCTTAGAAGAGAGTAATGAGATTTGGAAAAAGGGAATGTTGAGCCCTAGGTATATTGGTCCTTTCAAAATACTGGATCTTGTTGGGAAGGTAGATTACCGATTGCCGCATCCACCGAATCTCTCTCAAGTTCATGATGTGTTCCATGTATCTCTCCTGAGAAAGTACATACCTAATCATTCACATGTACTCAGCTCAGAAGTTGTACCGCTGGAACAAGATCTTTCTTATGAAGAATAGCCGATAGAGATTCTGGATCGTAGTGAAAAAGTCCTATGGAACATGACCACTCTCATGGTTAATGTTTTATGGAGGAACCACCAATTATAAGAAGCTACATGGGAGATTGAGGATATGATGAAGGAGAGTTATCCCCATCTTTTTGTAATAAAGTGACGAATTTCGAGGGAGAAATTCATTTTAAGGGGGGTAGAAGGTAACACCCGAGAATTTTATGAGAAATATTTTGTTTTTATGTTATATAAATCATCAAAGGGATCTTCCACTGAAAACAACACTAGCTTGGCTTTCTTTACAGGCAATCACAACCTTCCTCGATAGCTTGTGTCGTACGCAATACCGAGTTTCACTAAACAATGATATGCTATCAAAATATTTTTAAAACTAGCCGTTATGAATAGAAATAACCACTTTTTGAAATTTTTTAAATTTCATCATTCAAAATGGACTTCATTTTTGGATTCAGAATATCGAAATTAGCCTAGGGTGAAATTTTGGTATTTTTCTGAAAACTTTCAAATTTTGATGAATAGTGAAAACACTACGTTACTATTTAAAAACTGACTTTTATTTAAATAATTATTTATTTTATTTAAATTTATTTTAGGTCAAAATTGATACATAATACCTATATAATTTCAATGTAATTCATTTGAGTCATTTTATAATAATTTTATATATATGAAAATTTTATTGAACTTTTCACCGTCTTTTACCCACCTCCTAGGAGAATTCACAAATTTACATAAAACCTAATTTTAACACTTCTATGAGTGGAATTTCAAAAATCCAAGAGACACGGCTAGTTTCAGTAAGTAAAATGTGGTTCAATGAGATGAAAATAATTTTTAGTGAATAGTAACTTTTTTCTTTTATTTACCACAATTAAAAGTAAATAGGGTAATTAAGATTAAAAATGATATTATTATTACCCTAACACATGTCTTAATTCTATTGGATAAGTGTAATTAGAAAAAAAAACAATCTTAGGAATAAAATATGACCATTTAGGCCCACTTGGATTAGATTAGGACATTTATTATTAATTTATTTAAAGAAGGGTTAAAATAGTTAAAATCAAACTTTAATAAGTAAATAATTTTTATTATAGGGTAATACATAAGATAAATTCGACAATAAATATTCATTAGAAATATAATAATATTTCCTAAATAATTGTAGTTTATTTTTAATTTTTAGAAATTAAATATGTTAATTTATTTATGAGACAGAGATGATACAGTAATTATCTTATTAATGAAATATTGACATAATTGATGTTATAAATACCCAAATAAATGTAATTTTAGACTTTTTATGAATTCCACTAATTTTCTAGGTTAATATGACATGTTATTAATGATTTAATTGTCTTTTTTTGAACTAATCATTCTGTTATGATTTTCACAAAAATCGATTACTAAATAGTGTCAAAATTGACATAAAATAGTTTCTAAAACAAATATTATATTATTAATTGTTATTTTATTCCTAAAAATATAATGTTTGGTAAAATGACTTAGATAAGGTTATATATATTAATAATAAACAACTTTTGGTTCGTTTGGCTTGTTATAGTAAGTTTATTAACCTTATAGTGTAAGAACACAAAAAGACACGATAAAAGTAAAATTATCTAACTTAAAGTTAAATCTAAATGATAAGGTCAAAATAGTAAAATAAACTCGTCCAAATTCTATTGGATGAGAGTATTTCGACCCATTCCCACCTTATCTTAGAAATAAATCAACTTGGAGCTATTTAAAACCGAATATGGCTTTATAATAAAATAATAGTTTTAGTTTTTCCAAAGGTGCCCCTCTCCTCCCTTATAAAAAGGCACCTACTCCCTCTCTTCCTCACACCACATTGAGCCTTCATGCTCGGACAAACCCTGGAAATATCTCCTATCCGCTTCCCTAGAAACATCCTAGAGGTCCTAGTCTTATTCAAAGACCAAATTTAGTGCCCTTAAAGGAGGTATCAAATAAGCGCTTCAAAGAAGTGGTGATGTCCATTACCGATTCATTCAACTTTATTTTTTCTTCCACATATTCTTCTTTAGTTGTTTAATTATGAATTAATAACATCAGTATCACTAATATACTGATATTTTATTATAAGTATTAAACAACCCTATTTCACCATCTATACATCCTACGGAAAACGAAATCACCCCACGTGCGTACGTACGGAATACCGTCTCCACGCCGTGGTGTAAACTATTTTCCACCACCACCTTTCTTGGATGGGTATAATGGTGTAAATGATGACTAAATATGATTATTTTCATTTTATATTGAATATGAAATAGTATAAATACACTCCAATACAATTCCACGATCATGGGAACGATATCATCGCTCGTGTGTATGTACGGAATACCGTCTCCACGATGTGATGTGACTCGTTCTACATGATCTTCATTGCAGAATGATTATATAAATGAATTGAATGAATTAATATGATATATATTACACTAATATCATTATGTAAATGAGGTATCTATAATCTATAAAGAATAAAAGAATTTATTCAACAAAACACGCATAAGAACAAAAAGAAATAAACACCCGAATAACAAGTAACAATGAAATATTACTAATAAGAAGCTAAGAATATGGTCATATATGATATCATAAAAATATGTATGATTCTGGAATAATACAATAACATTATTTAAATAATTATATAGGGGGTTCAGACACTTACGATGAAAATCGGATCTAAGGTAAGGGAAAATCTCACAATCTCAATTTTTATCCAAGATTATTTATTCTTCGGTATTTACTAGGGCATATTTTATCATCCACATCTATATTTCCTCAATATGTAATATTATTTTCATCCACCTATAATTTTGTAAATCCAATTTTACCCTTCGGTGTGTTTTTAGTAAAATATATGAATGGAATATTTTGTCATTTTTTGTACGAGTACTTTTTGACTTTTCTGGAAAAAGTATGAGAAGAATGTTTTTTAACTTATACTACATGAATGGATTTTTAAAACATTATTTCCAAGTAGCCACATTTACATGTTTTAAAGTTTATTTTTAATCAAATTATTTTAGTTTAAAAATGTATGACATGTTAAGAAAGGAAAAATGATTTTGGAGTAGAAAGGATATTTTCCATAAAAACGGAGTTCATGTGTTTTATCAAAATTATTTTCCATATAAGATAATATAGGGTTCTGTTTATATCCCTATTTTTAAATTGATTTGATTATTTTATGATGGAATTATTTTTATGATTTCTTATTATCTTATATTTATTATGTAATGATGTCATGATGTTTAAGATTCCCATTTTTATTACATGGGTTATGCTATGATGTATGGTTTATTATTTTGTGGCACACATAAGGATGGTATCATTATGAGATGTGTGGGACCTATATATCCCTCTAATGCATTGGGTAAAGATTTATATCTCATTAGATAGACATGTCTTGAACGGCAGGTTAATCCGGTTCAGTGAAACATGACTAAAACGAGGAGTGAACTCGGTTCAGAAATGTACTTTTTCCGCTAAGATAGTCTTGGATATGAGTCTTGAATACTAAGAAATGATTCTCTATGATTATGTGCGTATGCCACAAAGTTTCATGTTTTAAGTTATGATTATTGGGATTACATTTCACTACTATTATTTATCCCATGTTATGAAATTATGATCTTGTTTGTAGGTTAAGATTTCCAAAATATTATTTTCTTATGAATATGATCTGATTGATATTTATTTTGTTTACCCTTACTGAGTATTTGAGCCCACCCTTTTGTATATTTTCTTTCCCCAGGTCAGGAAGAAGGTTATTATGTAGGATATTCCATAAATGGACTCTAGATATGATGAAATAAATGGGATACAATGTAGATGCTTTATGAACCAGTTGTTTATGTTTCCCAGTTTCTAAAGACATTGTACCTATACTGTCCTTTCCTGGTTCCATTATATGTTGTAATAAGTGTGCTTCAATTATGAAGTAATAACAATGTATGTAATGTATGGGTCGTTATATTAAACAACATGGATGAATGTATGTATCTTATGCCCAATGTTAAATGGCACAAAGCATCATCCATTATCACAAATTGTAAAAGGACCACAATTCAAATACCATTGATATCTATAATATTTGGTAATTCTATCACATTTTAATCACATTAATCCATAAATAAAAAATCATGTTTTAATGACCACGTTTTTCTATAAACCATTTATGGCCATTCAAAAAAGATATATGGCTTCAAGAGAAATTTTTTTTGAGGATGGATGTATGCCTATAGTTACTTCAAAAACATGTATTCTCATCAAACAAATAATTCATTCTGAAAAAAAATATTTCTATTACTTGTGAGCCCAGACATCTCTAGTGTAGAACTAAACAACTGAGTGATATATGATTCATTTTCGGTATGATTTTCCATAATCATTTACCCAATTCATTTGAACCTCAATCTACGATTTGAAATATTTTCATCACTAGGTAAGAAGGATTGTTGGGTAATATTTTACATTTCTTCCCTAATTATGAACATCGGTATCACTCCCCATATTATGACCATTTTCATCACGACCATCTATTTCAGACCATTAGTCAATGTTATAAAACCTTAAAATCTAGCAAATAATCATCCAAATCAAAAGACGTTTAACTTCTACCAAAAAAGAAAAAAAAGTCTGGTTGAAAAAAAAATTGGGGGCACTAACTAAATTTTTGTAGTCACTCTCTAAAATACTCTTCTTCATGGTTTTGGTAAAAACATGGGTGTAAATATAAATGGAATAAGTTGTATATATCTTACTCTATAACCATAGTAAAATGCTATCAATGGTTTTTGGTCCCCTTGTTCAATAAAATTGTATTTAATGGATTTTTTAAATCACCTCACTATGAGAATATTCATAGAAAAAAGTGGCACAACATTTGGGTTTCTTAATCCTTTCTAGGATATTACAGTTTCCACTTATCACACTTCATGATATGAGAACATTAGACCACTGAAAACCATCCATTACACATGTAAAATAATACACGTTGTTGAGGGACCCTTTTCATGAATATGGTTTCATATCTATGTCACCAGCATATGAATATCTGGTCAATAAAAAAATGTTCCACTCTAATAAAGTTATTTCTAATCCTTGTGGTCCCTAACATTACCAAAGAATAAATCAGCACCTCAGTGTGTACTGGTTAATTCCTAGAATTAAGGTCCCATATCACCCACCATACCCAATGAAATTGAACCATGATATACAATCCCCACAAAAACAATTTTAGTGGAATAAATAAACTCAATGTTGTGTCACCATAATTAATTCCCTTTCTCAATGAATGAATATAAGACTCCATTCCTGAACCATTGATGGCTAACACCACATGATTCACAACGACAAGGTGTAGAGCTCAAGCATACCAATTAAAAGATTGACTATTATATAGTTCTATAACCATTCTTATAATGATTTAATCCATACCCAATGTCATAATCTAGATGTTTGAGAATTTACAAATCATTGATGTCCCCTATATAAGAGTGGATATCGTCGTTTCTTATCATTTTAAAAACACAAAAGAGAATTTACCATCCTTCTAAATGAATATTCTCCTTGAACGTAAAGGTAATATATCATTGTTATTCATAGAAACAACAAGTTTGTACCAATAACCTTGGAATATTACAGGTCATCCATAACATGTCCTGCCCATACCATATTCATTGACTCAAAATTATGGGTTATGACTTATATCACCAATACTAAAAATATATCGATAGTTCTATCTTCCCTAATAATTATATACCAGCCAATATTATCACAAAAATTATTCTATTATACATAAAAAATTGGAGATTCTTATATTTAAAAATTATTTTAATTCATAAGTTCTTTTACCTACAAACTAAATGCATCAACACATTACAGGAAAGGAAATATGATCTATGTGAGCCTCAAAATCACTATGAAAGAACTCATCACCAATGTGTTTTGGATAATTACAGACATTTAATATCTATATTCAATGATCATTAATCATTTCCTAGAAGTAATACCTCAAAAATTCTGGAATTTGAGTTTTCGGAAAAAAAGACTCTAAACTATAGTGATATAACGTCCTAGCTAAAAGACCCTAAACTATAGGGACATAAGGTAAGATCTATAAAACTATTAACTAAAGGGATATAAGGATAAATCTAAAATAAATTAATCTAATACGATATAATGTTCAAGATACATGAAACTAAACTAAACTGCTAGAATTTCTATGATAAAAGATCCTAAACTACAATTATAGAATATCCCAGGTAAATGACCCAAAACTGTAGGGATATAATTTTTTGGTCGTAATGACCATATAAAATAGTTATTGATGGTCTCAAGTAGAGGTCAATAAATAAATATGATATAAATATTTATCTAAAATCCCACAAACTACATCACACCATATATCTATCCTACAAGAATGTAAGATTTTGTAAGGCCCTCTATATGGACATGATAAAAATCAAACTACTCTCATCATGAATATCAGATTCTTAAGAAGATAAATCTCCATCCCTCCATAACATATGTTGTTGCCAATTATCCCTTTTTGAAATAGGTTTCATGATGATTTCTAGATCAGATATATGAGTATCGAATCTCATGTTGGTGGGAATTCATAAGAAATTCTCTAGAAGAATATGTTATAATGTTTCTATACATATCCAAAAAAAATTTCTTAATATTTTTCAAAATTTGGGCATTATTGGTGATTCATATTTATTCATATCAAATAAGAGTCATGAAAACCATGATTGAAATAAAATCAATACAATAACGTGAATAATTCTGAAAATCCCTTCACTTATAACTTGAAACTGGAGAAATCATTAGAATTTAGACTCTCTTTATAAATATTAAAAAATACATAACTCATATCAATGGAAGACCTATAAAATTTTCAGATTTTATGATTTTTTCATGTTAGCAAGAGTCCTGGTATAATAATCTATTTAATACTAATATGTCAGTCACTATGTCCTTCCATGTTCCACCACATGATAGAGTGCCTTAAAAATAATAATCAACTTCTTAATTGACTAATGAGAATTTCACAATGAGCAAAATGACCTCCAATGATAATACATTTGGTGATATATGATTTAATAATATATAAATATTTTCATTGCCCTTGAATCCTTATGTGTTTGAAATTTTTATGTAAACTGGAAAATTTAATACAGTTCGTTCAATGTCTCCATAATCTATTTGGAAAGTGGGGACTCAAAATCATGATTGTGTTGGCCCCTCTCAGATGTGTTCAACTATATTTTATGAAGAAGGATTTGTTTCATGATTATTTATAGTAGTTTTTTATCAAATCCATCCACACCAATGTCATTAAATACTTAATAACGTCATTCCCAATGGTTACAAAATTTTTCCAATAGTGGCATTATATTCTAGTCCATAATATGAATGATGACCCACATGTTCCATATCTGATCTTCTTTGAAAGATGGTATGATCACACAAAAAGGAGAATGATCTAGCTATGCTAGAAAGGAATAAAATTTGAGGGTATAAATATCCTCCTTTGAATAGATTCATCGATGTTCTATTTTGAGGGATGGATGATTATCTCTATATATTTAATTCAATTTTTGGGATTTGCGTCATGCATATAAGGGATATACCTTTAAGTATCACCCAAGTCATGACTCCACTATAAATCTTTCATGGAAATAAGGTTTATTGAGGAAATTGTTTTTATCCACATGTATAACTAGTCAGCTTATTACACCACATAAGTAGGCTTCGTCCAAAGACATGGAATAATCATAAATAATAAATGAAAGAGCTTCAAAAGACAAATGAATGATCCCGGCAATCGTTTCTTCATGTCCCAACATCTTCAATAACTACTAGATGATCAAGGGGTGTATCTCTCCTTGTACACCAAGAGAAGAGAGGGTGAAGATCCTTTTGGGATGGTGAAACTAACATGTACACTAATAAGGTTTATATAGCTCAGATATGATCATTTCATCCATTTTTTCTACATGAACCCCATCCCAATTAGATATCTATTATGTACATTTATTGAGAGAGAAATTTCCATTACCAGTGATCATGAATGTAGGTGATGGAAATGGGATGAATAAAAATCTATTGGTATAACTAAACAAATCTTCAACCTCATAAAAAATAAGTGACATATCCCAGACCCCAAAAATGAGCAGAAACCTAGGATGAGATAAAGAATCAATGATTCTAGTGGAATTGTAGTATTTGTATCAATTGAAATTAAATACTATCCATCAAAACAAGAATTTAAGTGGACCAATTAACATATTGGGGATGAATCATTGTTAAAATGTATCCCATGAAATTGGGAAGGTTTTTAAGGGTTAAACCCTCCAGATTACCGCATTATCTTTCCACAAGACATGCTTCTATCACCAATTTACTAATCTAGATTCCTAAATGTGCTTACAAATAAGTGAGAATCCATTCATTCTGGAATATAGGGATAAATCCCTCTACTAAATGTGCTTCCAAAGAAGGGAGAATCCATCCATTCTGGAATATAGGGATAAATCCCTCTAAACTATGACATAGATATATCTATGACATTACTTTATTTACCCATGATTTATTATCTCTTCATTTCAAAATGGATCAATAAAATCTATCACTATCATAAACATGAGATAAGTACACCAATGGGGGAGTATAGCTGTTGGAAAAAGTCGACGGTTGAAAAGTAATCTATTAATCCAAAATATGATGTATATAATTGAGATCATACTCAGCCAATTTTTTATCATTTCATTCAAAATTATGATCATGTCCATTTTCTAACATGAGTTTTCAATGGTCCATCCTCAACATATGAAGCAGGAAGGATGTCATCGTATATCTCTCTTATAGGGGGCCCATACCAAGTATGTGGATATCACATATTATTTTTCCTATATGGTTGTTGGATAGATGAAACATATTGGTTTCATGAAACAAATGGATAACCAAATCACAATGAAATTCATGATGGGGATATAAAATAAATTAGGGAATCCATGATGATTCATAATTATGGATTGTGAATAACTTGTTATTGAACAATAAGAAATTCTAGAGCCAGCATTCCCTTGCACATTTAGTAGATAAAACACCATGAAGATAAAGACACCAATTTGATCTCAAAATTAATCCGTTTTTATTCATATATGAAACAAATATTTATGATTAGAAATGGGAAATGACATTTGAAGGGAACTCACAGCTATCGGGAACTATGAGGATAATTTAGGAAAATATAAGATGACCCATGGGATCTACATGAAACTAGTTATGCATCCATGGAAATTGTATTACGAGTAAATTAAAGAGAAGATGATACCCACTATGAAATTAGATTAAAGTATAAATGATGACTGGAAACGTCATCTAATAATGCCAACCCATATAGAAGAAGACTCTATCATAAAAGGGAATTGTTGAAGATAGAATTGAAGAAGAAAATACATAATATCCTTATTAGAATATAAATGATATCGAGTGTCAACATTGATGTTTCTATCAATAATTACACCTTTATTAGATGTAGTATATAATCATTGATTAAAACTGGAATCATTCTCAAAGTCGATGTTTCTATCTCTCACCCACATATAAAAGGTTGAAAAAATGTAAAATTTATTCAATATTGGTTTGAGTAGGTTCTGTGTAAAGAATATGACTTTTGGAGCAGTTATTGGGATATGATCTCATGTTGAGGTCTCATGATGGGTTCTTTTATGAAGGTCTTATGATGAGGTTATAAGATAGATGTGGGGATCATGAGCTCAATAGAATTGAATACCCAGTGAATGAACCTCTCTAATATCTCATATTTATTGGGAATTCATAGGAATAATAAACATCAATGGGAGGACTAAAAATTTACAATGATACCGATTGTAAATATCACTAATTCCTCTAGTGATCATTTACATTCCTCAAAACCGATATATTTTCCCTGCAGACATTGCTCCTGATGGGGGGGTGTTGATTCCCACAAAATGAGAATATAAAAATTCACAATGTATGAAATAGAAGAATATATGTATTATATTCCTCATAATATAATGAAAGATGATGGTTTCCACGAATACATGGATCGCATGAACCCCCAAAGGTAAATTTATCACAAGACTAGTATAAGGGAATGAGGATGGCCACATAGAAAGGGACGTTTTTTAAAATCCATATGAATTCAATTTAACAAGTCATTTTGAAAATAAGCAGAAAATCGGAGGAATAGATCAATAATGTGGGAGCCTCATTTAGTCACAAATAAAATGCGACACAACACCAATTGTTAGATTGATTTTATTCAACAACAATTCAATATGATAGGGAGATCCCCAAACATTGTAAAATAATTAATATAAATAAAATGAGAAATGTGTAATCCTATTGTACTCATAAAATCATTTGATGTGCCCTATAAATCCAATTAGATACCACAAAATACCTAGTGAAATGTTTGTCTCACCATAGGAGAATCTGCTGGCGTATCCCTATCATTATGTGATAGACCCTTGTCATGTCTAGGTAGTCATCCCCCCAACCGTGGTTCAAAAGGAATTCATGATAGCTTTCCCATGATAAATTTTATTAAAAAACTATTAGAATATTGTTTTTCAAAAAATGCATCATCTATGTGGTGAATGATTAACATAAATAATAAGAAAAAACCATCAAGACCCTATTCCCTTATAAATTAAATTAGGAAAATAAGGAAGTGGAATAGAGTGAAACACATGTGGTTGTAACACTAATGTGTAGCACCCCCACAGTCTCGCATAGTCCATGAAAATCCATCCCAATACTGAATGATGAAACCAAAATATCTCCTTTGATCACATGAAGAATATTTGATAGGTGCACCGATCTTGCGATGGCCCTCAGACATGTTGGCCAGATGATATCAACGTCCACTATCATGTACACATGTCTAAACCAGAACCATTTAATTTTATATAATCCAATAAATTGTTGTTTGATTGGGTGGTCTGGTGGTTTCAAAAAAATCATGTGATGCCCCTTGTACACCCAAGGGTAAGACCTCACAAAGATGAATGAATCTAAATACTTCCATCAACTCCATTATATATATTCTTGAATCATTCTACATAGTATGGAGAATGAGAAAGGTGGTGAGGCCTACAATTCCAGCAAACCATTATGAAAAAAATAAACTTTGATATATAAATGGATGAATCCATGGAACCATGAACTAGTTCCCCCATATATCAGGGAGGATATCATAAAGATGTTGATATCCTGAAAAATAATGTTTTCCTTCTGGTAAGATACTAAAAACTACTATTGTGATCATGTGATGAAACTTTTTCAAACTTTTTTGGATCAGGAAAACACATCTTGATATGTAAAATAATGTCAAATCATACCCATTGTAATTCCACCCATGTCTCCCAATGCACTCGCAGGTTTCCCCATGTGGATCACAATATTCAATATAAATGTCACCTACATCATATGGTTATCATAGTAAATGTTATCTATCTCTAATGATAGAACCAAGGAATGTCATATGGATATTGTGACGTCCCCCCAACATGTCATACGACTTTTAAGGTGCCACATGGAAATGTAATTAGGGAAAAATGATGTCTTATAAGATATGTCACAATAACTCTCATGACACACTCAAGTCATGTCCTCTATATTTCACAATGAAACTAGGAAAATTCAGGTAGATCATGTTTTTTTGTCTATGTATGTTAGTTTGAATCATGATATGGATTCTAGGTCATGCTTTTAATGTTTTGCAATTTCCTCTAGATTAGTCATTGGTGATCATTCTTCAACATTCTGAAATACCATAATAATCATGAAACATCTCTCAAACAAGTCAAATGGATCATAAAATCTATTTGGAGAAGTCCAGAACACATCCCCATACATGTATTGTAGGGAATCATGGAATGTTGATAAGATAATCAATGAATGATAGGCATACCAACAGACCAGGTCAATATGGAAACATCCATGTCTAATCCCTCACACATCGATTATGATAACTCTAATCCCTTCCATAACATGGATATGTAGGATTCCTCCCCATGTTCTGAGGGATGTATTAAGAATCCAATGGGATGTCCAATTATATAAGTCTCATATCTATATGAAATTAGAATAATTTTTTTCCACTTCTTGTTTACCCAACCAGGAATAACTCATGTGGGATTAAAGAGTCACAATGATAATTTCATTCAAATGGTAAATCACTTTCATAATGGAATCCTTGTTGAGCATTCCCTTATAAATGACATAATTTGATATGACACACATATAAGGGAAATATCTTTGTTTTAGACTAGACCTTTTGAACAATTTGGATTCTAACTCCTGTCATAAGGATAATATGGTGGATGCCTTCCTAAGGAATGAAATCAAACTCAAATGGTAACCCACTTAGGTATAAGTCCCCTTATTAATATGAGTTTTAATCCTTATATAGAACATAATTTCCATGGTTTGACCATTAGTCCTCATGCACCAGTGGATTGGGATGCCAATTGAACTATGATGACTCTGATTCCTATGACAACAAGGATATGGAGAAAATATTCCTTTGTCCCAACCCCCATATTTGTCATTTACAATTATTGTACAAATACATAAGGTAAAAATCATTATATTTTGAGATTTATTACATGTTATCCCTTGTTTCTCACATTGTGTAAATATTCTACAGGCTTAATTAATAGAAATGGTCTTGCCATTCACATATTGAATCCCCACTAGCCAAGGACATCGATGTATATAATCCCAAATGAATGGTATGATATAAAAATCCCCAATATGTAATAAAATATTACTTTGGCCTAGTCACAGGGGTGTAAATGAACAAAAATAACATTGATTCCTACTATAATCAAGATACATATAAATTCTCTTTAAGAATCAACATCATGTATTTGGTGACTATATTCCTACACATATATCCATTATTCACTACATTAAATTACCAATGTTTAATGAACTACATGGGTTTAGATTCCTATTATAGGAAGGATATATATAATGCCTCATAACGGATCAGCCTCATTAACAAAATTTTAACATACTCGTTATGTAGAATTAATTTATGACCTCCCTGAATATGAAGCATTAGCTTATAAGAATCTACTCATAATTAAGAAATGGTTGTATAACCATTGATGAAAACAAATGGATTCAAAAATGAGACCACATTCATCGACTTCAAATAAAAGGTTATATCATATGGTCATTGTTTTTGGGTAACCAATCCCAAGTTGGGATTTGGCATTGATTTTTTAACACAACATAAATCTATAAGAGAGTCATGATGCCTAAAAGAATATTCCAAAAAAGGGTCCAATGAGTTTGACCTTCTATCCTCTAAACCATTATGGATTCCAAATTGTAATAGGTTACGAAACCATAACTATCCACCTTACATTAGAAATTGTTTTGTACCCAATTATAGATTTGAGAAATGTCGGTAGCTTCAATTATAAATAATAATGGTAACCAAAAATAAAATATTTAGAAGTACATTCAAACCTCCACACACAAAATAAATCATCCTTCCATATGAAACACAATTACATGTTGTCTCTTTTCTCAGTTGAAATAGAAAAAAATTGAAAATTTCATTCGATTTCATGAAATATTTCTCTATTCAATTCCATGTAGAACCCCAACGTTTTAGTTCAACAGATTAATCATATAAATATTATTTGTAACTCAAATAATTGAGTTTTAATTTAATAGAAATATATGTATAAAATTATTTAAATTTGAACACTATTACAAAATAATTGAATTGGAGGTTATGAATATGAGTAACCTCGTTATCACATATATATTAATATATATATTTAATACAATATCCTTTTTTATTTATTTATTCTAATGAGACAACAATCAATTTATTGAAAATCCATTTCATCCTTTAGATGTATTTTTCTCAGATATCTATAATAAATTATTTTCATTTTAATTTGAGTTAATTTCAATAAATTTATTATATATTATTGTATAATATAAATATTCTTTTTATCATCATATCATATTTTAGTTAGTGTGAAATTATTTCATTTTTTAAATCAATTAATTTTTTATGAATAGTGAAAAAATATTAGTTTAATACATCAATTTAATTAAATTATTTTAATTACTTGTGATGGCCATAACCTTTTCGATTTATTCATAATGTTATTTTTTTCAATTTAAAAAAAATATTCATTATTTTGATGTGTGTTAATTTTTATGATTATGAAAACATTTTTTAATAATATATTTTTCAACATGATTGAAAAACTTATATCAAAATTGATTTCTTCAAAAAAAAAATTATATTGAATATTTAAATTTTTATATACTATTTTCAGTCATGTGAAAAAAATTTGAAATATATCTCTCATCTATTTATTGTAATTATTAACATAAATAGTGAAAATATATTCCACCTTAATAATTGTAAGATGTGTAAAATTATTTTATAACCACATTTGAGAATCACAAAATCAACACCAAAATTTCCATTATGTCATTTTATTGATTAAATTAAATCATAAAAATATGAAATTCAAATATATTTTCTATTGGTTCCATTTTCTCTCGATAATGAATATATATATTATTTTCTGTTCCTAATATTATATAATGTCACTATCTAGATATTAATGTATCTAAAATATTTTCATTGGGGTAATAATAATATATGTTAATTAACAAATATTTAATTGATATGATAATTAATTAATTTTTCTTGGAGATTTCACTATGATTTTTAGTTATTAAATAATTACATGCAATGCATTTGAAATTTTAAAACACAATTTATTCAATTAATAGAAAAATAATATAAATGATTAAAATAAAACATAAATGTAATAAAAGTTTTGTAAAATATTATGTAAAATGATTTTTTTAAAAACATATAACTACATATGGATGTTTTAATATCCTATATTATAATTATACAAATATCTTAATGAATTTATTATCAATTTAAAAAATAGTGTCAGAAATGAAATTACTTATATTTTAAGAAAAAGAAATTTTTAAAAAATCTTAAAAAAACAAGTAATAAATTTATTGAGACATGATTAAAGGGAAATGTTCAAAAGTTTCATACGTCTTCCCTTAATTTTCTAATTTTCTTCTTAATAGTAAATTAATAAATCATTAATATTTAAATGATCGTTACTATAGTAAATGATAAAGCCACTTAATTAAGTGGTAAACAAATAAATGTTTCAATTTATATAGAAACCTACCTACATTATATTTTATATTTTTATTTGTACCTTTTCCTATTTTTGAATAAGTATATGCTAATTTGGATGAAATTTCCTTGAGAAATAATTAAATATATTTTAATACTTTATTAATTCTGAGTGCACCATTTCCCTCTTTTATAACACCACACCCCGTAACAATTATTGTTACACAAAATTGATCCATATATATAATATAAAGCCAAGAAATTATCACATAAACCTCAATTATAATTATTTAGTGGTTTTATTTTTTATAAAAGGCCTCCACAAAAGTTTGTATGAAGTGTTTTAAAAGAATTATATTGAAAAAGATGTAATCAAAAATACCTACACATTAAATTTTATTTCATTTTAAACATCCTCTAAATATGTCTTACCAATAATAAAATATTATAGTTATTATAATAATTATACATTGACATTATTATGTTAATGGTAAAATTATTTCTAATCGATATTTAATCATATATAAAGTGAATAACTTAATCTTCCATATGTACATTTTACCACTCAATATTTTGGTGTAATTATTTTTACATCACCACATTTATTGTATTGTTATAAATCAGAAAATAAATAATTTAAATTATATTAATGAAATTATAGAACATTTATAATTATAATTTATTTTTTCCTTATTACCATTAAATGCATTGGATATTGACAATGTCACTCATGTGTCTATGCAAAACCACCTCCATAAAGTAACATGATGTATTTTCATTTATTATTAACATTTCTAGTAATATAGATATACATAATAAATATATATGATATGTATAATATAATATTTATTTTTAGTGTTTAATTATAACATATAGTTCATTATTTTGTTAATTTAATAGAGAAAACAACATTTTTTCATAAAAATGTCAGATAGTCTCTACCAATGGTGCAATTAATTTTTCTATCTATAATTTTAATTGAGGAAATAAAATAAAAAATATATATTATTCATGAATATGAATAATTTTAAAGTCATGGAAAATATTTATGAGATAATGGAACTATTATCAATGTATAAGGACCAGAATTTTTGAACAAAACCATCTATAAGAAATAAATAAATAACATATATATATATTATGATTTTATTAATATATTATAAATAAAATGGAGTTGAAATTCTATAAGAGGATCGTATATGATGTGGTTAATAATTACATTATTTTAGCATGTATGTATAAATAATATTAATATATTATACATTTGTTTATTTTTATTTCATTTAAAATTGAAATTGAGTTAAGGGTTTCTCATGTGACTATTATATCTATGAGACTTATACCATATTGGAAAATATTTTTTCTATGTATTTTATAAAGTAAAATGGATTTAAATTTTTGAAGCATTAATTAAAATTATTTTGTTTAAAAAATCTATAAAATGTTTTTAATTGGTCAGTTATTGGTACAAATAATACACATGTTGTAATGGTTATATAAAACAATGTTACTATTCACATGGATAAATTTTTTTATGAATTTGAAGTGAAAATTGAATTATATACCTATCAATAATCATTTAAATTTTAATTTTATCTAGTTATTTAACTATATTTCATGTTTCTGATCATTTTACTCTCATTATTTACTTTTGATAGGGAATAAATATATATAATAATTTAATTCATTATTTATCTATTCTATCAAATATCCTTTTATCCATAAAGATCATGATTAAGAATATAAACAATGTCATTACTATTTACTATTTAATAAATTCATCTTCACCGATGGTTGTATTTTTAAAAAGGGTTTCAATGGAATTATCTTGTTATTTTATGAAAAATGTATACTTGAATTTTTAAAAGTAAAATATACAACGAATATTGATATTTAGGGATATGAATTGAATTGAATTTCCCTTCATCCAAATTAATAATTTCATTAAATACTCCATTCGAAGTGTCCATGGTTCACATCAAAGAGTATTCATTATATAATATTTTGTAATGTTTTTTATTTTAAAGAAGTTAAATCAAATTGAAGAGGTTATTTCCTCATAAATTATTCTTTGTAATATTTTAATTTAATTTTCATACAAGTTGACATCCTTTGATGTTACTAACACTTTACGTTGGATATGATCCAATGATACCTTCCTTATCAATTCTCTAGATATTTTCTGAAAATGATTAAGAATTTTCATATATCAAGATTACTTTTTGAAGAATATTTTATGATGAAATTTTTTAATACTAATCAAAAATGTATTCTTCAGATGTGTAATGATATATGTTGAATGATTTATGATCTTTTGGAATAAATTAAAATAGGATATGATTTTGTGAGGGTAGTCCATGAATTATATATCCCTTTAATTCATTACCAAAATACAGATTAAATCTAATATTAATTTTTTATTCCAGTACATAATTTCATGATCTCAATTTTATTCTTTGACATAATTTTCATATCAATTATATTTTTTTGGGGATCTCATTCCCATTTTTGAAAATCTTTTCTAGGAAATGGTCTCACATTCATAAATGTATCTGAGGGCCTTAGTTCATGTCCATAAAATAATCAATGTACTAGTTTCCCTTAATACATGCTCAAAATTTAATAAGATTATATTTTATATCATTAATATTTATATGTTACTCTCTAAGGTGTCTTGAATATTTATGTATGAATTTTCACTCTTATTAATATTTTCTATTATTATGAAAATATTTTCTTCCAGGACTAATTTTTATGATTTGTGATAGATTATATTGGAATATTGTGCTTTATAACCATTATCTCTTAACATTTTCATATTCCTTGGATCATGTATGATCATTGATTAATATATCTTATGATTACTCTTAACGAGCATCTGAAGTCAGTCTTACGTATTGTTTTCCATCAGTAGGTTATGAATTTGTTTTTAATTTGGAACAACCAAGAATCATTTATGATGTAAATTTTTATGATGCTTCATGAAATAAAAGAATTGTCTAACAAATATCCATATAAACTAAACCATTATATTTATAAAATTAATCATTATAAAAATGAGTGGAATAATAATAATAAAATTAATTATTATTTCATAAAATATTGGGATTTTATAGTTCACATCAGTGGAGTGACAAGAGATGTTTAGAGATTTGAATAAGTGTAATTTTCTGAAAACACTATGTATAAGTATATGATTACGGTAAAATTTTATAGTTGTTAATCTAGAAATTACATTCTTTTCTTAGAATAACATCTCTTTCAATAATCTAGAAGGTATAATGGTTTTCCCACAAATTCATTTAGTTATAATAATGCCAAAATAGTTGGAATAATATATCTTCTGCATTATTTTAGTGATATGTGAGTGTTCCCTTCATATGCACACGGAATGAAATTACCGAGGGATATTCTTGTGTTAAATCGTGTTTTCCAAATAAACCATTATTGAGGATTTTAATAAATTATAAAAAAGTATAAGATAGGTTAATCATAATATATTAAAAATTTAAAATCAATTTTCATGATTTAGGCATCATATGATTTAGGTTTGTTCTTATACGGTTTTCTACTGATCATATTGTTTCTCACACAATACCTTTTTGTTTTAGTCAATGGATGTATCTTCTCGGAATATTGTGAACAATGAATGTCATAGCCAATGTGAGGACTGTCCTTATGTGAAAAAAAAATACCTCATGCTCTAGGTGAAACATTTTTTAATATTGTCATTCAACATCTTTATGAAATGAGAATAAAATAATAACTTATTGGACATATTATTGAACCATTGAGAGAAACTCATGTTAAAATATATTTTATTGGATAATTTATAACATTAATTAATGACTCTTCTAATCAAAAAATTTTATTCAAATTGATAAATATGGTGGAATATAATGTTTACATTTATCACTTATTAGACAAATATTTTTTTTGCAATACATTATAAATTTGAAAATTGAAGAATATCAAAGGTTAAATATTATTAAGAATACAAAGATGGAAAATTAAATTTACTCCATAAAATGAGATTAGTTTGAAAAGATATTTTTTAATAAGTAAATCCTTGGTAATCTACATAAAAAATATAAAATTATTTTCATATGATTAACCATATGGAATATGAATCCATTTTTTCCTATTAGGTTACTTTAACAAGTCATGCAACAATTTATTTTGGTTTAACCATCATCCCTAAATGAAATTATGATGGATTATATAGAGGTATGAACCCCAAACATCGAAAGGTAATATACATTTGAGAATTTGAAAGCTATGATGAAATCATTTGATATATACTAAATGTGTATATAGAATATAAAAACAACCACGGTTTAGGTGGGAGTAAATGAAGTATATTTAATCAAGGATGTTACAGTAGTATGTAACATTTTTGTAAAATGATTTCTTAAACTCTTTCTTGAAAACATTATGGTAATTATAACTCCGGTTAGTACCTAATAAGAACGTGATAATTATTCAAGTCGGGATGTCATAAAAAAATATAAAAAGAATATCAATGTGATTTTAATAGTATAGTAAAAATGATGAATAGAGATAGAGACCATAAAAATACACTAGTTAGACATTAGTTTAATAGATAAATGGTGTTTTTTAAATAAGAATTTCAATAACGTAATACAATTTATAATTTGGATGATAGGTCCCAACAACCTAAAGAATTTGTAAGTAAAGTGAAAACTTTTTAAATAACCAAAAATATAGGAAATCATGCTAAATATGAAAAAATAATCCTCCAGAAAAATTTTGTGAATTCGATATTAATGATTATACGAATTTCCACTATGAATAAAATAATTTCATACATTATTGATGTTTTCTATGTTTCTAATAATTGATTAGATCCCACTACAAAGATTACATAGAAATTTATATGATAATGAAATGATATATTCTATATCAAATTATCATATTAGAATCATTTAGATAAAATATAATCCCAATAGACTAATTTTTAGATAATATATGAGTTTATTTATAGAATAAAGGGTGAATTATATTATTATATAATACATTATTTTAATGTGTCTTTTTCTTCATAAGTATTTTCCTTATATTGTATAATATATGATCACATTTTATAAATTTATGTATAAGAAATAATGAGGGATTAATATTATTTCATGTCATATTTATATAGATCATTAAATATAAAATTAAAAATCATTCTAATCATTTGGTTTCAATCATGTTCAATCATATTTATTTTCATAATAAATATAGATAAAAGGTTTGATTAATCCAAATTATATACAACATATTATCCCTTGAAGAAAATTTTTGGTTATATAGTCCTGAAACACTTATACTAAATAATATTTTCTAAGAGGAATAAATGATGTGAAAATTAATAAACATTAAATTAAATAGTGAAATATTTATTATGAAATGGTAAATAATCATGTAAGTTTATTTTCTATTGGTTTTATAATTGATTTCAAATAATCACATTGATTTATTAAAATATCATGGAATTTATATATTTTATTTTTACCTTCATTTCCAATGATATCATAGTCTTTTCACTCATCAGAAACTCATGGATAAGTGGATGTTAACATTACTATATCTGTTTTACCTATCAATAATTAGGTTTACATAGATTATAGTTTTCTTCTATAAATATATATTTTAAATTACCTCATACTTTATCCATATCATGGAACACGATTATGTTAAATCTCAGGTAATCATTATATTTCACACAATCCAATTTTCAATGATGATTTATTATTCTTTTGTGTGTTATGGGAATTTAATAATGGTAATTTCAAATATTTTCAATTATCTTAATTCGATAAAATTATGTGTGCAATTTTTTATGGGGGGAAGAAGTAAAAAAATTAAAATATATTTTAAATTATTTATAATCTATATTTATTTCATAACACACATCACTAAGCTTTATGTAAATTCATATACAATATAAGAAATTTTATTATTTAAATGTGACCATTATAACAAAGATGTTGAGTTAGAATAAATGAATATGTGTTCATTCATTATGAAATATAAATATATTTTCTCTACTAAATCAAATTTTTAACAATTTTTATTTCATAAAAATCAGATTTTTACTAAACACATTTTAGGCTTCAAATATCATTTTTCAAAAAATGATTATTTTTACATTTTATTTATTGAATTTTTTATTCATTTATTTCATATATGGAAATTTTATTTTATAAAATAAAATTAATCTTTCAAATCTGTTTCTCAGATTCCCCTAAGGGTAAAATTTCTTGATTTTTCTTAAATGATTCATTATTAAGTGAAAACATAAAAAAATTATTGATATTTAATTTATTTAAAATAATAATAAAATGATACCATAATATTTTCTTATTTATTAATGAAGAAAATAATGATCTAAATAATTTAGAATGAGATAAAAAATTCAATTTGAATAATCAATTTTCAATATTTTTATATGTGTTTGTTTTAATGAATCAAAAAACATATCTAAATTTTTTTTTGATGAATTTACACATTAATATTAAAACTTATTACGTCCCCATTAGAAGAATGAATGATGAAAATTTTAATAATATGTATGTATTTTTTATTTTCACATTTTTTAAATAGAATCCTTTTATTTAATGTTATTATGAATAGTAATAATGATGAATATTTATCACCCTAATATGGGTAATTTCTGAAGCAAAGAATAAACCATTAGAAAAGGAGAAAAATCATAAAAACCATTACCTTAATGAATTTTATTATGAAAATAAACCGTATAAAATAAATATTCTAATATATGATATTTATGCTCCACGTATCCATAATAATAATGTTTAAATTATTTAATTAATGACAATTCCAAAATGTAACTCTCAAGACATTAATATAATAAAAATTTTCTCATAAGGATATACAAAAGATATTTTTAGTTCAAAATTTTTATTTAAAATAAAATTACTTTTTATTCGTGGAAATATATTTTCTATTTTTAGTGTATTATAAGTTACATTAAATATCATACCAACAAAAACAATGTATTTATTAAATTATGGGTAAAATTAATTGAATGATATTCAAAATATAAAATATAGTAAATTTGGATGATTTATTTCCTTTCATGAATGTTTTAGTTAAATATAACTTGTTAAGAATATTTTAATGGTTTATATTCCAATACAATATATATCATTTTTACTTTAAATTAAATGTAAATAAATTGAGTCATAAATAAATTATTGTTTATATATGAAAACAAAATTTTATTACATTATATAAAGAATTATAGAAAGTGGAATCATATGATTAAAAAACATATAATTTTTCATAAATTATCCATTAATTACCTAATTGAAAACATATAGTTAGAATTCAAACCATTTAAGATTCAATTGGTTAGCTCTTGGACTAATATAAAATATGTTTAACAAATATGTTAAACCAAAAGATAAGGATTTAAATGATTGAAAAACCAATATACATTCCATCATATGATGATATTTTAAATTCAATAATTTTTAATATAAATACATTTCTTTTGGGGATAATTTTTCATGATAATTACGTGAGTATATTTTAATCTTTTCATTAGTTCCAAGTGTGAAATGTTTTTACCTGATAAACATACCCCAATATTTTCTTTTCATCTTGAAAATTTTAGTTTTATATATCCATGAAATCCTACCCAATTTAATTTTTAATATTTTATAAAAATGAATTATTTTTTTATATTCATAATATCAATACAAGGGTCCTTAATTGGTGATCTAAAGATTGTTTACCATAGAATAGGTGACTATAAATATTGATTCTTTCATGTGTTTACCATAGTATACATAGAAAAATATATTGTAAACCCAAAAAAAATATTAACCATTCATCATTAATAGAAATATATTTTATTATGATTGTTGTATAATAATTTTCCCTATATTTTCTATCATAATTATTGGAAACCAACAATTTTTTCATTTGTATGGTTTAGTATATCCTCATTGTTGTCAAATTTAATTCATTATATATTTAATTGGATGTTTATATAAAAAAAATTAATTAAAATATATGATATTTTTTAAATTAATATCATTCATGTTATATAATATCATTAATATATTCTTAAATTACTATATTTTTTTTTAAATGATAATGTCGCCCATGTGTACCTATTGACTACCACCTCCATGAATTGATGTGATTTGCCTTTTGTTTCTTCTTTACATGGATTGAAATAAGGGTATATTAAATGAGTATATATATTATATACATTATATAATAATTTTTTATAGGTAAAATAATAAATAATTTCATTTATTCCATATAAAAAAGATTCAATCCAGCATTCATGCATATATATATTCTACCTTTTAAATGAACTGTGTAATACACTTTTATATATAAACCTATTAAAGATTATTAAAAATATATTTATATATATATCGAATATATATGATATTAAAATCATGGTTAACATTCTATATATGATGGAACCATGAAAAATTTATAAGGACCCAAACTACATAATAGAGACATACACAAAAAATGAAACAGTGGACACATGAAAAATTTAATTTCATTGAAATTTTTTTATAAATGGGATTTGAAAATTAAAAATATGTTAATATATGACATGATATGTTTCTAAATTAATAATGTCTAAAACTATAATAAAATTAAGCATATGTTGTTTATCTTAGACTTCTTCTGCAGAAGGAGAACTAGTTGTTATACTTTCTCATATCACTTATATTATTGTGAGTCGTGTTTAATAATCCCAAAAAAATTAACATATATGGTTTATATAACACCAAAGACTGTAATTTAGGAATAATTATTGATATTTATTAGTTATAATAATCCATATATGCAAATTTATTTCATGAGTTTTTGATATAAAGGTATATAATGTAGTAATAGTTTAATGTTACAATATCATTGTTCATAGTTTTCGATTAAAAATATGTTTACATTGTCAAAATTTCATTATATACCTATCTATATTATCCCAAAATTTATTATATATGGATTACATATTGATATTAAAACCATTACCATTTTTTTTCTCCTATTTTATTACCCAATACTCCATAATAATATTTTTAAGGAAATTAAACATTATATACATCTTATGTAGAAATTATTTTCATTCATGAAAAGTTATTATAAAAAGGTTTTAAAGAATATTAATTCTATTCAATAATTATAATTTAATATCAATTTCATCCATTTTTTATTTTTATAATTTGTTTATGTAATATTCATGAAATTTTTTGAATGACGTATGATTTTACTTTTAACAAAAACCCGAATGAAATGAATGCTTAAGTGTATATGTCACGAAGATAATTTCTTAACATCAAGAATAACCGATATTTTCATGATTCCATTACATATTTCAACAATCATTTTCAATTAATCTCTTTTCAACTATATTTTATAAGTTTTTATTTTTAAAATTATGGTTTTTAATGAGAAATTAGTATTTCCACTAGAAATATTACATTTTATCAACTAAAGGAATTTTTTACGTACAATTATATAATTTCATGTTTTTTTGACTTCATATGTATATGATCAATGTGAAAAATCCTAATTACATTTATATATGTTCTATTATGATGATGATAAATGTTTTATGAAACACATTTAATTTTCATAGGTTATGTTATGATTAATAGTAAAAAAGTTTATCAAACCAATTTATGATACACTAGTTATGATATGTGATGAATCATTAATGATATTAGTGAACATATATGAATGTATTTTGATTATGTCATGCGGTAACGAGATCAATAAATCCGTCCAATGAATTCTGAAATGAATAATAAATCTTGATGTAAAAAAATTATTCATGGACATAATTTAATTTTCAACATTGTAAACATATATCTAGTTTTTATACTGATAATATTATATATGGAATTGTTTTTAAGGACTATAAGACGGTTCATGGGAATTTTATAATGTACATTTGTTTATTTGGGGGCCAGATTTGATTTACTTAAATTATTAACTGAACCATTATCTCTTAATTCATTTTTGGAATGTTATTAGCCTATTTTTTTAAGATAGACATATGTGTGTGTGTGTGTGTTATGACCTCATGGATGATGAATAATTATGGATAATTTATTATTTCTTATGAATATGTAATATTATAGTTATAAATTGGTATTCAATGTATATATGTATGATCTATTAAATATTTTGTATGAAATTTGAAATTTTTGATTCTGATCACATATACTTATGATTATTTTCTTCCCATATATGATAATTGATTTATATATATTATGTTTGACATAATTGAGCATATGAGATCATAGTTTTTTAAGATTTTCCCCATTAGTTTATGTAGAAATTTATTTAGTAATGTAAACCGAAGAAGTCTTCAATGTGCGAAATGTTAATGATTATTCCAGGAGCAAGAACAAGTCCTTAAGGACACAAAAACTATAAATTTGTTTCAGGGATTGTAATTATTTGAATTTAATATTAATTAAATATGATTACATTTTTTTATAGTTCATGTGTTAAAATACTCCCCACTATTATGAGAAAACCATCCAGACAATTTCCCATTATTATTTGGAAATAGTGTGCCTGATAAAAAACCATTATGAAAGACTAAATTTCATTGCGGTGATCCAGTGAATCACATTAGCATAAAAAAAATCACCTAATCATTAATCAATATAAAAAATAGATCAATATGCTATCAATAATAAATTATTATATGAATAATTCATATGTTAATGAACCCTTTAGTTATGATAAAAACTCAATTTAACTAGAATTCCCATTTAGAAAATATGTTGGGGTAGATATATAGTCATTATCAATAAAAACACAATGCCAAAATATCATTAAGATCCATACATTTTCATCATGATGATTTCATAATTATTCATTCAAAATCATTCTTCTCATTTTAAAGAAATCCTCAATAATATTTTCAATGATCATTATTAACATTTTAAATCATCTAATACATTATCTATATTTACTCATAATTGTCTAGGAAATCGGCATAGAGAAAACTATAACCATATTTTTCATTCTGGTGCTACTGCGTCTGCTCTTTAAAAATTTATTCTTGATCTCTATAACTATATATGGTTAGTTTTTGCCTCCAAAAACGCACAACAAAGTAAATTTACTACGACATAAGACTCTCAACTGACCAATAATATTTTTATTCCTTATTTTTTGGATAATTTTTATGTGGATTAGTATGAAATATAATAGTTTTACATCATAAAATATCATTATGTTAATATGAATGTTAGATGAGGATTCATTCTTCTATATATGAAGATTATTTGACATAGAAAGGGAACTAAAAAATCCATATATAAATCATACGAATCTTGGGGAACATCTATGATGACGGTCTCTATAATCAGTCTTGATGCACTTTTGATGTCTTTGAGAAATCACATCTCCCATTCTGGATTAATTTCCAAGATGGTGGGGCCTATAAATGTATCCTGAGGCCCTATGAATGTGGAGTGGTGTATTGGGACGTCATTGGGCTGTTGTTTGTTTTATACAATGGAAAATGTGGCTTTGCCTTATCTTTTTAGGATGAAATGATTAGTGGTATCCATGAAATTATCAGCACAATGAATAAAGGATATAAAATATCTTGATCAAATGTGACTCAACCTCCATCATGAAAGCTCAATGAAATGGTGGTGTGCATATCCCATGGCACCTCACTACTTGATGGATATATTTCCTTTACTCTCTCATAAAGATTAATGATATCCTTCCAAATGAATTTCTTGAATCAAACATGCTTGCGATTGAGATTCCCCATAAGGGCTTCCACTACGACATCAGCTGATCAGATAAACTCCCTATTGATATGATAACTCACCGTGAAGAGGAATATAAAATAGTATATATTTCAAAAACATGTAATATGTAATTTATTTTATTTAATAAATGTTCTTTGATTTTTGGACCATAGTACCACCTTTCAAAAAAAAACAACTCATCATTCAATTATATAATTTAATGTATTCTAAATACTATTAAAATTTATATTGTTTTTCATTTTCTATATTTTTTTTACTATTTATAAAATTTAGTATACAGTATGAAAATAACTTATCTTAAAACATATCAACCAAACAAAATTGGTGGATGGAATATTTCCCTAATATAGAAGTTCATGGTTGCTAGTAGATAAAATTTAACTTTTTCTTTAATTCATCAGATATATACATAAATAATTATATTATAAACATGTATTTATCAAGAACTATAATATAATTTAGTGACCTCAATTTTCATTCCCCTGTAATTGTTTAGTTTTTGATTAAATTTATAGAATAATATTTTTGTTGTTGTATTGTTTTATATTTAGGTGTTGTGGAAAAATATTTCATGGATGCCCCAAAATAATAATATGATTTATGGTCGTTGTATTATTTTATATATATCATCATTTTGAAGTTGATAGGGTTTTATTATGAATGATAGAGTAATATTTTTTTCAATCAAACAGATGATAAACATGATTTTTTCGAACCATTACCTAGTATTTATATCATGACAATTTTTAAGAGTAGATATCATTTTCTATCTCACGGTTTATTGATTTTATGTGAGGATATTCAACTAAAAATGGTGTGTGCAACCCCATAAATTTTATGTTGCAGTGTAAAATATATTTATTTAAATAATTTATACATTGTTATATTTTGGGTCAAATTATACTAACATAAATCATATCATGTTTAAATCTACCACAAGTTAATATACTCAAATTATGACAAATTAATGATTGAAACCATTTATTAATTTATGGAATGGTTGTACTGTTGTTTGATCGATCATGTTAGAAAAATATCATTATATTGTTTAGGATAAAAAATTATTTTTTTAATCATATATATATATATATGTGATTTTTTTTCAAACATTCTATCATATTTAATTATATATATTATTTTCAAATTCCTAGGTGGGAATTACACACCATTTTCGTTATTTTAATGAAATCCTGGAATACTTATATGTTATTTTAATATATTATTGTATTTATAAGAATTATTGGTCAATTGGATTTAATAATGTGGTTGTGGGAGTTTAATATTAAAAACTCATTATTAGAATATAGATTAATGTAATGGACCCAAACAACTATTTTAAAAATACCATTTGAATTTTTATCATTAATATAATGTGATTATTATTAATTTATTATATATATTAATTATATTGAAATATAAAAATATTGATTCATAGGGGTATAGTAGAAGGGAAATAAACATTGAAAAAATATATAACCATGATAATTGTAATTATAATAATTAAATTGAGCAGAATTTATATAAGCATATTTATGGAATTTTTAAAATTATTTTGTATTAATGATGATGAATTTATAATTTTAAAATAAATCTATTAGTAATTATGAATAAATTTTATGATATATAAAACATTGATTTAAAATATCTCTTTGAGATAATGTAGTTCTAGTTTATTGTCATTTAGTGCTATGATATTTAGATTAGGTAGTATAGAAATTAATAACCAAAATACATGTGAATATTCAATTTACATTGTAAGGATAAAATGGAGGATTGATTAAGCATTTTTATATCTCTATTATTATTTTACTATATATATTTAAATCTTGATATGGTTACTTTTAAGTTTTTAATATTATGATATTAGATTATTTGATGTAGCTATTATGTTATTTAAATATTATTATATTGTTTTCATGTCTTATTATAGCTATTAAACAGATATGGATATCCCTTATATTGAAATTTAAAAAGGGTTGTTTTATTCCAAATGGGTGATGTTTTGGAGTGATAATATAATTTATAAGAAAATGAGAATTTTTGGGCAGACTATTTAGAATATGATTGAAGATGTTTCATAGATTTAATTTCATAAATGAAATATATTTCATGTGGTACTTTTCTATAGATTGTTATTTATATATCTAGAAGAGCAGATATGTTTCTAGTGATGTATTTTTCTAGTAATAATCATATTAAAACTCACATAAAATAATGACTATAATTTTAGGATATGTTTTTATCTGTAAGGAAGATGCGTATACAATATTTGAGTTTTTTGGAGAAAAATTGAGGTTAGTATAATTACATCCAAAATTCAACAATATTATAAATTTGTAGTAGTGGTTTCACTTCATGTATATGGTTTTTTTATTCATAGAGGATTTATGTATTGTGATATTTAAAAACAATATATATAATAAATTTTATAAAGGGATAACATGATTTGTGATGTGGATAAGTGATGATCACACCATGATGTTGTATGTTAATTTATAATGAAAATACATAATGTTTGTTTATATTATATCAAATGACTACAGTGACATCATGATCAAAGTTAGTAAACTAGTATGGTAATATTAGTATATTGAATAAAGTGCGTCAAATATTTTGATATAATTTCATGAGGTGATGCCTGGTTCATAAGTTATGTGTTGTTTCAATGTGGATTCACACATCAGGAAGTGGTCTCATTTGACATTCTTGATTCATTTTTTCATTATAAATAATTCAAAATAATAAACAAAATAACTAAAACTGTATCATTTTTAAAAAGTATTTTAATTAATTAGTAGGGGTTTTATGAAAATTTGTTAGTGGGAACTAATTTTACACATCAAGTCGAATGCATTCATGTCACGATTTATTTTATTGTCTATTTAGAAATTTTATATAACTAAACAAGAAATTGTAATTCAATAAGAAAACTTTTAGAAGAATTTTATGAACATGGTAGTTTGGGTTTTAAATTTTAGTTCATATTAAAACATCAATAATATCAAACATTTGTCTAAGGAAAATAGATTAGTGATATTTCATGGATGCAATGTTGAATAGTAGGGGATTAATGTTTTTATAAACATATAGTAGAAAATATGGATGATTATAGTGTTTTTAGTGATTTCCCTAATTAAAGGGTACATGAAATATTATAAATAGAATGAGAACAATTTAATGAAAATGATGTTCACAAAATAGTTTCTATGAAATAATGTTAACATTTTCTGGTCAGAAATAATATGGAAGCCATACTGATTGTAGTGGACACATCATAATTTTTGACCAGGGATCAAGTGTAGTATTTTTTACATACAATAAATATGGAACCATTTACATCGATTGTACTATGTTTGTTCTTTTCCATTATTATTGTGAGTTAAGTAGTCGAATAACTGAATATAAAAAGTTGTATAAGTTAGATTCATATTAAATCGTAAAGGGAATCAATAGAATATAGTTCATTAATAAATACCTCTCTCTCTTTAATTATTCACAGTTTACTTTGAGAAACCAAAATTGTTATCTATGAATTATCAGTTTCATCCAAATATCTGAAATATTTTATTTTCCAACTACAAGTGTTGCATTATTTATTTTTTATTTTACATAAATAACAATTGTGTTACTCCCTGGTTCATCATTATTTTATTTATATTATATTTCAAAGGTTAAAACATGAATTTTTTTAACCAATAGGTGATTTCTACATTAGATGTATTGATTTACTCAATATATAGTATAATCAGATGACTCTTTACTTTTTATCCATTAATCATGATTTTTTAACACTACTAATGATCGATTTTATCCTCAGGATAATGTTTTTGTTATGGAATCTTTAGTTTCAAATAATTTTTACTATGATGGACAAATTTATAATAAAATCATGTCATCTCATTCATTAAATTACATTATAAAGGACAAATTGGTTTAGAAAAGAAGGTAATATGAAATTAATTAATAATCGTTAATGATTTTAATGAAAATATGATGAATGATGTACTATATGAATAGAAACTAAGGTAGAAATATCTCAAAATACAAGATGATAAAAGAATATATGAATTCCTCACTATGAATCTTTCATCAAAATGATTTGTTTTTTGAGATGTTATAGGATTCAATTATTGATGTAAATATAATATATATCATTATAAACTTGTTTGATGTGAATGTTCTAGAACTCAATGATGTAGATCTATGTAAAATTATTTTTGATAACTGATATAACATTATTATTTATTATAAAAATTTTAAGTTATGATTCTTGAAGATTAATATAATTATTTATGGGGATAAATAAATACATTAAATGATGAAATAGAATACTAGAAATGATTTAAATAATAAATATGGTGATTTTTAGAACATTATTAAATGAAATATGAAAAAATTATTGTATTCATTTAACAAATATTTTATGAATCCTATGAATGGTTTTTTTCATAATCCCCACATATTGTGTTACTATTTTGTTTGAGATCAATCCACCAATTTAACATATTTTAAATTAGAAGATTGGAGTTAATATGGGGACATAAATCTGAGATATTATTATATGATTTCCTATAATATCTTGTTTCCCACACCGAGCATGGCTCACATAGGGTTATAGATTTAGTCAGCTATTTCTTTAATGTGATCGAGATACAATGAAACCCAAGGCATGCATTTTTGCAAGATGTTTCCTCAGAATGTTGTTTGACACACCCTCCTCATCCACATTGGACCACATTCTTAGGGGAGGGGGATTTGTTGGAACCAGAAAACGCATCCTTTAAATTCATTGAATTCTTCCATACATGATATCGAATTGTACCTCATTCCACAAGCTTGAATTTAAGTGGTCGTAGAGCCCGAACGGATGGATCAGATATTATGGCCGTTTGAAGTCAGGCTACTAGATATGGCCCTCTAGGATGATTTTGGTGAAAATTAGTGTTATTTGTGCTACAGTTGAAATCATGCATGCAAGAATGGATGTTTTGTTGTCATGATATAAATCTTTCATGAAATAGTAAAAATATGCATTCAACATGTCGTGAAAACTTTTATGCATCCAATAAGAGGTCATCTTCTGCCAATGCCACCCAAAACACTCTAAGAATGTTACATGAATGTTTTGAGACGTACTTAGAAGATTAGAAGCCACACACAAGATTCTTCTGTTCCCAATGCAATGCCAAATGCCCCTTTGAGGGAACCCATGATAAGGATAAAGTAAGATCTCTTCTACTCGTGGAATATTATGCTCAAGTGCTCTTGGGTTATTCTATGAATACAACTGCATTCCCAACCCCTTGGGGGGAGGTCTCTGGAGGACGGTCGCTGCTCTGTTGTGCATATGAACCCCTCTTCAATGCGAGCACAAAATAATGGAACCCTAAATGTGAGATCATTCACGATAGATCCAAAATGGGTCTTCTTTCTCACGGGCCCAAAGTGTTTTGATCCTCACCTATCATATTTTCTTCCCGAGTCATCTGCGGGAAGAATCCATTCTTCCATTAAAAACATCAAATCATGTGCATAAGACTTCAATCTTGCGAGTAAGAGATCAACATTTCTCACAACAGTACAATGGTGTGGAATCTTGCGTGCTCCTACACCACACAATCCAATAATGTGTGCAACCCATCCTGTGTGTAGTCCATCATACTTGAAACAGTGTCGTAGCCTATGCACGTTGGTCCAGACCATAGCAGTTGTGCCCCCACACCCCCAGTCGGTATCCTTGTCTGGCTACAGTTATAGCCCTCTGGGATGGTCCCTTTGCTACCATCACTGAACCTCTTAAAAAATGATGAGTCGCACCATGAACTTATCAGGTCGAGACATTGGCAATTTCTATTGCGCCCTCATGAAAATCCACCTTCCTCCTATGGGATACCCATATATGAGATACTCCTCGGTTTACCATGGATGTCTATGAGTCGACATGTTCCTCAAGATTTTTTTCCCATGTCGTGTGTGGAGATTATTGTCATCAATTCACCCGAGAACCTTGGGTCGAACCATTCCTCAAGAAACTCTTCAACATCCCATCTACAAGATTCTATACTAGGTTGAACCAGAAAGGGTTTCCCTTGTGTAAGTAACAACACCTACCATTTCTAGGCCCCTTTATGCCTTCCAGTCCTCTCTACATGACTATAAACTATAACATCCCTATATGAAAAGGATTGGATTCTTATTATACCAAACAAGAGATGCCTTATGAACCCAGAATGAGATTCCATGAGTCCTATCTATATGAATATAAAGAGTATGATGCCCTATGTGCCAACCATAGGATGCCTCTTTCTCTAAACAAGAGATGCATTATGCTCAAAGAATAATATGCCAATAGTCCTCTCTACATGACTATAAACTGTAGAATGCACTATCATTCAATAATTGGATGTATCTTGTCCTAAATAAGAGATGCCTTATGTGACAAGCATATGATTCCTCGTTCCATGATTGAAGTTGCATAATTTCAATAGCGTTTTAATCTGGTCAAATGTTTCCTCAAACCACCTCAGTCTTTGAATGTCCTTCATTAGGATCTTCATCCAACTTCATGACTAAAGGGACCCCCTAAGAGTCTGGTCCCATGCTGCATTAGATAACCTAATGTCCTACACAAACTCCCCAAAAGGCATTGGATGACATATCGAGTTAGGTCATCTGTTTCGAACAGGGCCAACCGTCGACCCCCATTTGTTTCTTCCCATTTCAGGAAATCCTGATATGGATGCTGTGTTTCAAACACGATCAATTGTTATCCTCTATTACGTCGCCACCATCATTTTTTTCTGAATGTTATGCATGTGATACATAGTTATCATCTGTCATTTCTCGGACTGATTCTAATTCCCCTAGCGTTATCCCACCTGTGCAGTAGCACCTATGTGTAGACCTCAATTATGTGTCATGACCCACCAGGGAGTTGAAATTCCCACATTACCATAAATAAGGAAGAAACCCAGGAATCATCCTTGCGTAAGCCCTATCCATCATTTTTGTTCATTAGTGGCACCTGTGAAACATCGATCCGTAAGCCCCATGCACAATTTTTGCTTCATTGCAGCACCCAGGAATATTCCGTATGTATTCCCCATTCACCTTTTTCCACTCTTAGTGGAACCAGATAAACTTCCATTCATAAGCCGCATCCACAATTTTCACTCCACAAAGTCACTCGAGGAGCATCCAAGCATAAGACCTATTCACCATTACCACTCCATAGCGCCACATAGGAATATTCCACGTGTAAGCCCTATCCACCATTGTCTCTCCATAGAGCCACCTGAGTAGCTTCCTTGTGTAAGCCCCATCCACCATTATCGCTCCTTAGTGGCACACATGTAGCGTCCATGCGTAATATCCATGCACAATTACCACTGTATAGCGTCACCTGGGTAGCTTCCTTGTGTAATCACCATTCACCATTGTCTCTCCTCAGTGGAACACAAGAAGCTTCCATGTGTAAGCCCCATGCATAATTTTTTCTCTATAGCAGCACCCATGAAATTTCGAGCATAATCCCCATTCAACATTACCACTCCATAATAGCACAAGGGAATATTCCTTGAGTAATCCCCATCAACCATATCCACTCCCTTGCGACACTCGTGCATCTTCCTGGTGTATGCCCTATGCACCACTGCCACTCATATTGGCACCTGGGTGGCTTCCATGCATAAGTCCCATGCACAATTTCCCCTCCATAGCGGCACCTGGTCAACTTCCTTTCATAATCCACATTCACTATTTACGATCCTTAGTTGCTCTCGGGGAGCTTCCATGCATAATGCCCATTCACAATTGTTACTCCATAGCGTCAGCCCACCAGTTTCATTGCTTAATCCCCATTCAAAATTACTGCTCCATAGCGACACAAGGGCAGATTTCATGCATAAGCCCCATCCTCCATTTTATCTTCATTGTGACACCAGATAATCATCCATAAATATTCCCCATCCACCATTTCTACTCCTTTGTGTCACCCAGGCATCTTCCATTCGTAATCCCAATGCTCAATTTCCACTTCATAGCGCCACCCGGGCAGCTTCCTTGAGTAATCCCCATTTACCAATGTCGATCCTTAGTGGCACCTGGGTAGCTTGCTTGCATAGGCCTAATGCGAAATTTCCACTCTATATCAGCACCTGGTTAGCTTCCTTGCATAAGTCCCATTCCCCATTACTGTTCCATAGCGGCACAGGGTAGCTTCCTTGCGTAAGCCCCATCCACCATTGTCACTCCATAGCGACACCTGAGTATCTTTTTTGAGTAAGACCCATCAACCACTGCCACACCATTGTGAAACCTAGATATCTTACTTGTGTAATCCCTATCCACCATTTTCACTCCCTAGCATCCCTCGTGTAGCTTCCTTGCGTACACCCCAGTCACCACAATTTATGGATGCACCTTTGTGTCCTGACATTCAGGTCTTTGTTGCCACTTGATTATGACACTGAGCCTGAATTTTGTGGGATTATATTATTCATCGACCATGAAATAAACTTCAGGAAGCATAGAGTGTAAGACACAATTAAAATCCATAACTACAAGGACATTGATCCTTTCTAAGGCATGGTACGTAGGAAGTCTCATTAAGGTTCAAGCACACCATCCATTTGTACCGACCATCTTCACATTAGTTCACCATCATCCCTAACTATAGGGACATTGATCCTTGACTAGTCATCGTACATACAAAGCCTCCCCAATGTTCAATCCCACCATCCATTGGTCCCAACCACCTTATTGTCGGTTCACCAAACCATCTTGAACTACACGGACTTTGATCCTCACAAAGGAAAGGTACATAAGTTGCCTCCCTTAGGTTTATGCCCAACGCCCATTGGTCCTGACCATTATCACATCATTGCACTAACCCCCATTCCAAACTAAGTGTACATTGATCCCTAATTAGGGAATGTACATATGAAGCCTCCCTTAGGTTCAATCCCGTCACCTAGTTATTCTGATCCCCTATATGTCAGTTCACCTTCCTCACGCATGATGTTAAACTCCATGCCCCCTTTTCATCCCACATGACGTTAAACTGCATGCCCCCTTTTCATCATGCATGAATTTAATTTGCACCCACCATCTCAAACTACGCGGGATTTGATCCTAATATCTTATATAGGGTACTTTGAGATGCTTCCATGAGGTTCAGCACCATTCAGTGGTAAATTTTTGTTATCCCCATTCAGAGGTAAGACATTGAATTCCCAATTGACGGTATGTCATCTTCAGATGAACTATGTAGAATTTTATTCCCTACCATGGGGATAAGTTGTAAGCCTCCCTAAGGTTCAATCCCCTAACTCATGTCTCATCTCGATATCTCCCTCAATCCTATGTGTTTCGAAAAGGTTGTGACCCAACCTAGAGGTTCTATTACCTCAAGATCCCATCCATGCGTCCATTGTCACATGTTGCATACTCAAGTGTCTCATAGTCCCACCAAACTACGAGGACATTTATTTTCTTCCAAAGGGATACGTAGGATGTCTCTTCAAGGATCAAACCCAACACCACCATCATCCTTTGGTCGGTTCAATTTCTTTCTTCATTTATTCCATAATCTTCATCATCTATTTTGATTGTCACCCGATCCTCCACATCCTAGTGGGATCATGTCATCCACCACCTCGCCACTCCTAGTAGCCCATGGGCCGCTTCCCATGCATAAGCGCTGACATGTATCGGGGTTGTTGAGCTTTCTGTACACCCATATTCATCAACCCTTTGAACTAAGTGAGATTTGACCCTTGTCGTCTATATAGGGTACGTTGGAATCCTCCATGAGGTTCAATCTCTGCAAATGGTAAACCTTGATGTTCCCTAATTTTGGGGTGCACAATCCGTGACCCACCCTAAATGGTTTCCAGATCATCCATCATAGTGTGACATCTTCCTTTTATGGAACATACCACCTTGGGGTCTGATCTTATTGAGTGTTATCATACATCCACCCAGTGAACCTTCCAAATGTTCCCTCCTAGGGATGTATGTTTTTTGTAGAGACCCGAATCATGAAGTACATAGACATTACATTACTTTAGAGGAATACTTAATACATAACAAAAACATACACACATGGATCTAAATAGTTTAGTGTCTTTGGAAACATGGAACGTAATATTCTAATCGTGGTGAAAGATCTTCAACATCTCCCATAAAGATCTCCCTTTTTTTTCTTACCTAAAACCTTTCTTTATATCCTGGGGAAAATAAAACATAAAAAGGGTGAGCTCAAATGCTCAGTAAGGGTAATCATGGATAAAATAAAACATACCATATACATTTGAACTTAAAAAGATGAACATAATGCTTAAACATCAAAAGCTTGAGAAATGACACAAAACATGGAAGTACATAAGGCATAGATCATAATGAAACATTAAGAATGATAAAATAGAATGGGAATAAAACATGTAATTGTGGAAACCATTAAGCACATGATATGATTTCCATAATAGCCAAGGCATTGCTGCCAAGACCATCTTAGTGGACAAAGTCCCTTTCTAAATCGAGTACACTCCTCGTTCCAGTCCTGTATTACTGAACCGGTTTAACTTGTCGTTCCAGCCATGTCTATCTCATGAGATATAAATATTTACCCAATGAATTGGAGGGAGATATAGGTCCCACCCATCTCATAATGAAATCATTTTTACTTGTGTCACAAAATAAACATACATCATTCATAGTAACCCAATAAATAAAATGGGTTTTATAAACATCATCCCATAATCAAATAATCCATATAAAAGGATTCGATATCATTTCAAAATAAGAAAAGTAAAACCATGTAAATCATAGAGACTTTATACTTGAAACATACACATATGAAATAATGTCATCTTAGATAAAAAATGGTTTTGATAAAACACTTGAAATGAATTCTTGAGGAAAATATCATTTCTTCTTCAAAATCAAATTCTTTTCACAAAACGTCATGCTATTTTAAAAGAAAAAGATTTTTGTTGAAAATCATCATGAAATATTTTTAGGAAGCATTATGAAAATAAGTCATTATACAACTGTTAAAATCTGTTTCTGCCGTATAAGTTGAAAAAACATTCTTCTTGTACTTTTGTCGGAAAAGTCAAAAAAGTACCTCGTAGGTTAAACAAAAGAATGATTCCTTCCATACCATGGGGTAAAAGTTAAAATGGGTATAAAAGGACTTTAAACATACATGAATACACTTTTATAAATCATGGACATGGATGATAGCAATAACCCCAGTAAATACTTACGAATAAGTAATCTCGGATAAAAATGAGATTTGCACAATTATCCCTTACCTTAGGTCCGATTTGCTTAGTAAGTGTCTGAACCTCCTGTATAATGATTTAAATAATTTCATTGACTTATTACAGAATCATACTCATTGTTATGATATCATATATTTGGTCACTTATGACTTTATATTACCCGTTCTTTTGTAAATTCCATGTTAAAGAGCGTTTTGGGTAAAATCGTTTCATTTGTCGTCCGTGTTTTGACTTGTAATTATGCATATGATTACTTAGATCATGATTACTTAATTCCAGAATATAAAAAATTATTTATATATAATATATATTCAGAATATACATATATATAATAGATCAGTAAATGGAAAGAAATACACCGTTCATGGAGACGGTAGGCCGTACGTACGCATGAACGCTATTTTCGTTTCCTTATTGAGTTGAATGGAATTAAGTAGACGAAAAAAATATATATACACATTAATCCAGTATCATTATTATGTCATATATTTCATGATTAATTATTATATATACTTTATAATCAGTCATGAATGGTTAATATGGAGAATGAATATCATCACGTCGTGGAGACGGTAGTCTGTACGTACGCAGAAGCGATGATATCGTTCTCATGATTGGGTAATTGTATTGGAGTGTATGTATACTATTTCAGAATCAATATAACTTTACAATAATCATATATAGTTATTATTTACACCATTATACCCATCCAAGTATGGTGGTGGTGGAAAATAGATTACACCACGGTGTGGAGACGGTATTTCGTACGTACGCACGCGCGGTGATTTTGTTTTCCGTAGGATGGATAGATGGTGAAATAGGGTTGTTTCATACTTATAATAGAATATCCGTATATGAGTGATACTGATGTTATTACTTCATAATGAAACAACCTAATAAGAATAAGTGGAAGAAGAAATAAAGTTGAAAGAATCGGTAACGGACATTACCTCTTCTTTGAAGCGCCTCTTGGAGTCCTCCTCTTAGGGCACTAAAATTGGACTTTGAAGAAGACCAGGACATCTAGGATGTTTCTATGGAAGTGGAGAAGAGAATTTTTCAAGGGTTTTCCGAGCATGAAGGCTCAAAGATGTGTGAGGAAGAGAGGGAGGAGGTTCCCTTTTATAAGGGAGGAGAGGGGCACCTTTGGAATAACGAAAAATATTATTTTATTATAAAGCCATATTCGGTTTTAAATAGATCCAAATTGATTTATTTTGAAGAAAAGGTTGGAATGGGTCGATATCCTCTCATCAAATAGAATTTAGACAAGTTTAGGTTCCTATTTTAACCTTATCATTTAGATATAACATTAAGTTAAATAATTTTACTTTTATTGCGTCTTCTTGTGTTCTTATTCTATAAGGTTAATAAACTTACTATAAGCAGAAAAACGAACCCCAAGATGTTTATTATTAATATATATAACCTTTTCTAAGTTATTGGGCCGAACATAGATTTTTAGGAATAAAATAACAATTAATAATATAATATTTGTTTTAAAAACTATTTTATGTCAATTTTGACACTATTTATTAATTGATTTTTTCGAAAATCATAACATAATGATTAGTTCGAAAAAATTTAATTAAATCCATACTAACATGTCATATTAAACTATAAAATTAGTTTAATTCATAAAAAGTCTCAAATTACATTTATTTGAGTATTTATAACATCAATTATGTCAATATTTCATTAATAAGATAATTAATGCATCATCTTTGTGTCATAAATAAATTAAATTATCTAATGTCTAAAAATTACAAATAAAATACCATTATGTAGGTAATAGTTTTATCTTTCTAATGAATATTTATAGTCGAATTTATATTATGTATAACTATATACTAAAAATGATATACTTATTAAACATTGATTTTAACTATTTTAACCTTTCTTTAAATAAATAAATAATAAATGTTCTAATCTAATCCAAGTGGGCATAAATGGTCATATTTTGTTACTAAGGTTGTTCTTGGTCGAATTACACATACCCAATAGAATTAGGACATGTGTTAGTGTAATAAGAATATCATTTTTACCCTTAATAACCCTATTTACATTTAACCGTGGTTAAAAAAATAAAAATTTACTATTCACCATAAATTATTTTCATCTCATTGAACCACATTTTACTTACTGACTTCAACCGTGTCTCTCAGATTTTTGAAATTCCACACACAGAAGCGGTAAAATTATGTTTCATGAAAAATTCATTTTTTTAAATACCACTTAGTGGTTTCACTATTCATCGAAAAATGAATGTTTCCAGAAAAATACCAAAAATTTGGCCTAAGCTATATTTGATATTATGAAATCAAAAATGATGTCTATTTTTCCAAATTCAAAAAATATCAGTTTCATTAATTAATTTAAAAATTACTTCCCGTCGTCTAAACAAATAGCGTGTTCTTAAAAGATAATAACTATCAAAAGATTGACACATGTTTATGTATGGTTTAAATGTGAAATTACATCCATGGAAAAACATTGTATTAAATTGTAAAAATATATTCTAAATATACTTTAAAACCACTCAAATTAATAATTTATCACTATTAATTATTTCTATTAAAAATGTTGTTTTTAATTAAAATATAGTAATTTTCACTATTCATCATAAAATGAAATTTATCTGAAAAGCACCAAAATTTCACCCTAAGCTAATTTCGATATTATGAATCCAAAAATGAAGTCCATTTTGAAAACTAAAATTTACAAAATTTCAAAAAGTGGTTATTACTATTCATAACGGCTAGTTTTAATAATATTTTAATAGCATATCGTTGTTTAGTGAAACTCGTTATTGTGTACTACACACGCTATCGAGGAAGGTCGCGATAGTGTGTAATGCAAGGAAAGTCAAGGATGAGTGTTTTGAAAGATCCTTTTGGTGTAGCGTACAACCCAAGACATTAATGAAATTAAAAATAATATTTTTCATAAAATCTCGGGGTGTTACATTCTACCCCCCTTAAAATGAATTTCTCCCCCGAAATTCATCGGGGTTATAAATGGTTTACTACTCGAAAGTTTCTTTAATAGAAACCCACATCATAAAAAGTAATACCAAAACCAATCTTTAAAAACAAAAGTATGAAATGTAACGGTTACCCAACTAAACTAATCACTAGGTTTTCACATAGGTGAAAATATGGATATGGAAGAGAAATCTAACCATCATGTTTTGATGGAGAGTGGTAGAGAACATGGATATGGAAAATCCATCAATCACAAAGCCATAAATTTGTGACGATCTATATTACTATATGATTCATCAGATATAAGGGCACTAGAACAACATTTTTGGTTTTCAAGACCATTTCCCTAAAATTGATCAAATTGGAAATAGAATAAATACTTTCGTGATTTTGGTATAGTCTCACCGTTGTTCGTTCTTTGGATAATTTCCACTTCATCTCTTAAATAAATGAAGTTGAATTTGTCATTCGTGAAGTGTTAGCAGCTCATGTGATAGAATGATGGGTCATTCTATCTGTCTCAAACATAAGGTTATAAAAGTTATCAAAAATACATAAGTCCATCTATAGTGAGATTAATCATATATGATTCCTAAAATGGATTTATACTTCATATATCATACTGCTTAATATAATAAAACTAGATTCTACTAAACAGGGACTTCCTATAGGCCAGTGGTAGGCTCTAAAGGCCAGTCGTACTTCGTTTGTGGGTTCGATTCTCACAGCCTAGTCTGATGCAATGGGTTGTCGCCCGTCCTACAGGTTCTCCTTTTTCTAAAGCTATATTACTATAACATCCCATAAATAATATCAAAAAAAGTTCTATCCTTAAAAAATACTAACTTATGTCCAACATAATCCATTCCAATGTTTAGGCTTATCTAAAATACTTCGGTCCAAGCCCATAGTATAAAGAAAACGATTACTTGAAATGTCATCAACCAAGCATGTGAATACCATCATTTATCGCCCATATATCATGTTGGTCACATTCCAATCATGTGAATACCTTAATCATGTATTCTCTTGAAAAATGAATACCCATTAAACCTTAGTGAAAACATGAATGTTGTCAAAAGTCAACTCTTTCCACATACCAAAATCCAAAAATTCTATATACTCAAACCATGATATAACCTTCTCCTTATATCAGTCATGAGCTCATGAATACTATCAAACATTTAATTTTCTCCTTATCCCTTCATTATGCGCATATCATCAACATTCCAAAAATATCTGAATAACCTTTCATGGATACCGGTACCATTAATCATACACTTTCAAAACTCAAGGAAAGACAACAGTGTAAAAATTCTTAGATGTCTCTTTATTCCATAGTACCATGATATTACTTATACCACATTATACATGATAAACATGTAATCATTCCACTACATTCTTAGACCATTGACCGAGCTTCAACAATTCTTTCATCTCACATATCATTTGTAGTCTCTTCATCATCATCAACATAAATACTACCCATACGACTATACTAATTCTCTTCATGAGACTTTCCCTTAGGGCATTGGTTTCCATAATGCCCGTACATTCCACATTTAAAACATTTAACCATTGTTGATGTCGTACCAATACCATTATCCTCATCCCTGGTGTTAACTGAACCTTTTCCTTTTCACTTACTGGATTTGTGTCCGTCTTTTCCACACCCCAAGAATCTTCCAGTTCAATTGAAACATTCTCCTTGAAGCCTCTTCCCACATGATTTACATAGGGGAAACTGAACTTTCTTTCCTCTATGATCATCATGAAAATCCATCTTTCTCTTATTAGCCGAGTCAGGAAACTTACGAAATTTTACTTTATTGATCATATTATAAGATTGTTGATTCGGCATAATAATGATGTTTGGACCTCCAAATCCCATTTCATTTTGTTTCTCATGATGAATATCATTCCATTGTCCATCATATCCTCCATTATCATGAATCATCTTCTTTCCAGCCATTTTCTAAAACCCAAAAAGAATAGTGTGAGAGGCAAAAATCATAATAAAGGGGGAGTAACTTCAATATCTAACATCTTTGGTTTAATCTAATATCGTTACCATAGTTCTAGGACTGTATCCTATACGTATACTTATCCTTAGAGACATCCCTAGACATACCATAGAAATATCTCTAGGGATCTCACTAACGTTTTCGCATCATAGTTTCAAAAGGTTGACTAAACTTTTCCACTGTTACCAACATTAGAGACCAAAATCTTGACGTACATGGACATTGCATTACTTTAGCAGAATACTTAATACATAACAAAAACTGACACACAAGGACCGTAATAGTTTAGTGTCTTTGGAAACTTGGAATATAATCTTCTAATCGTTATGAAAGATCTTCAACATCTCCCATAAAGATCTCCCTTTTTTTCTTACCTAAAACCTTTCTATATATCCTGGGGAAAAGAAAACAAAAAAAGGGTGAGCTCAAATGCTTAGTAAGGGTATGCATGGATAAAATAAAACATACCATATACATTTGAACTTAAAAACATGAACATAATGTTTAAACATCAAAATCTTGAGAAATGACACAAAACATGGAAGTACGTAAGGCATAGATCATAAAGAAACATTAAGAATGATAAAATAGCATGGGAATAAAACATGTAATTGTGGAAACCATTAATAACATGATATCATTTCCATAGTAGCCAAGGCATTGCTGCCAAGACCATCTTAGTGGACAAAGTCCCTTTCTGAATCGAGTTCACTCCTCATTCCAGCCCTGTATTACTAAATTGGTTTAACTTGCCGTTCCAGCCCTGTCTATCTCATGAGAAATAAATATTTACACAATTCATTGGAGGGAGATATAGGTCCCGCCCATCTCATAATGAAATCATTCTTACTTGTTCCACAAAATAAACATACATCATTCATAGTAACCCAATAAATAAAATGGGTTTCATAAACATCATCCCATAATCACATAATCCATATAAAAGAAATGGATACCATTTCATAATAAGAAAAGTGAAACCATGTAAATCATAGAGACTTTGTACTTGAAACATACACATATGAAATAATTTCATCTTAGATTGATAAAGGTTTTGATAAAACACTTGAAATGAATTCTTGAGGAAAATATCCTTTCTTCTTCAAAATAAATTTCTTTTCACAAAACGTCATGCTATTTTAAAGGAAAGAGATTTTTTTGAAAATTGTCATGAAATATTTTTAGGAAAAATTATGAAAATAAGTCATTATAAAACTGTAAAAATCTGTTCATGTTGTATAAGTTAAAAAAACATTCTTCTTGTACTTTTGTCGGAAAAGTTAAAAAAGTACCTCGTAGGGTAAACAAAAGAATGATTCCTTCCATACCATGGGGTAAAAGTCAAAATGGTTATAAAAGGACATTAAACATACATGAATACACTTTTATAAAAAATGGTCAGGGATGATAGCAATAACCCCAGTAAATACTTACGAATAAGTAATCTCGGATAAAAATGAGATTTGCACAATTATCCCTTACCTTAGGTCTGATTTGCTTCGTAAGTGTTCTAACCTCCTGTAAAATGATTTAAATAATGTCATTGACTTATTACAGAATCATACTCATTGTTATGATATCATATATGGTTCACTTGTGACTTTATATTACCCATTCATTTGTAAATTCCACGTTAAAGAGCGTTTTGGGTAAAATCGTTTCATTTGTCGTCCGTGTTTTGACTTGTAATTATTCATATGTTTACTTAGATCATGATTACATAATTCCAGAATATAAAACATGATTTATATATAATATATATTCAGAATATACATATATATAATAGATCAGTAAATGGAAAGAAATACACCGTTCATGGAGACGGAATGTCGTACGTACGCATGAACGCTATTTTCGTTTCCTTATTTAGTTGAATGGAATTAAGTAGATGACATACATATATATACACATAAATCCAGTATCATTATTATGTAATATATTTCATGATTTCTTATTATATATACTTTATAATCATTCATGAATGGTTAATGTGGAGAATGAATCTCATCGCGTCGTGGAGACAGTAGTCCGTACGTACGCACAAGCGATGATATTGTTCTCATGATCGTGGAATTATATTGGAGTGTATGTATACTATTTCATAATCAATATCACTTTAGAATAATATAATATAGTTATTATGTACACCATTATACCCATCCATGTATGGTAGTGGTGGAAAATAGATTACACCACGGCGTGGAGACGGTATTCCGTACGTAAGCACGCGCGGTGATTTCGTTTTCCGTAGGATTGATAGATGGGGAAATAGGGTTGTTTCATACTTATAATAACATATCAATATATTAGTGATACTGATGTTATTACTTCATAATGAAACAACCTAAGAAGAATAAGTGGAAGAAGAAATAAAGTTGAAAGAATCGGTAATGGACATTACCTCTTCTTTGAAGCGCTTCTTTGAGTCCTCCACTTAGGGCACTAAAATTGGTCTTTTAAGAAGACCAAGACCTCTAAGATGTTTCTAGGGAAGTGGAGAAGGGAATTTTTCAGGTGTTGGCAGAGTTTAAGTCTCAATTTGGTGTGCGTAAGAGAGGGAGGAGGTTCCCTTTTATAACGGAGGAGAGGGGAACCTTTGGAATAACTAAAAATATTATTTTATTATAAAGCCAAATTCGGATTTAAATAGCTCAAAATTAATTTATTTCGAAAATAATTTGGGGATGGGTCTAAATACTCTCATCCAATACAATTTAGACAAGTTTAGGTTCCTATTGTAACCTTATCATTTAGATTTAACATTAAGTTAAATAATTTTACTTTTACTGTGTCTTATTGTGTTCTTATACTATAAGGTTAATAAACTTACTATAAGCAGAAAAACATACCCCATGTTTTTTATTATTAATATATATAACCTTATCAAAGTCATTTGGCCGAAACATAGATTTTTAAGAATAAAATAACAATTAATAATATAATATTTGTTTTAAAAACTATTTTATGTCAATTTTGACACTATTTATTAATTAATTTTTTCGAAAATCATAAAAGAATGATTAGTTCGAAAAAAGTTAATTAATTCAATACTAACATGTCATATTAACCTAGAAAATTAGTGGAATTCATAAAAAGTCTCAAATTACATTTATTTGGGTATTTATAACATCAATTATGTCAATATTTTATTAATAAGATAATTACTGCATCATCTGTGTGTCATAAATAAATTAAATTATTTAATGTATAAAAATTAAAAATAAAATACCATTATGTAGGAAATATTTTTATCTTTCTAATTAATACTTATATTCGAATTTATCTTATGTATAACCCTATATTAAAAATGATATACTTATTAAGCTTTGATTTTAACTATTTTAACCCTTCTTTTAATAAATTAATAATAAATGTCCTAATCTAATCCAAGTGGGCCTAAATGGTCATATTTTATTCCTAAGGTTATTTTTGGTCGAATTAAACATACCCAATAGAATTAGGACATGTGTTTGGGTAATAAGAATATCATTTTTACCCTTAATTACCCTATTTACTTTTAACCGTGGTAAAAAAAATTAAAAATTTACTATTCACCAAAAATTATTTTCATCTCATTGAACCAAATTTTACATAATGAAATCAACTGTGTCTCTTGTAGTTTTGAAATTCCACTCACAGAAGCGGTAAAATAATGTTTCATGAAAAAATCATTTTTTTAACTACCACTTAGTGGTTTCACTATTCATCAAAAAATGAAGGTTTCCAGACAAATACGAAAAATTAGGCCTAAACTATATTTGATATTATGAACTCAAAAATGATGTCTATTTTACCAAATTCAATACATATCAATTTCATTAATTAATTAAAAAATTAATTTCCATCGTCTAAACAAATAGAGTGTTCTTAAGAGATAATAACTATCAAAAGATTGACACTTTTTTATGTCTGGTTTAAATGTGAAATTACATCCAATGAAAAACATTGTATTAAATTGTAAAAATATATTCTAAATATACTTTAAAACCACTCAAATTAATAATTTATCACCATTTATTATTTCTATTAAAAAGGTTGTTTTTTATTAAAATTTAGTAATTTTCACTATTCATCAGAAAATGAAAGTTATCTGAAAAGTACCAAAATTTTACCCAAAGATAATTTCAATATTCCGAATCCAAAATTGAAGTCCATTTTGAAAACAAAAATTTAAAAAATTTCAAAAGGTCGTTATTACTATTCATAACGACTAGTTTTAATAATATTTTAATAGCATATCGTTGTTTTGTGAAACTTGTTATTTCGTACTACACATGCTATCGAGGAAGGTCACGATTGCATGTAATGCAAGGAAAGTCAAGGATGCATGTTGTGCAAGCTCCTTTTGGTGTAGCATACAACCCAAGACATTAATGAAATTAAAAAGGATATTTTTCATAAAATCTCGGTGTGTTCCATTTTTGATCTGTCACTATGGGACATTCAGATCACCCTCATTTCGTCTCCGCAAGAAATTTAACTCACATCCAACCTCATGTAAAAAATTAGAGGCCCGATGATTACCTCGGAAGTCACAAATATTGTGTAACCATCTCTAGAAGATGTTAAACTCACGACATATCCTGATCTAAACACGAGAAGCTGAAGAAAACCTCAGAGACATGCCTCTAGCATAAGATACCCACAACTGATGTGGGATGCCTCAAGTACTGAAACCTTGAGATTCCACTTTATGATGAAGAATACAGGTTCTCCAATGTCCATGCATCCAAAGATTCCCTGACATGCATGATGGTGTCATCTACTCAGAACGATAGTTGCTACAATGTCAAGACCCCATGGAATGTCCTGACGGAAGTAGTGCAATTAACCGGTGTCCACGAAATATGGCATCAGGAATGAGATTCATGAACCACAACATAATATTTAAGGAATACTAGAATGAGGTAACAAGTTCCGAGGAGGAATCCACAGATGGATAAACTGACATCGAATCATTCCATATCAATTAGGGAGCAAATATTCATGAACATGTGACAGATGTTGCCCGCATTTGGAAAGCAAGAATGTGGGGCAATAATTGTGCATCCTCGACAGATGGATACACTAGCCTCAGAACAAGTGTCGAAAATTGAAATGGTGAACCCGACGTGAATCTCCTTTCCTTCAAAAGAGATTAGACCAAATTTATCTAGAAAATTTGGGCACCACCCATGTAAATCCCCTATCCTTCATATATGAGAGGATGAGTAAAATCAGGTGTGTGAAGACAATGGTCCATTAGCTCTAAACCGACCTCACCGGCTCAAGAGGTCGCATAGGGGGAATCTGCCCCCGTCTCCTTCAGCTCCTTGCCGACTCTAATGCCTTAAGAGGCCACGTAGGGGGCATCTGCCCCCCCCCCCCCCGAGTTTGCCGGTTGATGAGGCAGCGCAGGTGGCATTCGCCACCAATCTCAATCATCTCCCCACTTACTCTGCCACCTTAAGAGGCCACATAGGGGGCATACGCCCCTAAATCCTTTAGCTCCTCACTGAATCTTCCACCTTAAGTGGTCATGCCATGGGAATTAGACCTCAACTCCTTCAGCTCATTGCTGACTCTACCCCCTTAAGAGGTCGTGCAAGGGGCATCTTCCCCAGACCCCTTCGGCTCCTGGCCAAATCGATCACCTTTAGAGGTCGCGCATTGGTCATTCACCACCAAATCCTTCGTCTCCTTGCTAAATACTACCCTTAAGAAGCCACGATGGGGGAATCCAACCCCGACTACATCGGCTCCTCACCGACATTGGCTCCTCAAGAGGCAGCACATGTGAATCCGCCACCTGAATCCTTTGGCTCCTCGCTGAATCCACCACTTAAGTGGATGTAGAGGGGGCATCCTCCCTATACTCCATTCGCTCCTTGGTGACCCTATCACCTCAAGAGGCCACACTGGGGGAATCCTCCCCCACCATCATCAGCTCCTCACCAACTCTACTGCCCACATAGGGCACACCGGTCGAAATCCCCTCTAATCTAATGTAGCATCTATAGAGCACCAATAGCCACTGTGGTGGTCTTCCGTGCATTGCTATAATTAGGCATAGTTTTCCTCTGTATCGCCATCACCATCAAATAAGGAAGTGCTCCCCCTTACCGCAACCATTCTACACGTAGGCTTCCATGCCATCCGGGCCCCATCACCCACGTTGTACCGACGTGCAGGCATCCACGCCTTTCAGGATCAATCACCACCGTCATAACAACATTCTAGGGATCCACGCCTTTTGGGCCCCATCTACCCCATCGAACTTACATCCATGCTTCGACACCTTTCAGGATCCATATCCCCCGTCATACCATAATTCTAGGCATCCACGCCTTCTGGGCTCCATCGTCCACATCGTACCGACATCCATGCTTCCATGCCTCCAGGGCTCCATCGCCCCGGTCATAACAACATTCCAAGATTCTAGGCCTTCAGGGATCCATCGCCTCCATCATACTGACATCCAATAATCCACACCTTCTAAGCTCCATCGTCCCCTGTCATACCAATGTTTTAGGATTCTAGGACATCCAGGATCCATCACCCCCATCATACCGACATCTAGGCATCCACGCCTTCCGGGTTCCATCACCCCCATCGTACCAACACTCTAGGGTTCCACACCTTCCGAGATCCATCACCTCTGTCATACAAATGTCCAGACAGCCATTCCTTTCGAGCACCATCTCCCCCATCGAACCAACGTCTAGGTTTCCATGCCTTCCAGGCACCATTTCCCATGTCGTACCAATGCTCCAAGCCTCCACACCTTCCGGCCTCCATCACCCCCATCATACTGAAGCTCCAAGATTCCATGCCTTCCAGGCACATATTCCCCTAATACCAATTCTCTAGGTGTCCATGCCTTCATGATCCATCGCCCTCATCCTACCGACATCCATGCCTTCACCACTTTGAGGCTCCATCACCCACATCATACCGATTCCATGCCACCACACCATCTGGGCTATATCTCCCCCATCGTAGCAACGTCGAGGATTCCACGGCTTCCAGAATCCATTTCCCCTATCGTACTGACATCCAGGCTTCCACACCGTCCGTGCTCCATCGCCCCCATCTACCGATTCTCTAGGATTCCACAACTTTCGGGATCCATATCCCCAGTCATACTAAAACTCCATTCTTTCACGCATTCAAGGCTCCATTTCCCCAGTCTTATCGATGCTCCAGGATTCCACTCCTTCTAGGCTTCATCGACCCCATTATACCGATGTCTAGTACTCCATTCCTTCTGAGCTCCACCACCCTAGTTGTACCGATGTTCAGGCCTCCACACCTTCCGTGCGCCATCACCCGCCGTACCTACTTCCACGCCTCCATGCCTTCCGGGCTCCAAATCCCCTATCGTACTAACGTCCAGTCCTGCATGAAGTACGGGGTCTATCTCCCTCATTGTACTAATACTCCAGGCTTCCTTCCCTTGTGATCTCCATCACCCTCATCGTACCGATGCACCAAGAATCCATACCTTCATGGCTTGATAACTCTCATCGTACTGACATCCAGGAATCCACGCCATACGAGATCTATCCCCCGCATTGTACCGACGTACAAGCATCCTAAAATTTCTGGCTTCATCATCCCCATCATACCGACATCCAAGCCTCGATGCCTTCTAGGCTCTATATCCCATATCGTACCAACGTCCAATCTACCACGCCTTACGGGCTCCATATCACTCACTGTACCGATGCTCCAGGATTCCATGCTTTCCAGGATTGATCTCCCATGTGGTACCGATGTCCATGCTTCCACGCCATTCAGGCTCCGTCGCCCCTATCATATCGATGCTCCAGGATTCAATTCATTCCTAAATCCGTCGCCCGCATGGTACCAAGACTCCAGGCATCCACTCCTTCGGGACTCCATCACCCCTATCATGAAGACCCTCTAGGCTTCCACGCATCCTAGGCTATGTCGCCCCCATCGTTCAGACACTCCAGGCGGCCACGCCTTACGGGTCCATCACCCCCATTGTACGGACACACCAGACTTCCACGCCTTCTGGCCTCCCTCACCCACATCGAACCAATGACTTGGATTCCACGCCACATAGCCTCAATTGCCCATGTCGTACCGATGCTCCATTCTTCCACACCTTAGTCGATCCATCTCCCATGTCATACCGATGACCAAGTTCCATGCCTTCTGGGCTCCCTCGCCCCCGTCATTCCGACGCTCCAGGCTTCCCCAACATTCAGGCTCCATCGGCCCCTCATACCGACTTCCAAGCATCCACGCCTTCTGGTCTCCATCGTCCCCGTCGTACTGACGTCTAGACCTCCATGCCTTCCTAGCTCCATCGCCCCCATTATACCGATGTCCATGCCTCTACACCTTTCGGGCTCCATCGCCCCCTTCATACCAAAGTCTATGGTTCCATGCCTTCCAAGCTTCATCGCCCCCATCCTAATGACCTCTAGGCTCTCACACCTTCTTGGCTCCATCTCCCCATCCTACCGATATCTAGGATTCCATGCATTTCATGCTCGATCACCCCTGTCGTACCGATGCACTATGCTCCCACGCCTTTCGGACTACATCTCCCCCTTCGTACTGATGCTATAGGCGTCCAAGCCTTCCAAGCCCAATCTCCCCCTTTGTACTGATGTCCAAGACTCCATGCCTTCCAGGCTCCATCGCCCCCATCATACTAATGTTTAGGAATCCACACCTTCCAGGCCCCATCATACCCATCATACCAAACCTCTAGGATTCCACTACATCTAGGCCGGATCGCCCCCATTGCACTGACGATCCAAGATTCCTTTCCTTCTGAGCTTCATCACTCCCATCATAAAGACGCTCCAGGATTCCACACCTTCCAAGGTCCATCACCCCCTATCGAAATGATGCTCCAGGTTTCCATGCCTTCCAGGCCCCATCGCCTTCGTCGTACCGATGATCCAGGCATACATGCCTTCCGAGCTCCATCTCCCCCATCCTACCAACGTCCTTGCTTCAACATTTTCTTGGAACCATCTCTCCCATTGTACTGAAGATCTGGGCTTCCACTCCTTCTGGGCTCCATCACCCCAGTCGTACTGACTCTCTAGGCTTCCACACCTCCCGTGGTCCATCACCCATGTCATACTGACCCTCCATGCATCCATGCCTTCTCATCTCCATCACCCATGTCGTACGGAAGCTCTAGGCTTCCATGCCTTCTTGGCTCGATCTCCCCTATCGTACTAAATCTCCTAGCATCCATGCTTTCCGGGCTCCATTGCCCCCGTCACACCGATGTCAGGGCTACCATACCTTCCGACCTCCATCGCCCCCATCGTACCGATGATCCATGCTTCCACACCTTTGGGCCTCAATCTACCCCATCGTACCGGCATCCAGGCTTCCAGCCCTTCAAGGCTCCATCACCCCATCGTACCGACGCACTAGTCTTCCCCTACTTCCGACCTCCATCTCCCCATCATAATGACATCCCAGATTCAACATCATCGGGGATTTATTGCACCTATCATAACGTCTCCCCAAGCTTCCACACCTCACATGATCCATGTTTCCTACCATACAGATGCTCTATGCTTCCACACCTTTCGAACTCCATCACCCTCATCGTACCGACGTCCATGCTTCCATTTATTCTGGGCTCCATCACCCTCATCATTCTGATGCTCCATCACCCCCATCAAACTGATTTCTAGGATTCCACTCCATCCATGATCCATCTTCCCTATCGTACCAATGATCCAGGCTTTCAAACCTTCCAAGATCTATCACCTCGTCGTACCGGTATTCCAGGTATTCACGTCTTTCAGGCTCCATTGCCCCATCATACCAACAATCAAGGCTTCATCACCCCTCCGGACTTAGGGAATGTTGTCATCCCTATCACCCATGTCACACTCTGTGTCATCCCAACTACACATTACATCAACCCTATTTTTTCTCCCTATGACCTTGACACCATCTTGTGGAATGTCCCCGATAAGGTATCCCAGGTCACCCATGAAGTACATCCATGCTTTACCATGGAGAATTTTAGTGAAATCCCATCATATAGATTCAAAAATCTTCCAAAACCAATAGAATGGGTTAGATATAACCATCACTCTACTTAAAAAACCCTTTGGGTTTCACATCCATATTTCATGATGTTTAACTGCGTAACAACCATGTACTACTTGAACGATGTTAAACTTCATAACAACCATAATATTGGTCACATGATGTTAAACTATTAGAAAACATCTTGGTCACATGATGAAAAACTATACAATGTTTTGGTCAAGGCTATGCAACCTAAAACTGCAGCAACCATGGTCAAAGCAATGTGACCCTAAACGCCATCCATCACTCATCCTAGATACATAATGTTACACTATGCACCATGTCGGAATTAAATGATAATAAACTAAGATCCTGTAGTCCACGAATTAAGTCCATAAAATAATTTAAACACCACTTTTAGTTACTCTCAGTCGAGCAACGAATTCTGGTTGACTAACACTAATATGTTGTGGTGTAGAACCCATAGTGTTGGACTCCAAATGAAAATAATCCCAATCCATATCCACACTTTATAGCGTAACTTTATTTGGATCCACAACATCATTATTGTTTTAAGGTTTCCAATAATAAAATAGATACTAGGCCTATGAATCGCCTACTTTCCTGGGTCAATGCCCCAGAAAACATTGAATGAAATTTTGCAACAGGAGCTGTGTTTCTAACATGGTCAGCGGTCGACCCTTATTTTTCAATCATCATCCCTAGTAACATGATATGAATGTTGTGTTTCGAACATGGTCAATAGTTATCCTCCATGGTTACACCACCATCATTGTGATCCACATATTGAACGCTATGATTCATCGCTTTTTTCACATCTCTCTATTTATGTGGAACACCAACAATATTGATCTTACCCTTCCGTGCAAATTTGCATGTCGAATTAGTGGGCCAGTGATGATATGTTATTTCTAGCCTAACATTTCCATTCCCATTTCTATGTGCTTCCATGTGTTAGGAAAATCACATCATTACATCATGTTTCCTACACCGAGAATGACTCTCATGAGATTAGTAGTTTTGGTAGGATGTGTAATAATATGGATGAGTGACATATACAAATTCGTCTCATATGACGCTAAACTAAAATATCATCTTACATGATGTTAAACTACTCATTTTAGTCCTGCTTGACTTTATACATCATTATCATCCTTCATGACATTGAACTGCTTATCATCATTCTTCATGACATTAAAATACATTATCGTCTTGCGTGATATTAAACTGTTCATGGTCATCCTACATAATGTTAAACTATTCATCTTTGTCTCTCATGATGTTAAACTAGTAATCATCATCCATCATGACTTTAAACTTACAATCATCATCATATATGATGTTATACTTTGTTAAAATATTTCCTGATGTTAAAATGTTCATCTACTTCTGTTAGGATGTTAAACAATTCATTATCACCATGCATGACATTAAACTACTCATCATCATCATGCATGTCCTCAAACAAAATTATCATCCAGAAAGACATAAATTGTTCATCTTCATCCACAAGGAATTTAAACTACTCATTATCGTCATACATGACATTAAACTACTCATCATCATGCTGCATGATGTTAAACATCAATATCATCCTGCATGTCGATAAACTGTTCATTGGTGTCCTCTATGATGTTAAACTGTTCATCTTTCTCCATTATATGTTTAACTACTCATTATCATCCTGCATGACTTTAAAATGCTTATCATAGTTCTGCAGGATGTTAAATTTCATTTTCATCTTACATGATGTTAAAATTTTTGTCTTCGTTCGTCCTGATTCTAAACAACTCCTTGGCATTTCTCATGACTTAAAAATTATCATCATAATCCTGTGTAGTGTTAAACTGCATTATCATCTTCCATGATGTTAAACTATTCATCTTCATCCGTCATGACATTAAACTGGTCATTATCGTCCTACATGAGTTTAAAATGATCATCATTGTTCTGCATGATGTTAAACTACATTATCATCCAACCAGACATTAGACTATTCATCTTCATCTGTAATGACATTAAACTGAATTATAATCCAGAAATAATTAAAACTAATCATCTGATTCATGTATGATGATAAACTATTCATCATCGTCTGTCATATGTTAGACTACTCTTTATCATCCTGCATGACATTAAACTACTTATTGTCGTTCTAAAATACATTAAACTACATTATCATCTCGCGTGATGTTAAACTATTCATCTTAGACTATCATGACAATTAACTACTCATTATCATCATGAATGTCTTTAAACTGCTCATCATCGTCATGTATGATGTTAAAATACATTATCATCCTGCATGACCTTAAACTATTCATTGATGTCTAGAATGACATTAATCTATTCATCTTCGTTCGTCATGATGTTAAACTGATCATTATCTTCCTACATGACTTTAATCTTGTCATAATCTTACTAAAAAACATTAAATAGATTTATCTTCCTTCATGATTTTAAATTGTTTATCTTTGTCAGTCATGACGTTAAATAGGTCGTTATCATCCTGCATGACTTTAAACTGCTCATCATCGTCCTGCATGACGTTTAACTACATTATTGTCCTGAATAACATTAAATTGTTCATCATCAACCGTCATGATGTTAAACTATTCATTATCATCATGCATGAATTCTAACTACTTATAATCATCACGCATGACGCTAAAATGCATTATCATCATGCATGACGATAAATTGTTCATCATGGTCCATTATGATGTTAACTGCTCATTATCTTCCTACATGACATTAAATACTTATCATTGTCCTGCATGATGTTAAACTATTCATCGTTGACCTTCATGATGTTAAACTGCATCACTATCTGTCATGTCGTTATACTACTCATTCTCATCCTGCACGACAGTAAACTACAAAATAGTCTATGATCTATGACCTTAAACTATGATCCACACCACCTCCTCACAGTACATTTAACTGTTTTATCTGTCAGAATTTGAGGATGTATAACCACTCATCACTTGACCTACATGACAATAAACTACAAATAGGATGTTACATTCCATTAGTGGCCCTGCCTCAGGTCCACTGGCCTTTTCATACCCCTTCCACATGTTCTCACATAAGAATGTGCGATGTGGTGTGGACTATATGTCCTTATTCACATCAGGTTATGTTGGTTATGCCCCATATAACCCCTTCAGAAACCACTCCTATTTTCATCCATTCAGCATGATGTTAAAATTCACGGCACCCCTAGAACTATGTATGCCTTTATTCCCATCATTATGAGATACATTTTAATGCCCATTCATGTCATCTTTAAGTCCATCCCCAGAAATCTAAAATACTTCCCCCACTCATGCCTCTCTGCCCGAACACTTTTGGGAGCATGTGGAGTGTCAAGTACCTCTGGGGTTCTCATTCACGTCTTGTTTATTAATAGATGTACCATGTGCCTCCCTTGTCTTTTCCCAACCTGGTCCAAGATCAGTGACCCTAAAATTGGATCTCCCAAAGGGAACAACATGTCAGATATGAAACATCACTGCCCTACGCACATTCCATATGTCATTCCCCTGATAATGGCCCATCATACGACCATTAAGTTGGAATCATGTAGCCCCCGGACCCTTTTCCATTGAAAGGGACTCGACTCCCTATATATGATATGTCTTATTGTAATACTCAGGTCTATTGTGACAAAGAGCCTGAAGTGTGGAATATTCATGGAGACATTCCCCTCGTTATATATCCATGCTTTGTGATCCCATTATATGGATCCTTAACCTTGTCTGAATCTGAAGGTACCCAATGTATGGATGGGTCTCATGCCACATTGGTCGACCTACCATCTTGGGCCATCGTCCCTGAGGACCTCCTAGGTCGTTTGTGATAGGTCCTATGTTTTAAAGTTGGTTAGCGATCGACCCTCATTTTTTAATCCCCATTCCAGGCTAATGCGAAATGAATGATGTGGTTAGAACATGGTCTATGATAATCCCCTATCGGCACGCCACCATCATTGTGGTCTAAATCTAGAGCATAATGATTCACATATTTCCACTTCCTTATGTTCAAGTGGGATTCCAACATACTCAGCATTACCACTTCGCACATCTAGGTGCCTCAAACAGGTGGTTCGACATTTTTGGGATGTCATTTATCTGGCATCCCATCACCCCTAACATGTCCCTTCTTGTTCTTGGAAAGTCCCATCACTACTCCTTGTTTCCCACATCGAGAATTGCCCACATGGGCATAGTAGTTTTGGTAGGACATGTACTAGCGCAACAATACCACACATGCCTTTTCATCCAGCATGGCGGTAAACTATGATTTATGAACAATGGGTGGCTTGATTCCCATCCTCATAGATTACATAGGATCGCACAACCAATTTTCTTTGATCCCAGCCTAACTTTCACATTCTCTTCCATGACGCAAGGACATTCTACAGGGATATGTGATGTAATATGGACTCCTACCATCACCATTTGAGTCAGCATTATAGCAACCACATCACGTAATCCCTTCTTGGGATCTCTCCATTCAATCCTCATCCTATCATATGATGTTGAAATACACAAGTCTATATGGCTCCAACAAATAACATTAAACTGTTGTTCTACCCCAAACAAGTTCACGATTCCCCATGTTAATCATGGGAATCACCAGATCCCTTCCAGATAGGATTTCCCCTATCAGTGTTGGCGTTTGGCCAAACCATGCTTTATAACTACATATGACATGATTACCATCCTCATGGGATACATTGGAATGCCCATTCAACATGTCATCAATTCCATCCACATGAATCTAACATCTTGTCCATTTTCACACCCCATTGATTGAACCTGTTCGGGAACATGTAATGACATGGACTCATACTATCCTCATTCGAGCTGGGATATGTACCAAACCACATATTTATGTTCTGAGTTACCATGTCCTCAACACATGACATTAAAGTGCAACTGTACCCTGATGATGTTTGGGATGACCCATGACAATCATCGGATGAGTTAACTTCCTCTTCAAAGAGGATTATCCCAACCAACATTGGTCTCTGACCATACTGCGCTTTCAAAACTATGACTGGAAATATTTTCATTGTTATAGGATACCTAGTGACACCTGAAATTCAACCTCGGGTATATCCCAAGAATGATTAACCCTTATGGCCCCTCTGCCCCAATCATAGTCTAGTATATATGACATAAAACATGGAGCCTTCAATACATGCACCCTAACAATAAACTATTAACCCTTGTCCATGTAGTATGACCTTAAAACTCTATGAATTTTCCTCACCATACGATGTAAAACTTCATATCTATCATCCTCATTGATATTATGTCAAACTACATATCAATCCCTGTCCTTACATGAGGGGTCCTATTCGGAATTATGTTTGATCCGTGATCAGACCAATGCAACCAACTAATGAGTTTTTCACCTCATTTGTGTAATTTCATGAGTGTTGTACACCATTCGAACAACCAATTACTACTCCATTCAAAATTTTAATGCCACACATTCAGACCCTCGTCTTCATTCACATCTAAAAAAACCCAATAATAGTACGGATGCTTGACCTATGGATCACCTACTGTTTGGTGCAAACGTTTTGGAAGACTAATAGAATACATTTTGAGTCAGGCCTTGTGTTTCGAACATAGTCAGTAGTCAGCCCTTGTTTGTTATCTCCATTGCAGGCTAACACAATATGGATACCATGGTTTGAACAAGGTAAAAAATTATACTTAATGTTCACAAGATCACTACAGTGTTTGGAATCATGGGTATCTTCATTCACAACATTCATTCCCCTCTATTCAGATTGATTCCAACTCCTCAGTCATTACCCCGCGCATGCACAGGAGCACACTGGGAAAACAGTAACTCTTCTATTCTGGGAGCATCATTCTCCAGTCAAGTCTCCCTCTTTCTCCCTAGAAATCCGGATATGATAATTATAGAGCCCCAATCTCTAGCTGAAATATCTCTTTTATTATGCTACCAATGGTGATCAATGTCCCTTTACGATCACCTCACACCATCTTCTAGTAAGCATTCTCTTACTGGTGATTGAAAACATATAATCTCTTGTTTCCCACCTCGAGAATGGATCATGTGGGGTTAGATATTTAGTCAGCTATTTCCTCAACGTGATTGAGATAAAATGGAACCCAATTCATGTGTTTTCCCAAGATTTTTCTTCATAATAATGTTCTCCTCACCCTCCTCATCCTCATTGGACCCATTCTTAGAGGGAATTTTTTGGAACCAAAAAAAAAGTCCATTTAATTCACCAAATTCCCCCATACATGATCACAAAGTGCATCTTATTTCAAAAGCTTCAATTTTACTAGTCATGGAGATTGAATGTAGTTATGCATCTTTAGTTATAGTCCTTCGATATCAGGATTCTTGAAATGGCCATCTGGGTTGATTTTGGGGCAATGGATGGTTTTTCTTGCTAGAATTGAAGTCATGTATTCAAGAATGGTTGTTTTTCATGTAAGAATGGAATATTTCACACAATAGTAAAATATTTCATGCAACATGTTGCACAAAACTTCAATGCATCTAATAAGAGGTAATCTTCTATGCAAGACACTAGAAAATACTATAATGAAGGAGCACACATGTTTTGAGAGGTGCACACAATCTTAGAAACCACGTGCTTGATTCTACCGCACCCAATGATACGTCAAACAACCCTTTCCGTGCACACCATCCATAGGCTGGGCATAAGATAACTTTTGCACCTGGAATCTTATGTGCAAGCGCTCCCAGATTCTCCTTTGAATACTAGTGTAACTCCCACTCCTCAGAGGGAGGTCTCCAAAGGACGGTCACCGCTCTGCTACGTGTAAGACTGCCTCTTCCATGCCCACACAGAAGAATGGAAACCTCCATTTGTGATCATTCCCAACAGGTCCCCTTACACTTTCGCGTGGGCCCACAGTGGTTTGATCCACATCTGACATATTTTATGTCAAATTCATCTGCGCACAAGATTCCATTCATGCGTGAAAAAAATCCAACCATGCACGCATGACTTCAATCTTGTGTGAAACACTACAAATGTGCTGAATCATACACGCACCAATGCCACACAGTCCAATATTTTACACAACCCATCCAGTGTATTTTCCATCTTATTCGAAACAGTGTGTAGGCCTGTGCCCATGGGTTAATACAATGGAGGAGGTGCCCCCACTCCCCCACTTGGGATCCTTTTTGGGATGCGGTACTTTCCCTCTAGTCCGGTCCCTTTGCTGCCATCACTAAACGCCACAAAACATGGAGACATGCATAATGAAATATTAAGTCCGGGACATCAACAATTTCCATTGTTCCCTTACACGTAGTCGCATTCCACTTATCGAATACCATGACATGAGATACCCATCTGGACACCATGGAACACCATGAATTGATATATTCAACCTGGTTAGTTTCCCATGTCCTATATTGAGATTATTATCATCAGTTCCCCCGATCATCTTGAGTCAAACCATTATTCATGAAACTCATCCACACCCCATCACCTAGATTCTATACCTGGTTAAACCAGAATTGGTCACCCTTGTGTATGTACCAACACTTACTATGGCTAGGCCCTTTATGCCTAACATTCCTATTTACATGACTATAAACTGTATCATCCCTATATGAAAATTATATGATGGCTCTAGTTCAAAAAAAGGGATGCCTTATGCACTATGCATAAGATGCAAAGAGTCTAATCTACATGACATTAAACTATAGGAAACCCTATGTTACAAACAAAGGATGCATCTTGATCTAATCAAGATATGCCTTATGCTCCATGAATAAGATGCCAACAGTCCTCTCAACATGACTATAAAATAAAGAATTCCCTATAATTCAATAATATGATGTCTCTTGTTCAAAATAAGTGATTCCTTATTTAAAAAGAATAAGATCCCTCATTCCAGAATTGTAGGGGAATAATTTCAAGATCTCGAAGTGTGGAATATTCATGGAGACATTCCCCTCGTTATATATCTAAGCTTTGTGATCCCATTATTTGGATCCATATACTTGTCTAAATCTAAAGGGAACCAATTTATGGATGGGTCTCATGCCACATTGGTCGACCTACCATCATGGTCCATCATCCCTGAGAACCTCATAGGTCATTTGTGACAGGTCCCATGTTTTAAAGTTGGTTAGGGGTCGACCCTCATTTTTTAATCCCTATTCCAGGATAACACGAAATGGATTATGTGGATCGAACATGGTCTATGATAATCCCCTATCTTCACGCCACCATCATTGTGGTCTAGATCTCGAGAATCATGATTCACATATTTCCAATTCCTTATCTTCAAGTGGGATTCAAACATTCTCAGCTTTAGCACTTCGCACATCTATGTGCCTCAAGCTGGTGGTTTGAAATTTTTGGGATGTCATTTTTCTAGCGTCCCATCACCCCTAACATGTACCTTCATATTCTAGGAAAGTCCCATAACTAATCCTTGTTTCCCATATTGAAAATTTCTCACATGGACTTAGTAGTTTTGGTAGGACATGTACTGGCGCAACAATGCCACACATGCCTTTTCATCTAGCATGGCGTTAAACTATGCTCTATGAACAATGGGTGGCTTGATTCCAATCCTCATAGAGTACATAGGATCTCCCAACCAATTTTCTTCGAGCCTAGCCTAACTTTCACATTCTGTTCCATGACGTAAAGACATTCTGCAGGGATATGTGATGTAATATGGACTCCTACCATCACCATTCACATCATCTTTATAGAAACCACATCAAGTAATCCCTTATTAGGATCGCTCCTTTCACTCCTCCTCCCATCATATGATGTTGAAATACACAAGTCCATATGGCTCTAATAAATAACATTAAATTGTTGTTCTACCCCAAACAAGTTCATGATTCCACATGTTAATCATGGGAATCACCAGATCCCTTCCAGATAGGATTTCCCCTATAAGTGTTCTCCTTTGGCCACACTATGCTTTATAACTACATATGGCATGATTACCATCTTCATGGTATACATTTGAATACCCATTCAACATGTCATCAATTCCATCCCCATGAATCTAACATCATGACCCTTTTCAGACCCCTTTGATTGATCCCGTTTGGGAACATGTAATGATATGGACTCATACTATCCTCATTCGAGCTAGGATATGTGCCACACCACATATTCCTGTTCTGAGTTACCATGTCATCGACACATGAAATTAAAGTGAGACTGTAGCTTGATGATGTTTGGGATTACACATGACAATCATGGGATGAGTCAACATCCTCTTCAGAGAGGATTCTCCCAACCACCGTTGGTCTCTGACCATACTGTGCTTCTAGAACTATGTTTGGCAATATTCGCATCGTTATGGGATACCTAGTGACACCCAAGCATTCAACCTCGGGTCTATCCCAAGAATGATTAACCCTTATGGCCCCTTGGCTCTAATCATAGTCCAGTATATATGACCTAAAACATGGAGCCAACAATACATGTACCCTAACATTAAACTATTAACCCTTGTCCAGGCAGTATGACCTTAAAAATCTGTGCATCTTCCTCACTATAATATGTTAAACTTCATGTCTCTCATACTCATTTGTATTATGTAAAACTACATGTCATTCCATGTCCTTAAATGAGGGGTCCTATTCGGAATTATGTTTGATCCGTGATCAGACCGATGCACCCAACTAATGTGTTTCCACCTCATTTGTGTAATTTCATGAGTGTTGGACCCCATTTGAACAACCCATCACTACTCCATTCAATCTTTTCATGCCACACATTCGGACCCTCGTATTCCTTCACATCTAAAGGAACCCCATAATAGTATGGATGCTTGACCTATGGATCACCTACTATCTGGAGAAAACGTTTTTGAGACTAATATAATACATTTTGAGTTAGAACATATGTTTAGAACATAGTCAGCAGTCATCCCTTGTTTGTTATCTCCATTGCAGGCTCACACAATATGGATACAATGTTTTGAACACGGTAAACAATTATCCTTAATTTTCACAAGATAACTACAGTGTTTGTAATCATGGGTATATTCATTCATAACATTCATTCCCCTCTGTTCAGATTGATTCCAACTCCCCAGTCATTACCCCATGCATGCACAAGAGCACACAGGGAAAACAATAACTCTTCTATTCTAGGAGCATCATTCTCTAGTCAAGTCACCCTCTTTCTCACTATAAATCCTGATATGATAATTACAGAGCCCCACTCTCTAGATGAAATCTATCTTTTATTATGCTACCAATTGTGATCAATGTCCCTTTATGATCACCTCACACCATCTTCTAGTAAGCACTCTCGTACTGGTGATTGAAAACATATTATCTCTTGTTTCCCACATCGAGAATGGATCGTGTGGGGTTGGATATTTTGTCATCTATTTCCTCAATGTGATTGAGATAAAATTGAACCCAACTCATGTGTTTTCCAATGATTTTTCCTCATAATAAGGTTCGCCTCACCCTCCTCGTCCTCATTGGACCCATTCATTGAGGGCATTTTTTGGAACCAAAAAACAAGTCCATTTAATTCACCAAATTCCCCCATACATGATCCCGAAGTGCATCTCATTTTGAAAGCTTCAATTTTACTGGTCATGGAGAATGAACAGAGTTATGCATCATTAGTTATAGTCGTTCGATATCAGGATTATTGAAATGGCCATCTGGGTTGATTGTGGGAAATGGATGGGTTTTCTTGCTATAATTGATGTCTTGCGTGCAAGAATGGTTGTTTTGCACGTAAGAATGGAATTTTTCGCACAATAGTAAAATATTTCATCAACATGTTGCACAAAACTTGAACGCATCTAATGAGAGGTCAACTTCTACTCAGGACACCATAAAATACTCTAATGAAAGAGAACACATGTTTTGAGAGGTGCACGCATGATTAGAAACCATGTGCTTGATTCTACCACACAAAATGAAACATCAAACACCCCTTTCTATGAACACCATCCATAGGCTGGGAATAAGATAGCTTTTTCACCTGAAATCTTATGCGCAAGCGCTCTCGGATTCTCAATTGAATACTAGTGTATCTCCCACACCTCAGAGGGAGGTCTCCAAAGGACGGTCGCCGCTCTGCTATGTGTAAGAATGCCTCTTCCATGCCCGCACGAGAGAATGGAACCCTCAATTTGTGATCATTCACGACAGGTCCCCTTGCACTTTCACGTGGGCCCACAGTGGATTGATCCTCATCTGACATATTTTATGTCAAAGTCATGTGCGTGAAAGATTCCATTCATGCATGAAAAACATCCAACCATGCACACATGACTTCAATCTTGTGTGGAACACTACAAATGTGCTGAATCTTACGCGCACCTATGCCACAGAGTAGAATATTTTACACAACCCATCCTGTGTGTATGCCATCTTATGTGAAATAGTGCACAGGCCTGTGCCCATGGGTCAATACAATAGAGGATGAGCCCCCAGTCCGCCACTTGGGATCTTTTTTGTGATGCGGTCCTTGCCCTCTATGTCGGTCCTTTTTCTACCATTACTAAACCCCACGAAACATGGAGACATGCATAATGGAAAATTTAGTCCAGGACATCGACAATTTTCATTGCGCCCTTACACATAGCCACGTTCCACTTATCGATTACCATGACATGAGATACACATCTGGACACCATGGAACACCATGAGTTGATATATTCAACCTGGTTAGTTTCCCATGTTGTGTGTTGAGATTATCACCATAAGTTGCCCCGATCATCTTGAGTTAATCCATTCTTCATGAAACTCATCCACACCCCATCACCTATATTGTATACCACGTTGCACCAGAATGGGGAGCCCTTGTGTATGTCCAAACACTTACTATTTCTAGGCCCCTTATGCCTAACAGTCCACATTACATGACTATAAACTGTAGCATCCCTATATGACAATTATATGGTGGCTCTGGTTCAAAAAAAATATGCCTTATGCACTATGCATAAGATGCAAAGAGTCCAATCTACATGACATTAAACTGTAGGAAATAATATGTTCCAAACATAGGATGCATCTTGATCTAATCTTGATATGCCTTATGCTCCATGAATAAGATTCCAACAGTCCACTCAACATGACTATAAAATATAGCATGCCCTATCATTCAATAATAGGATGTCTCTTGTTCAAAATAAGTGACTACTTATTTGATAAGCATAAGATCCCTCATGTTAGAATTGTAGTGGAATAATATCCAGAGTGTTGGAATCCATTCAAACATTCCATCACTCCACCACATGCTTTGTATGTCCTTGATTCCAATCCTCATCCACTTTCATGTCTGAAGGGACCCACTAATGGTGGTGTCCCATGCCGTATTGTCTCACCTACCATCTTGGTCCAACTCCCCTGAAGACTATTGACGACACTTCGAGTCGGGTACTGTGTTTGGAACACGGTGAATAGTCATCCCTAGTTTTTTTTTCTAATTTCAGGCTAACAAGATATGGATGATATGTTTTGAAGACAATAAATAGTTATCCTCAATTGACACACCACCCTCATTGCATTCTAAATGTCAGGCATATGTTTCACACTTTTCTACTCTCTTTGATAGGATGGATTCCAATGCCCCTAACATTATCCCACCTATGCACTAGGGAGTATGTTTAGACATCAATTTTGTGCAATGAACCACTAGTTAGTTGAGATTCCCTCATTACCTAACATGATGATTCCACAACGGTATCTTCTTTACGTAAGCCCCATCCACAATTTCCACTCCTTAGTGGCACATGTGCAACATACATGTGTTAGCCCCATGAACAATTTTCACTCCGTAGCAGCACCCAGGAAGCTTCCTTGCATAAGCCACATTCACTATTATCGCTACTTAGTTCCCCATCCACCATTTCTACTCCTTAGTGGCTACTTGACAATTTCTATGGATAAGCCCCATGCATAATTGCAGCTACCTTGCTGCACACTGGTATCTTCCTTAAATATGCACCATTCAATATATCCACTCCTTTTTGGCACCTGGGAAGCTTAAATATGTAAGCCCCATGAAGAATTTCCACTCCATAGTGCACCCAAGAAACTTATTTATGTATGACCCATTCACCATTACCACTCCATAGCAGCACATGGGCAGCTTCCTTGCATAATCCCCATCCACCATTGTCGATCTATAGCACCACCCGAGCATCTTCCTCGTGTATTCCCCATTAACCATTTCCGCTTATTAGTGGCACCCATTATGGTTCTTTGTGTAAGCCCCAATGAAAAATTTCTACTCCATAGAAGCACCAGGGAAGCTTCCTTACATAAGGCCCATTAACCATTACCGCTCCATAGCATCACATGGGAAACATATTTTCGTAAGACTCTTCCTCCATTTCCACACTATTGTGACACCTAGGCAGTATCCTCGCGTATTCCCCATCCACCATTATTGATCCATAGTGTCACCATCGAAGATTCCATTCGTAAGCCCCATGATTAATTTCCGCTCCATAGCGGCACCTAGGATGCTTTTTTGCCTATGCACCATTCACCATTCTTGCTCCTTCGTGGCACCATGGAAGCTTCAATGCATAAGCCCCATACACAATTTTCACTCCATAGTGGCACCCGGGAAACTTCCTTGCATAAGACCCATTCACCATTTCCACTCCATAAAGGCACATGGGAAGCTTCCTTGTATAAGCCCCATCCACCATTCCCTCACCATAGCGACACTTGGGATGCATCCTTGAATAAGCCCCATCCACCATTTCCTCTCCATAGTGGCACTCATGATGTTTGTTTGTGTAAGCCCCATACACCATTGCTTCTCCATAGAAGCACCCGCACAACTTCATTCCATAAGACACATCCACTATTACCGCTTCAGAGCAATACCCAGGTAGCTTCCTTGTGTACTCCCCTTTCACCACCCTTTATGGATGCACCTTTCCACTTTGACTGTCTAGCCTTTTTTGCTTCTTTTCTATCACACCGTGCATGACTCACGTGGGCTTAGAGTAAGAATCAACAATGACATCCTCTTCGGGCATCCTATAGTGTAAGACCCAAACACCATCCCAAACTATGGGGACAATGATCCTAACCAAGGCAGGGTACGTAAGAATCATCCGCGTGGTTGAAGAACACCATCCACTGGTCCTGACCATCTTCACGTTAGTTCTCAAACATATCGCGAACTGTCTGGACTTTGATCCTTGCCATGACAACGTACGTAGTAAGTCTCCTTGAGGTTCAAGCCCACCATTCAGTGGTCCCGACCAGCTTCATTTTAGTTCACCAAACCATCATGAACCACATTGACATTGAACCTCGCCATGGAAAGGTACATAGAAACCCTCCTGGAGGTTGTATCCCCACACCCATTGGTCCCGATAAAGCCTAACACCTAGTAATATCAAACCCCTTTATGTGGCTTCACCTTCGTCATGTATGATGTTAAACTTCATTCCCCCTTCTCAACCCCCATGATGTTAAAAAACATGCCCCCATTTCGTCCAGAATGATGTTAAACAACACCCACCATCTCGAACTACCTGGGATTTTATCCCTATCTCGTAACTTGTGTACGTAGGAATCCTCCACGAGGTTGAGACCCATTCAGCAGTAAGATGTTTTCATCCCCATTCGGCAGTATGTCATTGATGTACCTAGTCGATAGTAAGCTATCTTTATATGAACTATGTGGACATTGATTCCCTACCCTAGGGATATGTAGGAAGCCTCCCTAAGGTTCAATCCTATCACCCATGTCTCATGCTGATCTATCCCATGTACCTATGTGTTTTGGGGAGGTAATTATCCAAACTGAAGGTTCTATTTCCTCTAGATCCCATCCAAGTGTCCATTATCACTGGATGCCTCCTCAGGTTTCCATTGTCCAACCGAACTATACAGACCTTGATTCCCATCTATAGGGATATATATAATTCTCTTCATGGTTCAATCCCATGACCACCTTCATCCAATCGTCGGTTCCATTTCATTCTTCATCGACTCTCAACTCCATCTCATTCATCTTGATTCTGACTTGGGCCACCACATCCCGGTGGGATCATGTCATCCACCTCCTCAGTGCTCCTAGTAGTAATTGGTCCACATTTTTTTCATAAGACTCTGCATGTATCCAGGTTTTTGGGTTTTCTATACTCCCCTATTCATCAACCTTTCAAACTACATAGGTTTGGATACCTGTCGTCTACACAGGGTACGTAGGAAACCTCTAGGAGGTTCAATCCCAGCCAATGGTAACCCTTGGTGGTCCACCATTCTATGGTGCACACTCCCAGATCTGTCCGCAGTGGTATCCAGATCATCCTTCGCAGTGTGTCATCTTCCCTTTATGGGACACACCATCATGGTAATGCTCTTGTTGAGTGTTTTAATCCATCCACCTGGTAAACCATCCAGTTTTTCCCTCGTTGTGATGTAACAATCTTATCTATCTATATGGGACATTCTGATCACCCTCAATTCGTCTTACCAAGATGTTAAACTTTCACCCTACCTCACATTAAATATGATAATCCTGGGGAAAATCTCAGAATACCCACCTTTGGTGTAACCATCTCCTCAAGTTGTTAAACTCCTGGCATACCCTATGATAAAAATGGGAATCTATGGAAAACCACGGAGACATGCCTCCAACATAAGATATAACATTCATAATGTGGGATTCTTTGGGTTCTACAACCTTGAGGTTCCCCCTTATGAGGAAGAATATAGGTTCTCTAATGTCACGCATCCAGAGATTCCTCGACTTGCCATATGTTTTCACTAACTCTGAACGAATGTTGATACAATGTCATGGCCCCATGGAATTTCATGACTGAAGTAGTGTAATTAACAGGTGTCCACAAAGACATGGAAAAAATAATGTTATTCAGAAACCACATCTTTATCATTAATGGAGACCCAGATGAGGTAAAAAGTTCTGAGGAGGAATCCATGGAAGGAGGAACTGACCTCCCATCATCCTGTTTTGATCACAGAAAAAATGTCCCTGAACAGGTGATGGATTATTCCTGCCTTGGGAAAGTGGGAATGGGAGGCAACACCTCCACGTCCTCAACTTATGGATGTGTACACCCCAACGAAAGCGTCAAAAACTGAAATGGTGAACATGATGTGAATCTCTTCTCCTTCAATATAGAGTAGAAAAAATATGGCGGGCAAATTGAGACACCGCCCATGTGAATCTCATCTCCTTCATATGTGAGAAGATGAGTACCATCGGGTGAGTGGAGACTACGGTCCATCGGCTCCACGCTAACCCCATCACCTGAAGAGGCCTTGTAGGGGTCATCGGCCCCTGACCCCTTGGGCTCCTCGCTGACTTCAACGCCTTAGGAGGCCGCACATGGGGCATCCACCCCTGACTCCAGCAGCACACCAATGACCCTGCCGCCTCAAGAGGCCATGCTAGTGGTATCTTCCACCAGAATCCATCATCTCTTTGCTGACTCCCCCTCCAGAAGAGGCCATGTAGGTTGCATCCACCAACCGAATACATTGACTCCTCACCAACTCCGCTAGCATAAGAGGCCTCTTAGGGGGCATCCTCCCTTGTTTCCTTCAGATTTTCACCGACTAGGCGACCTTAAGAGGCCACACATGTGGCATTCTCCCCTAAATCCTACGGCTCCTCGCCTTATCATTCTCTTTAGAAGGCTGCACAGGGGGCAACATCCCCTAACTCCTTCAGCTCCTCGCCGACACTGCCCCCTTAAGAGGTCGCACAGTGGGCATTCACCCACAACTCCTTTATATCCTCGCCGACTCCTCCCCTTACGTTGCTGTGTTGGGGGAATAATCCCCCGACACTATGGGATCCTCGCCGACTCCACTGCCTCAAGAGGCCGCGTAGGTGGCATCCACCACCTTAAATTTTTGCCTACTCTCCGACTCCGCCATTTAAGAGGCCGCATAGGGGAATCCTCCCCCGACTATACCTGCTACTCACCAACCCAGCCATATCAAGAGGTCACGCAGGAGGCATTCAGCCCCTATCTTCAACATTTAATCTTTGACTTTGATACCCTTATTGTTCATGTCGTGCGAAACCACCACAATGTAATGGAACATCACATAGAGAAACAAAAGACACTGAGGAGGTCCTCCATGAACCACTATCATCATCTATGGTTGTCCTCCCAGTCACCATCACTGGCCCCTATGGAGGTGATCCTCGTACCTCCACCGTTCGACACACTAGGTTCCATGCTTTCCGGTTCCATCGCCCTCGTCGTACCGATGTCTGGGCCTCCACATCATCTGGGATCCATCTCCCCCATCGTACTGATGCTCCAGGATTCCAAGCCTTCTAGGATCCATCGCCCCCATCGTATGGACATCGAGGATTCAACGCCTTTGGGGCTCCATCTACCCAGTCATACCGACACTCCAGGCTTCGACGCCTTCTGTGCTCCATCGCCCTTGTGTTAACGACGTCCAGGCTTCCACGCCATCTGGGCACCATCATCCCTATCATACCGATGTTATTGGCTTCTAGGACTTCTGGGCTCTATCACCACCATAGTATCAATGGACCAGGTGTCCACGTCTTCCGGGCTCCATCAACCCCATTGTAATGACGTCCATGCCTACACATCTTCCATGCTCCATCACCCACATCGTACCGACGTCTAGGCTTCCAATCCATCAAGGCTCCATCACCCCTGTTGTACAGACACTCCAGGCTTCCATGCCTTCCAGGATCCATTTCCCCCGTCGTATTGAGGCTCCAGGCTTCCATGCCATTCGGGCTCCATCACCCACGTCATACTGATGCTCCAAACGTCCATTCCTTCTAGACTCCCTCTCCCCCGCCATACCGATGTCCCGACCTCCACGACTTTGGGCACCATTTCCCACATCGTTCTAACATCCAAGACTCCATGCCTTCCTTTCTCCATCAACCCCATCGTACCAACCTCCATGCTTCTAGGCATTCAATCTCCATCACCCCAATCTTACAGACATCTAGGGTTCAATTCCTTTCAGGCTCCGTCACCCCCGTCGTACTGACCCTCCAAGATTCCACACCTCTCGTGCTCCCTCACTACCTTCGTAATGACATTCCATGCTTCATAGCCTTCCAGGCTCCATCTCCCGTATCGTACTGATGCTTTAGGCCTCCATGCCTTCAGGGCTCCATCGCCCCCATCATACCAACGTACATGCCTCTACACCTTCTAGGCTACATCACCCTAGTCATAGCAACGTCAAGGCATCCACTCCTTCCGGGCTCCATTGCATCTGTCGTACCAACATCCAGGCCTCCATGCCTTACGGGATCCATCACCCCCGTCGTACCGTCATCCAGGCTTCCATGCCTTCCAAGATCCATAGCACTCGTCATATCGATTCTCCAGGCTTCCATTCCTTACAGGCTCCATCGCCCCGTCATACAGACACTCCAGAAATCTAGGCCTTCTAGGCTCCATCACCCCCATCGTACCAACATACAGGCCTCCACACCTTCAGGGCTCCATCGCCCCCATCGTACCGACATCCATAAGTCCATGACTTCAGTTCTCAATCGCCCTCATCGTACCGACTTGCAGGCCTCCACGCCTTCCTAATTCTATCACCCCAATCGTCACGACCTCCACTCCTCCAGGCATTCCGGGCTCCCTCACCCCATAATATCGTCGTCCAGGCTTCCATGCCTTCAGGTTCCATCACCCCATCATACCAACATCCAGGCTTCCATGCCATACGGTATCGATCTCCCACAATATAATTACACCCATGATTCCACTCCTTATGCGCTCCATCGCCCCGTTGTACTAATGCTCCGAACGTCCACACCTTCCAGGCCCCATCACCTCCATTGTACCAATTCTCCATGCCTCTATGCCTTTCGGGCCCCATCTCCCCCATCATAGTAACATCTAGGCCTCTATGCCTTCCGAAATCCATATCCCTCATCGTACTCAAGCTCCAGGATTCGATTCCTTGTGGGATCCATCGCCCCCATCGTACAAACATCCTAGACTCCACGCCTTCTGGGCTCCATCACCCCCGTCATACCCACATATAGGCATCCATGCCTTCCAGGCTCAATCGCCCTCATTGTACCAACGTCTAGGCCTCGATGCCTTTCAGGCTCCATCGCCTCCATCATACGAACCTCCAGGCCTCCATGCCTTCGGGACCCCTCACCCAATCCTACCAACGTCCAGGATTCCAAAACATCATGGCTAAATTACCCCAATCGTACCGACATCCATGCTTCCACACCATCCAGAATCCATCACCCCCATTGTACTGATTTCCAGGCTTCCACCCCTTCAGGGATCCATCGTCCCCATCGAACCAACGCTCCAGGATTCCACACCTTCTGAGCTCCATCGCCTCAATCATAGTAATGTTCTAGTCTTCAACGCCTTTTGGGATCCATCACCCCCATCGTACAGATACTCTAGGCTTCCACACCCTCCAGGCTCCATCACACCCTTCGCATCGACGCTCCAGGCTTCCACGCCTAACGGGCTCCATCACCCCCGTCGTACGGATGCTCTAGGATTCCACTCCTTCTGGGATCTTTTTCCCCCATCGTACTGACATCTAGGCTTCCATGCCTTTAGGGATATATCGCCTCATTGAACCGATGCTCTTCACTTCCATGCCATCGGGGCTCCATCGCCCCCATCTTACCGAAGTCCAGTCTCCCACACCTTTTGGGCTCCATCGCCCACATCGTACCGATGCTCCAGGCTTCCCTGCCTTCTGTGATCCATCTCCCCGTTGTACCAACATCCAGGCTTCAATGCCTTTTAGGCATCATCACCCCTGTTGTACCAACAATCTTGGATTTCATGTCTTCCATCCTCCATCAACCCTGTCGTGCAAACGCTCCAAGTTTCTATGACATTTGGTCTCCATCTGATTTATCATAACGACGCTCCAGGATTACATGTCTTTCGAGATCCATCACCCCCGTCGTACTGACATCCAAGATTCCACGCCTTTTGGGATCCATCTCCCCCATCGTACTGACGTCCAGGTTTCCATGCCTTCCATAATCCATTTCCCCCATTTTTACCGACACTCCAGGCTTCCACGCCTTTTGGCCTCCATCGCCTACGCTTTACCGATGATCCTGGCTTCCACACCTTCTGGGATCCATCACCCCACTGTACGGATGCTCCAGGCTGCTACACCTTCTGAGCTCCTTCACCCTCATTGTACCGATGCTCTAGGCTTCAACGCCTTCTGGGATATATTTCCCCCACCATATCGATCCTCCAAGATTTCACTTCTTCCAGGCTCCATCACCCCTACCTTACGAATGATCCATGCTTCAATGCCTTTAATGCTCCATCATTCCCATCATACCGACGTCCATGACTCCATGACTTTCGAGATGCAACGCCCCTGTCGTACTGAAATCTAGGCTTCCATGACTTTTAGGTTCCATCACCCCCATTGTACCAATGCCCCACGCATCGATGCCTTCCGAGATCCATCACCCCCATCATACCGTCACTCTAGGATTCCATGTCGTCTGAGCCCCATCGCCCCTAAGGTACAGATGCTCCCAGCTTCTACGCTCTCCGATCTCCATCACCCATACCGTACAAATGATCCATGCATCCATGTCTTCCAGGATCCATCTCCCTCATCGTATTGACGCTCCAAGATTAAATACCTTTTGGGCTATATTTCCCCTATTGTAACGGCATCCAGACTTCCACGCGTTATGGGATCCAACACCCCTATCGTACAGACGCTCTATGCTTCCATGCCTTCAACGCTCCATCACCCACCTCGTACCGATGCTCCATGCATCCTGCCTTCCAGGCTCCATTGCCCCTGTCGTATGGACACGTGTGGCTTCCACATGATATAGGTTCCATCAACCCCATTGCACCGAATCTCTAGGGTTCCACGCCTTCTGGGATCCATCAGTCTCATCGTGCTGACACTCCACGCTTCCATGACATCTGGGCTCTATCACCCTTGTCGTACCGACATTCATGCTTCCATTCCATTCGTGCTCTGTTACCCTAGTCGTAACGACTCTCCATGCTTCCATGCCTTCAAGGCTCGATCCCCCCATCGTACCATCGTACCAGCGCCCAGGTTTCCACTCAATCTGGGCTCTATTGACCCCATCATATCGACAATACAGGCATCCCCGCCTTCCGAGCTCTTTCTCCCCATCATAGCAACATCCATGCTTCCATGGATTCTGGGCTACATCACCCCCATTATACCAACATCCGGGATTCCACGCCTCTTGGGATCCATCACCCTCGTCGTACTGACGCTCTAGAATTCCACGCCTTTCAGGCTCCATCACCCTTGTCATACCGAAATCCAGGCTTCCACTTCTTCTAGGCTTCATCGCACCCATTGTACTGTTGTTCTTAGATTCCATACCTTACGAGATCCATCACACCCATCATTCCTGTGTACATGCTTCAACACCTTCCGGGATCCAAGGCCCCATTCATACAGAAGATCATGGCTTCCAAACATTCTGGGATTCATCTCTCCCATCGTACCAATGACCAGGCCATAATGCTATTCGAGCTCCATCGCCCCCATCATACATACATCTAGGCTTCCAAGCCTTCTGGGCTCCATAGCCCATGTCATACCAATTCTCTAGGCTTGCACGCCTTCCGAGATCCATCACCCCCATTGTACCATCGCTCCAATCTTCCACAACATCTGTGCTCCATCACCTCCATCATACCGATGCTCCACGCTTAAATGGCTTCTAGGTTACATCGCCCTATCGTACTGACGTCCAGGGCTCCACACCATCCGGGCTCTATCTCCCCTGTCATACTGATGTCCAGGAATCTAGGCCTTTCAGGCTCCATCTCCCCCATCGTACTGACATCTAGGGTTCAATAACTTCTAGGATGCATCACACCCATCATACCGACGTCCAGGCATCCTCACTATTTAGGTTCCATCACCCCCATAATACAGACGCTCCAATCACTCATGCCTTCTAGGCCCCATATTCCCCCATAGTATCGATGAAACATGCTTCCGCGCCTTCCGGGTTCCATCGCCCAATTCGTACCGATGCTGCAAGCTTCCATTCCATCCGGGCTCCATTGCCCCCATCATACCGACATCCATGCCACAACGCCTTCTGGGATCCAATGCACCCATCGTACTATCGTCTAATCATACACGATTTCTAGGCTCCATCGGCCCCATCGCACAGACGTCAGGGCCTCCATGCCTTTCATGATCCATTTCCCCTGTCATACCGACGTCCCGGATTCCACCCCTTTCAGGCTCCATCACCCCCATCGTACCAACACAACATACTTCAATTCCATACAAGCTCCATAACCCTAAACATACTAACACTCCAAGCATCGACACATTATGGGCTCTATCATCCATGTCATACCAATGCATAGGCCTCCATGCCTACCGAGCTCTATCGCCCCCATTGTACCGATGTCCAGAAACCCAAGAAATCTAGGCCCCATCGCCCCCATCGTACCTATGTCCTAACCTTCATGCCTTCCATCCTCCATCACCGCCATCATACCGACGTCCAGGCCTTCATGCCATTCAGGCTCTATTTCCCCCGTTGTACACACATCCATGATTCCACCCCATCGGAGCTCCATCACCACCGTGTTATTGATGTCCAAGCTCTCACACCTTCTGGGCACCATCGACACATCGTACCTAGATCCAGAATTCCATGCCTTCAATGCCCCATCAACAATGTTGTACCGACACACCAGTCTTCCATGACTTCCGGGCTCCATCGCTCGTGTCGTACCGATGATCTAGTCTTCCACGCTTCCTTGGGTCCCTCACCCCCATCATATGGATGCTCCAGGCTTCCACACCATCTGGGATCCTTCACCCCATGTTTTACCAACGCTCAAGGCTTCCATGCCAAACAGGATCCATCACCCCCATCATACGAATGCACTAGGGTTTCTCACCTTCTAGGATCCATCACCCAGTCTTACCAACGTACAAGATTCCATGGCTTTCGAGATCGGTCTCCCCATCATACATACACACCATACTTCCATGACTTTGGGGATCCATCACCTTAGTCGTACCGACGTCCAGGCTTCCATGCTTTCAGGGTCTATTTCCCCGGCCGTACCGATGATCTAGGATTCCTCACCTTCCATGCTCTATTTCCCCATCGTACCAACGTCAAGGCTTCCATGCCTTATGGGCCTCATCTTCCCAGTTATACCAACACTCCAGGCTTCCACACCATCTGGGCTCAATCACCACTGTCGTAAAAACACTCTAGCTTTCTATGCCTTCAAGACTCTATCACCTACATCGTAACAAAACTCCGGGCATCCACGCATTCTATACTCCATCGCCCCCATCATACCAACGTCCGAGCATCCATGTCAACCAGGATCCATTGCCCCAGTTGTATCGAAACTCCAGGCTTCTACAACTTCTAGGCTCTATCACCACTGTCATACAGACGCTTTAGGCTTCCATTCCTTCTAGCCTCTATATCCCCAATCTTTACGACACTCCAGGCTTCTATGCCTTCCATGATCCATCACCCCAATCATACCGACGTCCAGGAATCCACGCCTTCTCGGCGTCATCGCCCCTATCAGAACGTAGTCCATGCCTCCACACCGTCCAACCTCCATCTCCCCCATCATAACGAAGATCCTGGATTTTTTGCCTTTCGGGGTCCCTAACCACCATATTACAGATGCTCCTAGCATCCGCACCATTCGAGCTCCATCACTCCTATCGTACCGACATCCAAGACTCCAATCATTTCAGTCTACATCACCCCCATCGTACTGACGTATATGCTTCCATGACTTTTGGGCTCCATCTCCCTCATTATATCAATTCTCCGGGATTCCACACCATCTGTTCTCAATCACCCCCATCATACCAATATCCAGGCCACAATGCCTTCCGAGCTCTATCACCCCCGTCACATCGACGTCTATGCTTCCATGACAACCGGGCTCCATAGCCCACGTCATACCGATGCCCAATGATTCCATGACCTCTGGGATCCATCGCCCCTGTTGTACCATCGCTCTAGTCTTCCATGACTTATGGGCTCCATCAAGTCCATCATACCGATTCTCCACCCTTCCATGCCTTTCGGGTCCCATGTCCCTATCGTACCGACGTTGAGGCCTCCACACCTTCCGGGATCTATCGCCCCCATCATACCAATGTCCAGGAATCCATGCCTTTTCGGCTCCCTCGCCCCCATTATACTGACATCTTTTTTTCCATGTCGTCTAGGTTCCATCACCCCCATCGTACTGACATCCAAGCATCCTCACCATTTGGGCTCCATCGCCCCCATTGTTCCGACGCTCCCAGCTCTCACACCTTCCAGGATTCATCGCCCCTATAGTACCGATGCTCTAGGCTTCCATGCCTTCCGAGCTCTATCTCCCTAGTCGTACTGATGCTCTTGGTTTCCACGACCTCATGGCTCCATCTCCCCAATCATACCGACATTTAGCCCTCCACGCCTTTCGGTCTCCATCGCCCCCATCGTACCGACATCTAGTAATCCACGCCTTCTAGGCTCCATCACCCCCTATCATACAAACATCACGACCTCCAGTTCATCAAGGTTATGTTTCCCTCTTCGTATAGACGTCCCGTCTTCCATCCCTTTCGGGATCCATCGCCCTCATCGTACTGACACTATAGGCTTCAATTCCTTAGAGGCTCCATCGCCCTCATCATATCGACACTCCAATCATCGACGCTTTTTAGGATCCGTCACCCCCATCGTACCAACGTACATGCCTCTATTCCTACCGACCTCCATCGCACCTGTTGTACCGATGTCCAAGCATCCACGACTTATAGGCTCCATCGCACCCATCGTACCGATGTCCTAACCTCCATGCCTTCTGTGCTCCATCGCCCCCATCATACCGACATCCAACCCATCATGCCATCTGAGGTCCATTTCCCCCATTGTACTGACTTCCACACTTCAAGACCATCCAGTCTCCATCAACCTTGTCTTATTGATGTCTAGGATCTCACACATTTTGGGCACCATCACCCCCATCGTATCTACGTCCTGGCTTCAAGGCCTTTCCGGCCCCATCGCCCATGTTGTACGGACACTCCAGTCTTCCACACTTTCTAGAATCCATCTCCCGCTTTGTACCGACACTATAGGATTCTACACCTCCCTTGCACACACGCCCCCATCATACGCATGCTACGAGATTTTACACCATCCAGGATCTTTCACCCCACATTGTACTGATGCTCTAGGATTTCGTGCCAAACAGGCTCCATCAACCCCATCGTACATATGATCTAGGGTACCTCACCTTCTCGGATCCATCACCCCATTTGTATCAACGTACAGGATTCCATGCATTCCAGGCTCAATCTCCTCCATTGTACCGACACTCCATGCTTCCATGCCTTCAGGGCTCCATCGCCCATGTCATACTGATGTCTAGGCTTCCATTCCTTTGGTGCTCCATTTCCCCTGTCATACCGATGCTATAGGATTCCTCACCTTTCATTATCCATTTCCCCATTGTACCTATGCCCATGGTTCCATGATTTCCGGGCTCTATCTTCCAAGTTGTACCAATACTCCAGGCATCCACACCTTACAGGCTTGATCACCACCATCATACGGACACTCTAGGTTTTCATGACTTCCAGGCTCAATCGCCCCAATCGTAACGACACTCCAGGCTTCCACGCCTTCTAGAATCCATCTCCCCCATTATACCAACGTCCATAATTCCACACCTTTCGGGTTCCATTTTCCCAGTTGTACCAACACTCCAGGCTTCCAAACCTTCTTGGCACCATCACCACCATCATACTGATGCTTTAGGTTTCCATGCCTTCTAGCTTCCATACCCCTATCTCAACGACGCTCCAGGTTTCCATACCTTGTAGGATCCATCGCCCCAATCATACCAACATCAAGGCCTCCATGCCTTCTGGGCTCCATGGCCCCCGTAGTACCAACGTCTCGGCTTCCAACCCTTCCAGACTCCATCTCCCCCATCATACCGACACAATAGGATTAAATTCCTTACAGGTTCTACAAACCTCATCATACCGACGCTCCAAGAATCGATGCCTTTCGAGCTCTATCACCCTCGTTGTACCGACATATAGGACTCCCCACCTACCGAGATCCATCGCCCCTATTGTATCGATGTCAAAGAATCCACGACTTCTAGGCTCCATCAACCCCATCATACTGACATCCTAGCCTCCATGCCTTTCGTGCTTCATCGCCTTCTTCATACTGAAATCCAAGCCATCATGCCATCCGGGCTCCATTTCCCCCATTATACAGATGTATACGCTTCCACCCAATCTGGGCTATATCACCCCCGTCTTATTGAAGTCCTGGCTCTCACACCTTCTAGGCACCATCGCCCTCATCGTACCTACGTCCAGGCTTCCATGGATTCTAGGCCCCATCGCCCTTGTTGTACCGACACTCCAGTCTTCCATGCCGTCTGGGCTCCATCGCCCACGTCGTACCGATGATCTAGGCTTCCATGCCTCCCTGTCTCCCTCGCCCCTATCATACGGATGATCCAGGCTTCCACATTGTCCGAGATCCTTCACCCCATGTTGTACCGACGCTCCCGGCTTTCATGCCAAACAGGCTCCATCACCCCCATCATATGGATGCTCCAGGGTTCCTCACCATTTGGTCTCCATCGCCCCTGTCGTACCAATGTACTGGATTCCATGCCTTACAGTCACATTCTCCCCCATCATACCGACACTCCATGCTTCAATGCCTTCAGTGCTCCATCTCCCTTGTCATACAGACAACCAGGTTTCCATGCCTTCAGGGATCCATTTCCACCAATGTACCGATGCTTTAGGATTACTGACCTTCTATTTTCCATTTCCCCGGCATACCTACATCCAGGCTTCCATGCCTTTTGGGCTCCATCATCCCTTCTATACCGACACTCCAGGCATCCACACCTTCCGAGCTCGATAACCACCGTCATACCGACATTCTAGGTTTCCATGCTTTTTAGTCTCCATCGTCGCGATCATAATTACACTCCAGGCTTCCACGACATCTAGAATTCATCACCCCATCATACCAACGTCCGGGAATCCACGACATCAGGGCTCCATCACCCCAGGTGTTCTAACACTCTAGGCATCCATACATTCTTGGAGACATCACCACTATCGTAACGACGATTTAGGATTCCATACCTTCTAGACTCCATATCCCCCATCTTAACGACTCTCCAGGCTTCCACGCCATCCATGATCCATCGCCCCAATCATACCGACGTCCACACTTCCACGACTTCTGGGCTTCATCACCCCTGTAACACCAACATCCAGTCTTCCATGCCATACAACCTCCATTTCCCCCATCATACCGATGATCCAGGCTTCCATGCCTTTCGGGCTCCATCACCCCCATCGTACCAATTCTCCAGGCTTCCATGCCTTCCAAGCTACATCACTTTCATCATACCGATGTCCATGACTCCAAGCCATTCATGCTCCATCACCCCCATTGTACCGACGTCTATGCTTCCATGCCTTTTGGACTTCATCTCCCTCATTATATCAACTCTCCAAGAATCCTCCCCTTCTTGGCTCTATCTCCCCCATCGTACCGATTCCCCAGTCTCCACACATGTCAGGCTCCTCTCCATTGTCTTACCGATGGTCTTGGCTTCTATGCCTTCCAGGCTATGTAGCACCCGTCTTACAAACGACCAGGCTTCCACGCCTTTCAGGCTCCATCACCCCAATCTTACCGATGCTCCAGGATTCCATGCCTTTTGAGTTCCATCAATACCTTTGTACCGACATCCAGGATTCCATTCCTTTCAGGCTCAATCGCCCCCGTCATACCGACGCTCCATGCTTCAACACCATCCAAGCTCTATTACTTGTGTCGTATCAACACTCCAGGCTTCCATGCCTTCTGGGATCCTCCCCCCCATCATATAGAAGCTCCAGGCTTCCACACCTTCAGGGATCCATCACCCCGGTCATAACGACCCACTAGGCTTCCATGACTTTTGGGCTCCATCTCCCCCGTCATACCGATGCTTCAGGCTTCCACGCCATCTGGGAACCATTTCCCTCATCATACTAAAATCAAGGATTACACACCTTCTAGGCCCCATCACCCACGTCATACCAACACTCAATGATTTCATACCTATAGGGATCAATCGCCCCAGCCATACTGACCTCCAGGCTTCTACATCTTCCATGCTCTATTACACTCATTGTACTGACGCTCCTAGCTTCCTCGCCTTCCGGGATCCATCACCCCGTCGTACTGACGTCCAGGCATCCATGCCTTTCGGGCTCCATCGACCCTATCATACAGATGCTCAATAATTCCACGTCTCCCAGGATTTATCACCAACATCGTACAAATTCTCCTTTCTTCCACCACATCCGGCCTCCATCACCCCATCATACCGACGTCTAGGCTTCCACGCCTTCTGGGAACCATTGCCCACATCGTACTGATGCTCCATCACCCATATCGTACCGATGTCTAGGATTCTATGGCTTCGGGGATCCTTCACCCTCGTCGTACCGATGATTCGGGCTTCCATGCCTTCCGGGCTCAATCACCCCATTGTACCGAGGTTTCAGGATTCCATTCTTTTCAGGATCCATCGTCCTGTTGTACCAATAATCAAGGATTCAACACCCCATCAGACTAATAAAAGTTTTTCATCCCTGCCACCATTGCAACACTCGGTGTCATCCTAATTAACAAATTGCATCAAAACAGACGTCTCTGTGTGGCCTTGACACCAGATTGTTGAATTTCCACGGTGAGTTAGCCCTACTAACACATGAAAATCATCCCTCATTAAATTAATGACCCGAACATTTGAATAATATTTGTTTCATAAATTTGTGTTTTATTTTTATTTTATACACTGAAAAACTGTATTTTTAATTAATGAAGTGATACCATTGGGTTTTGTCATTTATATGACCATTTGTAAATATGATCGTTGTTCAATATGACTGTTGGAAACTAATCTATTAATGTTACAATTATTGTATATAAATACAAGTTATTTTGGTTAATTAATAAAGAAAGAAGAGTCAATGGCCCCATCCAGTAGACTCGGGTCGTACGAATCCCATCTGTCAGTGTTTGGGAAGGAGGTAGCATCTCCGGGCATTTCTCTAGACCAAGCCCAAGCCGATCTTCAACATGTGAAGCTTGAACGGAATCACCTAAGGTATAAGTTCAAGCTGATTGAAATCAACACTTGGGAAATGATTTCTTCACTGCCCCAAGATTCTATCATAATAGAACACCTTCCACATTGGTCCTATGCATGTGTTATAAGGGGATTTATAATGTTGCATTAGTTACTTCTATAAACCTTTTGTATATGTAAAATTTTTATTTCTTAATATGATAAATTTGGTTTATTTCAAATATACATATTAAATTTGGTTGAATTTATAGTTCCATATTACTAATGAATTATAAAAAAGGATATTTTATGATATTAATGTAAACCTTAAATAATTAATAATGTCAAATGATTTTCAAAAAATGCCCTTATACAGTTTTGATTAGCAAGAAATTTAGAATCTAATAAGATCAACATATTTTTTGGTGAATTGTATAGTATGAATAGTAATATACTCTTATGAATAGTTATGAATAGTTATGAATAGTAAATCAGACAATAATAGAAACTCCACCCATGAATTTATAAATTCAATTTAGACATCGTAAATGTGAAAAAAATGATCATAGAATATGTTTTGTTATTTTGTTAGGTCATATATATTTTTTTAAAATTTTATAATTAATTTATCAATTTAAGATTTAAATTTATTTTCATTAAATTTAATCATAAATTGATACTTTATAGTACTATGGTTATACAATAATTCTATGTCATCTTGATAACATTTTCAATTTGTTACTAAATAAGTTATTGTTTAGAGTTGTTTATTGAATAAATACTGATTTTATTTAAAAATTGAATTAAATTTTTTTAAAAAATAATTTTCATAATATGGAGTTCATTTTTAAATTCAGTGAATTGATAATATTATAAGATATATATTTGGGATTTTTATTAAACAATTGAATTTTCAGTGAATATTAAAAAAAAATTGAGTTTCGGGTGTTTAACACCATCATTGATGGTGTAATCATGATGTAATAAATCTGGTAGACTTTTTAATAGTAAGATATATTATGAGGTTTACCATGTGGCCAATATTGTGGTTTGATACAATAGGCAAGCCCATTTCTTTCAAGTAACACCGACGAGGTGTCCCTTGTAAATTAATTAAATATTCCTTCACTTTTTCTATAAATACAAATCCATTCCCTCATTATTTTCTTATTAAAATCCTCCTTAAAGAAGATCTGGTCATTATACCTCCCATTGAGTCCTTCCACGGTTCCCTTAATCACCCCAAGGTCAAAACCCTTGAGCTTTCGAAGATACTCTTAAAGGTGAGGGAACTGTTCCCCCTCATCTTTTTAGTTATTATTTCCTTTATGTTATATCATATATTTTCCATCTTCTTATGTGGGGGTATGTTCCTGTATCCTCATATTACTATAAATTTAATTTCCCAATGATGAGATACCCTTTCCTCTCTCATCGTGTTTTTTCATGACTTTTTAAGCGACGTTGTTAGGGTGCATAATTTTTGGTAAAAGAAATAGCATGTTCTCTTTTCATTCATATCTCCTTGTCATGTGGTATGTCATACAAATATCCAAGCCATGATATAATTATGTACCCATACCATATTATGAATTATATTTTGAAAGTTTTACCATTTTCCATGCTCTTTTACAATGTTTTCAAAAACGATATTATGTAGTTTCTATGCTGCCGAATTCTCGTCTCAAAATATCACATTTTCTCAAGAAATTATCTTGTATTGTTTTTATGTGGATATCAAAATCTATTTTCATTTCTAGGGGTATTCATTAATACATAAAATTTATCTATTAGATTATGGAATTGACATATATCTAACCCGCAATCCCTTTCCATGGGCTATATATGACATAATGATCTCATTTTATGTTCCTTTTAAACATCATGATTTTGACATGAAACCCATTTCATTGATTCTATTTGGGTTATTTATGAAATTTTTTATTATGATCTATGTGGATCACATGATAATAAATAAATATTAAGGGTGCCCCCTGATATTTCTCTATTTCATTGGGTAATGAATTAATATCAAGAGATGAAAAGTTTCACAATACCTTGGGGAGTAACCTTTGTAATTTTTATAACACCTTGGGAATGATTTTTTGTGATATTTTCATGAATTTATAAATGAAATGTTGTAGCCACATATTCATGTTGTGATTCAAGTTCTTTTTGTTATGATATTTTGTTTTTTTCACTTCTCCTATCCTATTGTTTTCATCTAGCTCTTATTGATATCACTAGTAAACTAATTCCTTGATTTCATTACTGGGCCATCTACTCACCCTTTCCATTGATGTATGTATCCAGGGTATGAGATGATGCAATTGTTCTTAGGAGGAACTTTTGATGAATCCGTACAAGTGTATTATAATAATGTTTTTTGTTTATTTCATATTTTATTTACATTATTTCCAAGACAGTAGACATTAATGATCCTTTGTTTGTAAAATGTAAGGAAATGATATGCAATAAAATGGCAGGATTCCATAGTTGGTATCAATGGGAAGTTTAATTATTTATGGAAATTAGGCTACGAAAATATTAGAAAGAACCCTATATAAAATTTTAAATTTAGGAAACCTTTTTAATATTTTGGAGAGTGTTGAGTAAGTGGTTTATTCAAGAAAATATATCCACGTTTGGACAGAAACAAGTAGAGGAGGCTCTAGCACATATTTACATATGAGTGAAAACTCCAACATGGAGTTTCAGGATTGACCTTGGCCATCCTGGTACATGACAACATGCCATGATGAACTCTTGGTTACGACAATCCCATGGGATATGTTTGGTTAATCATAATATGTTTACGAAAAATTATGATGGATTTATAGAGAAATGTAATTTTTTAATGAATGAATTTTTAGGACATAACATCCTTTATATTTAAAAGATCTATAAATCAAATAATATTCTCACTATGGTTTTGTTCTTTTAGGAATTGGCGTGCAATATGAGGAACCATGAAAATGGTGACGCAATGGACAATGCACTGATGACAATCCAATGGAAGCCGAAATAGAAACATTCATAAGAATGATGAACCAAATTACTCATATTATGGGAAATAACATTAATCAAGCGTAGAGACCCATCTCACTATGATGTGAAAAACAATATGTTGAATCCTTTATCCGTCAATAACCACGAACCTTCAGGGGTTCTACCAAACCACTTATTGCTAAAAAGTGGTTCAACTCTATCAAGAAGATATTTTATGTTCTTCATTGTTCTGAACAAGAGATGGTTACCATGGTTGTTTATCATTTAGAGGGAGAAGATGGTCTATTGTGGGAACTGAATAAAAACACATGGCCAAGAGTGGATGTTGTAGAAATGAAGTGGGAAGAGTTCTGAAGGATATTCTTTATTATTTATTTCCCTCGATCGATGAGAACAATAATGGAGAAGGAGTTTCTCAAGCTAAAGTAGAAGGAGAATGAATTTGTGGGAAGTTGTGAGATGAACTTCAAAGGGATTTCACTTTAGACCTCTAGCTTTTTCATGGATTCAAATGGTAATTTTAATAGATTCTTCGATGGACTATGACCTCATCATCTGAATAATCTAGATAACAGTGATTACGATAGCTTTAAGGAGATCGTATGAAGAGCGATGAATGTCGATTTGGAGTTTGGTGAGATGCAATGGTGTTATAAATCCAATGACATGAAATGATATATGGATTCAATCATAGGGAGGAGCATTGATCCGGGAAGAGGAGGAAAGAAAGTGCATTTTCCCACGTGTAATAAATGTGGGAAGAGGCACTCGAGAAGTTGCATGCTCGGGAGTGGGAAGTGCTACAAGTGTGGAAGAGATGGCCATATCACAGGGAATATTCATAGTGAATTGAAGCCTCAACATAACAACACTAACTACATGGTGAAGATGATTCAAGACCTACATGATGTCCAATGCTATAAGTGTGTAACAATTGCACACTTTTCCAATCACTGTCCAAGTCTGATGGAAGTTGTGGGGAATCACCAACATCCTCAGCAACAACCAAGGGAAAAAATTCATACTTTTGAAATTACTATGGTTGAATTTGAAGTGCCAAATGATTAAGTAGTAGGTACTCTTGTACTTACCTTAAAGCTAGTATGTAATTTATTTGATTTTAGTTCAATTCGTTCCTTTATTTCCTCCACGTTTTCTATGAATTTATAAACATCCACCGATTTTCAAAATGTATATTTATCAACCAAGACTCCTAGTGGGATTATCCATGCATCATCTATTTTTATAACCTCTAGTATTTGCATTAGTCGGCACAATCTTATCTCCAATATAGTTGTCATTCCCATGCTGGAATTCGACAATATACTATGGATGGATGAGATCTAAACGTATAAAGCTCAGATGAAATGAGGAAGCAAGGAAATATCAGTAATAATGAATAAAAAACTACACTTATCTTCCAAGGAGAGATATCCCAACCTGATCATTGTTTATAAAAACTTCCTATATATTTCTTTATGATGTGTATCGGTGAAGAAGAAGAAGGAAATGAGAGGTTTAGGATAGAAAATGTCCCCATTATCTAGGAATATGTTGAATTATTTCATAAAGAGTTACCTGGACCTCCCCTGGAAAGAGAGGTATATCTATCTATTGAACTCGTAACTGGATCCCATCCGATATCAATGACCCCGTATAGAATGGAAAATGTGGAGCTTGAATAATTGAAGAATCAATCCCAATATATTTTAGAGAAAGAGATTATCCGACCATGTGTGTCACATTGGGGAGAACCTATTCCTTTTTTGAATAAGAAGGATGGATCGATGATATTATGCATTGATTATAAAGAACTGAATGGAATAATAGTAAAAAAAATACCCTCTTCCAAAAGTTGATGAAATTTTTGAACAAATTTGTGGGGCTCATTTATTCTCCAAGGTTTATCTTTGGTATGGTTATCATCAATTGAGGGTGGAGAAAGATGATATTCTAAAAACTACATTACGATCAAGATATTTGCATTACACGTTTGTTGTTATGCCCTTCGGACATACTAATGAACCTTCTATTTTTATGGATTTGATGAATAGAGTCTTTAAAGGCCACCTTTATAACATTGTGGTAGTTTTTATTTATGTTATTCAGAAATATTTCAAAAGTCACAATGATCTTGAAAATCATCTAAGGGAAATTTTGAATACTCTATGGAAGGAGAGGCTTTTTGGGAATTTTATCAAATATGAATTTTGGTTACAACATGTTTCTTTTTTGGGTCACATTGTTACAAATGAATGAATCATAGATGACCCATCAAAGACAAATGTTTAAGAGGAGTGCCTCAGTTTAAAAATATAACTATTATTCGTAGATTCCGTTGATTAGCTGGATATTATAGGAGGCTTGTGAAAAACATTTCATGACTTTCTAATACATTTAAAATGTTAACATGAAAAGGGGTCATGTTCATCCAGACAATAGAGTGTGAATAAATATTTCAAGGTCTAAATAAGAGATTGGTTACTACGCCAGTGTTAACACTTCCCTAATGTGGAGAAGGATTCATTATTTTTAGCAATGCATCTCTGAAAGGACATGGGTGCTTCATCATGAAAAATGAAATGTTCATTGCTTAGGCATCTCTATAGTTGATGATTCATGAGAAGAAATATCTGGCACAAGATATGGAGCTGGTTTCAGTCATTTTTGCTCTTATGATATGGAGGCACTATCTTTATGGGATTAAATGTGATATATACACAGAAAATCAATATTTGATGTATAATTACACACAAATATAATTGAACATGAGACATTGGAGATGGTTGTATCATATCAATGACTATGATTTTTTAATTCATTATCATCTCGAAAAAGAAAACAAAGTCATTGATGCATTAAGAAGGAAGTGCCCTATTGTCCATTCTATGATGAATATTCAAAGAGATGCTTTTATTAATGACCTAGTGAAGCTAGACATGGGTATTATAATGGATGTGATATCATCAACCCTATCCAAATTTATTTCTCAACATTCATTGCTGTAGAAGATCATGAAAGATCAGAAAGAAGATCCTTTATTATAGAAGATGTTTGAGGCTATGAAAGATGGGTTGTTAAATGAGTGAAATATTGATCAAGAAGGTCAAAAAAAAATTCTTACTAGATTATGTGTTCCATGTATTGCAGAAATAAATAATGATCTGATGGATGAATCTCAAAGCTATACTTTCACTATAGATTCTGGATGCACAAAACTCTATATGTACCATCGTGGTGATTTTTGGTGGGATAATATGAGAAGGGAGATTAATAACTACACTTTGAGGTGCCTGGTATGACATAAAGTGAAGGCAGAGTGCCAACTTCATAACAGGGTATGACAACCACTACTCATAGCATCATAGATGTGGGACAATATCACTATGGAAGTCATCACTGGACTCCAAGAACATTAAAGGAAACAATGAGATATGTGTTATTATGGATAGTCTTACCAAGACTTCCCATTTTATCCCAATTCGGGAATATTTACCTATTGATAAACATGCCAGGATTTATGTGAAGGAAGTGGTATGGCTACCCGGAGTTCCACTTTCTATAGTATCTAATCGTGATCCAAGGTCCAATCAAAAATCTAGAGAAGTCTTCAACTTTCTATGAGTACCTAATTGAATATATGTATTACCAATCACCCCCAAACTGATGTTCAATCTGAATAGACAAATCAAACACTCGAGGACATGATAAGAACACACTCAATCAAATTGAAGGGATGATGGGATCAACATATCCTTTTATTTGAGTTATCTTACAATAAAAACGTCTACTTGAGCATTCAAATCGCACCTTATTAAGGTCTATATGATATGCGATGTAAAACACCAACTAGTTGGCATGAATGTAGTAAGAGAATGATTCTTGGGCCAGATCATGTGCAGGAGATGACAAAAAATGTCCATGACATCCAGTAACACATTTAGGCTACTCAGAGTCAGCAAAAGAGCTATGATGACAACCGTATAAGGGACTTGGAGTATGATGTTGGTGAAAAATTAATTCTTCAAATTTCACCCTGGAAGGGTGTCATGAGGTTTGGGAAAAAACAGGAAGCTCATCCCTAGGCAGATTCAACCCTATGAAATCCGTGATCGCGTGGGTGCAGTGGCCTATCAGCTTGCACTTCCTCCAAATCTAGCATATATTCATCATTTCATCTACGTATCCCTCTTGAGAAGAACATACCTTACCCTTGACATGTACTAAATCTAGATGTGGTACAACTATAACATGATCATTCATTGAGGAACAACCAGTGGAGATCTTGGATTGTAGATACAAGGTTCTACGCAACAAGACTACGCACCTTATTAAGGTGTTATGGAGGAACCACTAATACGAAGAAGCCACGTGGGAACCAGGGGAGTCTATAAGGCATATGTACCCATACCATTTCTATTTTTAGTGTACAAGTTAAAATTTCAGGGGTGAAATTTTAAAAGGGGGAAGAAGAAAACAACATGAACTTTTTAATAATATTTGTTTCCTAAATTTATGTGTTATTTCATTTTATATTCCACAAAACTATATCCTTTAAATAATGAAGTGATACCGTTTAGTTATGATTGTCATACGACCGTTGGTAAATATGTCCTTTGGAATCTAAAATCTTAACATTAAAATTATTTTTTATAAATACATGTGATCATGGTTAATTAATAAAAAAAGAAGATTCGATGGCCTTATCCAATAGACTCGGATTATATGATTCCCATCTGTTAGAGCTTAGGAAGGAGGTACCATCATTGGGATTTACTCTGGACCAAGCCCACGAAGAGCTTCATCATTTGAATCTTGAATGGAATCACCATAAGGAGAAGTTCAAGGTGATTGAAATCACCACTTGTGCAATGATGTCTGAGCTTCCACAATATTCTATCCCCGTAGCACAACATACACATAGGTCCTATGTAGGTGTTATAAGGTTCTATATAACATGACCTTACTAACTTGTGTAATCCTTTTATATAGGTAAAATTGTTATTTCTTATCATGGAAAAGTTGGTGAAATTAAAATATATAGATAAATGTAAGATGATTTTATATTTCCATATTACAAATGCATTTTGGAAAAAAGGTTATTTTAAAATATTAATGTAATCATTAAATAATTAATAATGGGAAATTATTTTAAAAAACTGGACTTCTACAGTTGTGATCAGTAATAAATATAAATCCAAATAAGATCACAATAATTTTTGGGTAGTAGTAAAGATTGAATACTATAATACCCTTTTGATTTGTTATGAATAGTCATGAATAGTAAATCGGCCAAAAAATAGAAACTTCACCCATTAATGTATAAATACAATTTAGAAATCATAAAGTGAAAAACGGATCATATTATTAGATCTGTTATATTTTTAGGTCATAAATATTTTATTTACTATTTTATAATTAATATAGTAATTTGAAAGAAAAATTATTTTCATAAAATATCATCATAAATTTTTACATTATGGTCTTATGGTAATAAGATAATTTTATGGGACCTTCATTACTTTTTCAAGGTGTTACAAAATAAGTTATAGTTTTAGAGTTGGTTTTTAATAAATAATGATTTTATTTAAAAATTAAATTATCAATATTTAAAAAGAAATCAATTATTAAATGGAGTTCATTTTTTAATCCTGAGAATCAGTATTAGGATAGGGTAATGTTTTGGGATTTTTCTGCAACAGTTGTATTTTCGATGAATACTTAAAATAATATTTTGAGTTTCATGTGTTTAATGACATCATTGATGATGTAATCTTGATATAATAAATCTGGACGACTTGTGAATATAATGATATGTTATGAGGTGTACCATATGGCCAATACCATGGGAAAATACTAAGGGTAATCCCATTGTTTTGAAAATATCACTAATGTGTTGTCCCTTGGAAATTAATTAAATATTCCTCCACTTTTTCTATAAATACCAATCCATTCCCTAATTTATTTCATTCCAATATCCTCCTAAAAAATGATCTGGCCTTTATACCTCCCTTGAAGTCCTCCCAAGGAACCCTCAAACCACCTATGGTCACAAACATCGAGATTTCGAAGATACTTTTCACGGCAAGGGATCCTTTCACTATCCTCTTTTTGGTGATGATTTACATTATGTTATGTCTTAGAGTTTGTATCTTCATATGTTAGGGTATGTTCTTATATCATCATATTACTGTACATTTAATGTCCAAATTTTGAGAAACCCTTTCCGCTATCATCAATCTATTTTTTATTATTTTTAAGTGATGCCATTACGATGCCAAATTTTTGGTAATATAAATATCCTCTTCTCTTTTCTTTCATGTTTCCTTTTCATTTGGTATGTCATTAAAATATCCTTAACCTGATCTTTTTATGTACCCATACTATATTATGAATAATTTTATGACAGTTTTAGTATTGTATCCCCTCTTTTTAAATGTTTTCTAAAATGATGTTATATATCCCTTATGCTGTAAAATGTTCGTCTCAAAATCCCTCTTTTGTCAAGAAATTATCTTCTATTATTTAATGTGGATACCGAAATATATTTCCATTTCCAAGGGTTTTCATCAATACATAAAATTGGCCTATTTGATTCTGTAATTGACATATATATAACCCTCACTCTATTTCCTTTGGTTATAAATGATATAATGATCTTATTTTTAGATTCTATTTAAACATCACGATTTTGAAATGAAACCCATTTCATTGATTCTGTTTGGGTTATTTCTGAAATGTCTGATTATGATCTATGTGTCTCACATGAAAGTAAATAAATATTAAGGGTGAACCATAATATCTCTCCAATGCATTGGATATATAATTAATCTATATAGATGAAAAGATGAATGATACATTGTTGAATAACCATGGTAATTTTTATGACACCTTGGAATGAACCTTGGTGATATGTTCTGGAATGTCTAAATGAAATATCGTAGAAATATATTCATTTTTTGATTCATTTTATTTTTTTATGATATTCATCCTTTTCCATTTCTCATTTCTTGTGGTTTTCATTGCGTTTTTGTTGACATCACAAGTAAACTCATTCCCACAATTTCCTTACTCGACCTCCTGCACACCCATTTCTACGATGTATGTCTTCAGGTTATTAGATAAAGCAATTGAAAATAGGTTGAACTTATGATAATGATTTACAAGTGCATTAGAATAATGTTTTATGTTGTATTCATGTTTTGTGTTCTAGATTTTGAAGACACTATACATTAAATATCATCTATTTGTAAAATGTAATGAAAAGTTATGTAATAAAAGGGTGGGAAGCGACCACTAGTTACCCTGCAGACACGTTGTCCCCAGCTCGGGGCCCACCCTCATTCCCGAACAGGTCATCTGGCTAATGATAGTCCCCACAAGCCAACACATGTTTTTTTCAATTGTACATTGTCCTCACTCGCACACACCTTGGTAATTTTTTTTGACACATTCAGAATGAACCATTGTGATATGTTCATGAATTTCTAAATGAAACGTGGTAGCCAAAAATTCAATTTGTGATTCATTTTCTTTTAATTATGATATTCCCCTTCTTCTGTTGCTTATGTTTTGTGGTTTTCATCATGTTCATATTAATATAACAAGTAAACTGATTCCCATGATTTTCTTAAAGGGATTTCTGCTCACCCTTTTCTTTGATGTATGTCTCCAGGTTATGAGGTGAATCAATTTTACATAGTATAAACTTTTGATGAAGCCTTAAAAGTGGATTAAAAGAATGTTTTATGTTGTTTTTTTGTTTTATTTTCTTGATTTCCGAGATAGTAGTCTTTAAAGATCGCATGTTTGTAAAATATAATGAAAGGTTATGTAATAAAATGGCGAGATGCCTCCACCAGTTTCCCTTCGGGCATGTGGTCCCCACCCGGAGGACCACCAATGTGCCCGAACAGTTCATCTGACTAATGAATGACTTCATAGCTGAGTAGATGTACATTATAGTGAACTTTTTTCTCACTCACACACACCCTGGGAAACATCCAAAATGGTAAACCATCCCTATTACTACTCCATGCCAAGAAAGTTTAAATGTGGAGTTCTAATCAAGGTAGGCTCCCAAAAAGGAAGGATCACCATGTTGACATGAGTCTTATCATTAATAAATTGAACCATTTATCATTTTTGGGTGTTACAATCACCCCCCTTTAAAGAAAAACATCCCCATTGTGGGCCCTATATCTCAACTCCGGCAGTGCACTGCACTTAAGGCTGGGTACCACCACTGATAAAAAATGTGACAATTGGGTCTCGGTGACTACATAGACACCCCACCATAAAATGTTCATCAGTTCCTCACTCTCTAGGTACTACCAGTTTCCATATTAACACGTGGTCCCCACCCTAGGGCCCACCCATGTTCCTGAATAGGTGATCTGACAAATGATCATCCCCCATCGTAACGACATCCACGATTCCATGCCTTTTGAGCTCCATTACCCCCATTGTAATGACTCTCCAGGCTTCCCCACCTTCTGGGCTCTGTCACCCCATCATACCGACATCCAGGCTTCCTTGCCTTCCAGTATGCATTGCCCCTGTCATACTGACATTGCAGGATTCCACACCATTCAGGCTCTATCACCCCCATTGTACGGATGCTCTTGGCTTCCACATCTTCTAGCCTCTATCATCCCCATCATACCATTGTTCAAGCTTAAACTCCAACTATGCTCCATCTTCATAATTGTACATACTCTCCAGTGCCCCCATCCAACTAACATCTAGTATTTCACACCTTTCATTATCCATCACCCCTATCATACAGAAGATGCAGGATTCCATGCATTCCAAGCTCCATCACCCTTTCGTACCTAGGTTCTAGGTTTCCATAGCTTTTATGCTCAATCTCCCCATTGTAAAAATGATCTTGTCATAATCTCCCCTCAGAACTGAGAGAATGTTGTCATCCCTACCTCCCTTGCGAGACTCTGGGTCAACCCAAATACATCAATGCATCCACCACAGATGTCTTCCATGTGGCCTTGACACCATCTTTCAGAACTTCTACTGTGAGGTACCCTAGTTCAGTAATGAATAACATCCATGCTTATTCTTTTGGAATTTTAGATAAATACCATAATATCAAATCACACCTCACCACAAAAAAAGAATGAGGTAGAGATGACCCTCACTCTACAGACCCAATCCTTGTGGTATCACATCCATGTTTTTTGACATAAAACAATGTAACAACCATGTCCTAGTTGCACGACAATAAACTGCATTACAAACGTCATCGTGGTTGAATGTCGTTAAACTTTGGGACAATGTCCTCCTCCCATGATGAAAAACTATACAACATTTTGGTCAATGCTACGAGACCTATGACTATAGCAACCATGGTCAAAGCTATGTGACCCAAAACTCTATCAATTACTCATCATTTCTACACGAAGTTAAAATATGCACTATGTCCAAATTCTATGACCTTAATATATGATAATTTTATCCACGTAATAAGGCCTTAAACAGTTAGTAACACCAGGGTATATTACACTGAGTCCAGATAGTTCTTCCCATTAACACACTCTGATGCACTGCAGTATGGAATATAGAGTGTTGGACTCTAAATGGACACAATCCCATTACATATTCATGCATTTTAGTGTTTCTTTATTTACATACAGGCATTAATTCTTGTTTTAAGGGACCCCATAACAGTATGGATGCCTGGCATTTGGGTCGCCTACTATCCTGGGCCAACGCCCCAGAAAACAGTGGATGAAATTTTGCGACATGTATTGTGTTTCATATATAATCAATGGTCGACCATCATTTGACTATCCTCATCGCTGGTAACACGATATTGATATTTACTTTTTAACATGGTAGACAGCTATCCTCTATCACTACACCACTATCATTGTGATCCAGATATCAAACTATATGATTCCCCCCTTTCATCACCCTTTATATTTAGGTGGAACTCCAATAACATTTGTGTAACCCTTATATGCATCTTTTCTCATTGAATAAGTTGGACAATATCACTGAGATATTTATAGCATAACATCTCCATTCCCATTTCAGTGTGATTCCATGTTTCAGCAAAATACCAGCGTTACTTCATGTTTCCCACAACAATCATGAGTCACATGGTCTTAGTAGTTTTGGTAGGTGTGTACTAATATGGTTGTGTGACACAGAAATATTCATCACGCATGGCGTTAAACTGAATTATCATTCTGCATGTCATTAAATAGCTCATCTCATCCCACATGACATTAAACTGCATTATTATATTGCATGACTTTAAACTTCTCATCATCATCCTGCATGACGTTAAACTGCATTATCATCCTCCCTGACATTAAATTGTTCCTTGTCGATATTCATGAAATTAAACAATTCATATTTGTCCTTTATGATGTTAAACTACTCATTATCATGCTATATTTATTTAAACTACTCATCACCGTCCTAAATGTTGTTAAAATGAATTATCGTCCAACATGACTTTAAAATGATCATATTTGTCTGTAAGGGTGTTAAACTGATCATTATCATCCAGTATGACATTAAAATTCTCATCATCGTCCTGCATGATCTTAAACTACATTATCTTCTGGCATGACGTGAAATTGTTGATCTTCGTCCGCCGTGACGTTAAACTACTCATTGTTGTCCTGCATGACATTAAACTTCTCATCATCATTCTAGATGATGTTAAATGGCATTATCATCATGAATGATGTTAAGCTGTTCATTGTTATCCATAATGACATTAGTAGGTCCATCTTCATCTGTAATGATGTTAAACAACTCATTTTCATCCTACATGACATTAAAATACCCATCATCATCCACCATGATGTTAAACTACATTATCGTCCTGGAAGAATTTAAATTATTAATCTTCGTACATAATAATGTTAAACTGCTCGTTATCATCCTGCATGATTATAAAATGCTCATCATCATCCTGTATAATTTCAAAATGCATTATCATCCTCCATGACATGAAAATGTTCATCATCATTTTGCATGACATTAAACTACTCATTTTCATCCTGCATGACATTAGACTACTCATCATCATCCTCCATGACATAAAACTACATTATCATCATGCATGATGTTAAAATATTCATCTTCATCTGTCATGATTTTAAACTGCATTACCATCACACACGTCGTTAAACTATTCATCTTCGTCCTTCATGACGTTAAAATCTTCATCTTCATACATTAGGATGTTTAGCTTTTCATTATCATCATGCATGACTTTAAATTGCTCATAATTGTTCAGTAAGACGTTGAACTGCATTATCATATTTCATGATGTTAAACTATTCATCTTCATCTATCATGACGTTAAACTGCTCATTATTGTCATACATGACAATAAACAGCCCATCATCAACCTGTATGACATTAAACTGCATTATCATCCTGCATGACGTTAAACTGTTCATTTTCATCCTACTTGACATTAAATTGTTCTTCTTCATCAGTAATAACGTTACGATACTCATAATCATCATTAATGAGTTTAATCTTCTCATAATCATCCTTCATGATTACAAATTTCATTATAATCTTGAACGTCGTTGAACTTGTCCTCTCCATCTAGCAGGACCTTAAACTGCTCGTTATCATCCTAGAGGACTTTAACCTGCACATCATCATTCTTCTTGATGTTAAAATGAATTATCATCCTGATTGACGTTAAACTATACATCATCGACTATCATGATGTTAAATTGATCATTATCGTCCTTCATGACTTTATACTTCTCATCATCATCTTACATGATGTGAAACAAAATTATCACCCTAAATGAATTTAAACTATTCATCTTCATCCGTCAAGATTCTAAACTGCTCATTATTATCCTGCATGTGTTTAAACTACTCATCATCGTCCTGCGTGATGTTAAACTGCATTATCTTCATGTGTGCTGTTAAATTGTTCCTCTTCCACAGTTACGACGTTAAACTACATCACCGTCCATCATGATGTTAAACTGTTCATTATCATCCCACCTGACAATTAACATCAAAATTGTCTCTGCTCTATGACATTATACTATGATCACCACCATCCTCATTGCACGAAATTAAACTGCATGATCCATCCATGGTGAAGGATGTAAAACCATTCAGCACATTCCCCGACATTACAATAAACTACAAACTGGATGTTACATTCCATCTATGGCCTAACCTCAGGTCCCTTGGACTTTTCAAGACTGTGGCCCATGTTCTCACCTAGGATTCTACAACGTGGTGTGGATTCTATATCATCGTTCACATCAGGTTATGTTGGATATTCCGCATATATCCCCTTAAGACACCACTCCAATTTTTATCCATTTCTCATAATGTTAAACTAATTGGAACCCCCAAGACAATGCATGGCTTGATTTCTGTCCTTATGGGATATGTAGGTGGGCCTAGGCATCTTGTCTTTGGGTCAAGCCCCATGAATCTAAACTCATTTCCTCTCTCCATTCTCTCACCCCAAAATATTTTGGGAGTATGTGGTATGAAAATTACCTCTTGGATTCTCATTAATGTCTAGTTTTGAAATAGATGCACCATGTTCCTCTCGTGTCTTTTCCCAATCTATTTTGAGCTCTATGATCCTAAACTACGAAATCCCTATGGGAACTACTTGTTGGGTTTGGCTACTTCATTTTCCTATGCACAGTCCATTATGTTTGTCACCCTTAATGGCCCATCCTATGACCATTATGTTGGAAGCATGTATCCCCAGGACCCTTGTCCTCATAAAGAGACTCGACACCTTCTATCAAATACGTCTTAGTTTCATCAATACCTGCATTGTGACAAAGAGCCCAACGTGTCAATTTTTCATGGTTACATTCCCCACATTCCATGTCCAGGATTCATGAGCCCGTTATTTGGATCCACATCATCTTCCTCATCTGAAGGGACACCTATACAGTCGGGTCTCATGCCACATTGTCTTACCTAGAATCTTGGGCCAACGTCCCTATGGGCCTGTGACGAAATTTGTGACAGGTCCTTTGTTTGGAACATGGTCAGCGGTTGAACCTCATTTATATGTACCAATTCCATGATAACTTGAGGCAGATGACGTGTTTTGAACATGGTCAACAGTTATCCTCTATATTCACACCACCATCATTGTTTTCCAGATCACGATCATCACGATTCACTTATATCAACTTCCTTATGTTCATGTGGGATTCCAACATACTCGTCTTTACCACTTTTTGCATCAAGTTGTGTCATATAGGTGGGTCGAAATTATTTAGAAGTCATTAATCTAGCGCCCCATCATCTCTAACATGTACCATCATTTTCTATCAATGTGACATCACAACTCCTTGTTACCCACATCAAGCCCAACTAAATTGGGCTTAGAAGTTTTGGTAGGAAGTGTACTGGTGCAACCATGCCACACAAGCATTTTCATCCCACATGATGTTAAACTATGCTCTCAGAACTACATGCGACATGATTCTCATCCTCAATGGGTACATAGAATCACCCGACCACTTTGCTTCGGGTGCATCCTAACTTTCACTTTTGGTCCCTGACCTATGTAACTTCCATCAGGGATACGTTATGTGATATGGACTCCTACCATCCCCATTCACATTTGGTTTATAACTACCACATCACGTACTCCATTCTTAGGTTCTCTCCATTCACTTCTCATCATATCATATGATGTTAGATTTCCCATGTTCGCATTTCCTCAATGCATGTCACTAATCTACAGTTCTACCCTGAACATGTTCATGCTGCCCCATGTTAATCATGGGATGCACCAGATCCATTTACAGGGCGGATTTCCCCTATCAGTGTTGGCCTCCAGGCACGCTAGGCATTACAATACATATGTCTAGATTCCCATCCTCATGGAAAACATTAGAACTCCCATGCATCTTGTCATTGTGTCAAAACCAATGAATCAAAAATCATGTTCTTTTCCTTGCCTGATGGATTGATCCTATTCTGGAACACGTAATGAAATGGACTCCTACTGTACTCATTTGAGCTGAGATATGTACCACGCCCCATGTTCCCGTTATGAGTTATAATGTACTCGATGCATGAAATTAAACCAAGACCATGCTTAGAACTAGTTTGGGATGCCTCATGACAATCATGGGATGCGTCGGTTTTCTATCCAGAGTGGATTCACCCTACAAATGTTGGTCTCTGACCACGTCGTGCTTCAAGAACGATGTTTGGATTGATTTTCATCCTTATGGGATATGTAGCGATGCCCAGGCATTCCGCCTCAGCCATGATCACAGTACAATATCTATGACCTTATACTATGGGCTTACAGTCCATGTACTATCACTTTAAACTGTTGACCTTGGTCCAAGAATTATGACCATAATACAATGTGCATTGTTCTCAATGTGTGACTTTAAACTACATGTCTATCATCATAATTGTTATGACTTAAAACTACATGTAATTATAGGTCCTCGTCAAAGAGGTATTGTTCGGAAGTAATTATGATCTCTGATTAGACTGATGCACCCACCTAATGTTTTTCCAATAGAGTGGCATAATTTCACGAGTGGTGGATTCCATTTGAACAACCCATCAATCGAGCCTTCATGATTTTCATGACCTGTATTTTTTCCGTCGTCCTCTTTCACGTATAATGGATCCACCTAACAGTGTGGATGCTCGGCCTATTGCTCACATACTATCCTGGGCCAACATTAGGGAAGACTAATGGATGACATTTTGAGTTAGGCCCCATGTTTTGTACATGGTTAGAGGTCGCCCCTCATTTGTTGTCTCCATTTCAGGCCAACACAATTACGTTACCATGTTTTGAATAGGGTTAGTAGTTATACTTAATTGTTACTCCATCACTAAGGTCTCCCAAATCATGTATATCGTGATTCACACCTTACTTTCCTCTCTATTCAGATTGATTCCAACTCCCCTGGTGCTACCCCGCTCACGCATAAGAGGACACTGGGAAAACAATAACTGGACTGTTCTGAGAGAACCATTCTTCATCCAGGTCTCCCTTTTTCTCACTGGAAATCCTGATTATCTATTTATAGATCCCCACTCCCTAGTTGAAATCCATATTTTATTATGCTCCCAATTGTGGTCTATGTCCCATTATGATCACCTCAACCTTATATTGTTTAGCACTCTCGTACTACTGAACGAACTCCTATTATCTCTTGATTCCTGCACTGAGCATGGATCGCGTGGGGTTTGAAACAACCTGATATTTTATGATAAGTATTATTTTAATTGATTTCATGTGTTTTATGCTACAACAAGATTATCTCGTGCTATATGCAACACAGTATTAGCTTGCAGTATACGCAACACTATTCTTAGATTGTGTTACACACAATTTCATGTTCGTTTTAAAATAGTCATTCTACGAAACATTGAGTATATATATATATATATTCAATGTATAAATGAAATATGGTTGGATTCTGTTATACAAAACAATGAAGGATTCTTGTACAACACGCAACCCTGACTTGGCATGCATTACACGCAATCACGACTTTTCTCGATAGCGTGTGTTTTACGCAATATCAGGTTTCACTAAAAAATGATATATGGTTATAATATTATTATGAACTTTCCATTATGAATATTAGTAAAGAAATTTTAATTGTTATAATATTATCATTTCATCTTACACATTTTCTAGAACATGGTATGTGAACAAAATAAAGTTTTCGTGTAAAATATGTATTTTTAAAAAAATGCAGTTTTGCCGCCTTTTAATGGCGTACCCACATTAAATCTAGTTTTTGACATGTTTATAAGTTAAATTATAGAAAATAAACTTCTTATTTTGAATCAGGAAATAAAAATTTCCATTGGATAATGTTTTGATATTATTCTGATAACTTTCATATTTTAATGAATAGTAAAAACACGCTACATTTTTATTAAAAACAACTTTTTTCATCGTAATAATTTATATGGTTAAATTATAATATTGAATGGTTTTAAAGTATAAATATAATATATTTTTACCATTTAATATAATGTATTTCATTAGCATTTATTTTACCTTGAATTCGTAAGTTAAATCAATTAAATCTGTTGCAATATTTTAAACAAAAACACGTTTTCTTTCGACAATGAAATTAATTTTATTTTCATTTATGCAACTTTTGTGTATTGAATTTGGAAAAATAGATTCAATATCTGGAATAAGTGGGTCCATATTATATTAATAGGTTACTTTCTATTTTTTGGCATTACAAATAGTAACTACGGTAAATTTTATTTATCATAGTTAAAGATAAATATGGTAATTAAGGGTAAATATAAGATTATAAAATTACCCTAAAACCTTACAAAATCCTATTGGATGACTAAAAGGCGACCCATATCACATAAGGGTCTGATTAGATTCATTTAATGGACTTTTTTCCATGAAAGGAATTTATTTATTATTAAAACCATATAAAGTGACAACATGTCACTTTCATAAATTTTATAAGTATAATTATTTTAATTTAGTGATAAACTCAATAAAACATCGAAAAGGAATATTGTACATAACTATAATATATTTATCTACATCATATTAATTTATTTAGAATTTATTGGGATTATATAATTATCATTAAAGGTGACATAATAGTGATGTTGAAATTATTTAATTAAGAGAAAATATCAAATAAATGGTTTTAAAAATTTTAAAATAGATATTATATGAAATATTTAATGTTCTCCACTAATTTTATAGACACTAATGACATGTTATTAATCTATTAAATCTTTTATTCCGAACATATCTCTTGTATGTTGTTTATTTAAATTCAAATAAATGAATAGTGTCAAAATTGACACTATTGTTATTTGATAAAAAACATATTATAAAATTGTTTAAAAATCACAGAAATATTTAAAAATTATTAATTTAAATTTATATGTTATACAATTTCATAAAGTGTCAAATTATGGAAAATTCACAACACATATGTAATTATTTATAATAATTTAAAATTTAGAATATTAATACCACAAATAAAATTAAGTTGATAAATAAGGATAAATCAAGTTGTTAATGTTTAAAAAAATACTAACATGTATAAATTTTATTGGTTGATGGAATTACAACCCTATCTCCTCTAATCTTCTTATATGAGTCATTTTGGAAGTTTTTATGTCGGGTTGGGATTTAATATAAACTAATATATCTTACATTTCCAAAGGTGCCCCTCTGCTTCCTTATAAAAGGTCACCTACTCCCTTTCCTCCTCACACCAATTTGAGCCTTCAAGATCGACAAAACCCTACCAATTTCACTTACCCACTTCCTTAGAAACCTACTAGAGGTACTGGTCTTCTCAAAAGACCAACTCTAGTGCCCTAAGAAAATGTTTAAAGGAGACACTTTGAGAAAGAGGTAATACCTTCTACCATTTTCTTCAATTTCCATTATTCTTCTACTCCCTCTTCATTAGTTGAATCATTATTAAGTAATAAAATCAGTATCCCACTTATACAGATATATTATTATAAATATTAAACAACCCTATTTCACCTTATATCTATCCTACGAAAAACAAAATCATCGCGCGTGCGTACGTACGGAATACCGTCTCCACGTAGTGGTGTAATTTGTTTTTCCACCAACACCTTACATGGATGGGTATAATGGTGTAAAGAATAGCTATATGTGGTTATTATAATATCATACTGATTCTGATATATTATTCCATCCACTCCAATTCTATTCCATAAATATTTGAACGATATCATCGCTCGTGCGTATGTACGGACTACCATCTCCACGGCGCGATGAGATTCATTCTCCATGTTAACCATACATGAATGATAATAAAGTTTATATAATTAATTATACTGAAATATATGAAATAATAATGCTACTGGATTTATGTATATATATATATGTATGTCATCTATTTAGTTTCATTAAATTCAATAAGGAAACGAAAACAACATTCATGCGTACGTATGACCTACCGTCTCCATGAACGGTGTATTTAATTGCTTTTATAGATTTATAATATATATGTAAATGATGAATATATATTACATATAAATAATTTTATACATTCTGGAATTATTTAAATCATGATATAAGTAATAATATCAAGAATGACAAGTTGAAACACATTCGATAAATGAAATGATTTTTACCCAAAACGCTGCTTTAACATGGAATTTACAAAAGAACAGGTAATATAAAGTCATAAGTAAAACATATATGATATCATAAGAATGAATATGATTATGTGATAAGTCAGTGACATTATTGAAATCATTATACAGGAGGTTCAGATCCATACGAAGCATATCAGACCTAAGGTAAGGGATAACTTTTCCAATCTCGTTCTTATCCGAGATTGTTTATTCGTATGTATTTACTAGGGTTATTATTCTCATCCATGTACATGTTTCCTAAAAATGTTTTCATGTATATTTAATGTCCTTTTTACCCATTTTTGACTTTTACTGCATGGTATTTATGGAATCTTTCTTTTATGAGGTACTTTTTGACTTTTCCGAGAAAAGTACGAGAAGAATGTTTTTTAACTTATACGGCACGAACATATTTTTATGGTTTTATAAAGACATATTTTCATAAATATTCCTCCAAATGATTTCATGACAATTTTAAAAAAAATCTCTTTCTTTTAAAATTTCATGACTTTTTGTGAAAAGAAATTGATTTTGAAGAAGAGAGGATATTTTCCTCAAGAATTTATTTCAAGTGTTTTATCAAAACCATTTTTCCATATAAGATGACATTATTTTATATGTGTATGTTTCAAGTATAATTTATCTATGATTTACAAGGTTCAAATTTTCTTATTATGAAATGATACCCAACTATTTTATATGGATTATGTGATGATGGGATGATGTTTTTGAAAACAATTTCATTCTTTGGGTTATTATGAATGATGTATGTTTATTTTGTGAAAAAAGTAAGAATTATTTCATTATTATATGGGTGGGACCTATATCTCCCTCTAATGAATTTGGTAAAGATTTATATCTCATGAGATAGACATTCCTGGAATGGTAATTAAATCTCGTTCAGTGCTTCAGGACTGAAACGAGGAGTGAACTCGATTCAGAAAGGGACTTTGTCCACTAAGATTGTCATGGCAGCAATGCCTTGGCTACTATGGAAATCATGACATGTGCTGAATGGTTTCCAAAATTACATGTTTTATTCCCATTATATTTTATCATGGTTGATGTTCCATTATGATATGTTCCTTACATACTTCCACAATTTATGTCTTTGCCCAAGATTTTGATGTTTAAATTTAATGTTTATGTTTTTGCTTCCAAATGTTTATGGATTGTTTTATGTTATCTATGTTTGCCCTTACTGATCATTTGAGCTCACCCTTTTTATGTTTTATTTTCCCCAGGAAATAAAGAAAGGTTTTAGGTAAGGAAACAAAAAGGGGATGATCGTTATGGGATTTGTTGAAGATATTTCAACATGATTAGAAGTTTATATTCCGAGTTTCCAAAGACACTAAACTATTCCGATCCTCATAGGTCTGTTTTTATTATGTATTAAGTATTCCACGAAAGTAATGTAATGTCCATGTGAATCAAGCTTCGGGTCTCTACAATTGATATCAAATGAAAGGTTTAGTCAACATTTGGAAACTAGGATGCCAAAACATTAGTGAGATCCCTAGAGATATTTCTAAGGTTTGTATAGGGATGTCCCTAAGGTTAAGTATACGTATAGGTTATAGTCTTAGAATTGCGTTAATGATCTTAGAATTAAACCTATAATGTTAGATATTGAATGTACTCCCCCTTTATTATGTTTTTTCCCTAGCATTGTATTTTCCTCTCACACTATTATTTTTGGGTTTTAGGAAATGGTTGGAAACAGGAAGATTCATGATAATGGGGGATATGATGGACAATGAAATGATATTTTTCATGATCAACCAAATGAAATTGGATCTGGAGGCCCTTATATCATTATCATTCCTAATCATAAATCTCATAATATGATCAATAATCTCAACTTTGGTAAGTTTCCTGACTCAGTTAATAAAAGAAAATGGAGTTTCATGATGATCATAAAGGAACGAAAGTTCAATTTCCCTCATGTAAGTCATGTGGGAAGAGGCACCAAGGGGAATGTTTCAAAAGAACTGGAAGATGCTTTGGGTGTGGGAAAGGAGGACACAAAACCAGTAATTGCAACAGAAAATGTTTAGTTCACACCATGGACAAGGATAATGGTATTTCTAAGACATCAACAATGGTTAAATGTTTTAAATGTGGAATGTACGAGCATTATGCAAACCAATTCCCTAAGGTAAAGTCTCATGAAAAGAATCATCATCGACATATGTGTAGTATTTATATTGATGATGATGAAGAGACTACAAATGATATGTGAGATAATAGAATTGATGAAGCTCAGTCAATGGTTTAAGAAGGTAGTGGAATGATTGTATGTTTATCAAGAGTTATGTTGTATAGTTAATGGTACTGTGGAATAAAGAATCATATAATGATTGTTACACTATTGTTTTTCCTAATGTATTTGAAATTATATAGTACTGGTAACCATGAAAGGTTATTCAGATAGTTTTGGAAAGTAGATGATATGTGCATAATGAAGGGATAAGAAGATAATGATATGTGTGAATGTATTCATGAGCTCATGACTGATATAAAGAATAAGTGATATTAGGTTTGAGTATATATAATTTTTGGGATTTTGGAATGTGGAAAGTGTTAAAATTTAACAACATTCATGTTTTCACTAAGGTTCAATGGGTATTCATTCTTCCAGAGAATACATGATTAAGGTATTCACATGTTTGTAATTTGACCAACAAGATATATCTTATGATATATTGGGGATAAATGATTTCATTCACATGATTGTTATGTGACATTTCAAGTAATAATTTTCTTTATACTATGAGCTTGGAATGAAGTATTTTAGATAAGCCTAATGATTTGAAATGTATTATGTTGGACATAAGTTAGTATTGTTTAAGGATAGAAATTTTTTTGATATTATTGATGGGATGTTATTTAATGTAGTTTTAGAAAAAGGACAACCTGCAGGATGGGCGACAAACCATCGCGTCTAACAAGGCTGTGGGAATCAAACCCACAACTGAAGTGTGACTGGCCTTTATCGCCTACCACTGGCCTACAGGAAGTCCCTGGTTAGTAGAAACTTGTTTTATTTTATTAAGAAATATTATATATGAAGGATAAGTTCATTTTTGGAATCGTATATGATTAACCACACCATAAATGGACTTATGTATATTTGATAACTTTTTCTAACCTTTTGTTTGAAACATATGGAATGACCCATCATTCTATCACATGATCTGTTAACACTTCACGAATAACAAATTCAACTTCATTACATTAAGAGATGAAGTGGAAATTGTTCAAAGCATGAAAAAAGTGAGATGGTACCAAAATCAAGAAAGTATTTATTTTAATTATAATTTTCAACTATGGGGAAATGATATTGAATTTTTTTTTGTTTTAGTGCTCTTATATCTGATGAATCAGATGGTACCTTAGATCATCACAAATTTATGGCTTTGTGATTAAGGATTTTTCATAACCATGTTCTCTACCACTCTCCACCAGAACTTGATGGTTATATTTTTCTTCCATATCCATATTTTCACCTATGTTCTCCTATGTGGAAACCCAGTGATTAGTTTATTTGGGTAACCATTAATTTTCATACATTAGTTTTTAAAATTAAATTTTAGTATTCCTTTTTACGATGTGGGTTTCTATGAATAGAAAATGATTTATATCCCCGACGAATTTCGAGGGGGAAATTAATTTTAAGGCGGGTAGAATGTAACAACCTTATATTTTATGATAATTATTCTTTTTAATTGATGTCATGTGTTTTAGGCTATAACAAAATTATATTGTGCTATACGCAACATCGTATTAGCATGCAGTATACGTAACACTATTCTTAGATTGTGTTACACACAAATTCAAGTTTGTTTTATAATAGTCATTCTACGGAACATTGAGTGTATATATATATATATTCAATGTATAAATGAAATATGGTTGGATTCTGTTATATGAAACAATGAAGGATTCTTATACAACATGCAACCCTAACATGGCTTGCATTACTCACAATTTCGACTTTCCTTGATAGCGTGTGTTGTACGCAATATCAGGTTTCACTAAAAAATGATATATGGTTATAGTATTATTATGAAGTAGCCGTTATGAATAGTATTAACTAAATTTTAAATGTTATAATATTATTATTTCATCTTACACATTTTCCAGAACATTGTATGTGAACAAAACAAATTTTTCGGGTAAAATTAGTATTTTTAAAAAAATGCAGTTTTGCCACCTTTTAATGGAACATCCACATTAAATATAGTTTTTGAAATGTTTATAAGTTCTATTTTATAAAATAAAATTCTTATTTTGAATCAGGATATAAAAATTTAGATTGGTTAAAGTTTTGATATTTTTCTGATAACTTTCATATTTTAATGAATATTAAAAACACGCTATATTTTAATTAAAAAAACATTTTTCATCTTAATAATTTATATAGTTAAATTATAACATTGAATGGTTATAAAGTATAAATAGAATTTATTTTTAAAATTTAATATAATTTATGTCCTTAGCACTGATTTTACATTGAATTCGTAGGTTAAATCAATTCAATCTTTTTCAATATTTTAAACAAAAACCCTTTTCTTTCGACAATGGGATTAATTTTAATTAAATTTCTGCAAATTTTGTGTATTGAATTTGGAAAAATAGATTCCATATTTGGAATCAGTGGGTCCAAATAATGTTAATAGGCTAATTTTTGTTTTTGGGCATTATGAATATTAAATGCGGTAAATATTATTTACCATAGTTAAAGGTAAATCAGGTAATTAAGGGTAAATATATGATTATAAAATTACCCAAACACATGCCAAAATCCTATTGGATGACTAAAAGTCTACCAATATCACCTAAGGGTCGGATTAGATTCATTTAATGGACTTTTGTCAATGAATATAATTTAATTATTATTAAAACCAAAGAAAGTGACAACATGTCACTTTCTTAAATCTTATAAGTATAATAATTTTAATTTAGTGATAAACTTAATGAATATTCAAAAATGAAAAGTATACAGAAATATAATAGAATTATCTACATCATATGAATTTATTTAGAATTTTTAGGGATTAAATAATTATCATTAAAGGTGACATAATAGTGATGTTGAAAATATTTTATAAAGAGAAATATCATATAAATGGTTTTAAAAATATTAAAATAAATATTATATAAAGTGTTTAATGTTCTCCACTAATGTTTTAGATAAATATGTCATGTTATTAATCTATTAAATCTTTTAGTTTGAACATATCTCCTGTATATTGTTAATTTAAATTCAAATAAATGAATAGTGTCAAAATTGACACTATTGTTATTTTATAAAAAAACATATTATAAAATTGTTTAAAAATCACAAAAATATTTAAAAATTATAAATTTATATTTATATGGTTTAAAATTTCATAATGTGTCATATTATGGAAAATTCACAACACATATGTAAATATTTATAATAATTTAAAATTTAGAATATTAATACCACAAATAAAATTAAATTGATAAATAAGGATAAATCAAGTTGATAATGTTTAAAATAAATTCCTAACATTCCTAATTTTATTTGTTGATTATATTACAATCCTATATCATCTAATATTCCTATATGAGTAATTTTGAATGTTTTTATGTGGGGTTGGGATTTAATATAAACTAATATTTCTTATCTTTCCAAAGGTGCCCCTCTCCTCCCTTATAAAAGGGCACCTCCTCCCACTCCTTCTCACACCAATTTGAGCGTTCAAGATCAGCCAACCCCTATCAATTTCACTTCCCCACTTTCTTAGAAACCTAATATAGGTACTGGTCTTCTCAAAAGACCATCTATAGTGCCCTAAGAGAAAGTTTAAAGGAGGCACTTCGAGAAATAGGTAATACCTTCTACCATTTTCTTCAACCTCCATTCTTCTTCTACTCCCTCTTCATTAGTTGTTTCATTATGAAGTAATAACATCAGTATCACTCATATACTGATATGTTATTATAAATATTAAACAACCCTATTTAACCTTCTATCCATCCTATGGAAAACAAAATCACCGTGCGTGCGTACATACGGAATACCGTCTCCACGCCGTGGTGTAATCTGTTTTTCCAACAACACCTTAAATGGATGGGTATAATGGTGTAAATAATAACTATATATGGTTATTATAACATCATACTTATTCTGATATATTATACCATCTACTCCAATTCTATTCCATAATTATGGGAACGATATCATCGCTCGTGCGTACGTACGGACTACCATCTCCACGACGGGATGAGATTAATTCTCCATGTTAACCATACTTGAATGATCATAAAGTTTATATAATGAATAAAACTAAAATATATGAAATAATAATTCTACTTTATTTATGTATATATGTATATATGTATGTCATCTATTTAGTTTAATTCAATTCAATAAGGAAACGAAAATAGTGTTCATGCATACGTACAGCCTACCGTCTCAATGAACGGTGTATTTCATTACTTTTATAGATCTATAATATATATGTATATGATAAATATATATTATATATAAATCATGTTTTAAATTCTGGAATTATGTAAATCAATATATAAGTAATAATATCAAGAATGACAAGTCGAAACTCATACGATAAATGAAATGATTTTACCCAAAATGATGATTTAACATGGAATTTACAAAAGAACAGGTAATATAAAGTCATAAGTGAAACATATATGATATAATAACATTGAATATGATTATGTAATACGTCAATGACATTATTTAAATCATTATACAGGAGGTTCGGATCCATACAAAGCATTTCAGACCTAAGGTAAGGGATAACTTTTCCAATCTCGTGCTTATCCAAGATTGTTTATTCGTAAGTATTTAATTGGGTTATTATTCTCATCCATGTCCATGTTTCCTAAAAATGGTTTCATGTATTTTTAATTTCCTTTTTACCTATTTTTGACTTTTACTACATGGTATGTATGAAATCGTTCTTTTACGATGTACTTTTTGACTTTTATGGCAAAAGTACGAGAAGAATGTTTTTTAACTTATACGGCATGAATAGATATTTATCGTTTTATAAAGCCTTATTTTCATAAATATTTCTCCAAAAGATTTCATGAATATTTTCAACAAAATATCTTTCTTTTAAAATTTCATGACGTTTTTTGAAAATAAATTTATTTTGAAAAGAAAGGATATTTTCCTCAAGAATTCATTTCAAGTGTTTTATCAAAACCATTTTTCTATATAAGATGACATTATTTTATATGTGTATGTTTCAAGTATAATTTCTCTATGATTTACATGGTTTCAATTTATTATTATTAAATGATATCCATTTAGTTTATATGGATTATGTGATGATGGGATGATGTTTTTGAAACCCATTTCATTCGTTGGGTTATTATGAATGATGTATGTTTATTTTGTGGCATAAGTAAGATTGATTTCATCATGAGATGGGTGGGGCCTATATCTCCCTATAATGCATTGGGTAAAGATTTATATCTCATGAGATAGACATGGCAGGAATGGTAAGTTAATCTGGTTCAGTGTTACAGGACTGAAATGGGGAGTGGACTCGATTCACAAAGGGACTTTTTCCACTAAGATGGTCTTGACAGCAATTCCTTGGCTACTATGGAAATCATAACATGTGATGAATGGTTGACACAATTACATGTTTTATTCCCATTATATTTTATCATGGTTGATGTCCTATTATGATATATGCATTACATACTTCCACGATTTATGTCTTTGCTCAAGATTTGGATGTTTAAATTTCATGTTCAAGTTTTTCCTTCCAAATGTTTATCGATTGTTTTATGTTATCTATGTTTGGCCTTACTGAGCATTTGAGCTCACCGTTTTTATGTTTTATTTTTCCTGGGAAATAAAGAAAGGATTTAGGTAAGGAAAAAAATGGGGATGATCGTTATGGGAGTTTTTGAAGATATTTCAACATGATTAGAAGTTTATATTCCGAGTTTCCAAAGACACTAAACTATTACGATCCTTGTGTGTCTGTTTTTGTTATGTGTTAAGTATTGCGCCAAAGTAATGTAATTTCCATGTACGTCATGCTTCGGGTATCTATAGGGTTAGAGATTTAGTATGTTATTTCCTAAATGTTATCGAGATATAATGGACCCTGAGGCATGATTTTTCCTTATATGTTTTCTTAGAATGTGTTCCGCCTCACCATCCTCGTACACATTGGATCCATTTCTTAGGGTTCCATTTGTTGGCACTGGAAACTACACCCATCTAAATCCCCACATGCTTTCATACATGATCCAGTGGCATAGATCATTCTGAAATCATTGATTTAACTAGTCGTGGAGCTCGAATAGAGTTATGGATTAGAAGTTGTGGTCGTTCGAAGTCAGGTAGCCGGAAGTGTCCTTCCAGGTTGATTTTGGGTAAATGTATGGTTTTGCATGCAAGGAATGAAATATAGAACACAAGAATGGATTTTTTTCACAAACGAATGGAATCGTGTGTGCAATAGAAGAGTCTTTCCCACAACATGTCACAAAAAACATTTATGCATCAATGAGAGGTCATCTTCTGCCCAGGTCACCCAAAAAACTACTATGAATGTTTCCCACATATTTTGAGAGGTGCGCGCACGATTACCTACCAAACTCAAGATTCTTCCATGCCCTATGCGACGCCAAACACACTATTTTGTGTGCACATGAACCAGTGTGCACATTAGATCACTTCTACACCTAGAATCTTACACATAATTTCTCTCGGGTTCTCTTATGAATACATGTGTAGCCTGCACACCTCAGGGGAGGCCTGGCCGCTGTTCTACTGCATATAATACCACCTCATTCACACCCGTGCAGAATAATGGAACCCTCAGAGTGAGATCAATTGTGAAAGGACCCATATCGGTCAGCTTTTGTGCGGGCCCACAGTGGTTTGATCCTCACCTAACATATTTTCTGCCTACGTCATATGCCCACAAGATTCAATGCCTGCACGAAACACTTCCAATCTTTCCCAAAATAATTCAATCAGGCACTCAAGACATCACTCTTGCGTGAATCAGTACAAAAGTTCCGAATCTTGTTCGCACCTATACCGCACATTCCGATTTGGCATGCATCCCTGTTGAGTCAATAAGGTTTTCCTTATGACTTTTCCATTACATATTGTTTTGAAAGTCACAAACACATTATACTTAAGCAAAACTATATTTTACTTCTATAAGGAAAATTTCATTCCCAAAGGAGTTTACCCCTACCTTGTTTTCATTGTTCATATCAATATTTTTCCTAAGTATAAAAATCATATTAATATCTAAAACCTCGAAATCATATAATACTTATATATGAATCATTCTGTTTTAGGATCTGAATTCTGGATATGAACTCTAATGGTGATCCATTCAGAATCCTGGATACAAACTCTAATGAAGTTCCATTCAAAACTCGGAGTACGAACTCTTATAAAGATCCACTCTGAATTCTGGATACAAACACTCAAGATGTTTAACTCCAAATTCTGGATACGAACTCCCATAATGTTTAACTCTGAATTATTGATACTAATTCATATGAGTTCGACTATGAACTCCAACTAGTTTGACTCAGAACTCCTACTAGTTCAATTACGAACATCTATAAGATCAACTCTGAACTCCAATGCGTTCGACTCCAAACTGCTATGAGTTCGACTCCAAATTCATATGAGTTCGACTTCTAATTCTTATGAGTTCGACTCTGAACTCTGTAAGTTCAAGATTCCAAATTCTAGTGAAACCGGACTCCAAATTTCCTTAGAAATTCAGACTCTAAATTTCTACAGAATTCAGGTTCTGAATTCCTAAAAAATAGAATCCGAATATCAATTTATCATACACTTTGACTTCCATTTTGGTTAGACTCCGAAATATTATTTTCTTACATTTTGAACTTCATTTTTTCTTATTCTTACACTTGTTTCAATAAAAAATGATGTCGTGCTTTTAGTTCTTGACTATCCATTGGTTGAGTGACACATGTACAGGTCCCTTTGAAATTTAAGGAGAAATATGACCATTGGAGGAGGGAGCCTACCGTTGGAGCTTCACCTATAAATAAGATTGAATTTGAAATTCATGAAAAACATTGAAACAACCTTGACATCAGTTTTTACATGCTTTTTAAGTGATTTCTAGAGAGAGAGGATCTTATCATCTCTAAAAGCTTCATGCAGAATGTTTGAATAGCTTGTTCAAACTTTTCCTTGTGAAGACTTACTTTGTGTGACTCTGATTGTTACTGATTACAATCGAGGGCTTCCGGGGATAGTATGTCAGAGGTTTTGATACTGTGAAGTTGAGGGCCTCCATGCTGAGGAAGACAGAGGTGTCGAATACCTGATAGTTTAGGGATTGTGGGGATAGCAAGACAGACACTGATCTTCATATCGGGGGATTACCATGGTGTAGGTAAGAGAGACTTTCTTGAAAGTATAAATCAATGGACCTGTATCCATGGTTTTTTGATACCATTTTCTTTGGGTTAAAAGAATTATTACTTGTTACTTGTTTTTGTTACATGTTTTTCCGCTACATTTTGTATTGTTGAGGAAAGTATAATTTGTTATACTTCCTCACCCTTTTACTCTAATATAGTTAGATTCTATATGATTTAAGGTAGAATGATAATCGTTGTAACTTATGTTACGTTCCATTCTCAGAATCACTTTTCCAGAATCTAGAAAGTCTTTAGTACTCATTATAGGCCTTGTGAATTATCCTGTTTATTCTTGTTAAACATAACCATCCTAAAAATTTCATAAAGGAATTTTTAAAAGGTACAATTCACCCCCTCTTGTATCGGAGAATATCATTATTATTTTGATACTATGTTTGGTATTATAGAATATATAATACTCAGAGTCATACCATCCTAACAATTGGAATCAGAGGATTTGGTTCAATCTGAATTAATCTCACGATTAGATTCAGAAGAGAATTCTCGGAATTGCTTTTTCCGATTCACATTTCTGGATTCATATTTATCAGAATCATAGTTCGGATTCACTTTTGCTTAGAGTTACAATATTTAATTTCATTCTTAGAATATTTTCGTCTAGTTTAGAAACTTTTTCTTCTATCAAGTTTTTGTGGAAATGATTTTCCTAAGGATGACATGTTTAAATATTGGTTCTATCGATAACTTAAATCCTACCAGACCACCTATCTTTGATGGTAATTATTAGGAATATTGGAGGGATTTTATGAAGGCTTTCATTATTAATACTGGGGTAGATAACTTTTTCATGCTTACCGGAGGATACAAAATTTATGACAAGGATGTTAGTGCTTTTACTATTCAAGAAAAGCATGAATACCACCTCAACTATAAGGTACGCAATAATTTACTTTGTTCAATGACTAGGAACATATATAGCCAAATTTCTTTTTGTGAAATAGCTAACTGTATATTGAAGAAACTTGAAGTTAAACATTTAGGTACATCTAAAGTGATTGAGACTAGAACAGCCATGCTTAGAGCTGAGTATCATAGTTTTAATTTTCCTTATGGAGAACCAATTTTTAAGGTTCAATAGAGATTCATGAAAATCATGAATAACATACAATATATGGGAGAGAAAGGTCTAGATGATGAAGACCTTGTTGACATGATCATAGATATTATTCCCAATGAGTGGGAAACAAAGAGAACTATTATTGATGAAAATAGAAAGGTTACTCAAATTTCTCTTGATGAACTATTGGGAACTCTTCTTCAACATGAGACTAGAATGAAGATAGATGCTGACAACATAAAGAAGAAGAATGGAAATGGTAGTGTTTATTTTACTACAACTTCCAATCATATTAAATCCAAGACTCCTGAGAGTGACTAGATCAAAGTCTAAGAAATATGTTATCCATTTAGAATCTAGTGGAAGTGAGTCCTGAGAAAATGTATTAGCCAATCTTGCTCGAAGGATGAACAAGATAGTTGGACAGAGGAACTTTAAATCCAAGTATAACAAGAATAAAAGGAAAGTCAAGACAAATTCAGAGGTCACATGATATGAATGTAAGATAGCTGGACACATAAAACCTGATAGCCCTATGCTCAAGAAGAAAGAAAGAAAAGATAGGCATTATGAAAGGAATAGAAAGAAATATTATATGTCCAAAGCTAAGAAAGTGTTGAAAGCCAATGACACATAGAATTCCTGTGGTGGTGACTCTTCAAATGAATCTTTAGATTATGAATATTCTGGATAGAAAAATATTGGTCTTATAGCTAGGATACCTATTGATAATCATTTCTTTATGGCTAAGGTACACAATGTTGAATCCTTGACCAACGTTTCTCTAAATTCTAATGATAGTAAATATTATAACTCTTTGGATGATGAATCCTCTTCTAATGAAGATAATACTTTACCTACCTATGAAGAAGTTTCTAGGTTTTCCAAACTCCTTGAAAATGTCAATTCAATACTCATGAAATAACTTGATAAGGAAAATTCTCGGAATACAATTCTTACTAAAGAAATATAAGATCATTCTAAAGATCTTGGTAAGAAAAATGTTGATTTTGAAAGTATTTTAAAAACCTTGAGTAAGTAAGTTCTGAGAAGAATAAACATTCCAATGATTTAGAAAAAGTAATTTCTATGAAAGATGTTTTCGAGCCTAAATCTAGTTAAAATGTTTTTGAAGACAATAACTTAGTTATTTAACAGAAATCCGAAATATTTTCTTTGAGGAAGTGTTTTCCAAACATTTCCCTATGTAAGGAAAATTTTGATAAAATGTATTCACAAATCCGACCTCGAAGGAATAATTCTGGTTTTGGTTATACTGGTTCAAAACTAATTTTTATTGACAACTACATTGTTCCTCAAAGTGAAACATTCTGCACAAAGTGTCAATGAGGTGGTAACTGGGCAAAGAACTATTCCCTAAAAAACCCAATCATTAGGATTTCATATGTAGTATTTTTCTAAAAAGATTTGGCTGACCTAAATTTATCTTTCTGATATTTCTGGATCCATTGAAGTCTAGATTCGGAAAATATAACTTTTTCTTATTTTCAGGAAAATAGGCAAAGTACCAACAAAAATATATGGTACATGGATAGTGGATGTTCGAGACATATGATTGGTAACAAAAACTATTTTGAAAATATTATCAAAATGAAAGGAGTAAGAGTAAATTTTGGAGATAATTCTCAGAAATAAATTATTGTTATAGGTAAAAAAGTTCTTCTTGGTAAAACTTTATTTTAAAATGTTTTATTTTTCAATGGTCTTATGAAAATCCTCATCAGCATAAGTCAGTTTTTTATGAAGGATACCTTGTGATTTTTTGGAATGATAAGTGATTAGTACAAAATTCCAAGGAAGTGTTTATTTATTCTGTCCAAAGGCAGGAGAATGTTTACACACTAAACATAGAAGACTATAGGAGCCAAGACTTATGTTTCCTTAGTGCAATGGAAGACCATTCTTGGTCATGGAATAGAATGTTAGGACACTTTAACCATAGGAACTTATGTTAACATTCTAAGAATGTTTTAGTAATGTATGTACATGAGATTAGATTTGATTCTTCAAAAGTCTGTGAACCTTGTCAATAAGGAAAGCATCATAAATCAAGTATTAAATCAATTGGTGAAGTCTCAAAAACTGATGTACTAATGTTGGTGAAAATGGATCTTTTCTGTAAAACAAAAACTGGAATCATGGGGGGAAAATATTATGTATTTGTATAGGTTGATGATTACACTAGATTTACACGGGTCTATTTTCTTGAAAAGAAGTCTTATGCTTTTTCTTATTTAAAAAGTTTTAGAGCCCATGTTAAAAATGAAAAAAAAACATTCATTGAAATCTATTCATAGTGATCATGGAGGAGAATTTCAAAATTCTGATTTTGAAACTTTTTGTGGAAGAAACCGTATTACTCACAACTTTTCAGCACCTAGAAAAACTCAAAAAGATGGCGTTGTTGATTGAAGAAATTAAATTTTTCATGAGATAACTAGAACCATGTTGAGTGACTATTCTGTAGCTAAACATTTTTGGGATGAAGCTGTAAGTAATGCTCGTTATACTATAAATCGTGTTTTGATTTGACTTTTTCTTAATAAAACCCCTTATGATTTATAGAATGGTATAAAACCTTGACTTTCCTAATTTATGGTTTTTGGTTTCAAAGTATTCATTATGAATACCAAAGATAACATACACAAATTTTCACCAAAATCTGATGAAGGAATTTTCTTAGGCTACCCCACAACTTCTAAGGCTTATAGAGTTTTTAAAAAAACACTTGTACTATTGAAGAAAATGTAAATGTCAAATTTGATGAAACTGATCATTTTTTTTCAAACAACCCCATCCTATATCTTCAGATGTGTTTTCAAAAAATGATTATCAACCATTGATAGAAAATCCTTATAATAAGGAAAATGTTCAAGAAGATATTTCTGAAACATTTACCCCATAAGATTTCCTACCCTATATTGATGAATAGGTTTTAGAAAACCCAAACCAGTCGTTTCTAAATAATCATCTCAGGGATAGTATCATTGGTGATGTGAATCAACCCGTATGGACTTGAAGTTCCTTATAAAATTAAATAGAACATCTAGAATTCCTTTCCTATTTAGAACAAAAAAATCACTGATGAAGCTTTAGGTGATGATGATTGGATTAAAGCCATGGAAGATGAAATAAATGAAGTCCAAAGGAATAAAGTCTAGACATTGGTTTAATGTCTTAAAGAAACTTCTGTTATTAGAGTAAAATGGATCTTCAGAAATAAGTGTGATGAAAATGGTATCATCATATGAAATAAATCTAGATTGGTTGCTAAAGTCTATAATCAACAAGAAGGAATGGATGATGAAGAAACCTATGCTCTAGTAGCTAAATATTAAACTATTCGTATTTTACTTGCCTTTTCAGCATTCTTCAATTTCATGATTTTTCAAATGGATGTGAAATGTGCTTTCCTTAATGGTTTTGTTCAAGAGGATATTTTTTTTGAACAACTGTCTGGATTTGAAGATACAAAACATCCTGATAATGTTTCTAGACTTACCAAAGCTTTGTATGGCCTTAAACAAGCCCCACAAGCTTGGTATGATAGACATAAATGATTTTTTTCTCCAGAATAACTATGTTAAGGGAAATGAAGATCCATCACATTTTATAAAGAAAGATAAGAAAAATGTTTTGATTGTTAAAATTTATGTTGATGACATTATGTTTGTTTCAAATCTATAATCTTTAACTGATTCTTTTACAGATCTAATGAAATCTGAGTTTGAAATGAGTATGATGGGTCAATTAACATTTTTACGTGGTTTTCAAATTTCTCAAAAACTAGAAAGAATATACATATCCCAACCTAATTATATTAAATATATTCTTAGAATGTATGGGTATAGGAACGCTAAGAGTATAAGTACTCCTATTGGTATCTCATACACAATAGATCTTGATGAAGCTGGGAAACCAGTAGATCAAACATCTTTTAGAGGAATGATTGGAAGTCTACTTTACTTGATAGCTAGTCGAGTAGACTTGAGGATTTCAGTATGATTATGTACAAGATATCAATCCAATCCTAAGGAATCTCATTTAAAGGCAGTGAAAAGATTTTTTCACTACTTAAAGAGAACCCTATATTTAGGACTATTTTATACTTTTGGAAATGATTTTTTTAAAGAGATTTTCATATGGTGACTTTGGTGCATGTAGAATGGATAGAAAGAGTACATCTGGAACTTTTCATTTCCTATGAGATTCATTAGTTTCCTGGTCATAAAAGAAGTAACATTCTGTAGCACTCTCCACTGTTGAAGCTAAATATGTAGCAGCTGGAAGTTGTTGTGCTCAAGTGTTGGGGATGCGACACACACTCATAGATTATGGCTTCAGTTTTACTAAGACTCAAATTTTGTGTGATAACACAAGTGCCATTTCCCTTATAAAAAACCTTGCACATCACTTCCTTGAAAATCACATAGATATTAGACATCACTTTATTAGGGATCACAAACTAATAGGAGATATCATTCTTCACTTTATCGGAACACATGATCAACTTACTAACATTTTCACAAATTTTTTACCCTCTAATAGATTTGAATACAGTAAACAGAAGATAGAAATGATAACCATGAGATAATCTTCCTTCATTAACATCTTGTTGAACCATTCTCCTTACAGTAATAAACTCATTTTTATAGTGGGGGTACATTTGTTTGTTATCCTTTCAAAAAATTTGGTAATGAGTCTTTTGAAATTTTCATAATGAATTTTTTATACTAGAAATTTTCGTAATGATGATTTCATACTGGAAATTTTTGAATGATGTTTTTGTACTAGAAATTTTCGTAATGATGTTTTTGTACATGAAATTTTTAAAATGAAGTTTTCGTACTGGAAATTTTTGTAAGGATGTTTTCGTACTGGGAATTTTTGTAAGGATGTTTTCGTACTAGAAATTTTCGTAATGATGTTTTCTTACTAGAAATTTTCGTAATGATATTTTCATACTGGAAATTTTCGTAATGAGAATTTTCGTATTGAGAATTTTCGTAATGGGAATTTTCGTACTCATACTTTTCGTACTCATACTTTTCGTACTAGAGTTTTGGTACTCAATGTTTTTCCAATATAAATTTTCAACTTTTTGTTTTTCGTAGTAATTTTTCCTCAGTTATATTTTCTTCATGAAGAATATCACCTATTATGAATAAAATTCCTAGCCAATCTGAAAGGTATGATTTTCTAACTTATGTTTTCGTAATCAGTTTTAGTTGCTGCTAGTTTCTTTTTCGTATAAAATTTCTTAGATTCAATTCTTCTTAAATCAAAATGTTTTTGTTAAAACCTCAAACGATCAGATTCATGATTTCCATGCAGGTATAATTTCAACCGTCAGATCATATCAGAGAGTTTTTCCACCGTTAGATTGTTTATGGAAGTTCAAAGGTCACCACCACCGCCTGTATAAAGGGGACACCGATGGTTGTCCCACATCCATTTCGAAGTCCTCACATGTTGAAGCTCTGCCTCAATTCTTAAAGCCCATTCTGAATCATTCAGTGTTGCTCCATTACGAATGTTTGTAGAAACCGCATCCCAAGATATGTCTACAGTAAAACCAATCTCTAGTTGGTTATTCTACAGGGAAAGGTTCATCTATCCAAACATTTTTAGTAAGTATAATTCTCTTATTGGAATGAATATCAAGTTAAATGGGTGGGAATATTTCTGCATATCAAAGAAAAAGGATCAGGATGTTGTTTATATGGATTTTCTTGTATAATTTTTTGATTCTTTTTCATTCTATGAAGAAGATAGAAGAGAATAACTCTCCTTGAAGAGCTATGTAAATACTTACAAGCTTTCTTACACCAAGGCTGTAAGCGTGGTGGGCTTATGATACGATGGTGAAGACAATTTTTGTTGACATAAGTTACCATATGTACAAGGATTTTTCAACAAAGTGAAGGAAATGGAATGTCATGGAATCAAAGATGGTAAATCAGTAATGATGTCCCATCTCTCCCCCAATTACCAGATTCTGCAGTTGTGGGTTCAAGGGTTTTTATTTCTGAGATGGGGTGATAAGGATAACCTAAAGAAAATTGATATTTACATCTTGGATTTCTTGGTAAATCTATGAACGATCAATATAATGATGCACATTCTTATTATAGTTCAGAACATGAAGAATGAAACGTTGAAAGCTCAAATTATTATGTATCCTGCTCTTCTGTCAAAACTTATTATTCAGTGTATTCATTATTTCATGTTTTATTGAACTTACAATGTGAGGAATATTAAGGTGATTATAATTAGTGATGACACCGTAATGAGGATGAAAGTTGGTATTTCAAAAGAATCAGGTGAGTTTTATGATCTTCTAGAGGAGGCAGAAGCCGTTCTGGAAAATGTGGAGAATGCTGAACTGGTGAAGAAGGATGATAAGAAGAGGAAATTGAAAGAAGTGTTGGCTGAAGACAAGAACTCTAAATCTATGTAAACCCAATCCCCACCTCCCATGCCTAATAAACCAAAATCATATCTAGATGAGTTGGCTGCTAAATAGAGGGAAGATAAGGAGAAAATGAAATAAGGGGAACCTCAGTTCAAATTGGACCCTGCTGAAGCTAAATCCATAAGGGAGAAGATTGCTGAATACCATGAAAAGGTAGAAAAATAGAAGATGATGAAGATGAAAATGTCTAAAGCTGAAGTTGTATAATCTCTTTTGAGAGACATAGAAGTATCTTCTGAGAAGAATCTCATACCGAATTTTTTTTTGTTCAACCATTACTGGAGACCCCAGGAATGAACTACATCACTCCAGATAAACCTAGAGAGAAAGAAGTGGTTGAAAGAGTAGAAGAAGAAGAAGAAGTAGTAGAAGAAGAATAAGAGGAATAATATAGTGGTTATCTAGATGACTTGATTAAACAAGTTGAGGTATATTAAGAGAAGTCAAATCCATCAGAAAATATAACACTCCGAACATCTGTGGCTGAGTCCTCAAAGCTTGTCACTCCTGGAAAGGGAGATGAGAAAGATGGTAAGAGAGATGATGAAAAGAAAGAAAAGAAAGAGAATGAATTATCTAAAGATGAATTCTATGATAAACACTTTTTTGAAGAAGGATAAGAGAAGGAGAAACCTGATGAAGACAAGATAGTTCAACTATCTGAATGTGAGGAAGAATCTCCTGATGAAGAACCCATTCCGAAAGTTGATAATGGTAATAAAGTTCTTATGGACACCCCATTAAAATATATCATAAGGAAGAAGGATGTTGGTGGCTCTTAGAGAAAAAAGTTGGTGGAAATTGATGAAGAACAATCCCCAATGAAGGTGTGTGATTCGGAATCATCAGCACTGGGACATGATTTTTTTGTGGAATCATTGAAGAAATTGGTGGATACAATTCTCATATTTCCCACCATAGACTCCAGATGCCAGATGCATCAACACAGACTAAATTAGAAATCAGAATCTATATCCATTGTGATGGATATGTGTGTGAAGATTGAAGCTGAGCATAGAAATTTTCTAATCAATTATGATGTTCACAAAAAATCTTGCAGCAAAACATCTCTATGGTCAAATAAAATTGATGATGACATGGAAGGGCTTGATCAATTTTAGAATGAGGTTAATGAATTTTTTGACACTAAGAATTCCAAAATGAATAATCTTATGGATAAGTGGACCCTTGGAAAAAATTCTCAGAATCAACAGGTGAGGGATCTGAATGAGAAGCATAACTCGGTTTCTCAAAACTGGAAAAGGGAAGGAGATCTCCGGATTGTGATCGAAGAAAAGCTTTTGAAGCAGGATGAAATTCTTAATGCATAGTCTGAGGCTCTAAAGGTACCAGGTGAAAGGAATAAAGCCTTAGAAAAACAATATGAGGAGGACTAGAAAGACATGAAAAAGATGAAAACCATGTTGAAGATGTTAATACCCATGGAAATGGATGACTAATAGACTAATCTGATTTTTTTGTAATGTATTTCCATTTAAAAATTATTTCAATTTTAATGAAATCTCATGTTGTTTGTATCTTGTGTTATTATGTACTAATGTTTAAGGTACTTTATTTCTTTTCCATTCACATAAATTCTTTTGGAAAATCACATAGGGGGAGAAGGAAAAAGTACTACTCAAAAGGTGGAGAAAGAAAAATCTAAAATGGAGAAGAAAAATTCCTAAGTTAAGAACAGTCCTTATGTAAGGGGGTTTCTCATTACGATGTTTTTCATTCACATGATAATTAAACTCTATTCTGGAAATCCAGAATACAATTCTTAGAGTTCCTAAGCCTAAGGGGGATTTAGTTGTATTCACCATCATCTATGAACAAATGTAGATAAGTTTTAATTTCAATGTCTAAAGAAATTTTTCAAAATACTTATATTCGTTATCAAAAGGTTGTTTATGCTTTCCAAAATGGGAGAGATTATTGAGTCAATAAGGTTTTCCTTATGAATTTGTGATTTCTTATTGATTTCAAAATCACTAACACCTTATACTTGAGTAGAACTATATTTTACTTCTATAAGGAAAATTTCTTTCCAAATAGAATTTACCCCTACCATGTTTTCTGTGTTCATATTAATATTTTTCATATGAAAAAAATCAGATTCATATATAATACCTCGGAATCATATAATACATAGACATGAAGCATTCAGTTTTAGGATCTGAATTCCAGATATGAACTCTAATGAAGTTCCATTCCAAATTCTGGATACGAACTCTAATAAAGTTCCATTCCGAATTCTGAGTACGAACACTCATAATGTTCCACTCTTAATTCTAGATATGAACTCTAAATAAGTTCCGCTCTGAATTATGGATACGAACAAGCATAATTTTCAACTCCAAATTATGGATACGAATTCCTATGAGTTCGACTCCGAACTCCTACTAGTTCGACTCTGAAATCCTACTAGTTCGATTCAGAACTTCTATAAGATCAACTCCGAACTCCTTTGAGTTTGACTCCGAACTTCTATGTGTTTGACTACGAATTCTTATGTGTTCGTCTCTGAATTCCTAAGAGTTGGACTCTGAACTATGTCAGTTCAAGATTACGAATTCTAGTAAAACCATACTTTGAACTTCCTTAAAAATAGAGACATCAGATTTATATAGAATTCAGGTTCTGAATTCCAACAAAACAGAGTCCGAATATCTCTTTATCATAGACTCTGAATTCAATTTTGGGTAGACTCTGAAGATTTATTTTCATACATTCTGAACTTTTGTCTTACTTTTTCTTACACTTGATTCATTACAAAATGATTTCGTGCTTCAGTTATTGACTAACCATTAGTTGAGTGACACGTGTATAGATCCCTCTAAAATTCATGGAGAAATATGACTGTTGGAGGAGGGAGACGACCGTTGGAGCTTCACCTATAAATAGGATCTCATATGAAAGTTTAAAACAACTTTGAACCAATCTTGAAATAGGTTCTTACATGCTATTGATGTGATTTCTAGGGAGAGATGCTCTTATAAACTCTCAAAGTCTAATACATAAATTTTAAACATCTTGGTCAAACTTTTCCTTGTGCAGACATGCTTCGTGCGACTCCGATTGTTGCTGATTACAATCGAGGGATTCCGGGGATATGAAGTGTAACAACTAGAGATTTTACGAGAATAATTCTTTTTAATTTCATTGATGTATTTTATTATACACTACAAAATGATTAGATTGTACTATAGGAAATACCGTATTATCTTGTAGTATACGGAACACTATTCTTGGCTCTTGTTATACACAATTTTATGTTCGTTTTGTGGAAATTAATCTACAAGACATTAAGTATATATTTTGTTTAATGTATAAATAAAAAATGATTTGATTATGTTATAAAAAACAATAAATAGATCATTCACTACACGCTTCCCTGGCTTGGCTTGCATTACACGCAATCAAGACCTTCTTCGATAGCGTGTGTAGTACACAATACCAAGTTTCACTAAACGAGATATTATTATAATGTTATTATGAACTAGCCATTATGAATAGTATTACCCACTTTTTGAAATTTTATAAATTTTATCATTCAAAATGGACATCATTTATAGATTTTTAATATCTAAATTAGCCTAGGGTGAAATTTTGGTATTTTTCTGAAAACTTTCAATTTTTGATGAATAGTAAAAACCCTGGTTTACTATTTAAAAACTGATTTTTTATTTAAATAATTATTTATTTTATTTAAATTTATTTTAGGTCGAAATTTGATATATAATACCTATATAAGTTCAAGGTAATTAATTGGAGTCATTTTATAATAATTTTAGATATATAAAAATTTTATTAAACGTTTCACCGTCTTTTACCCACCTCCTAGGAGAATTTGAAATTTTACATAAAACATAATTTTACCGCTTCTCAGAGTGGAATATAAAATATATGAGAGGAATTTTTAATATCAAGGAGTAAAATGTTGTTCAACAAGATAAAAATAATTTTTGGTGAATAGTACCTTTTTACTTTTATTTACAATGGATAAAAGTAAATAGGGTAATTAAGGGTAAAAATGATATTATTATTACCCAAATACATGTTTTAATTCTATTGGATAAGTATAATTCGACCAAAAACAACATTAGGAATATAATATTATCATTTAGGTCCACTTGGATTAGATTAGGACATTTATTATTATTTTATATAAAAAAGAGTAAAAATAGTTAAAATCAATGTTTAATAACGGGAACATTTTTAATATGGGGTTATACATTAGATAAATTAGACTAAAAATATTTATTAGAAATAAACAAATATTTCCTACCTAATGGTATTTTAATTATAATTTTTAGGCATTAAATAATTTATGTTATTTGTGACACAATGGTGATGCAGTAATTACCTAAATAATGAAATAATAAAATAATTGATATTATAAATACCCAAATAAATTTAATTTGAGACTTTTTATGAATTAAAATAAATTTTTAGGTCAATATTGCATGTTAGAATATATTTAAATAACCGTTTTGGAAATAATAATGCTGTTATGATTTTCAAAAAAATCAATTACCAAATAGTGTCAAAATTGACATAAAATAGTTTTTACAACAAATATTATATTATTAATTGTTATTATATTCATAAATATCTAAGGTTATACAATATGAATTAGATAAGGTTATATATTTTAATAATGAACCACTTGGGGTTCGTTTGGCTTGTTATAGTATGTTTATTAAACATATAGTGTAAGAAAAGAAGAAGACACATTAAATGTTAAATTATTTAACTTAGAGTTAAATCTATATAATAATGTTAAACTAGTAACCTAAACTTGTATAAAACCTATTTGTTGACAGGAGTTCGACCCATCCCCACTGTGTATTATAAATAAGTCAATTTGGAGCTATAATAAACCGAATATGACTTTATTAAAAAAATAATATTTTACGTTTTTCCAATGGTTCCCCTCTCCTCCCTTATAAAAAGGGAACCCCTTCCCTCTTCACTTCACACCCTTTTGAGCCTTCAATCTCTTCCAAACCCTTCCCATTTATCTTCTCCACTTCCCTAGAAAAATTCTTGAGGTTCTGGTCTTCTTAAAAGTCCAACTCTACTTCATTAAGAGGAAACTTAAAGGAGGTGCGTCGAAGAAGAGGTAATCTCTTCTGCTGATTCTCTCAACTTTTATTCTTCTTATACTTCTTCTTCTTTAGTATTATCCTTATAAATTAATAACATCAGTATAAATTATATACTTATATGTTGTTATAAATATTAAATAACCCTATTTCACCTTCCATCCATCATACGGAAAATGAAATCACCGCGTGTGCTTACGTACAGAATATCGTCTCCACAACGTGGTGTAATCTGTTTTCGAACACCACCTTACTTTGATGGGTATAATGGTGTAAATAAATAGCTATATATGATTATCGTTAATTGATTTTGATTATGAAATATTATACATACACTTCAATACAATTCCACGATCATGGGAATGATATTGTTGCTCGTGCGTACATACGGACTATCGTCTCCATGACACGATGAGATTCATTCTCCATGTTAACCAATAATGAATGATTATAAAGTATACATAATGTATAATAATGAAATATATTACATAATAATGATACTGGATTTATGTGTATATATATATGTATGTCATCTAATTATTTCCATTCAATAAGGAAACAAAAACAGTGTTTATGGATACGTACGGCCTACCATCTCCAATAACGGTGTATTTCATTCCATTTATCAATATATCATATATATATGTATATCTGAATATATATTATATATAAATCATGTTTTAAATTCTGGAATTAATAAAATCAGGATATAAGTAATAATATCAAGAACAATAAGTTGAAAAATGTATAATAAATGAAACGATTTTACCCAAATCACTGCTTTTACATCGAATTTACAAAAGAACAGGTAATATAAAGTCATAAGTAAACCATATATGATATAATAACAATGAGTATGATTCTATAATAAGTCAATGACATTATTTAAAACATTATACATGAGGTTCGGATACATACAAAGCATATCAGACATAAGGTAAGGGATAACAATTCCAATCTCATTCTTATCTGAGATTGTTATTCGTAAGTATTTACTGGGGTTATTGTCATAATCCATGCCCATGTTTTCAAAAATGATTTCATGTATTCTTAAAATCATATTTACCCATTTATGAAATTTACCACATTTTATGAAAGGAATCTTACTTTTTTACCACACAGGGAACTTTTTGACTTTTTCGACAAAAGTATGAGGAGAATGTTAATTTTTAAATTATACGGAGTGAATGGATTTTTACGGTTTTATAACTCCTCAATTTCATGAGTCTTCCTCAACAAGATTAAATTATTATTTTCAACAAAACCCTTTTCTTTTTGGATTTCATGGAATTTTGTGAAAAGAAAATGAATTTGAAGAAGAAATGATATTTTCCTCAAGAATTCATTTCAAGAGTTTTATCAAAAATATTATCCATATAAAAATGACATTATTTAATATGTTTATGTTTCAAGTATATTGTCTCAATTATTTACACTGTTTGATTCATCTTATGATGAAATTATATCCATTTTTTATATGGATTATGTTATGATGGCATGATGTTTAATAACCCCATTCTATTACATGGGTTATGCTATGATATATGATTTATGATTTTGTGGCCCACGAAATTATGAATTCATTATGAGATGGGTGGGACCTATATCTTCCTCCAATACATTGGGAAAAGATTTATATCTCATGAAATAGACATGGCTGTAACAGTAAGTTAATCATGTTCAGTGTTACAGGACTGGAACGAGGAGTGAACTCGATTCAGAAAGGGACTGCGTCCACTAAGATGGTCTTGGTAGCAATGCCATGGATACTATTGAAATCGTAACATTTCTTAATGGTTTCCACAATTATTTGTTTTATTCCCATGATATTTTATCATGATTGATTTTCCTTTATGATATATCCCTTAATTACTTCCATGATTTATTTCTTTTGTCAAGATTTGGATGTTTAGATTTTATGTTCATGTTTTTGCATTCAAATGTTTATGGATTGTTTTATGTTCTCTATGCTTTCCCATACTGTGCATTTGAGATCACCCTTTTTCTATTTTATTTTACCTAGGATATAATGAAAGTTTTTAGGTAAGAAAACCAATGTGGATGATCTTTATGGGATATGTTGAAGATCTTTCACCGAGATAAGAAGATTACGTTCTGAGTTTCCAAAGACACTAAACTAATACGGTCTTTAGGTGTCTGTTTTTGTCGTGTATTAAGTATTCCACAAAAGTAATGTAATGTATATGTACATCAAGCTTTGGGTCTCAACAGTTGTTATCAAAGTGAAGGTTTAGTTAACCTTTGGAATCTAGGATTCGAAAACTTTAGTGAAATCCCTAGAGATATTTCTAAGGTATTTCTAGGGATGTCCCCAAGGATAAGTATACGTATATGTTATAGTAATAGAATTACGGTAATTATCATAGAATTAATCCTAATATGTTAGATATTGAAGTTACTCCCACTTTATTATGTTGTTTTCCCTATCATGATTTTTCTCTCTCACACTATTCTTTTTGGGTTTTAGAAAATGGCTGGAAATACGAAGATTCACGATAATGGATGATATGATAGATAATAGAATGATATTCTTCATGTGTAACCAAATGAAATGGGATTTGGAAGTCAAAACATCATTATTATTCTTAATCAGAAATCTCATAATCTGATCAATAATCTCAACTTCAGTAAGTTTCCCGACTCACCTAATAAGAGAAAGATGGAGTTTCATGATGATCATAGAGGAAAGAAATTTAAATTTATGTCATGTAAATCATGTGGGAAGAGGAATAAAAGAGAGTGTTTCAAAGGAACTGGAAGATGTTTTGGATGTGGAAAAGAAGGGCACAAATCTAGTAAGTGCAAAGGAAAAGGTTCAGTTAACACCATGGAAAAGGTAATGGTATTTCTATGACATCAAGAATGATTAGATATTTTAAATATGCAATTTATGGGAATTAGGAAAACAAATGCCCAAAGGGAAAATATAATGAAAATAATCAGCATGGTTATATGGGTAGTATTAATGTGGATGATGATGAGGGGACTACAAATAATATATGAGACGAAAGAAGTGTTGAATCTTAGTCAATGGTTTAAGAAGGTAATTGAATGATTTATGTTTACCAAGAGTTATGTTGTATAGATAATGGTACTATGGAATAATGAATCATCTAGGGATTGTTACACAATTTTTTTTCCTTGAGTATTTGAAAGTATATGTTGAATGGTAATAGTAACCATGAAAGGTTAATTCATATATTTTTGGAAAGTACATAATATGTGCATAATGAAGGGATAAGGAGATAATGAGATGTTTTATAATATTGATGAGCTCATGGCTGATATAAGGACAATGTGATATCATGGTTTGAGTATATAGAAATTTTGGGATTTTGGTATGTGGAAAGAGATATGTTTTTACAACATTCGTCTTTTCACTAAGGTTCAATGGGTATTCATTTTTCAAGAGAATACATGATTAAGGTATTTACATCTTTGGAATGTGACCAAAAATATATATCTTATATGGGGGATAAATGATGGTAATCACATGCTTGGTTGATGACATTTCTAGTGATCATTTTCTTTATAATATATGATAGGGCATAAGTATTTTCGATAAGCCTAAAGGTTGGAATAGACATCATATAGTATTGGTTAAAGATATGACTTTTTATTTTTGAAATTATATGATAGTATAGTTTTAGAAAAAGGACAACCTGCAGAACGGGAAACAACCCATCGCGTCGGACAAGGCTGTGGGAATCGAACCCACAACCGAAGTGCGACAGGCCTTTATCGCCTACCACTAGCATACAGGAAGCCCCTGGTTAGTAGAAACTAGTTTTATATCATTAAGCAGTTTTATAGATGAAGTATATGTCCAGTTTTGGAACCATATTCGATTAATCTCACCATAGAATGACATATATATATATATATATATATATCTTTTTCTAACCTTATGTTTGGGACAGATGGGATGACATATCATTCTATCACATGATCTTCTAGCACTTCACAGAAGACAAATTCAACTTCATTTCTTTAAGAGATGAAGTGGAAATTGTTTAAGGCACAAACAACGGTGAGATTGTACCGAAATTAAGTAAGTATTTCTTCTAATTCAAATTCTTCATCTTTTGGGAAATGATCTTGAAAACCAAAAATGATGTTCTAGTGCCCTTATATCTGATGAATTAGAAGGAACCGTAGATCATCACTAATTTATGGCACTGTGATTGTTGGATTTTTCATATCCATGTCCTCTACCACTCTTCATCAGAAGTTGATTGTTAGATTTCTCTTCCATATCCATATTTTCACATATGTTCTCATATGTGGAAACCCAGTGATTTTTTATTTTAGGTGACCGTTATGTTTCATAATTTAGTTTTTAAAGTTGAGTTTTGGTATTCTTTTTTACGATGTGGTTTTCTATTAATGAAACTGTCAAGTAGTAAACCATTTATAACCTTGACGAATTTCGAGGGTGAAAATCATTTTAAGGGGGGTAGAATGTAACAACCTGAGAATTTATGAGAATTATTATTTTTAATTTCTTTGATGTAATCTATTATTCACTACACAACGATTATCTTGTACTATACACAACACTATATTAGCTTGTTGTAGACACAACACTATTCTTGGCTTTTGTTGTACACAATTTCAAGTTCGTTTTCTGGAAATTATTATACACAACATTAAGTATATATTTTGATTAATTTATAAATGAAAAAAGTTTTGATTATGTTATACGCAACACTAAATAGAGCTTTCACTACAAGATGCCCTGACTTGGCTTGCATTACACTCAATCAAGACCTTCTTCCATAGCATGTGTAGTACGCAATACCAAGTTTTACTAAACGAGATATTATTATAATATTATTAGGAAATAGCCGTTATTAATATTAATACACACTTTTTGAAATTTCATAAATTTCATCTTTCAAAATGGACTTCATTTTTAGATTCGAAATATCGAATTTTTCCATGGGTGAATTTTTTGTATTTTTCTGAAAACTTTCAATATTTGATGAATAGTAAAATCACTGGATTACTATTTAAAAACTGACTTTTTATTTAAATAATTATTAATTTTATTTAAATTTATTTTAGTTCAAAAATTTATACATTATACCTATATAATTTCAATGTAATTCATTGGGGGTCATTTTATAATAATTTTAGATATATAAAAATTTTATTGAACTTTTCATAGTCTTTTACCCACCTTCTAGGAGAATATGTAAATTTACATATAACATAATTTTACCACTTCTATGAGTGGAATTTTGAAAATCCAAGAGACAAAGTTAATATCAAGGTGTAAAATGTGGTTCAATAAGATAAAAATAATTTCTGGTGAATAATAGCTTTTTACTTTTATTTACAATGGTTAAAAGTAAATATGGTAATTAAGGGTAAAAATGATATTATTATTACCCAAAAACATGTTCTAATTCTATTGGATAAGTATAATTCGACCGAAAACAACCTTAGGAATATAATATTATCATTTAGGTCCTCCTGGATTATATTAGGACATTTATTATTTATTTATTTAAAAAAGAGTTAAAATAGTTAATATCAAAGTTATTAAGTAAAACATTTTTAATATAGGGTTATACATAAGATAAATTCGACTATAAATATTTATCAGAATGAAAACAATATTTCCTACCTAATAGTATTTTATTTATAATTTTTAGACATTAAATAATATATGTTATTTATGACACAATGGAGATGCAGTAATTACCTAAATAATAAAATATTAAAATAATTGAAATTATAAATACCCAAATAAATGTAATTTGAGACTTTTTATAAATTAAACTTATTTTTAGGTCAATATTACATGTTATTATTTATTTAATTAACTTTTTTTAACTAATAATGATGTTATGATTTTTAAAAAAATCAATTACCAAATAGTGTCAAAATTGACATAAAATCGTTTTGAAAACAAATATTATATTATTATTTGTTACTCTATTGATAAAAATATAATCCTCAGCCAAATTCCTTAGATATGATTATATATCTTAATAATTAACCACATGGGGGTTTTTTGGCTTGTTATAGTAGGTTTATTAACCATATATTGTAAGAAAAGAAGAAGACACTGTAAAAGTTAAATTATTTAACTTCGAGTTAAATCTAAAAGATAAAGTTAAAATAGTATCCTAGACTTGTCCAAAACCTATTTTTTCAGAGGATTTAGACCCATAACCACATTATCTTTAAAATAAATCAATGTGAAGCTATTATAAACCTAATATTACTTTATTATAAAATAACATTTTACATTTTTCCAAAGGTGCCCCTCTCCTCCCTTATAAAAAGGGCACCCCATCCCTCTTCTCTTCAGATCCTTTTTAGCCTTTTAGATTGTCCAACCCCTTACCATTTCTCTTCTCCACTTCCCGGAAACATTCTGGAGGTTCTTGTCTTCTCAATAGACCAACTCTACTTCCTTAAGAAGAATCTTAAAGGAGGTGCGTCGAAGAAGAGGTAATCACTTCATCCGATTCTCTATAGTTTCTTTCTTCTTCTACTTCATCTTCTTTAGTCTTGTCATTATAAAGTAATAAAATCAGTAGTAATTTTATAATTATATGTTATTATAAATATGAGATACCCTTAATTAACCTTCAATCCATCCTACGGAAAATGAAATCACCGCGCGTGTGTACGTACAGAATACCGTCTCCACACCATGGTGTAATCTGTTTTCGACCAAAACCTTACATGGATGGGTATAATGGTGTAAATAAATAGCTATATATTATTATTGAAAATTTATTTTGATTATGAAATATTATACATAATCTTCAATACAATTCCACGATCATGGGAATGATATCATCGCTCATTCGTACGTACGGACTACCGTCTCCACGACGCGATGAGATTCATTCTACATGTTAACCATTCATGAATGATTATAAAGTATATATAATGAATAATAATGAAATATATGCCATAATAATGATAATAAATTTATGTATATATATATGCATGTCATATACTGATGTGTGTGTTTTTGTGACGTAAAAACCTCAATCAATATTTTCCCTTTTATTGTATCACAGTGGTGACCACAGGGTTGTCTCTCGAGGAGGTTACAGTTTGAGTTGTAAAACTGTCACTTTTGTTATTTAGTTTTTGTTTTTTCAGAAATGAAAATGGGGATTTGATTAACAATTTGAAAATAAAATTTTAATTAAATACCAAACTGAAATAATTTTAAATGAAAGATAAATTGGGTTTGAAATCGAGAATAAAAACAGCAGTCACAGACAAGCTTCCCCCTCTCGGACACTCCCCTCTTCCTTGTATATAAAAAAATATCTCATAATTTGAATTCCTAAATGTACCCCAAACGAACCCCCAAGTATACACTCAGATTTGAAAATACATCATATTTAAGACTTCAAAATGATTTTTTCCCACCTATATAAGTGACTCAATTACTTAAATATCTCCATGTAATTGAACCTATTTGAATTCGCTATGCCCAATGGAAAAAACCTCACCAAAGAATATTAAATAGAGAAATCAATTGTTCTACTATATAGATGGAACAATGATCAAAAAAATATGTTGGAAATATATTTATGAAATAAAACAACCATATTCATTCTAAAATACAGGTTCAAGATAAATTCAAAACGAGATTACACATTAACATCAAAACTCGGAAGAGAGTGTCCATCGGGTGTTGTCGTCCGCAACCACTTTCCGCTTAGCCTTACATCACTTGAGAAGCCTTAATGATCTTTATTGAATCCTCAAATGATTTCATATTCTTAAGGATCAAAATCTAAAACTTCCCCTTCGCTCTCTCAAAACAACTCCCTTTGTGATGGATGGAATGGTGAAGAATGGAATGTGATTTAGAGGTAGGAGCTTCTCTCCTTTTATATGCCGATTTCATTGTCACAATGTTGTCATGTTTTCTACCCATTAATTGTCCAATTAAAACATGTACCTATTCATAAATATTGTTCAAAAATGTGTTTTCCATCCACCCTCCAAATTTATGATTAATTGGACGCATCTTGAATGTGTTAGGATTTTTTTATTGTCAATCGCTTTCTATGGATGAAGCTTCCTAAAAGATTCCTTCCAACCTCTATCACTCAATGGACATCATAATAGATTCCAAACGGCTTGAAAACCATTGTGTGGACGCGTTTTTGGGTCCTCTGTATTCTCCATGTAGAATAGAATCATGTGGAGGAGTTTAGGCCGAAGTATGCTTCCATTACAATGGTGGGTTCTACGCAGTCCGCCCGGAAAATTTGTCAACTTCATTGATTTTTTGGGCCTCGAGATGCATCAATCCTTTCATGGTCCTGAAGACAAAGATGATTGAAATAAAATAAGGGTTTAAAAAAATTAGAATCAAAAAATTTGGAAACATATTTTATGATTAATGACCAAAATACCCCTGTAATAAAAATCTGTCAAAAAGCCAGAATTATGCAATTTAAACTTTTTATCCCAAAACACACTCTAAATAAAAAAGTGTTACAAACAAGATCAAATTGGTAAATTGGCGAGGTTTAAATAATTTAAATAGACATTAAAAATAGTGTAAATATTAGCTCTATCAATTCTCCCACACTTGGCTCTTAGACACTTGGATAGGTGAGCAAAAAATCAAGGAAAATAAAGCACATACCAATAGAGTTTACCAATTTACCACAAAGAATTAAAAAGATATCATTACTCATTAAATAAAAATATTTAAAATTCTCAAATAAAATCATTAAATCCATTTCCACTTTTTTTAATCCTCATGGACACAACACACTTACCTCACATTCATTTTCTCTTAGAACAAAATATAGATTTGTAACAAGGATTTTCTCATCCAACTCATGCAAGAATTACCATAGGATTGATAAATTTCTACATCTCCACCCGATGTGAACCAATAACATGTGATTATAATGAGGACATTACAAGGTTCTTTTGTGGCTTGGGGTTGGTAGGATTCAAATGTGAAAAATTTTGTGGATGAATAAGGAGGGTTTGACTCTTTTTGAAGAAGAAATTCATGATTCAAATTTTTACTCAAGTGTAGTCTCCTCCGTATTCTTCTATGAAAAATAATCAGCTCTGATTATCTATTTTCCACCCCATTCCATCAATATTTCAGTAGAGAATATGACTTTTTTTTAAATATCCTGACTAGGCACATCTTATTTCTATTGAGAGATCCAGACAGGCACAACTCCATTTCATTTGAGAGCTCCAGATAGGCACAACTATCAAAAAAATATATTCCAGCATAAAAAATATTCCTTAATGGTTTAAATGTTCTCCAAAAGAAAAACCAAATTATGTAGCACAACATGATTCATCTTCCCCCACACACTTAAGTTCAACAATATTATGCATTTATACTTCTAGAGTAGGTTGGAAAGGGAAATTTGGCTTGTAATGTGGCAAATCTAACAGGCTATACATGGATACTAAGGGATCCAGAAGGATAAAATGTTCAAGGAAGGACAAAATAGAAAGTTTAATCATTAAAAGGGGGATCCAATATCCAAAAAAATGCCTCAATAATTTTAATCACAAGTATCTCAGCCCTCAAGTTTTGATAGAAAGAAATCATGTTCTAGTTTAAACAAACATTAATTGGTTCTCTCAAGAAAGAGGTGGATGTAAAAAAGAAGTAAAAATGGGTCCAAATGCCTCACATGAATAATAATTTCAATCATAATGTCAGTTATATGTGCCCTGAGATTTAAAAACCAGTGGTCCTTTCAAGAATTTTCAAAATTTTTGAAATTGAAACAATGCCATTTTCAGCATTCATTTACGTTCAGTTTCAAAGGATTAATTTGTTCACTCCGTGGAATGAGTTTCAAATGAAATTAAAGAAATTCCAAAACTTTTTTTAAAAAAAGAACCACGAAGAAAAAAAAATGGAATGAAATTTTGAAAACAAAAAATTTCAAAAAAAAAGTTCGTAGAAATCTACTCTACCCTGCATTGTGTCCCCCACACTTATTCTATGAAATGTCCTCATTGTGTAGTTTTTTAGCATGATATTCAGGAAATTAAAGACATAGACTAAATAAATGATAAGGAAAGACACAACCTAACATCAATTATATTCTGCCTCCGGAAGTTGAATCTCCTCCTCTGGGGGATCTTGAAAATTTTCTCGAAATAGCTTCAACCTATTCCCATTGATAGTGAATGATGTCTCTTTGTCTGGATCTTTAATATGTATTGCACCAAAAGGAAAAACATGAGTAACAATGAATGGGCCAGACCATTTGGAATGAAATTTACCTGGGAAGAGTTTCAATCTGGAATCAAATAATAGAACATTGTCTCCCTCCTTCAAGATTTTTTTGAGAATCCTCCAATCATAAAAGTCTTTGTTTCTCTCTTTGTATAACCTGGAGCTTTTGTTTGCATTATTTCTAATCTCCCCCATCTCATGAAAACAATATTTTCTTTCATTCCCAGAAGAATATAGGTTCATGTTACATGTTTTTACAGCCCAAACGAATTTGTGTTCTAACTCAACAGGTAGTTGGAATGCTTTTACATAGACCAATCTAAATGGTGACATTCCAATTGGGGTTTTGAAAGCAGTTCTGTGGGCCCAAAGAGAATCAGCAAGTCTCAAACTCCAATCCTTTCTATTTGGGTTCACTGTTTTTCTAGGGTTTGTTTGATCTCCCTATTGGACAACTCAGCCATTCCATTTGTTTGAGGATGATAGGGCATATAGACCCTAGTATTAACATCGTATTTCATCAAAAGAGATTCCAAAGTCCTATTATAAAAATGGGTTCCTTGATCTGTAATTAGAAACTTTGGAAATCCAATCCCTGAAAACAATTTTTTGTCAAAAATTTGGACACAATTTTTGCATCATCGGTTCGCGTGGGGATATCCTCTACCCACTTGGACACATAATCAACATCTAGCAAGATGTATAGATATCCAAAAGAATTGGGAAAAGGCCCCATAAAATTCATTCCTCATTCATCAAAAACATCACAAAACTAAAGTGGGTTTTGTGGAATCTCATTCCGCTTGGAAATGTTTCCTTGGAATTGACAATTTTTACAGGTTCTGCAGAATTTGAAAGCATCTCTAAAAATGGTGGGCCAATACTATCCAGAATCAAGAAATATTCTTTCTATTCTCTGTGGTCGAAAGTGTCCTCTATTGTTTAATGTGTGACAAAAATATAGGATGGATTGAAACTCAGAGTTTGGAATACATATTCATATCATTTGATCACTACCAAGGTTCCATAAATAAGGATAATCCCAAATGTATTTCTTTGAATCACTCACAAGTTTATCAATTTTATTTTTCGAAAAACAGCGGGGATGTTCATCAGAAGCCAAATAGTTTACAAGATTAGAAAACCATGGTATTTCACTTTGAGCAGCAAATATATCCTCATCTGGAATGGTTTCCTTAATTTGGAAACACATATGAAATTTTCTATTCTCAATAGATGGTATCCTGCTCAAATGATTAGAAACAAGGTTCTCACATCCTTTCTTATCATTTATTTCAGCATCAAACTCCTGTAAAAGCAAAATCCATCTCAGATTTCTTGGGTTTGCATCATGGTTCTTCATCAAGATTCTGATTGCAGAATGATCAGTAAAAACAATAACCTTGGAGTCCATCAAATATCTTTTAAATTTTTCTAGAGAAAAGACAACAGCTAGCAGTTCTTTCTCAGTTGTTGTGTTGTTTGATTTGGCTTGATCAAGAGTTCGGGAGGCATAGGAAATCACATGAGATTTCTTTTCTGTCCGTTGACTCAATACTGCCCCAAGAGAAAAATTAAATGCATCTGTCATTATTTCAAAGGGAATGTCCCATACATGATGTTGAACAATGGGAGGGTTATCAATCTTTGTTTCAGATAATGAAACAAATTTATGCAATTCTCATCAAAGGCAAGTGGGACATCTTTTTGGAGTAATCTAGACAATGGATGTGCAATCGTACTGAAATCATTAATGAATCTCTTATAAAATCTAGCATGCCCAAGGAAGGATCTCACATCTCTCACAGTTTTTAGGTATGGTAATGAAGGAATTCCCTCAACTTTGGATTGATCAACTTGAATTCAATCATGGGACACAACATGTCCAAGAACGATCCCTTTAGCAACCATAAAATGGAATTTTTTATAATTTAGAACAAGGTTCTTTTCAATGCATGTTTTCAGGATAAAATCCAATCTTTTCAATCATCGTTCAAAAGATGATCCAAACACAGTGAAGTCATCCATAAAAACATCCATGCATGTTTCCAAAAATTCAGAGAAGATGCTTATCATACACCTTTAAAAAGTTCTCGGGGCATTACATAAACCAAAGGGCATACTTTGTATGAAAAAGATCCAAATAGGAATGTGAAGGAGGTTTTCTATTGATCCTCAGGTAAAATGTGAATCTAATAATATCCTTAGAATCCATCAAAAAAACAGTAGTGGGTTTTCCCAGCTATTCTTTCAAGGACTTGATTAAGGAATGGTAATGGAAAGTGCTCTTTCCTTGTAACCAAATTGAGTTTCCTGTAATCAATGCACAATCTCCATTTATTTGGAAGCCTTATGGGGACATGATCACCAAATTCATTCCTTGAGATTGTAAATCCAAATTTTTTTGGAACAACATGGATTGGACTTACCCAGTGACTATCAGATATGGGAAAAATGATTCCAGCAGATAGCAAGGTGGTGACTTCTTTCTTCACAAGCTCTATAAGTGTTGGGTTCAGTCTTCTTTGAAATTTTCATACCGGTTTTCTGTTCACCTACAGTAAAATTATGTGAATGAAAACTGAGGGGATGATTCTTGTTAGATCAGAGAGATTCTATCCTATGGCTTTCTTTGATGAACTTGAGAACTTCCAACAATTGGTTTTACTAGACTTCAGACAAATCATTTGAGATGATTACAGGGAATTGTTCATTATGACCTAAGACGACATACTTGAGATTATCCGGAAGGGGTTTCAATTCTACCACAGGTCGGTTGTTTTCATTGATAACTGGGAACTGTTCTGAAGTTATATTTTTTGGGGAAGCTCCATGTTCATCATGGTTATCTCTTTCTATGATCTCAAGACTTGATTCATGTGAAAAATTTTAAACCACTACTGGAATAACACTAATAGATTCAGTGGTTTCTAGAAGAACATTTTCATCATTGCTCAGATATCCAGTCTCAACATCCCAAGACTCTTCATAGTCTCTAATTTCATCCTCATTTTTTTCTGATTCGGTATCGTACAAATATCCCTCGTTTTCCACATCAGTTGGTATTTCATCGTAGAAAAAATCCGGTAACATGACATAGGAAAACCAATAAATCATGTTAACATGGAGAGTTGATTGATCCTCAACTTGGTGTTTCATTGAATGAAAATTTTTGAAATGAACAACATCTCCTCCACATTTTTGTGAAAGTGATCCCTTGTGAACATTGATGATTGCTTTCATCATTTTTAGAAATGACCTCCCTAGGATGAGGGTAACATGTGTGCTCACCTGATCTTCTTCCATATCCAAAACATAGAAGTCAACAGGAAAAATCATGTCTCTCACTTGAACGAGAACATCCTCTATAACTCTAGCAGGGTTTTTGGTACTTCGGTTTGCTTGTTTAATGATAATTCCAAAGGGTTTCATGTATCCAACCTGAAGAGATGAGTAGACAGAATGTGGCATGACATTGATGGAGGCCCCTAGATCAAGCATCATATCTTTGAAGTCACATTTACCAATGGTACAGGGAAGGGTAAATGTCCCAGGGTTTTTACACTTGATAGGAAGGGAATGCTGAATAATCGATGAAACATTCCATCCTAAGTTTACTTTTTGACCTCCATTGATATTTCTGTTGTTAGTACACATGTCTTTCTGAAACATAGCATAACTTGGAATTTGTTTCACAGCATTGAGCAATGTAATATTAACATTGAATTTCTTGAATGTTTCCAAAACCTCCTTATCCAATTCTTTTTCAGCACTTGACTTTGGTGGTGGTTCACACCTTGGATAAGGCAGTGGAGGTTTGAATGTTTTTGGGGTATTCTAAGTATGTTTTTGAGGAACATAAGGACCATACATCCTCTTCCAATCATTCTTTGTTTTTTCAAACAATATATTCTCTCTTGACATTGAGTTTCTATCAACTTCAGATTTTTAATCATTTTTATCAAGGGTAAGATTTTAATCAATATTATCAGCAGAAGGCATGATGTTCTAAATCTGAGGGTTGTTCAATTTTGATCCACTCCTATGATCAATTTCACTCAAATTTTCCTTCCCATTATTCCTCGTAATTACTTGTGGTTGTGAGGGTAGACCACCACTCATTTGATTTGTTATGCAATTAATACCAGAGGAAAGTTGGGCCAGTTGAGTCATCAATGTATTCATTTTGTTATCTTGTTGTTTTGAGTACTCTTTTAGTTAACTCATTTCCTCTTGTTGTTTCCTCATTTCTTATTTTTGTTTCCTCATTGCTTCTTTACGGTTCCTATCAGTGTTTTGAGTGGTAGGGGTAGGCTGAAAATTGCATCCAGAATGAGCATTGTATTTCTCATTGAAATATCTTGGTTGAGAATTACTTGATTGTCCTTATAAGAATCTTATTGGTTGTTCAGGTTGACAAAATCTTTCATTTGAGTTGTTGTTCCATCCTTGATTGAAATTTTGGTTGTTATGAAATGGTATTCGCTGATTTTTTTGAAATGGTCTTATAGGAAAAACTACATTGCAGTTCTTAGGAGGCTCTTGCATTTGCAGTCATTTGTCACTAAAATGTTCATTCGAAGAACATATCCCATAGTGGACATGTAGATGGAAAGCCGCTTCAGGTTTAGGATGGGTTGGTGGGGTGTTAGACAACATTTTTGACCTTATGATTGTGGTAACATCAGATAGTTGACTTGCAATTGTGTTGTTATCGGGACTAGTAGTAGGGAATTCTTCTGTAGCTTTCACATGAAGAATGTCTCTGGTTATGATGTTTTGGGAATTCTGGGCCATGTTTGCAATTAAAATCCTAGCAGCAGCTGATGTCTTATCAACTAAATCTCCTCTTGCAGCAACATCGATCATACTTCTATCAGTGAGACACAATCCTTCATAAAAGTATTGAATTAGAAGCTGGTCACTAATTTGATGATGGGGAAAACTAAAACAAAGACGTTCAAACCATTCCCAGTAATTGAGAAGTGTTTCTCCTTGTGTATGCCTAATTCCACAAATCTCCTTTCGAATGGAGGCAGTTCTAGATGGAGGGAAAAAAAATTCAAGGAAAATATTTTTTAATTCGTTCCAATTTCTAAACAAGGTTGAGTGAGAATAGAAAAACCATTCCTTAGGAACTCCATCTAGAGAAAAAGGAAACAACCTCAAAATCATTTGATCTGTATCGACTCCATAAGGTTTCATGTTGACACACAAGTACCTGAACTCTTGATGGTGTTTGTGTGCATCTTCCCCAGGCAACCCATTAAATTTGTGAAGCTGGTGGATGAAAACAGACTTGATTTTAAATCAATTAGGGGCATCATGGTACTCTATAAGATTCTCATGATTTTCATCATAGGACGAATCCAGTTCTTTCAATGTTCTATTTTCAGCCATTTGGATTTCAGTTTCAACTAAGTCCCTCCTAGGTGTATTGGTGGAAGATTAAAAACTTAAAACTTGTGGATTATTATCTCTGACCCTAGTGTGAAAAGCGCTATCAATTTCAGAATCTAAAGGTAACAAGTACGGTTCAGAAGTTCGGGTCATTAAAGAAAAAAAATAATTAAAATAAAATCAACTCTAGCAACCTCCCGAGCAACGGAGCCAGTTGATGTGGGAATTTTTGTCTTGTAAAAACCTCAATCAATATTTTCCCTTTTAATGTAGCACAATGGTGACCATAGGGTTGTCTCTCGAAGAGGTTTCACATCGAGTTGTAAAACTATCACTTTTGTTATTTTTTTTTTGTTTTTGCCAAAATGAAAATTGGGATTTGATTAACAATTTGAAAATAACATTTTAATTAAATACTAAACTAAAATAATTTTAAATAAAAGATAATTTGGGTTTGAAATCATGAATAAAAACAGCTGTCGCAGAAAAGCTTCACCCTCTCGGACACACCCCTCTTCCTTGTATATAAAAAAATATCTCTTAATTTGAATTCCTAAAAGTAACCCCAAGGACACCAAGGTGTAAACTCAAATTTAAAAATACATCATATTTAAGAATTAAATATGATTTATGTCCCACCTATATAAGTGATTCAATTACTTAAAGTCCTCCAAGTAATTAAACCTAATTGAATTCGCTATGCTCAAGGGAAAAAACCTCACCAAAGAATTTTAAATAGTGAAATCAATTATTCTACTTTATAGATGGAACAACGATAAAAAAAATGTTGAAAATATATTTAAGAAAGAAAACAACCAGATTAATTCAAAAATATAGGTTGAAGAGAAATTCAAAAAGAGATTACACATTAAAATCAAAACTCGGAAGAGAGTGTCTGTTGGGTGTCGTCGTCCGCAACCACTTGCCGCTTAGCCTTCCATCACTTGATAAGCCTTCATCTTCTCTATGGAGTCTTCAAAGGATTTCATCTTCTTAAGGATCAAATTCTCCACCTTCCCCTCCGATCTCTAAAGCAAACTCCCTTTGTGACGGATGGTGTGGTGAAGAATGGAATGTGATTTAGAGGTAAGATATTTTCTCCTTTTATAGGATGATTTCATTATCACAATTTTGTTTCGTTTTCATCCCATTAATTGTCTGATTCAAGCATGTACCTCATCATACATATTTTTCATAAATGTGTTTTCCGTCCACCCTCCAAATTTCATATTAATTGGACGCATCTTGAATGAGTTATGATGTTTCTATTGTCAATCGCTTTCTATGGATGAAACATCCTGGAAGCTTCCTTCAAAACTCTATCACTCAATGGCCATCATAACAGATTCCAAACGGCTTGAAATTCTTTGTGTGGACGTGTTTTGGGGTCCTCTATATTCTCTAAGTATAATCGAATCATTTGGAGGAGTTTAGGTAGAATTATGCTTCCATTACCATGGTGGCTTTCACGTAGTCCTCCAGGAAAATTTGTCAAATTCATTGATTTGTTTGGGAATTAAGATGCTTGAATACATTCCTGGTCTTGAAGACAAAGATGATGGAAATAAATAAGGGTTAAAAAAATTTGAATAAAAAATTTTGGAAACATATTTTATGATAAATAACCAAAATACCCTTGTGATAAAAATCTGTCAAAAATCCAGAATTATGCAATTTAAACTTTTTATACCAAAACACACTCTAAATCAAAAAAATTTACAAATAAGATCAAATTGGTAAATTGTTGGGGGTATAAATCATTTAAATAGACATTAAAAATAGTGTAAATATTATTTCTATCATCTACTTAATTCAATAAAATATGGAAACAAAAACAACGTTCATTCGTACGTACGGCCAACAGTCTCCATGAACAGTTTATTTGATTCCATTTATCGATCTATCATATATATATGTATATTATGAATAAATATTATATATAAATAATGTTTTAAATTCTGTAATTATGTAAATCAGGATATCAGTAATAATATCAAGAAAAACAAGTCGAAACACATACTATAAATGAAACGATTTTACCAAATCGCTGGTTTTACATAGAATTTACAAATAATGGGTAATATAAAGTCATAATTAAACCATATATGATATCCTAACAATGATTATGATTCTTTAATAAGTCAATTACATTTTTTGAATCATTATACTGGAGGTTCGGATTCATACGAAGCATATCGGATATAAGGTAAGCGATAACTATTCCAATCTCGTAATATCTGAGATTGTTATTCATAAGTATTTACTGGGGTTATTGTTATAATGAATGCCCATGTTTTCAAAAAATGTATTCATGTATTTTTAATGTCCTTTGACCTATTTTTATAATTTACCACATGTTATGAAAGGAATCTTACTTTTATTACCACACAAGGAACTTTTTGAATTTTCCGACAAAAGTACGAGGAGAATGTTATTTTTTAACTTATACGACGTGAATGGATTTTTATGGTTTTATAACGCCTCATTTTCATGAAGCTTCCTCATTAATATTTCTTTATTATTTTCAACAAAACCCATTTTTTTTAATATTTCAAGGAATTTTGTGAATATAAAATGACTTTGAAGAAGAAAGGAGATTTTCCTCATAAATTCATTTCATGTGATTTATCAAAACTATTTTCCATCTAAAAATGACATTATTTAATTTGTTTATGATTCAAGTATAATTTATACACTATTTACCTGGTTTTATTCTTCTTGTGATGAGATTATATCCATTTTTTATATGTATTACGTTATGATGTCATGATGTTTAAGAATCCCATTCAATTACATGGGTTATGCTATGATGTATGATTTATGATTTTGTGGAACACGAAAGAATGGTTTCATTATGAGATTAGTGGGACCTATATCTCCCTACAATGCATTGGGTAATGATTTATATCTCATGAAATAGAAATGGATGGAATAGTAAGTTTATCCAGTTCATTGATACAGGACTGGAACGAGGAGTGAACTCGATTCAGAATGGAACTTTGTCCACTAAGATGGGATTCGCAGCAATGCCTTGGATACTATCGAAATCATAACATGTGCTTAATGTTTTCCAAAATTACATGTTTAATTCCCATGATATTTTATCATGATTTATGTTCCTTTATGATATATGCCTTAGGTACTTCCATGTTTTATGTCTTTTCTCAACATTTTGATGTTTAGATTTTATGTTCAAGTTTTTGCATTCAAATGTTTATGGATTGTTTTATGTTCTCTATGATTTACCATACTGATCATTTGAGCTCGTGCTTTATATGTTTTATTTTCCTCTGGATATAAGGAACGGTTTTAGGTAAGAAATCCAAAGGAGAAGATATTTATGAGAGATGTTGAAGATCTTTCACTGTGAATAGAATATTACGTTCTGAGTTTCCAAAGACACTAAACCAATACAGTCTTTGGGCATCTGTTTTTGTCTTTTATTAAGTACTCCTCAAAAGTAATGTAATTTATATGTATATGAAGCTTTGGGTCTTTACAATTGTTATCAGAGCGAAGGTTTAGTTATCCTTTGAAAACTAGGATTCGAAAACTTTAGTGAAATCCATAGAGATATTTCTAAGGTATGTATAGTGATTTCCCTATAGATAAGTATACATATAGGTTATAGTCATAGAATTACATTAATGATCTTAGAATTAATCCTAAGATGTTAGATATTGAAGGTACTCCCCCTTTATTATGTTTTTTCCCAAGCATGATTTTTTCCTCTCACAATATTCTTTTTGGGTTCTAGAAAATGGCTGGATACAGGAAGATTCATGATAATGGAAGATATGATGGACAATGGAATGATATTCTTCATGAGAAACCAAATGAAACGGGATTTCGAAGTCAAAAATTCGTTATTATGCCTAATAATCAACCTCATAATATGATCAATAATCTCAACTTTGGTAAGTTTCCCGACTCAGCTAATAAGAGAAAGATGGAGTTTTATGATTATTATAGAGGAAAGAAAGTAAAATTTCTCTCATGTAAATCATGTGGGATGAGGCATCAAGGTGAATGTTTCAAAGGAACTAGAAGATGATTTTCATGCGGAAAATAAGGGCACAAATCCAGTAAGTTTAAATGAAAAGGTTCAGTTAACACCATGGAAAAAGATATTAGTATTTCTACGACATGAAGAATGATTAGATGTTTTTAATGTGGAATGTATGGGCATTATGCCAACAAATTCCCTAAGGGAAAATCTCATGAAGAGAATCAGCATGGTCATATGGGTAGTATTTATGTGGATGATGATTAGGAGACTACAAATGATATATGAGATGAAAGAAGTTTTGAATCTTGGTCAATTATTTAAGAAGGTAATGGAATGATTTATGTTTATCAAGAGTTAGGTTGTATAGTTAATGGTACTACGGAATAAAGAATCATCTAAGGATTGTTACACTATTTTTTTCCTAATGTATTTGAACGTGTATTTTTAATGGTACCGATAACCATGAAAGATAAATTCATATATTATTGGAAAGTAGATGATATGTTCATAATGAAGGGATAAGGAGATAGTGAGATGTTTTATAGTATTGATGAGCTCATGGGTGATATAAGGACAATGCGATATCATGGTTTGAGTATATAGAAATTTTGGGATTTTGGTATGTGGAAAGGGATAAATTTTGACAGCATTCATGTTTTCACTAAGGTTCAATGGGTAATAATTTTTCAAGAGAATAAATGATTAAGGTATTCACATGTTTGGAATGTGACCAAAAAGATATATCTTATATGGGGGATAAATGATGGTAATCACATGATTGGTTGATGAAATTTCTAGTAATCATTTTCTTTATAATATAAGAATGGGCAGAAGTAATTTCGATAAGCCTAAATTTTGGAATGGACATAATATATTATTGGTTAAGGATATAACTTTTTACTTCTGAAATGTTATGATAGTATAGTTTTAGAAAAAGGACAACATGCATAACGAGTGACTACCCGTCACGTCGGACAAGGCTGTGGGAATCGATCCCACAACCGAAGTGCAATAGGACTTTATCGCATAGCACTAGCCTACAGAAAGTCCATGGTAAGTAGAAACTAGATTTATTACATTAAGTGGTATGATAAATGAAGTATAAGTCCATTTTTGGAACCATATACCATTAATCTCACCATATAAGGACTTATATATATACATATCTTTTTCTAACCTTATGTTTGAGATAGATGGAATGACCTATCATTCTATCAATTGATATGCTAACACTTCACGGAAGACAGATTCAACATCATTTCTTTAACAGATGAAGTGGAAATTGTTTAAGGCACAAACAACGGTGAGATTGTACAAAAATAAAGTAAGTATTTCTTCTAATTCAAATTCATCAACTTTAGGGAAATGATCTTGAAATCCAAAAATGTTGCCCTAGTTCCCTTATATCCGATGAATCGGATGGAACCATAGATCATAAAAAATTTATGGCATTTTGATTTATGGAATTTTCATAGCCATATCCTCTACCACTCATCATCAGAAGTTGATGGTTAGATTTCGCTTCCATATCCATATTTTCATGTATGTTATCCTATGTGGAATCCCAGTGATTAGTTAATTTTGGTAACCATTACGTTTCAAAATTTAGTATTTCAAGTTATGTTTTGGTATTCCATTTTACGAAGTGGGTTTCTATTAAAGAAACTTTCAAGTAGTAAACCATTTACAACCTCGACGAATTTCGAGGGAAAAATTCATTTTAATGGCTGTAGGATTTAACAACCTGATATTTTTTGAGAATTATTCTTTTTAATTTCTTTTATGTCTTCTATTATACACTAAACCAATATTAGCTTGTACTATATGCAACACTGTATTCGATTGCAGTACACGCAACACTATTCTTGGCTCGTGTTATACACAATTTCATGTTCGTTTTGTGGAAATTATTCTACACAACTTTAAGAATAGATTTTGGTTAATGTTTAATGAAAAATGTTTTGATTATGTTATACGCAACACTAAACAGAGCTTTTAATACACACTGCCCTGACTTGGCTTTAATTACACACAATCAAGACATTCTTCGATAGTGTGTGTAGTACGCAATACCATGTTTCACTAAACGAGATATTATTATAATATTATTATGAACTAGCCGTAATGAATTGTAATACCCACTTTTTGAAATTTTATAAATTTTATCATTCAAAATGGAAATCATTTTTAGATTCAGAATATGAAAATTATCCTAGGGGAGTTTTTGGTATTTTTCAGAACACATTCAATTTTTGATGAATAGTAAAAACACTATGTTACTATTTAAAAACTGACTTTTTATTTAAATAATTATTTATTTTATTTTAATTTATTTTAGGTCAAACATTGATACATAATACTTATATATGTTCAATGTAATTCATTTGAGTAATTTTATAATAATTTTAGATATATAAAAATTTTATTGATCTTTTCACCGTCTTTTACCCACCTCCTAGGAGAATTTAAAAATTTACTTAAAACATAATTTTACCACTTCTGTGAGTGGAATTTCGAAAATCCGAGAGACACGATTAATATCAAGGAGTAAAATATGGTTCAATAAGATAAAAATTATTTTTGGTGAATAGTGTCTTTTTACTTTTATTTACCATGGTTAAAGTAAATAGGTTAATTACGTGTAAAAATGATATTATTATTACCCTAACAAATGTTCTAATTCTATTGGATAAGTATAATTCGACCAAAAACAAACTTAATAATATATTATTATTATTTTGGTCCACTTGGATTAGATTAGGACATTTATTATTATTTTATTTAAAAGAGAGATAAAATAATTAAAATCAAAGTTTAATAACTAAAACATTTTTAATATAGGGTTATACATAATATAAATTCTACTATAAATATTTATTAGAATAAATAAAATATTTCGTACCTAATATTATTTTATTTATAATTTTTGGACATTAAATAATTTATGTTATTTATGACACAATGGTGAAGCAGTAAATACCTAAATAATAAAATATTAAAATAATTGATGTTATAAATACCCAAATAATTGATATTTGAGACTTTTTCTGAATTACACTAATTTTTTAGGTTAATATTACATGTTATTATTTATTTAATTAAATTTTTTTGAACTAATAATGTGGTTATGATTTTTAAAAAAATCAATTACCAAATAGTTTCAAAATTGGCATAAAATAGTTTTTAAAACAAATATAAAATTATTAATAGTTATTATATTGTTAAAAATCTATGGTTTGGCCAAATGACATAGATAAGGTTATATATATTAATAATGAACCACTTGGGGTTCTTTTGGCTTGTTATAGTATGTTTATTACCCATATAGTGTAAGAAAAGAAGAAGACACGGTAAAAGTAAAATTATTTAACTTAGAGTTAAATCTAAATGATAAAGTTAAAATAGTAACCTAAACTTGTCTAAAACCTATTGTTTTAGAGGATTTATAACCATCCCCACTATAGATTCTAAATAAATCAATTGGGAGATATTATAAACCGAATATGTCTTTATTATAAAATAATATTTTACGTTTTTCTAAAGGTGCCCCTCTCCTCCCTTATAAAAAGGGCACCCCTTCCCTCTTTTTTTCACCCCATTTTGAGCCTTGAAGCGTGTACAACCCATTAACATTTCTCTTATCATAAGACTAACTCTACTTCTTAAGAGGAAGCTTAAAGGTGGTGCGTCGAAGAAGAGGTAATCTCTTCTTCCGATTCTATAATGTTTCTTTCATCTTCGACTTCTTCTTCTTTAGTTGTATCATTATAAAGTAACAACATCAGTATTACTTATATACTGATATTTTATTATAAATATGAAATAACCTTATTTCACCTTCTATCCATCCTATAGAAAACGAAATCACCAGGCGTGCGTACGTACGGAATACCATCTCCACACTGTGGTGTAATCTGTTTTCGACCACCACCTTACATGGATGGGTATAATGGTGTAAATAAATATCTATATATGATTATTGTAAAGTTATTTTGAATCTGAAATATTATACATAAACTTCAATACAATTCTGCGATCATGGGATTGATATCATCGCTCGTGCGTACGTACGGACTACCGTCTCCATGACGCGATGAGATTCATTCTCCATGATAACCATTCATGAATGACTATAATGTATATATAATGAATAATAATTAAATATATGACATAATAATTATACTGAATTTATGTATATATATATGTATTTTATCTACTTAATTCCATTCAATAAGGAAACAAAAACAGCGTTCATGCGTACGTACGGCCTACCGTCTCCATGAACATGGTATTTCATTCCATTTATTGATCTACAATATATATATATATATATGTATATTATGAATATATATTATATATAAATCATTTTTTACATTCTTTAATTAATTAAATCAGGATATGAGTAATAATATCATGACCAACAAGTCGAAACATGTACAATAAATTAAACGATTTTACCCAAATCGCTGCTTTTACATCGAATTTACAAAATAACGAGTAATATAAAGTAATAAGTAAACCATATATGCTATAATAACAATGAGTATTATTATTTAATAAGTCAATGACATTATTTAAATAATTATACAGGAGGATTAGATACATACGATGCATATAAGACATAAGGTAAGGGATAACTATTCCAATCTCGTTCTTATTTGAGATTGTTATTCGTAAGTATTTACTGGGGTTATTGTTATAATCCATGCCCATGTTTTCTAAAACTGTTTTCATGTATTTTTAAAGTCCTTTTTACCCATTTTTTTAATTTACCACATGTTATTAAAGGAATCTTACTTTTTTTACCACACGGGGAACTTTTTGACTTTTCCGACAAAAGTACGGGGAGAATGTTATTTTTTATTTTATACGGCGTGAATAGATTTTTACGGTTTTATAACGCCTCATTTTCATGAATCTTCCTCAACAAGATTTCATGATTATTTTCAACAAAACCATTTTCTTTTAATATTCCATGGAATTTTGTGAATATAAAATTACCTTGAAGAAGAAAGGATATTTTCCTCCAGAATTCATTTCAAGTGCTTTATCAAAACTATTTTCCATCTAAAAATGAAATTATTTAATATTTTTATGTTTCAAGTATAATGTATCAATTATTTACAAGGTTTTATTCTTCTTATGATGAAATTATATCCATTTTTTATATGTATTATGTTATGATGGCATGATTTTTATGAATCCCATTTTATCACATGGGTTATGTTATGATGTATGATTTATGATTTTGTGGCACACGAATGAATTATTTCATTATGAGATAGGTGGGACCTATATATCCCTCTAATTAATTGGGTAAAGATTTATATCTCTTGAAATATACATGGATGGAATGGTATGTTAATCCGGTTCAGTAATACAGGACTGGAACGAGGAGTGAACTAGATTCAGAAGTGGACTTTGTCCACTAAGATGGTCTTGGCAGCAATGCCTTGGCAACTTTAGAAATCATAACATGTTCTTAATGGTTTTCACAATTATAAGTTTTATTCCCATGCTATTTTATCATGATTGATGTTCTTTTATGATAAATGCCTTATGTACTTCTAATATTTATGTCTTTTCTCAAGATTTTGATGTTTAGATTTTATGTTCAAGTTTTTTCTTTCAAATGTTAATGGATTGTTTTAGGTTCTATATGTTTTCCCATGCTGAGAATTTGAGCTCACCCATTTTATGTTTTATTTTCCCAAGGATATAAAGAAAGGTTTTATGTAAGAAAACAAATGTGGAAGTTCTTTATGGGAGATGTTGAATAACTTTCACCGTGATTAGAAGATTATGTTCCGAGTTTACAAAGACACTAAACTAATACGGTCTTTGTGAGTATATTTTGGTCGTTTATTAAGTATTCCAAAAAAGTAATGTAATGTCCTTGTACGTCACTCTTTGGGTCTCTACAGGAAGATAGAGGTTCCAACACCTTGATGTTGAGGGATTCCTTGCTGAAGAAGACAGAGGAGCCGACTACCTGATAGGTGAGGGTTGAGGGGATAACAAGACAGACACTGATCTTTATATCGAGGGCTTACCCTGGTGTGGGTAAGACAGAATTTCTTGAAAGTATAAATCATGGGACCATTATCCAAGGTTGTTGGATACCCTTATCTTTGGGTTAAAATACATATTACTTGATACTTATTTTTGTTACATGTTTTTCTGCTGCATTTTGTATTGTTGAGGAAAGTATACTTTCTTATACATCCTTATCCTTGTACTCTGATATAGCGAGATTCAACATGCATTATGGTAGAATCTTATTCGTTGTATCTTTTTTTAAGTTCCATTTTCAGAATCACTTTTCGAGAATCTATCAAGTCTTTATTACTCATAAGAGGTCCTGTGAATTATCTTATTTAACATTGTTAAACATAACCATCCTAAAAATTTCCGAAAGGAATTTTTAAAAGGCACTATTCACCTGCCTCTTATATATTATAATATAATTCTTATTTTGATCCTACATTTGGTATGATATAGTATATCATACTCAGATTCATTCCATCCTAACAATCCCATCATGTGTATAGGCCATCAAACATTAAATATTTCCCAAGACCGTGCCCGCTGGTCCACACGTCGGGGGTTATGCCACACACCCCCATTCGAGATACTTTCTAGGATACTGTCTTGACCCTCTCGGCCACTCCCTTCACTACCATCACCGAACCCCATGAAAAATTGAGATCCTCACCATGAACATATTGGGCCAGGATGTTAAACATTTCCATTGCGCCCTTATGCATGGCCGGCTTCCACCTATTGGATACCATGATATGAGATAATTTTCTACACACCATAAATCACCTTGAGTCAATATATTCTTATAGGTTCCTTTCCCATGTAATGTTTTGAGATTCTCATCATCTATTACACTATGCACTTTGAGTCGAACCATTACTCAAGTAGCTCATCTACACCCCAACACCTGGCTTCTATAACCGGTTGAACTATAAAGGGCCTCACTTGTGTAAGTCCCAACACCAACCATTTCTAGAAAAATTATGCATAACAGTCCTTTCTACAAGACTACAAACTGTGTCTTACCTATATGAAAAAGTATAGGATGCCTCTTGTCCAAGCAATAGATTCCATATGCACCAAGAATAAGATTCCAAGAGTCATATCTATATAGCTATAAACTGTAGGTCACCCTATGGGACAAACATATTATTCATCTTTATCTAAAAAAGGGATTCCTTATGCTCCAATCATAAGATTTCAACAGTCCTCTCTACCTGACTATTAAGTATATTATGCCATATCATTCAATAATAGGATGCCTCTCGTTCCAATTAAGAGATGCCCTATGTGGCAAGAATAAGGTACCAATTCCATTATAACAGTTTCATAATTACAAGAGCATTGAAATACGTTCAATAATTCCATCACTCCACCTCACGCTTTGCATTTCCTTTATTCGGATCATCAACCTCTTTCATGTCTAAAGGGACCCCCTAACATCCTCATCCCATGCTGTATCGGCTCAGCCATAGTCCAAGGCCATCTCCCCAGATGCCTTTGGGTGACACTTCGAGTAAAGTCATGTGTTTTGAATACGGTCAACTGTCAAACATCATTTTTTTGTTCCAATTTCATGATAAACAGATATGAATGTTTTTTTTTCAAACATGGTCAACAATCATCCTTCGTCTCCAACCCACCCTCATTACATTCAGAATGTTAGACATGAGATTAAATCTTTTGGTCTCCCTTTGTTCTGATTGATTCTAATTCCCCTGGCGTCATCCTGCATATACACTGGCACATATGTGCAGTCCTCAATTATGTTCCTCAACCCACCAGAGAGTTGAGATGCACTCATGACCTAACATGAGGATGACACCCGGTCATCTTCCTTGTGTAAGCCCCATCCACCATTTCCACTCCTTAGTGTCACCCGAGCAGCTTCAATGCATAAGCCCCATGCACAATTGTCACTCCATAGTGGAACTTGATCATATTCCTTGCGTATTCCCCATTCACCATTGTCAATCCTTACTGGCACCTAGGAAGCATAAATGCGTAAGCCCCATGCACAATTTACGCTCCATAGTAACACTCATGTAGCTTTCTTGCATAAGCCCCATTCACTATTATAGCTCTATAACGACACATGATAATCTTCCTTGCGTAAGACCCATCCAACATAGCCAATCCATAGCGGCACCCGAACAGCTTATTATATAAGCCCCATCCACCATTTTCTCTCTTTAGTGGCACCTAGGCAGCTTCCATGCATAAGCCCTTTGCACAATTTCTGCTCAATAGCAGCACTCGGGAAACTTCCATGCGTAATCCCCATTCACCATGGCCGCTCCTTAGTGGCACCCTAAAAGGGTCCATGTGTAAGACCCATGCACATTTTCCACTCTATAGTATCACTCGGGAAACTTCCATACATAATCCTCATTAACCATACCTCTCTATTGCGGCACACTAGCATCATCCTTGGGTAAGACCATTCAACCATTGCTGCTCTATAGTGATACGAAGGAATCTTCCTTGTGTTAGAATTATCCACCATGTTCGCTTCTTAGTGGAACCCGTGCAGCATCCATGCGTAAGCCCCATGCACAATTGCCGCTCCACAATATCACAAGGGAATCTTCCTTTAAAAAGTTCCATTCTCTAATGCCACTCCTTAGTGGAAACCAGGAAGCTTCCATGTGTATGCTCATGTACAATTTTCAGTCTATAGTGGCACCCGGGTAGCTTCCTGGCAAAATACCCATTCACCGTCACCGCTCCAATGAGGCACACATGATGCTTCAATGCATAGGCCCTATCCACCATTCCCACTCCATAGAGAAACTCAAGAATCTTCCTTGCATAATCCCCATCCACCATTTTCACTCCAAAGTGGCACTTGGGCACCTTCCATGCGTAATCCCCAAGAACAATTTTCGATCCATAGTTGCACCCGGGGAGCTTCCTTGTGTAAGCCCCATTCACCATTGCCTCTACTTATTGGCACCTGGGCATCATAAATGCATAATCCACATGCACAATTTCCACTCCATAGCATCACCTAGTAAGCTTCTTTGCATAAACCCCATATAAAATTACCACTCCATAGCGGCAGATATGCTGCTTCATTTCGTAAGCCTCATTCACTATTACTGCACCATAGCGCCACCCGAGATTCTTCCATACATAATCCACATCCACCATTGTCACTCCATTGCGACAGCGGGGTAGGTTCCTTGTGTAAGACCCATCCACCATTGTCGCACCATAGTAGCACCCGAGAAGCTTCCTTGCATACTCCCCATTCACCACCTTTTTTGGTGCACCTTTTCACTGTGACCATTAGGTATTTCTTGCCTCTAGTTTCTCACACTGAGCATGATTCAAGTAGGAATAGTGTAAGCATCGAACATGATATCCTCTTCAGGTAGCCTAGAGTGTAATCCCTAAACACCATCCCAAACTACAAGGAAATTGGTCCTTTCTAAGGTAGTGTATGTTGGAAGCGTACATGACGTTCATGCAAAACCTCATTTTGTTCCGACCATCATCACGGTAGTTCAGCAACACATCCCCATATACTAGGACATTGATCCATGCCATGGAAGGGTACATAGGATGCTTCCCTAAGGTTCAACACAACCATCCATTGGTCCCAACCACCTTAATGTCAGTGCACCAAACAATCCTGAACAACATATACTTTGATCATTGCCATGGTATGGTACGTAGGTATCCTCCCTGAGGTTCAAGACCAACCCCCATTGTTCCCAACCATATTCATGTCGGTCCACAAAACCCCATTCCAAACCAAGTGGACATTGATCGATACATTATCAAGATGATTAGGAATACTCCCTGTGGTTCCAGCCCAACTTCCTGTTATTCTGACCCCCTTTATGTCAGTTCACCTTCATCCTGAATGACGTTAAAATTCATTCCCACATTTATTCTTGCATGACGTTAAACTAAATGCAGCCTTTCCTCCTGTATGACGTTAAACTGCACCCACCATCCTGATCTACTTGGGCTTTCTTCCCTATCTCCATGGCATGGTACGTAGGAAGCCTCCCCGAGGTTCACCCTCATTCAGTAGTAATCCCTTATCGTACTCATTTGGAAGAATGTCGTTGAAGTACCCAATTGACAATAAGTTGTCTTCAGATTAACTATGTGGAATTTGATTCCCTGCCTTGGGGAGACATAGGGACCCTCCATAATGTTCAATCCCATCACTCATATCTCATCCTAATCTATCCATTCTTCCTATTTTTTGGGAAGGTCATGATCAAAACTCGAGGTTCTTTTTCCTCCAGATCCCATCCATGCGTCCATTCTCACGGGTTGCCTCCTCAGGTGTCCCACAGTCCAAATGAACTATGCGTGTGTTGATTCCCTAACAAGGGGATACGTAGGATCTATATTCAAGGCTCCATCACAAAACCTCCATTTTCCTCACATCAGTTCAATATCATTCTTCATAAACACTCTGATTTCCATCATCCATCTTGATTCATACCAGGACCGCCACATCCCGGTTGGATCATGTCAGCCACATCCTCACTGCACCTAACGGTACTTGGGCTGCATTCCATGCATAATCCATAGCATGCATCGGAGTTTTTGTGCTTTATTTACACCCTGATTCATCACCTCTTCGAACTACATGTGTTTTGATCCCTATCATCTACACAGGGTATGTAGGAAACCTCGACAAAGTTCAATACCGGCCAATGGTAAACATTGGTGTTCCCCCATTCTGGAGTGCACACTTCATGATATGCCCTCAGTGGTTTCCAGACCAGCCTTCAAGGTTTGAAATCTTCCCTTTATGGGAAACACCATCATGGGTACGTTCTTATTGAGTGTTCTGATCCATGCACCTAGTAAACCTTCCAGTTGTTCCATCCTAGGGATGTACCAAACAGATTCATATCTATGGGACATTCAGATCACCCACATTTTTCCTCAGCAAGACTTTAAACTCAGGACCTGCTTCATATTAAACATGAGATTCCTAAGAAAAACCTCAGAAGACATGCCTTTGGTGTAACTATTTCCACAAGATGTTAAACTCACATAATAACATGTGATAAACATGGTAAGATGAGGAAAACCTCAGAGACATGCCTCGGAAATAAAATATACCACGACTGATGTGGGATTGCATAGGATATGCACCCTTGAGATGCCCCCTTATGAGGATGGATACAGGTTCCCCAATGTCCATGCATCCAGAGATTCTCTGAAATGCCTGATGTTGTCATCTACTCAGAACGATGGTTTCTACCATGTTAAAAACCAATAGAATGTCCAGCTAGAAGTAGTGTAATTAACTGGTGTCTATAAAGATATGTAACCCAGAAGAAGATTCAGAAACCATGACTTAATATTTATGGGAGACCCAGACAGGGTCACGAGTTCCAAGGAGGAATCCACAAGAGGAGGAACCGACATCCCATCATCCCATTTCAATCACGAAGGAAATGTCCCGGAATAATTGGTAGATGCCACCTGCCAATGGAAAGCTGTAATATTATGAAACAGTTGCGCTTCCTCAACATATGGATGCATGCATCCTAGAGAAATCATCAAATACATGGATTTTGTGATTTTTAGAGTTATTTATCCATTATATGGTTGTTTATTATTATAATGAGACTTTGGTGAAATGGATCAAACTTATTGCATAAATTAAATATATCAAATTATTCCTACCTGATAATGGGGAAAACTTTTAGTGGTAATCATCCCACTCTTACGGTATAACATTGGAAGTATTATTGGGATTATGTCATATTGGTTGGTAACATGTTCAAAAAAATTGGAATATTTATTCAGAGAATGAGACAATCCATGAAACTTTTTTATATTTAATTTTCCAATCTACCATGAAATATAAATATAGAATAATATAATCAAAATTATTATAACAATAATCAAAAAGGTATTTAGGAGGCTTCAAATATTGATTTTTTACTCTACAAATAAAAAAGGAAACATCCATGGATTTTATATATCGCTTGAGGATACAATAAAATATCATTTTTGAATATCATGTAGAATTATATGATATTATTTAAATTACATGATAAATTTAAACTTTTTGGTCCATTCAAAAGAAGATGAGTTGGTTTAACAATAATTTGTGATTAAAACGTAGAAATGATAACCCCAGTATTTATTTAATGGCTTATGGAAAATTAAATAAGTTTGTCTCGAATTTATAATGAAAACCATTATTTTATATTGTAAAATAATTGACTGGTTTTTTGATATAAAATTTAATTTTTATTTTCATGAAATGATATTTTAATTATTAATACATTTTTTATTTTGTTAATATGTGGCCGAAAAAATTTAATTTAATTATAATAAATAATATGTTTAGAATATCTTCTCTACTACAAGATATAATCTTTAAGAGAAATGTGGATATTGAAAATGATGGATGAAGGTTCCGCCTCAATAAAAATAGATCAGAAAATGAATGAATGATAATATGATACCCTTTCTACAAAATAATTCAAATGTTCTATAAAATGGAGATGTAAATAACATTGATAAAAATATTCATTAAAATCCATTTATACTAAATAAAAATAGAATATTTTTTCTTTAAAAAAATAGGGTTCTGTAAGCATTCGACTAATCAATTAGTTTTTATGTAAAATGCTAATTTAATAAAAATTCATACTTGTAGAATAAATATTGTCATCAATCACTAATAAAATGTTAATTTATTATGATCATTCACCGTTGTCACCTTTTTTAAAAATTATATTTATCAAATAGGGAGAAATAAAATATAAATCATTCTTTATGCTTATTCAATAATAGGGACCAAACAATGTAGATAATTTTTTTTATGATAATCAAACGATAACTATATAAAAATTGGGATATAATTAATTTATTTATTAGGACAATGTATTTTGAGAGTGTTTTTGAATGGGGAAAACTATGAAGTCCTCATTTCGATTATTCTAACATGTTTTTTATCATGTATATGATAAAAAGTAATATTTAATTTCAATTAATAGTGCTAATAGATTTAGTTGAATTAGAGTTGATACAATGTTTTTATCAAATGGTATTAAAGGACGCGAAGAGGTAAATACATGACACTGATATGTTATCATTGTATTATTTACTAGTGATCATATCCCCTACGTTTAACATGATAATGTTCTGTTATGATTACTTAACAATGTTTTATTCTTATGTGTGATACGTTGAATCATTAATTATAATAATTTTTTTTAAAAACTCCTAAGGGGTAGATTTTAAAGGGAAAAAATATTATTGGGATATTTTTAATTCTATTTATTAAAAAAGCTTGTGAGTAAAGAATGAACACAGATCTTAAGTTGAATAAGAATCTTCTAGATTATGGTATTTAACAACTGATGTAGATTTATTGAATTGAGGAAGTCTATATGGTTGTTTTGTGGTATTTTTCATTCAATATTCTGGTCAATTTCCACATATCATAAAAAATATATATATAAATGAGATGAATAGTATATGGTTGTTTAAAAACAATTATATATTTTTTATCAAAAAAGTCATTGAATTTACTTGAATAGGGATTGAAATTAGGATTCAATCTCAATATGTATAAGTAGTATTACTCTATGATTTAGTTTATTTTTTAGGATAGAGTTAATATTTGATAATTTTTAATTGTTAAAATGGAATAATCATAATTATGTGAATTAATGTTTCTAAAAATGGAATACATTTTATTACAATATGATGATATAAATCATTTCTTATAGAATTCAGTTAATGATATTTAAATTTCATGAATATGTGATAACAATATAAAATTTTCCATCATTACATGATAAATATGTATATAGTTGATGGTACATATCATCTATTAGAATAAATTGCGGATGGTAGGGTAAATATCCACCAATATGAATTGTCAATATTTTTATGTATTGATTTGTAACATAGTGGTTTTATATATATAACCAAGATTCATTTTGTTACACATTGACCGAAAAGTTAGGAAAAATGAAGTGAATTTTTACAATATAAATGATTTATGTCATTATTTAATTGAAATAAATTTTTATGATTAGATAAGTAATATTTATTTGGCATTAATTTTTATTTCATTATTATTGGGATGTATTCATATTTCTATATATACTATTTTTTCAATTGAATTAGAACAAAAAAAGAATAATTTGAGATTAGGATATATAGTTTTATATGATTCCATTTTAATTTTACATTAATATTATGTCTTTATAATGATTATTCACATAATTATTAACAAATGGTGTAAGATCATTCATTGTTATAAAATACAAAAGTGGTCATAAAAAAAATGTTTTATTCCTGAGAAGAAAGTGTATATAAGGAAAATATGTATTTTGTAGTGATATAAATAATGGTGTTTTAATATGTGAAAGATAAAATAATAATAAATAATGAACTTAACAATGAATATAAAAATTTTCTATGAAATGAATATGATTGGGAGCACTATGCAATTTTCAAGAGAGAATTGTTATAGGTATTATGGAAATTTTCTTCTCAAGATAATTAATGACAAATCTCTAACTTGTTGAGATACTCATAGGATAAAATTTTTTATTATCAGGTAAAATTAGATAATGGTTGTTTTTTAGTATTTTATGGATCATGATTATTCATGAGGGTTTTATTTTCTTGACGGTGTATGGATATTATAGCGTATTATCGAATAATTCTGAGTTATGAATGATGTTCATTGAATGTCAAGTGTTTTTTTCTTTCATTATTGTGTGTGAGTTAATCATTGATATTAGTCATAAATATTTTGATGAATGAATATATCATAAGAAATCATATATGAAAAAATAGAAATTATTTTTCAATAATTTTCCCCCAAACATTGGTGTCATTAAAACCATTCCTCCAAATATATATATATATATATATATATATATATATATATTTGTTACTTTTATAAAACACTGTAGTAATTATTTATATAGTTATATGATACTCAAACAATGTCAGGTAGTGTTTATGGATATTGTTCTTATCTATAGAGTAATATATTGGCCATGATGATGAATTATGTTTGGGTTGTGAAATTACTGTGTATGTGTAGATATAGAGTGGTGGGTAACTTGTGACAATGATTTTGATCATTTTATTATAATTTTTTCCAGTAATAAGTTTAGTTGTAATTATATATGTATATTTTCAAGGAACAAATAAAGTAATTCACTTTATTGTAGTCAAAATGGGGTAGGAATGTACTAAGTACATTTTTAATCTAGTCCATACTCATATTATTCTACTAAATCAGGATCTTTGTTGAATAAAACCCATTGATAATTTTTTAGAATAATTATTAGGAAAAAACATTAACTATATGGTATATCTTTAAATAATAAATTCTTGGGTTTTATGATATATAATATGTTTTGTAGTTTTATTTTCATCAAATATCATCATTTTTCTTAAAAATAGAGGTATTCTAAATTATAAATACAAAAATATATATACAACTACACACAAACAAACACACAAAAATTTCTAAATAGTATGAAATTATTAGCTTCTATATACATTTCTAATTTGAATTTCTATTCATATAAATGCAAAAAAAATATATATATACAAAACAAATATAGTATATATTTGTATCTCAAAAATTTATATATATACATATATATAAATTTATATATAATTTAACATATATACATTAATTGTATAATTATTTTGTACAATTAATATTTATAAGGAAATTACAGATAGTTTGTATTATAACTGGGATATTTCTTAATGTTTAATATACATATATTAATTTTATTTACATTTTATATGTTTATAAATTAATGAAATGTATATTATATTATATAATCATATTCTGTAAATGACTCTTTTATATAGTTAAATTTGTAAACAAATCATAAAATAAAGGTATGTCTATTTGGATTTCCAAAAAATATAAAATTTAATGAAACAAATATTAGGACTGTGAAACAAAATTGAATAAAAAATTATGAAAAGGAGAATGATGATGTGGTTAATGATTTCTAGTTGTGTGCAATTTGACCATTAATTTAGTACATCTTAAAATATTTTTCCACATTTACATTATAGTGATTATAGTTGGATTTTCTTAGTTGAGTTGTAAGATCACATGATATATTATAGAATTTATTAATTATATAAAAATTAAATAAGCTTATATTTATTGGTTTTAATTTACATAGGATATTTTATTTATTGTCCCTTCCATATGGAATGTAATTAAAAATTGTTTTTGTATTAATATTTAGAGAGTTTTAATATCATAGTAACATGAATTTAATATGTACGAATTAGATTTTTTCAATTTTTTTTCAAAAGGTTGGAGATGAAGCCTCATTTTATTATTTAATGAAATTACCTCTTTAGACTAGGTAGAGGGAGTCCCATTACAAATCCCGAAATACCAAGGCCAAGTCGCCTGAACACTATGCATGAAAGCCCATTTTTGGCCCAAAGAACCCCTCAGTGAGTAGTACTGCTACAATACATAGGCTGGTACAGTCCCTACTACAGTACTGCCACCGCTATTGTTCCTGTTATAGTGACTCTACCGCTACAGTGTCACCACCGCTGCTACAGTACCCTGCTACACTGCTGCTACAGTACATGGAAATTTTTCCCTGCCCGGATTTGATCCTGGGTCTTTTGGATGCTAAGAAGGTGCATGTCCCACTATGGTAGAAGCTCATTGGCATTATATTTTTTTGATGATTAATTATAAAAACCAGAAATGATATTTTTATGGTGTTTATTTGGTTATTTTACGTAACTAGAGTCTTGGGAATGAGATACCTTTATTTTGGAGATTCAATAAATTTATAGGCAATCTGATTTCTATTTCATTGGTTATTAATTCCACGAGTAATTGGATATGATGGGAAAATGAGGTTTAGATTTCATTGATGATATTTTTTCATAAGACCCCACACTTTAGATCCATTACATGAATATTTTACACTTAGTAATGTGTTTTCCCTTAGAAAAATGCACATTTCCTGAATAACCAGTCAGTGAATGTTACTATTTCATAGGGTTCCCCGTGAAAAGAGATATATTATTATTATGTTTTGTAAATAATTTTAAATAAAAATATTTGATTAATATTTTCACGTGTACTATAAAATTTTGGTAAATAATTTTAAAATAATAATACATGATAATCATTTTACATGTCCTATGAAATAATATCCCCAAAAACTTTCAGGGGATAAAGATTTTTATATTTTCCATCTAATATGATGGATTCATTCTAGAGTATAATTTAATACATAAATATCACCTCAATAAATGTATTAAATGTCCGATTCATTCCATATATATGAATGATTAATTATTTGAGCAATTTTAAGAATTTAAAATATCTTCCCAATGATACATAATTGTGATTTGTATATTTCTAAAGGATATAAAATGTTATGTGGGAGTAATATAAGTTTCACTTCAAAAGTAAATATATGAATATACTATGACTACATATAATATGCAAGTGTGGATCCCTAATATGTATTGGATTCAGCATTTTTGAAAAAATTTATGAAAATGATTTTTGTGAAATTCATTTGATTCTTGGATTTTATTATATGAAAGTGTTTTTACTGACGAAACTAATAGTATTTGTATTAATAAAAAATAAAATATGATATGTCTTTATATATTTATCTAAAACATTATGAAATTCTTTAAATAAAATTCCATAAGCAGGGGTGATGTATATTATAAGAATATAATAGTCTCTCCAATAATTGTCTCATAATTCATCAATACTTCCTTAATGAATATAATATTTTTTTATTAGACCTTAAAAGCACAATCCACATGGAGTTTAATGACTAATTATATCTACTCATGAGAATTTAATAAATATATATCTCAGTAATTTTTTAATCTCATTCAGTTGTGAATTAAATTAGGTATTTTCGAATAATTTTTGTTTTCAGCAGAATAGAACAATATGGGTTCCCCCCTTCTTCCCTTAAAAGGGAGTATTATTATAATAATAAAAATTGAAGGCGTTTGGGTCGTTAGATGGAGTATAATAGAACCATATTGGTTATTTTTTCTAGGTGGGAAATATAAACAAGGTCGGAGGATATGAAATTATTGATTATTTTTCATTAGGTTATTATATATTTTTATACCATCAATTAAATTGTTTCCATCTTTATTCATGACACATCTGATTGTGACTAATAAGTTTATACAGGATGATGTTCTTCCAATAGTAATCAATATTAAAATTACATGATTAATAATCGATTTTTTCTTCCATGATTGAATGACTATTTTCGGTATACATTATTGATTATTTGGTTTTGTGAATAGAATTTTCATGGAAATGTACATAGCCAGGTAAATGTAAAATTATAATGGGGATTCGATTTCAAGTAGATTCTTTTGTGAAATGATTTATTACGGGAAAATTTCAAAATTGGTGATTTATGAATTGTTTTGATGGAATATTGATTCTATATGAAAATATTTTGTAATCATGAAACTATAATATGGTTGAAATTAATTTATATTTTGGATTACAAATGATATTTAAAATATGGTGGTATTTTCTAAAAACTGACTCTTATGATTTGAAAAATTTATGTGTGGGAGTAAAGACATTATGTGTTTTATTTTTTAAATATTTATTGAATTGATATTTTATAATGAGATTTAATAAAACATTAGAAGGAATATTTTGAAGATTTATTGAAACAGATTGCCGATGAATGGGTAAAGCCAAATTTCTTAATGATTGAATTATTTTATTCCATGATGACTATGATTTCGTATGTTGATATTTTTATTTAATGTTTTTTATTAATTCAATTGTAATATATCATCATGACATGTCAGTTCTGTATTATGGTTGGTATCATTCCATTTATGGTTTCTTCAGTTCACAACATACAATTATGATTTTTTTAAAGTGATCACCATTGTATCTATTTATGTTATTGTCCATTTTAAGGGTATACAATGCTAAAATAACTAGTTATTGGTAGAACTATGCCTAGAACTATGATATTTTGATGGGATGCCATTTTGGATTTATTAGGATTACAATATGTCTCCTAGACATAGTTCAATCTTGGGTGACCTAACAATTAAGCATGTGGTTTTGGGTGATAAAGTCTCTATTTACATAGATGTGTACTTGATGGACATGAGCCATATAATTGAAAATTTGGAGATGGTAATATAATTACTAAATGGTTATTCGAGGGGTATTAGTTATCTTTTGATGTGTTATTAGTGCAGTGTTTTCCATTTTCGAGTACATATTTGTTTATAATAGTTTTAGCATGTGTTCTTTGGGAACTAATTTGTGGAATCCGTCAAATATATGGGTATAGACTTGGAAGTAAATTGAAACATAAATTATGTTTCAGTGCGTGGTTTGGGAATTAAAATACTACCTCCCCATAGTAAGAGCGGACAGTTTGAAAACATTCCTTATACCTACCATGAGAATGTTATATTGTTATAGAATGTAATATATGATCTACATTGTTTTGGAGAACATGGTTAGATAAATTGTCACAAAATATGGGTTTTTACCCCCAATTAATAAAATTATATAGTTTCAAGTCTCGTCTGATACTATTCTTTTGTGAAAATGTATGGATTTGAAAACTTTAATAGAATGTGGTGAGATAACATCCCAAATATTGATGTGTGGATTGGGGACATATAATTACAAATAGTGTTTTACTATATGTGACAGTTTTCATTGATAAATAATGTAATTAAAATTCACTTTGTGGTTTTGTGGTATTAGTGGATTCTATCTCGTTGTGAATCGGAAAAAGCATTCGGGGGTTTGGGGATGTGTTGGAATGGATAAAAAAATTAACTATCGTATATGCTAAGGAAAAATGGAATTCATGAATTTCTATATATATATTAAAAATAATAAATCCTTAAATTTTATGATTTCCTATATGTAATAATGTATTAGTTTTAGTATATGTTTTTATTGGAAATATGTTCATAGTGAAGATAAATTATTATTTATCAAATAGAATATATTTATATGTTTTGAAAGAATTTTTATATTGATTTGATAGAATGTCACATTTTTATAGTTGATGATCTGTTATGGTGTTGAACTCATAAATAAGTAATTCAATAATAATGTATTTATAATAATTCATTTAGACAAAAAAAATTGAAGGTAAGTTGATTTGTTTCATAGATTTACCTTTCATTGTATTTTTTCTGACAGATAATTACAATTATTACAATTGAAAAATTCATTCCACTAAAAACAACTTCTGTTACACTGTTACCATGTATAGACATACATTCTTATTTAAAACATTTTATGATTTTATGAATCATTATTTTCTTTATTATTCAATATAACTCCATGATTTATTGAATATAAACACTTATTTTGTCACTATAAATTAGAGCATTGATTGTAGAAGATGAATCTCTTTAATCAATAATAGATTTGAGTTAAAAAATATTCTTCAACATCATGTTAAATTGATAGATCATTCAAATAGTCTTTTATATTGTAATTATTATGGATATGTAATAATATTATATGTAAATTCCTTTTGTTCTTTTTTGATTTTTAATTTCTATCTAAAAAAACTGATTGAGAGATTCAGGGATAGGGAGGCATAGGATTGTACGAAAATAATTATCTGGGGTTATCATTGATAACGAAACAAGATTATACTGATCTTAATATCAGTTTCATACAAGATAAAGGATGAATGAAAATTAATGAATTGTATTAACTATGTATATATAAAATCTAATTTATAGTATTTCATAATGATAAATGTTAATTCCTGGGTAATTGTTATAAAAACTATGGATTCTCATTATAATGTTTATAAATTATCATATTAGATGTTTTAAATGTTTTGATTTCATTTGAAAAATATTATATATATTATTTGATTTTTCTAAACATGTATAAAAAATAAAATTTAGACAATCTATCTATCTTATTTTTAAAATATATTGTCTCTAAGTACTATTTTTCTGATATTTGATAATAATATGTCAAACTAATTGAATGTTTTTTATAATTTAAAATTAAAATCTCACTTGTAATTATTGTATTACTCTATGATATACCACTTGTTATTATTTTTTGGGATAAAATTGTTTAATTTACTTTTTTAATTGTTTTAACATTTATATTAAAAAAACTGTGTTCTTATTAATTTTCATATAACAATTTTTTTAAACTATTTGACGTTAAAATTTAATTGTAGATTTTTTTCTAATGATGGTAGGTTTTTGATTTGGAACTCTTGAGAATCTAAATCTTTGAAGACATGAATTTTTTTATTCTAGGGACAATGATTATTGGAGATACCATTTGAAAACCACTGTAATCAATACTAGGGTACATATTTTTGTTAGGCCAACTTGAATTAAGAATTTATTGAAATATAGGTTTCAATAGGAAAAAATGAGTAAATTTGTTTATTGTGATACATCTGGTATTAGGATATGAGTATTTATTATATAGGTGAAAACATGCATGTGTTACGGGTCTCGATAGTAATGTCTCCAAGGGAGGAATGACCTGATTTATGATCTCGTTCTATCTAGTGTTGTTCACATATTGCACTATTAGACACATTACCAACATAAAGAGTGATTCTGGTGTATAGGGTCTAAAAAACATAGTCTCAATATTTATACAGTGTGATATGAATCTGAGGTAATGAAGGTGAAATGAATAGAGATATTCTGTTATCTTTCAGATTTCGTACAAACCTTGTAACAGCAAGGATGTATCCAATAAACTGAGCGGGATGAATCATATATAGGAATTTCATTAGGCTAGTAGGTTGTTGTATCATATGGCTTTGTTCAATGCGATACACTTGTAGGTGAATGAAAGTCTTCAGAAACATTTCAATTATCATTAGTCATAACCACTTCCATTAAATATAATATTTGTATGTGCAATCTATCAAACTCAGAAAGCCAATTTCTAATAGGAGAGTGTGGAAGGAGATGGCCCTCTTCAGGGTTGGAATATTTGCAACGGTGATGTTCTGTAATTAAATGGTCATATATGGGTTTTTGATGGCATGTGTGAGGATAATAAATTATATTTTCATTCATTATAATTGGAAATGAATCCTGGCTTCACTATGATATATTTGGATTTATATTGCCAATACTGGTGGATTTGTATAAATTTAGATATAGTTGGTTTTTCCATGAGGCCTTCCACTTGTTATTCTATAAATGAGAAAATTGTATATTTTTAGAATGACTATTTGAAGAGTTACATAACCCAATTTTAGGGTGGGTTTATATTTTGATAGATTTTAGGATAGGTTTATAGAGAATTTAACAAGGTAATGATGTAGTATGGGTTTTTGTTGACCACCTTCTGATTGTTTCACATTTCCTACCAATCAAGGAAACCATTAGTGTTAATGAGCATGGTGGTTTATAAATCTATGAGATTTTAAGATGTAATTGGTTACCAAAACAATCATTTTACATAAGGATGGATGGTTTACTTAATGATTATGGCATGGAAAATAGAGGGTTTTCGGTACATAGGTGGTTCTAAGCACAATATTCGACACCCAGTTAGATAGAAAATCAAACCACACAATTCATGTGCATGAGGACACGTTGCGATCATCGGTCATAGATTTAAGGGGATCCTAGGAGGGGAATATTCTCTAAGTTGACTTTTACTACAATTATAGCTTTCATATTACTATTAATCTATTACAATATAAGGATTTGTATTGTAAGAAATGTTGATAAACCATATGATGTTTAGTAGAATGATAGACAACTATCCTTGGACCTACTTCTATTTAGGAGACCATCAAGATGGTGAAGCTGATACGGATGTGGATGGATAATGTGAGGTCTCATCAGAAATCATATTCTAATCATTGAAAATAAAATCTAGAGTATGATGATGTGATAAGAATTTCTCACATGTATTACTTGGGTAGGGAAACACAACAATTAAGAGATTAGGTAAGTAACGATTATTTTATGTCATCCGGTTTGAGGATCTAGGGAGGATCAGGCATGTAATTGATCAATTATAGTTACCTCATATGTATCAATACTTCCATGATTTATTCCATGTATATCAGTCATTCCACTTTCATTATGAATCATATAATTCCTTTTATAATGAGTAGGTTGGGGTATAAGTAGATAATATTTTGAGTATAATCCTTTAAATATTGTGTATCATAAAAAAAAGGTTATTAGAGGCCATTTGTTCCTTCATTATATTTTATATTGCAGCATGACCATGTAATAGTTGAGAATTGGGATTGGCAGGCCGATGTACAATCATTGTGGATGATAATATTCTCATATCATTATTCAACACACTTGTAATGAAAATTCGATGGTGAATTGATTTAGGGGCGATATTTTTATGATCTCTATAATTCCCTATTATATAGGACCTTTTCATTTCATCACTTTTTTGTTTAAATTAATGAATATGGAATAATATGAAATTTCTTTTAGTTCATAGAGGTAACTTGGGTGTTTGGGGATTGTGTAGAACAAGATACCCCGATTTTGTGGTGGAATCAGTCGGTGACAAGGTTAGTTCAAACCATGTGCTCCCAGACCGGTGATTATATAAATTATGAGATAAAAGGATGGAGAGAAGGGGGATCTCACATGATTAGAGAAATCAATGTAAAATGGGAGACATAGTCCTGCAATAATGATTGATATATTTACTGTGGGATTTGGAATAGATTATGCACGGTTAGTCAAATGGTGTGATGTTCCCTTTCTTCATGTAGAACATGAACAGTTTGCACACAGTATGTAAACTATACAACCAGACCACGCGACTCCAAAAATTTTGGTCAATGTACACTTCTAGACCTAATTAATATATTAAAATTTAACCTAATGTCAATATTTTTCCAATATAAGTTCACGGACATTGAGATCTATATTGAATCTCTCATGAAGGAATTCATGTATCTTCTTCATTTGAGCATTGATTCAAGTGTTTCTCTTCTCGTTTGATCTTCATCGGTGTGTTATTGATTCATTTTTCCGTCAGACCTCATTTGGAGTTGTATTGGATATTATATTTAGGTGAAAGATTGCTTTCAATATAATTATGTACATTATATATTCTTATTACTTATCCGAATATAAGTAAAATTAAGTACTAATACAGGATGGGAAAACTAATGTAGACTGAAGGTAGGTTATCGAATGCATTTTTCTTAAACGATAGTGGTAAAGTATATGTAATTGTTATAAACACACAATAATCAGATCATCAACCTATAAATGACTCATAATAATATATATTAGTTGTTTAAAATGGCCTATTTAATTAAAGAGGTGATTGTTTAATATTTTTAGGTTGTGGACATTGAAACTGAAACCACCCATTTGGGTGTTGGGTTTAAGGAAATTAACCAATAATATGGTATATGAATCTAGATAGTATGTTTCTATGCCTATATACCCCATACCATGAGATAATAATAGGGAAAGGAATTGTAAATAAATTTGTTGAATGGAATTGTGAATTGACCTATGTTTTGAATTAGAACATAATTTATAATTATGAGTGATTAAAAGGAAGGGTTACATTAAATTACCCTAAACATAGGCCTTGTAATGGTCATTGTGATAGTTATTATTATTATGATTAAATTACCACCTAAGTAAAATAATGGAAATCAATATACTCTTATCTAATTAATTGATTTAATTTTGACATGATATTGAATTGAATTTGTTGGCGGTGAATACCATTGGTATAATTGAATTTAATTGATTAAATCGTTTTGGATTGAATTACATTTGTATATGTCTTGGGTGAAACATCAATTCAAATGATGAAATCCATGAAAGGACTCAATAGGCTGGTACCATTCTTAGGCCCAAGGGACACATGGACTCCTGAAATGGTTTTACAGTGATGAACAAGTAGGAGATGAATGTTATAACTCATGTTATAGTAATATTTTATATTGGGAGTTACAAGGATGAACTCAAAGGGAATATTATCATTATTCAATGGGTTACACATGGGCTCCCTTTGTGGATTACTGTGGATGTACTCTAATTGAAGTGACAATATAACACACAACGATTTATATATGCATTCTTGTGATATCAAAATGGATGGGCTTGTAAATAATTTGTTTATAATACACATGGAGAGATACCTAGATTCCATATTAAGAATGCCCGGGACTATCTATTGTTCAGAAGTGAAATAATAATGATATTAGTCATATGAGGCGTCCTTCAATCCCAAGTAAGAGCTTGGATTTAGTCATTTTAACATTTTATGGATTGCCTGTTGTGGCTTCCATGGTGAATTATTTTTCGTGGTGGTGTTAGGATATTATCTAGGTTTTGAGACCAAAAAATTTAATCGGACTTAAGTTATTAAATGGGTTTTATTATTAATGGGAACTTGAAATATATATATATATATAGGACATTTACTTTTATAAATTACATGAATATTCTATGACTTCATGCACTCTTAAATATATATTCATTAAATAGAAGGAACATATCCTTTAGTGGCTCCCTAAAAAGATTATGTCTCACACCCTATTCTTGTTTCCATTGTGTATCTAAAAAGGCTATATAATTTATTATAAGGACATGGTGAACCACTGATTTGTAGGTTTTTTTATAGCCTCTTAGTAGAATGGGAACATGGGACTGAGCTGTGGCATGCAATGATATCAAGAATACATTTGGACATTTTTAATTTAGTTACGTGTATTTTACACGTATCATGTATACACTATTTGGCTATTTTTAGATACATACGACTCTTGTCATCAGCATAATTGTATATGGTCATTCATTTGTAATTTTCATCTTGTCCATCTAATTATCTTCTATCTCTATTATATACGTCTTCATATATATTTTATATCAGTTATATTACAAATTTTAAACTATGGTGATATGGAATCGTCTCCAAATAGACACACCCTAGGCACTCAACACTAGTCTATATCCTAGGGATTTTATAGATATGCACTTCACGCTGTGCGACTATCATTTTCAGGGGCACCATTTAGTCGGATCCTTGTATGAAACATTTATAATTAGAAGAACCAAAAGTAATAATAATGAAATTCAACATTTAAATACCTTTAATATAAATTAATTAATGGTATATTAATGAAAAAGGATTTTTACTGAAAGAAATTAAGCTTTTTAATGGTGTATTCCTCACAGAAAGAAGTGTGTGGTGATAATCCATTACCTTATTTTTTTCATTTTAGATAATTTCATTTGAACACATGTATAATGGTTTAAAATATATTAATATATTACAACATTTCCATAATAGTATTTATAATATCATATATCACTTTATTATAATATTTTATTACCTTTTTGTAAACAATCATTTATTTTTTTTCTATATTGTAAGTGTTAATTATATAGTTTCTCAAGTATTTTTTGACATGTTAAATGGTTTTCCTAATAATTATAAAATAATATCATAATATATATTGTAAATAATCATTTAAATAACATATATAATCATTATATAGTTATTTATAAGAATCAATAATATCGGGAGAGAAGAAATCAAATGAATAGTTCATTGATATGGTAGGTTACACATATGCATGGACACCACATTAATTTTAGTATCATATTTTAAAAATGAATAGAAAATTATATACAAAAATATTAAAAACATATAATAATAATTCATTATATGTATAATAATATAGTTTAAATCATTTTTTAATATATTCCATATATAGTATGAATGAACCACATTTCTTTGGGGAGGCAGTAGTCAACTCTTCCATAAATTATGTAACTGTATTCTCCTAAAATAGAAATCATAAATGTAATATATATATAAATACTCATGAAACGTAAAAAAATAATAAAAATAATGAAAATAATATATACATAATTTTTCTATCATAATTCCTAACCATGATTGTTGGTAATGAAAAATGAACAATCATCATTTTGTGAGGTTGTAGTTCTCCATAAATGAATGATGTGTTCATGAACCATTAGATGGAATTTTTTGTAGGTGTAGATAAATAAATTAGTATAAAAAATATAATGAGTTTTTGGATACTTATTAAATAATATAAAAAATGAATAAGAATTATTGACTTGGTGGATAATGTAAAAAAATGAATGTGATCATTTATGAATGTTACAAAATTTTTAGGTAACTAATTTTTTTATACCAGAACCCATTATTGACTAGATTTATGAAACATATAAGGATTTTTTGTTGTATTTAGGGGAATTTCTTGATTATTTTATATGTTTTTTGGTGAAAAAATGTTTTTGAGCGGTGTGAATATGTTGGAGGGGTGAGTGACATTTTATAGTGTAGGAGGGGTGGCATTATTGTATATTCTTTAAAATGGAATTCCAACCACGTTTTTCTATGAAATGTTCTACCTATAATGGTATAAATTAACTAAAATTGAATATGGGTAATTATATGAACATAAAATGTATTTTTGACAACTAATGAGGTCATTTCATACACTAATATCTATGTTTATTACACCCATAAACTGATTTTCTCTTAATCACTATAATTATCTTTAATCATTACCACTACTATTTTTTAACATAAATTAATCTTACCATATTTGAAATAACAAATTATTTGGATTTGAAATATTAATTTATTTTATAGAAATTAAATTCATATAAGTTGTATAAATTAATTTAAATATAATCCATTTAAGGAATGATGATTCATTATTATAAAGTAAAATGTTAAAAAGTTTCTGTTGTTTTTATATTAAATTTCAAATTAATATTTATTAAAATTACCTAAATTTGATTATATTATTTAATATTATTTATGTATTGTTTAAACCTAATTCAAAAATATAATTTTTAATTATAATTAAATTATAATAATATGTATTTTTAAATTAAAATCATGTATTTTCCATTATTCATCTGAAAATAAAATTTAATAGAAAAATAATCACAGTAAGCTAAAAATATTTTTTAATTTAAATAATGATGTTTTTTTACATTTAATATTAATAGAAATCCAAAAATTGGAATTAAAATATGTAGTCCAATAATATGGTGTAAAACTATATGTAGAAAAATATATATCTTTTTGACTAAAATTGGGATTTATATATCATATATCTATACAATATATTGGTGGAATATAAAAAATATTTTTTTTGAATAAAAATCATTTAGATCTCATTACTATCATTTACTAATTTTTAATAATTCATTTTTTCGAGATAAAATAACATTGTGAGCATAAAAAAATTTATTTTAAATTGGATTCAAAATTCATTTGTAATTAATTGAAATCTAATGATTTATTTTTATCTTTTTATAAATCATATAGTTTTGATAAGTTATATGTTAATATTCATAATAATAAATTTACCATCTACATTATATCTTTCAATATATAATAATAAAATAATACTAAATCATTTTTTTGGTAAAACACTATCTTACGTGTATCAATATTCATTAAAAAATCTCATTATTGATTAAGGCGCACGATGAGTCAATATCAAAACAATTTCACCATATATAGTTGATAAATTTTATTTGAAATAGTATATATATTTTAATTTATTATGGTATTATATTCCCTTAAATTCTTGTTGTTGTGTTTCATATACACTATCTAATACAAGGTTCTTACTTTATAATTTCATGGAATTACATTTTCAACACCTTAAATAAATTTTATACATTAAATGTAAACATAATATGGGTAATATATTGTATCATATATTCAATTTTGAAATCCAACATCATGATAAGGGTTTGTAAAACATCTTCTATAAATGAGAGACTTTAAATTATAATGATCACATGAAAAAAATTTAATTTGGTCTTTAAATAGGTGAAAATTAGTGGAATGTACAGATTTATACATAGATGAAATGCGTTAATATTTAGAAGGATTGATTGATGAAATCATTGAAATACAAATAAACGATAAATGGAATGTTGAAGGTATGCAAGTCCTTAATCTAGGATGATTTGAAATAAAACAAATTCAACAAAAATTAAGTTCATGGGAAAAATTTCCCTTAAATTTTAATATTTTATAGGCTCTTATTCCATTCAATATTTTAATAGGATTATTGTTTCTTATGTTCATAAGAGCTGGAAATTTTTCAATATCTATTTATTATTAAATTCACTCCATTTTTAGTATTTTTTGGAGTAATTCATATTCTCTTCATTTCCCTTGAATATGTAATATCTAGACAATTACATCTATATTTTTATGGAACATAACAAAATTGCATCATATTAAGAATACTATTTATAGGTTATATACTTTAGGTAAATAGATTAATCCCTTCAACAAATAGTTCATTATTTCAATTTGAATTACGTATTTAACATGAAACATACCTATATAACAATTAAAGTGTATGCTCTTATTTAAATCACAGTACTCATCATTTTGATTAATTCTATATAACATTCTCTACTTATAGGATTTTTAATCAAGAGGAATATATATTTTCAATGAACATTTCCATTCAATAGTCTGATTCCATGAGTTATATTTCATCGACCTTACTAGTATTATTCCACAATAATCACCATTAATCTGCATCATCTTTGAGAAAATACACAGATGTTTTCAACTTTTCTTTTTCCCCACAAACCATGGCCAAAAATAACATTATATAGATTTGTAATACCCTTATCATATACAATTTGACTACTAGACCCTTCAAAGGATGGAGATTATATCACATGATGTGATCCAGTATAGGATAACCATGTTGTGGTCCTTCATCTAAGGATGTTTATTTTTTTTTATCTTGGTTAAGCTATTGTAATATATACATAAATTACATAGTTATTACCTGCATATATATTGGCTTCCTCATTAAGGTAATCTATTTAGTGGTAATGAGTATTAACACCCTTCATTGTTCTCAGATCCATTTTTGAAAATGAATTATATTCAAATAACTAAAAAATTGTTGAATTATAAATAATAATGTGTATTTATATATATGGATTAATAAATAACATGTCAAAAATTTAGTGCTAGTAAACACCACATAATCTCCTCCTTACCAACACATTAGGATGTTCTTCTATGATTATCCTCAAATCCTATAATAGGGTTCAATTTCTTAATCCATTCTTTAAATTATCTTGTTAATGTTGATTCTACTAAACTTCAACTGATGGGTTTTCTCCACTACAAATGTCTGGCCAGCTGCCCGGCCATGTGACCCTGCCTTCCTACTCCAAGATGATCCACCCTATTGTCACTGGTGGCTGGGTGACTGACCACCACGACCGTGACCTCCACCTCAGCCTGAATATCCAAAATAACTCTAGATCCCAGACTAGTGAGAAACTGGCAGAGATGCCCATGTACGAGGGGTCATAGATGAAAAAATATCTTTGGATACTAATTATAAGAACTGATAGAAGCGCTGAAGGAGTTCCAACTTTCTATAAGATCGACACTCTACTAGGTCTCTCTGGAACTGTGGCCTTGTATGCAAACTTCTTCCGCACTGATAGCGCACCACCTAGCTACAAGAAGATGCATCCCATATACTTGGATCTTCATTTTATGTCTCCTTGCAGTGCTTCTGACTATCATCTGGGGGAGTACAAACTCTGGACGTTGACCAGCTCGGGCTCACAACCCTAGATTCCCTCAAATTATGCTATGTGACCAGTGTTTGGTTTATGATGGAAGCGATGACAGTCTACCTGAAGGTATTCACCTAAGAGAAGATGTTTTATATGAGGCCATCCTCGAACTTCCTTTCCGGGAATAACCCATATCCTCCCAGGAAGGGTGTGTAACGCTAAAGCTAAGTAAAACAAGATGAGTACTCTATAACTAACAGTGTACCCTGCTCAAGGCTCATAAAATCCAGGGATCGGTCGACCCTCATGGTCTTCGGATATAATTATTCATTAAAGATGCGCTGGAACTCCTCCCAAGCCATATATTACTGATGACCCACATGTGAGATCAAATCCCACCATCTCTTGGCAGAATCCTGTAGAATATATGTAGCGAGCTTGTCACTCCTCTCTAGAGGAATCTTTAGATGCTTGAAGATTGAAAACATGTCATTGATCCATGAATCTACATCATAAGGTCCTCCTTATCCTAATAAGAAGAGATGATACTACTTATCGAAAAGCCTCATCAAATCATCCATCGACGGGGACGAAGGCGGTGCTCCCTGCAAAGTCTACAACATCTTCATGACACCTTCAAAGAACTATGCATCAGCACTGGTAACAGGTATAATTGTTGGGGCCCGAACTGGCACAACAAGAGGATCTATAGGTGGTCCCTGATCATCCATGTCTAGTGTCTGATCACTTCCTAGAATGTGGCATAAAACAGGAGGTCATCTCGGTGGCATGCCAATGCATGGTCAAGCACACAACATAGACTAGAATTATCAATGACTGAAAACAAGGAGTGTATGAAGATAAAAGGGGGAATAAAACATTCATGTTTTACCAAACATGACTACACAATGTGTACACTCCCTAAACGGTGTGTTCCAGGATGTCAATCACATGGGCGTGTACGTTTTCCCAAACTGGTCGTGTAACACCCCAAACACGAGGCGAGTTCTCAAAACACACGACATGTACTTAAATCCTCTTCCACTGCCTGATTCTTTCTATACGGTTAATCCACATGGCTCTCCTAATACAAGACTACATGGCGTGTTCAAGGTAGAAATGGCGTGTACTGGACAAGCTTCACATAGCCCATGTTTTTAGTGACACGGTCAAACACACAGATCCAACTACAAGCCATGTTCCTGACAAACACGGTGTGTAAATGAATGGATATCACTGACCCGTATTGTTTGTGAAATGTTCGGGTACCTGGGTTAGACTACATGATGTGTTCAAGGGGGACACAACGTTTATGAGAAGAGAGTCCATCGACTCGTGTTGTTAGCTACATTGACGAGTTCCTCGAATTACACAACACAGCGTGTTCAATGCAGACACGACGTGTTTCCACAAGACATATCTCATCCCGTCTCTCTGCCCACATGATCTACGACCCAGTCAGGGACTACATAGAATGTACATAATGTACACGATATGTACATAATGTACACGGCGTGTACATATGAAAAATTATTTATTCTCATATAGAGGAACACATGGTGTGTACTTAACATTACACGGCGTGTATTCTAGGTTTTTCCGGACAGTAAGCCTCAAAAACTAATCTAGAACCCATAAAACAATGAAATAGGCCTTGAAAGTGCCAAATTCGGACCAGTGAGGGCCCATACTCCTCGAGAATAAATGTTTGGCATCCTATACAAGTTATAAACATGAAAACAGTGCATTGATCCACCAAATTCCTGTCCATGAGGGCCCATAACACCTCAAGAACCAAAGTTTGGTGTTCATTTAAACAAAACCTTACACACAATTCCCTATCAAACAACATGTATTTCAATCAAGTCATCTATCATAACATCATGAATAATATACAAAACTTCTATCATAACAACATGCAATCTCTAATGCATCCTAGATGTCATGGAAAGAATGCATGGCATGTCATTTCTATCATATGGCAATATGTTGCATGGATGGAACACCCTCATCTCATCGGGTTGTGACAAAAATAGATTATTTAGAACATCAACAGTAACCACACCAAACAAGTGAATCATACAATGGTGAAAATCAAATTAACCATAATATTTCTAAAGTTAAAAAATTTGCAATAATGAGGTAGATTGGATTTCTCCCGTATACGGGTTAGCTACTCCCGAGCAAAACTAATTACCAAGTACCTATTCTATCATATCCCTAACTATAGGCTCCAAATATGAAATCATGAGAAAAGAACCCCTCTGATACCACTTTGTAACTTCCCAGTTCCATAAGCCACCCGAAGGCTCCCCGTACCCGGTTGGTCACATGTCCTCAAGCGCCATTCCCCAAATTCCAGAGGCTGCCGAAAAACGATAAAGTAACAAATGGTGAAAAAATATATATAAATGATGCATGATAAATATATGTATAGGAAAGACGCCAAACAAGTCACAATGATGAATATAGTACTAAACCATTGAACAAAATAAAAACATATGAGCAACTCAACAACATCGCAATCCTCGGCATGGTACCATGCTCTCCACCTCCAATTCAATCTAGTACCTGATGTCGACGGGCGCATGCACTTTTCTATACCTGCATCAATATAATCTGTTTGTGCCCAAAAGAATGGCACAAATAGGGTGTGAGGATAAATCTCACTAGGAAACCACCTAATGATTTTTACCTAACAATAAGTGATTTTATGGAAGGTAAAAGTAAAAAATAAATAAAAAAGGAATAACTAAAAAGTAATTAATCCATAGTTTAAGCATTCAAAACACTAGAAAACAAGCAATAGAAAAATAGTTAGCAAAATAGGTAACCCTTTGGGATGTACCCACAGCCTATTCCCTCTAGTCCTACCTATCATGTATAGGAAACCCTCTGGGAAGCACACACAATCTCACCCCTCTAGATCAGCTAATGTATAGTCTCTTTGAAGAAGCACACTGTAAATATTACCCCTATAGTATCGTATCATACTAAAGTCGCTCTGGGAAATCCCTCAATGTCAATTCCCCCTATGGCGTGCGTCGAGGAAGTATAGACACTCTGGGTAATCACTCAACATCAATTAGCAATGTGTTCTCGAATCATATAATTATAAATCCACTCTTTGAGATTCCATCAATGTTAATTCTCTGTATGGTCTAAATACCAGGTTGTCATAGCCCTGTCTAAGTCATGTATGTGAAGTAGCGCGTAACGACCAAAGTAAACCTCTATAACTACTTTCCTAGAAATCTACATCACAACAGAAAAATAGAAGAACATGCACACCATCCTATAATACTAGTCATGGATAATAACAGTAGCCTAACAGGAAACCAACACCCAAAGGTCAAAATAGGAAAAACATGCATATGCAATACATCCAAAGCACAACAATTCACCCCATTAAAAATCAATAATCATCTACTCAGGCATACCAGCATAAAAGAGAAACAATAGGGCTAAAAAAGTAAACATACAATACCCCTTTCATGGGTATTCAGAAAAATTTCAAAAATTACTCAAATACATCCTACGGAAAGGCACAAAAATCCAACTCCGGGATAAAAAGATTCATATACATGAACCTTGAATCTTGAATCTCCTTATAATGCCATATATCTAAGAAAAAATATAAAATTTTCAACCCATAATAACATGGAAATGCATATAAATAATGAAACAAGGTTCCAACAGAAGAAAGAACTCACCGATACGATTCCAGAGTAATCAACAGAGTTCGAATAAGAAGATGGATGGAGGCTCAGGAGCTCATCGAAGATTTGCAGCTGCTTGGTGTTCTCGGATGAACAAGACCTAAAATAAGAGAGTTTTTTCCATCAGACATGACCCCAATGTGTTTAATGAAACAAAAAATACACAACATGTACTTTTAGAGTACATGGAGTGTACTTTATATTTTTTTTACTCCACATTAGGTGGCCTCGATGACATCACACATGGCAGTATGCAAGGCCGCTACATGGCCAGTACACGACTACCCACGGTAACTGAGTACACGGCGTGTAATTATAAAGTACACTGCGTGTACTTATAAAGCACACAGAGTGTACATAAAAAATTTCCTAAAACATCTCGTTTCTCAAAAACATTAGGAAAAAGATAAACATATCTGAAAAAAAGGTTCATGTTCTTATGATGTAATAATTGATTATAATTGATCCATATACATTATAATGATTCAATATTTCCATATTATTTTTTTAAAAAGCATGTTGAGATACTTTAAACCCTCATCATTTTTAATTAACCCCTAAAAAATTCATTATTTCATCAACTGTAATGGATAGTTTTTAATTTATTTACTATTAATTATGTTTAAAAAATATTAACTTATTGTACAATATTTATTATAGTATTTTGAAATATGGAATCCTTTTTTCCAAATTCCATTCAAAATTTAAGAAATATTTCAATATAAATTTTTTTCCAGTAAATGAGACGAGAATTTGGGTTTTAAGGCTATAATGTTCAATTGTTCACAATATTTGTCTATCCAAAATAACAAAGAAAATTATTCAATAGGACAAAGTATTATTAATTGATATAATATTTTAATAAATTTACTAATAAACAATTTTATTTATAATTTAACATTATAAATAATTTTAAGAAACGGGCTGCGTGAAATTATAATTTATTATTTTAACTATTCATTAATGAAATGAAACATTTCTTATAAATTAAAAAATGTCAGCCAATAATAATTTTATGGGATAAAATATAAATTTTTTTTAATTTTAATAAATAAAATTTATAAAATTATTAAAAATTATATTAATATATATGCACAATGTGTTACTCAACTATCTTATATAAAAAAAATGTCCTCTAATTACAATTATTTTCCTTTTAAATGATTAACATTTAATTTTTAATCAACATTTAAAATATGTGCATGTGGAAAATTGTTTTTTCATATTTTAGAAATTTTTATTGATAGGGGTTAATTATTATCACTATAATAATTGTTTTGATTAAATAATATTTTAATAGAGTATCATGTTTCGTTTAATCTCTTTGTCACATGAATTTCTCGATTATAAAAATTTATTTTAATTTATTATAATTAATTTTTAACATCATGTTATGATATATGTTATGGGGGTGGGTAGAATAAAATTATTCCTCATAAAAAAATTATTTACCTTTTTTAGTGAAAGTTAAAAATGTTCATTATCAAATAAATAAACATATATTTTTTCTAATTCATTGAAATAATTTTAAATGTGACATATAAATTTTGTGATAATAAATGATTATATATGTATATATAAATAAAGTAATTTCTTAATATTTTTATGGATAAATAAAATGTAAAATTAATTTAATATATCATTTAATGTGAATATTTATGTTACAGTTCCCCTTTCATTCATTCTGACTTATCACATCCATTATTTCTCTTACTGAATAAAACAATGTTAATTATTTTCATTATAAAAATTTATATTGTTTCTTTATTATTATATTTTATTAATTACAATGATATATTTATTTAGATACTTATGAAGACTCATGTTAGATATGTTGATGATATTCGGTTCAATTGTCCAAAATGACTTTGTTTGGTTGAATAAATAAAATGGGTGAATCAATACTTCATATCATGAATAATAATGATAGAGAAATTATTATTTATATATGATAATTACAATTTGTTAAAAAAACAGGATTTTTGGTAATGAAAAATCAACTATATTACAATCCTATAGAAAGAATATCATTTGTAGAAATGAATTATTATTCAAATTTTCAAATATCAGAATTAAAAAAATATAAATAATTTTTATCATTATATAATGATAATTATATCCTAAATATCATATTAATTCATTAGAGGAAGTATTATAAATAATCCATGTAAACTGTCGATGAGAAAAATGACATCACTTTCAGGACGTGGTAATGCAGTTGGTGGCATGAACGACGTTACCATTTTTCAATGGACATAAAGGTAAGAAAATAGATTATATCATATCATTGTGTAATTATAATTATGTAATTATAATCATATATACAAATAAAATCCAATATTATAACCATATGAGAGAGGTGGAAATGGAAAATAACTTATAACTTTTTGTGAAGTGGTTTTCTTCTGTACACACAAAAAATGGATTAATTTACCATTTTAAGGTTGAATGAAATTGAAATAGGGTATTAAATTATTACAGAAAAATAGATTTTTATTTTATATACAACTATTTTTTTATAAAAAATTTCAATGATATTTTTAGGGTGGTGTAATTAGAATAAAATATTTACATAAAAGAAATATCTATTATATAGATAACATCATTTTCCATAAAACTCGAGACATATATTTTGGAAATTATTATCAAAATATTTTATCTAAAATATGTGGAGGGTTGTTAGAAAAGGTATTTATTTTTTTCTTGGAATGTCAAAATTATTTTTGATGTCTGGAGATTTGTGCAGATTGATATATCAATAAGATCCTTATATATGTTTTATTTATTTATGTTATGAAAATTACAAACATGTTTTCATAAGGAAAAACATATTCCTCTAATAATTAATTTCTGTAGGGAAATTTTCTTTCACTGATAAATGTTTTGTCCATACCTTGGGTTTTCAATGACATATCTAAATTTTTTAATTAAAAATTACCATTTTTTTCAATTTTAAAAAATAGAATCCTTATATGATTATGAACTATAGAGTACATTAGACAATAATGTCACTAGAAAACCTCATCCGATATCTTCTGAAATGATATTCCAATTTCCCCAATAATCTAAATCTAATATCATATAAAATCATCCTTTTTTCTTGTGATATTAGACTTTCATTTATATTGAAATCACATTTCTATTTCTTCAGATATGAGACTTTGATTTCTTAAGAAATGAGACTCTGATTTCTTTTAAAATGAGACTCAAATTTCCTCTAAAATCATACACCTATTTGTTCTAAAATATGATTTCAAATTCTTCTGAATTAATGCTTCATTTCCCTAATTTCATAGAATTAGATTTTCAATTCTTTTGGAATCTGAATCACACATTCAAATGAATTTTATTAAATTATTTTCTTTCAGCTCTCATATTCCATTAAATGATCATTTCCTTTTATAATATTTTATATAATTTTTGACAAGAATTATAATGATTCACATATTTTATTACATGAAACTATTTCGTATAATATATTTTAAACGATTTATTTTCCATTTAAAATTTAAACATGATCATATGAAATTCCATGAAAAATATGATAGTAGGAGGAAGAAACATACCATTGATACTTTTCAACAATAAATACCCAACAATTTTAATGAGCTGAGTGATAGTGTTTTTTCTATGAGTTATGAATCAATAGTTGATTACACGAATCTATGTGTTATATCTGAGAAATATTTAGTTATCATTCCTTATGAAAATGAAGTGAAAAACCTTTTCATGATTTGATAATTTTTTAAACTTTGCTTGGTGATATTCCAATTTTTTCTGAACAATTGTGGTATTTTAAGGATTAGAAGACAGAGTTGTAGATCACCTTAGAGATCAATGGATTGCAACTGTAGAGAAAATTATTCTGATCTTTATATCAGATTATCTTAGTGTGGGTAAGACAGACATTCATGAATTTATAAAACAAGGGACATTTATCCATGTTTTTTAATTCCCTTTAATTTTGGTTAAATATTCCTTGTACTTGTTTACATTTTATTGTTTGATTATTACAATTCTACTGCAATTATTTAAAGTCAAAAAGTGCAAAAATCTTACTCAATCGTAATCTAATATATTCTAATATAAATTAGATTATATATAAATTAAGGTAGAGTAGTTCCTTTTATAAATTGTCTTATGTTTCCATGTCTGGTCATTATTATTGGATTCGAAGAATGTTAGTTTCATTGATAAGAAAAAATTAGGGTTTGTGAATCCATCTCGTTTAACATTGTTAAACATTGATTTTATTATAGAAAAAAACTAAATATTTTAATCCAAAAATTCTCCCCAACTCGAAATTAATCATCAACATAAAAATTTCGATAATAAATTTAGTATCACAATTGGTCTTTGAAAAACATACACATTCCAATATGAATTAATTATAATCTTTTCATTCTTAACATTACTAGTCTATGTTTTCCATAAGAAATTTTTTTGTTTATAAACATATTATACTAAATTTTTTTGTGGAAATGATATTTTGTTTTTTATAATATTATGGCCAGAGTGAATGTTGGTTCTATAGACAACCTAGGTTATATAAGACCTCTAATTTTTTATGTTAAAGATTATGAATACTATAAATATAGGATGAAAACCATTAATATCAATACAAGTGAAGATACCATTGTTATGATAACTGGAGACTACAAGATTCCTGATAAATAAATTATAAAATTAACAAATCAGTAAAATCAATACTATCATATTAAAATTATGGTACAATATACATCATTTTGGTCTATGACCGTAAACATTTTTTACAAAGATTTCATGTCACAACCCATCCCCCATGGCCCGTGTCGTGACTGCCCCCAGCCCGCCTTCCACAGACCATGGGTTTGCGACTAGCACCAATGGTGTAAATCTCTAAATTGAAAAAGAATTTCCTTTATAACTATAAAAAAACACATCAGAGAACACAACTGGAAGAAAAACACTAAGTAAAACTGTATGCAGAAGAAGTGCTAGAAATTAAAAGTTTCCAGAAATACAATCCCAATAGGAAAGTAGAAGTACAACTAAAAGAAAGTACAACTTAAGAAAGTGAAGCATCTACTAGGTCGTCCTCCGGGATTCCTACATGAAGGGTAGGTACAAATGTCCTCCTTGGCATTCTCGTCCGCCATTCTCCTCCGTGTACCGTCACACCGAGTAGTCCACCTCTGTGTACCGTCCATTCCTTCTACTCTCTGCCTCAGTCAGTGTTCTCTGTTGTTTGCAACCAACACAATGGGGTCCGGGCATAGCCTGTACATGGGTGAGTATAAAAATACTCAGTAAGAACCCCAAGATCCTCTTGGTCTCACAAAATTCAACATGGAAAAATGAAAAAGTATGAAATAAACGGATAACCATTACTTACGTCCATGCCAATACATATACCTATGTTATCTAGTAACCCATATCAATCACGAGGAATACGCAAAAGCCATTGAAACATCTCAAACCATGAATTTTATTAATCTGATCCTTCTACTGCTGGAGATTTATTCCTATATCGAGTACAGTGGGCATGCCGTGTCACACAGAGGCGCTTCCCAAAAACTTAGACTACTAAGGTAATCCTCCTATCGAGTACCGTGGATCTACTGCGTTCACACAGAGGCACCTTCCACCATGGGACTACTGCCCCCACACAGAGGTGCTACCATAGAAACCTGTTGAGGTACTCCACGTGTCGAGTATTGTGGGTTTGTCGCACTCACACATAGGCACTCCCCACCATGGTTCTGTCGTTCTCACATAGAGGCACATCCCAGGGGGCTAGTAAAACCACTCCGAGTTGAAATCGGTCCACAACTGTCAAGTCTCAGCCACCTACAAGGTTCCCGCACAAATTCTCGCTTGTCTTTGGATGATCTAATCCACAAGCTACTGGTGGATACTCCAAATGTCACTAATTTCTACATAGATTTATGTCAATGGTCCTCCACATCATAGGGGTCTCAATGCAATAGATGACACGTCAATCGGACACCCGGTCTGTTAGTTATTAGTATTTTTGTTCAAATGTCCAGTAAGATTCGTGATCAATCCAACTTGAAGATAAACCATCTCAACAAAAATATCTAGTGGCGTATACTCAAGGAAACGTCCTTCTCCAATGATTCCAGCACCACAGACAGTTCTTAAAACAAACGTCTGGTTCTAATGTTTTGGAGGTTTGTGCAGGGGCGCATGGTTTGCACATGGTCTAAAAAAACTCCGAGGCTAGGCAATGCGAAGTCTCCTGGTGCGATAGTTGCAACCACACGGTTGGTGCATGGTTTGAAAAACTCTACATCCAAGTCATGGGAAGTCCCCATGTGGGACAGTGGCTCCCGCACAGTTGGCGCATGCTTTCCAAACTGTGCAACCAAGCCGTGCAGCCACATAACATTAGGGTTTTATGTCCCGTGCCACTCGGGATTTCCTATCATTCCCCCGTTCTTCTTCCCACTCATTCCTCATGCAGGATTTACATTTTTTAGAGGATTGGGTATATCCTTAGCTTGTTTTGGAGGAACACAGAAGAGTTTTCTTGGTGGATCAAAGTTGGATATCTTTTCATCACTACAACACAAAGCTGCAACTTTCTATTGCAATGAACACACCATTCAAGAAAAATGGATATGGGGTCTCACCATATTAGTTTGCCCTGCACCCTCTGCATTAGAGTGGTAACAGGAATCTCAATAAGAACATAAAAGAAGATCATCAAACCCTAACATCCACACAATTATTAATCCTATCCCACAAAAGAAAACATCCACGTTTTTAAAAAAATGAGAACATGGGAATATAGTCATACTCTGAATCCCACCCCTACCTCGTATGATGATAATAGTTGATGAAGTCGCGGAATGGAGGATGTCGTTCCGTCGAAATTGGAAGCGTCTGGGGTAGGAGACCGAGGAAGAAGTGTTGTCAGCATTCTTCGTGGTATGCTCCTTTTCCTTATGCTCACTCAAAGATCGAAGAAAGAGTTCATCATTCTTCAGTGGTGGTTGAAGAGGCATTATTTTCATTCTTCATTGAGAGATAATTCTCCAAGGGTTCTCCATGTTCTATCTCAATGATTTATCAAATCAATAGATGTCAATAAAAATAAAATAATAGCTTCCTCTATTATTTAATTATTGGTATGAATTCAAATTAATTCCCAAGGTTCCAATTAATTAAATGAAAGAGTTAAATTAATTAATTGTGAGGGATGACACATTAAATAAATGGGGGAAGGTGAAGAGTTTTCTCCATCATAAATGGGGTTCTAAATGGGGTTTAAAGCCCATGTGGGTCCCACTATGGCTATACTCAAAAGGATGGTTATGTGCGGGTTGGCCCCACCACCATAACCTCTCATTGGAGGTTTTAACCGCCACAAAATAAAAATAAGGTACACTTATTTTTATTTAACTTATTACAAATCCCAAAATCTATCTTCCATTCTTGATATAATGCAACTAGGGTGAAGGTCTCACTAAGAAATCACTGACACTGCGAGTTCAACGGTGCCATCAAATTTCAATTCTGAGCACTAGTTCAAAAGTAATAAAATCCCGCTCATACGTTTACTGAACATACCTAAAAAATACATCAAAAATTGATTCCAGGCACACCGGGCCTCAGAATCATGTACCGTAAAAGTTCGCAGAATCATAAAATTCCCTTGGATTTTTTAATAAAATTTCCACAAAAATTCCGGGTCTTTACATTATCCCCATATCAGGGTATTACGACCCCGTAAGCTATAACTCGAACTAATGGAAAAAGTGAGGGTACTAAGCACGCATATGAGCCTCCCACTCCAATGTGCTCTCCTAGAGGTTTATGTGATGCCAGTTAACATGCACCATATGTATCGACCATCCACATAGGACCCCCTCCTATCGATCCTCAATATCTACTGGAACATCCTTGATAGCCACCCCGTCATCGATGTCCAGCTCTCTATGGTTGATGATGTGGGAAGGGTCGTGCACGTATATCCTCAACTGAGATACGTGGAAGACGTCATGCACCCGATGCAGCTGTGGTGGAAGAGCTAAGCGGCAAGCCACCTCGCCTACTATTTTGAGGACCTATAAAGGCTTGATCAATCTTAGGGATAACATACCGCCATAGTCAAATCTATGAAGACCTCATCAAGGCCAGACCAAAATAAATTCGTTGTTGAAATTATCGAACTCTAGAGTCATATGTATCCTGTCATCATTCAAATTTCGTCTGATATGTGTAGTCTTCATCCACTCCTGGATGATTTGCATCTTCTCTGTGGTAGCTCGTACCATCTCTTATCCCACTAGTGCTGACTCCCCTAGGTCTGTCCAGCATAATGGTGATTTGCAAGGTCGCCCTTAAAATGCCTAGAAAGGTGTCATCCCAATGGAGGAGTGATATCAGTTGTTGTATGAAAAATCTACCAAAGGTAATTGATCCTCCCAGCTGCAACCAAATTCGAGGACACAAGCTCAGAGCATGTCATCATGGGTCTGGATTTTCCACTCGGTCTGGAAATCTGTCTGAGGATGGAAGGTGGTGCTCAGACATAACTGCATCCTGAAAGCCTCCTGTAACCCCATCCATAGCCGGGAAGTAAACAATGTGTCACGGTCAGATACTATAGAAGAAGGTACTCCATGTAAACGCACAAGACCCTGCACATAAAGGCATCCCAAGATCTCTACTAAGCCATGCTCTCTGATCGGTAGGATTGGAGCCGACATTGTGAGTTAGTCGAAGGTCAACCAAATCGATTCATGACTCCTAGTTGTACGTGGAAGGCCCGTAACGATATCCCTGGATATCACATCCCACATCCACTTCAGTACCTATAAGGGTTATACCAATCTAGCTAGTACGTGGAGCTCAATCATCATTTGCTACAATGTGTGGCACCATGAGACAAACTCTGCTACATCCTTCTTCATACTTGGCCACCAGTGTTGTCACCAAAGGTCCAAGTACATATTCTCCACTCTTGGATGTACCGCTAGAGGGGAAGTGTGGAATTCCTCAACACTTCCTCCTAAAGTGAAACTGGTACCATGGTACATCCTCTGAAGAGGATGACGTTCACCCCACCTTCATATAATCCATCAGGTGCCTACATTTTGGATATCAGATCATGTCATGTCTTAGAATTAGTGTATCAATACTTCTCCTCCCTGACTTGCTGATGTAAAAGAGGATTTACTATATGATATTATAGATAGGATTCTCTATCTCTATCCACAAAGTATATCTGTAAGGAATCCAGCTGCTCTATCGCCTCTCCTAGTAGTTGTATACCAGATCTCTGGATGAGAGTATCTACTACAATGTTCCCCATCCCAGTAGTATATATAATCTTGAAGTCATACTCCTGGAGGAACTCAATCCAATGTTGCTGTCACAGGTTTAGGTCCTTCAGATAGAATAAATACCTGACACACTTGTGATCAGATGACACCATAAAACATTCCCCCATCATATAGTGTTGTCACATATTCAAGGTGAATACCACTACTGCTAACAGCTAGTCATGGGTAGCATAGTTATGCTCATGTTGTCTCAGCTGCCGAGAACCATATGTGATCACTCTCACTCCTGCATCAGGACACACCTATGTCTAGTCCTTGATGCATTGTTGTAAACTACATACCCTACGCCCTCCTTTGGAAGCCTCAATATGGGGTCACTAGTCATCCTCTGCCTCAACTCCTGAAAGCTCTGTTGGAATCTCTCTGACCACATGAAGTTTTTCCCATTCTTTGTCAAGGATGATAGTGGTGCATCAACTCTGGAGAAGTATGGTACGAATATCTAGTAGTATCCATCCAATCCCAGGAAACATTCTACCTCTGTCACACTCCTCAATGGCTCCAAAGCATGTACCACATCAATCTTCACTGTATCCACTTCAACTACGGCCTCCGAGATGACGTTCCCCAAGAAGTGAACCTATCGAATCAAAAACTAGCACTTCGAGAGCTCACCATACAATTGATTCTCCCGGAGTGTGTCTAGTAATACCTGGAAATGGTTGGCATGCTCCTCCCTAGTAGTCGAGTAGATCAAAATGTCTTCGATGAAGACCAAGACAAAGCGATCAAGGTAAGGCTAGAAGATCATGTTCATGAGACACATGGATATTGTTGGATAGTTGACTACACCGAAGGGCATAACCAAGAACTGGTAGTGGCCATACCGACACATGGAATCCATCTTGTAAATACCCAAAATTTCCATGGATCCTTTTTTATTAAATAGAGGGGAATTTAACGAGTCCACAAAAATTTACAGTGCATGATTCTGATGTCCGGTGTGCCCGGAAAAAAATTCCGAAGTTTGTTTCAGGTACGTTCAGTAAACGTATGAGTGAGATTTTATAACATTTTAACAGAGGATCATAATTTAAATTTTATGGAACTGTTGAACTCGTAGCGTCGATGAATGGATAGTGAGACCTTCACCGCCGTTGCGTTCTATCGAGAATGGAAGTTAGATTTTGGGATTTTTAATAAGTTAAATAAAAATAAGTGTAGCTTATCTTTATTTTGTGGTGGTTAAAACCTCTAAGAGGACGTTTTTGGTGGGGGCCGTCACACCATAACCTCATATGAGAGGTTATGGTGGCATGTCCTAAACGCACATAACCTCCCTTGGGGGGATATCCTTTGTGGGGACCATGTAGGCTTTAAACCCCCTTTAACCACCCGTTTATGTGGAAGAAAACAATTAAACTTACCCCATTAATTTAATGTGACTACCCTCACAATTAATTAATGGAACTCTTTCATTTAATTAATTGGAACCTTTTGAATTCTTTTGAAATCATGCAAATAATTATATAATAGATGAAGCGATTATTTTATTTTGGTTGGCATCTATTAATTTGGAGTAGAATTGGGAGAGAACATGGAGAACACTTGGAGAATTATCTCTCAATGAAGATTGTGAAGAACACATCTTCATCCTCGACTGATGAATGATGAACTATTTCTTCTATCTTCATCTGAGCCAAATGAAAAGGATACGACCACGAAGAATGTCGATGATGCTTCTTCCTCGGTCTCCTACCCAGGATGCTTCTCGACGTCGACAGAACGACGTCAACCTTTTGGAGACATTGTCAATGATTGTCTTAATATGAGGCAGGGGTTGGATTTTAAGTAGGACAATATTCCCATGTTCTTATTTTTTTTTAAAAACAATGAACGTGGATGTCTTCTTTTGCGGGTTGGGAATAATCATTGTGGGAGGTTAGGGTTTGATGACATTATTTTTAGTTCATGATTAGCATCCTATTACCGCTCTAATGCAGAGGGTGCGGGCCAAACTAACATGGTCTGACCCATCCATTGTTCTTCATGAATGATGTGTTTATCACGATTAATGGTGGAAGCATTGCGTTCTGGTGACGAATGATAAACCCCCATCGATCCACCATGATTCCTCTACAATGTGCCTCCAAAATGATCTATGGAGCTCACCCAACCTCTAAAAAACCAAAAATCACCCATGAGGCATGAGTGGGACGAAGAATGGGGGAATTAAGGGAAATACCAAGTGGCACAGGACTTAAAACCCTAATTTTATGTGGATGCACGGATTGGCCGAACAATTTTGGAAACCGTGCACCAACCATACGGTAGCCGCTGTCATGTCTGCGGACTTCTCGCGGCTTGGATGCATGGTTTGTCAAACCGTGTGGTTGCCACTGTCACACCCAGAGACTTCACACGGCTTGGCGGAACAGTTTTTTAAATCGTCTTCCAACCATACGGTAACTACAGTCTCACCCAAGGAGTTCTCATGGCCTGGCCACACAGTTTTCATAGACCATTTGCAAACCATGTGCCCCTAAAAATATCTCCATAGCAATGGCATCAGTCATATGGTTGAAGAACCGTCAGCAGTGATGGAACCCTTAAAGTGATACAGTTCCTTGGCTATACACCACTAGATATTTGGGTTGAGATCGAGTATGGTCAGGTTAGATCTATCACGAAAACAACTGGACCCCGGAACGGAAATGCCATTAACTAACAGACTGGGGATCTGATTGAAACGTCATCTATTGCATTGAAACCCCTATGACGTGGATGGCCTTTGAGATACTTCTACATGGGATATCGTGACAATTAGAGTATTGACTATTAGCTTTTGGAGAAGATCTTCCAGAGATGACCATACATTTGTGCTGGAACCTCGTAGCTGGATGATACTTGATGACTGCTGACCGATTCACCATTGAGTGATTTGACTAGCTCAGTGGGGATTGACTCGGTGTGAGTGCATCAGACTCATAGTGGGGAGTGCCTCTGTGTGAGCATGGTTGCCCCACGGTACTTGACTGATGGAGTACCTCAGTAGTCAACTAAAGGAGCCCCCCTGTGGGAGCACAATAGTCCCATGGTGGAGAGAGCCTCTGTGTGAGCGCATTTGATCCACGATAATCGATAGGATGAGTACCTATACAGTCCCTGTTAGTGGAAAGCACCTCTGTGTGACGCAACATGCCCACTATACTCGATAGAGGAGGAGTTCTCCAGTAGCTGAATTTTCAGATTAATAAAAATCTGGGTTTGAGTTGAGTAAATGACATTTGTGTTTTCCTCATGATTGAGATGAGTTACTAGATAACATAGGTATATGTATAGGCATATACCTTAGTATTTATTATCTGTTGATTTCATACTTTTTGGTTTAACAATGTTGGATTTTGTGAGACCTTGAGGGTCTCCGGGTCTCTACTGAGTATCGTTATACTCACCCCTGCACGGGCTATGGCCGCACCTCATTGTACTGGTTGCAGACAACGGACAATGCTGACTGAATCATAGAGAAGTAGGACTGGACATTACCCGGAGGTGGACCACTCGGTGTGACGGTACACAAAAGAGACAGATATATGGGAGTGTTGAGGAGGACATCTGTACCTACCCTTCATGTAGGAACGTCGGAGGACAACCCAGTAGATGCTTCACATTCTTCATACGTACTTTCTTTCAGTTGTACTTGTACTTTCCTATTGGGGTTGTTTTTCTATCCCCTTTTACTTTTCAGCACATCTTTTGTATACAATTTTACTTAGTATTTTGCTTCCATTTGTGTTCTCTGAGGTGTTTTTTTACAGTTATAAAGGAAATGCCTTCCCAGTTTAGGGATTTATGCCTTTGGTGCTTGTCTCCATCCCATGGACTATGGATGGTGGGAATGGGGTAGTCATGATACGGGCCCTAGGGGACGAATCCTGAAAAATTAGTATCAAAGGAGTCAGTTCTGCACAGAACATAGGACTCTAACATTTCATTTCTATGAATAAATAGTATTAAGGGTACTAGGTGTGGTTTTCAGTTCAGGGAGTCTAGTGTTGGCGCGGGCGGCTGGCGTATCCATACACTAGGACCCTGACTTTTGATTTCCGAATCAGTGCCTGAAAACACTAATTGTGTGTGTGTTTTCAAAAGTTATATTATGTCATCTCAACCATGATGCTCAACAGGTATTATCTTTTGACTGTGTCGCATCAGTTTCTTCATGATGCCTCCTTGAAGAGCCTCGAGAGTCGTACACTCTAAAATCCCACCGAGGGAAGATGTTTTAGTGCATGGACCTTTACCAACAGAGGCACTAGTTGAACCACATCCCGTTGGGCCACCGATTCCACCATCCCCAGCAGAAGACGATGCATGCTTCTTGAGAATGTTTCATGAGTTCCAGCACTAGAGGCTTCCCAGGATCTGGGGAGAGATGGACCCACAAGTAGCTGGGGATTGGCTGGAGGCTATGGTGAGAGTTTTTAGTCTAGCTGGGACACTAGAAGACTACTTGGTGATCCTTGCAGCCAGTCTCCTTCAAGGAGCACTAGGCTGATGGTGGGGCCTTATGCTCCTCGTGCATGTGAAGACGACATTTTTTTGGATAGATTTCGAGAGCCTGTTCTAGGCAGAGTTTGTACCAGCCACCCTTCAAGTGGTGCAGATACAGGAGCTACTCCATCTACAACATGATAGCATGATTGTAGCTCAGTACTCAGTGAGGTTCAACAAATTCTCACTCTACTCCAAAGATATGATGCGAGTCCCATTTTTTAGGGTCCAAGATTTCAATCAGGGGATCAGGTGAGAAATCAGGGCATCGATGATCTCCCTCAGCTTCCTGACATAGTTAGAGGTGTTAGAGAGATCCCTCCTAGTGGAGTGATTCCTTTCTGAGCCTTCACCAGCAGTGAGACCCACAACTAGTCGACTTGCAATAATGTCTTCTACAACTGGCAGTAGATAGATTACACAGAGGTCCAAGAGGACCAAAGCCATAGGAGGTTGACCTCATGACTATGGATTGGTTGTGCGGGGTACACAGAGAAAATGTACACATTCCATTGGTAGGCAGTGTTACCCATGCGGTGGGAAGGGTGACATGGTTCATGACTATTCGACAAACCGATCATATGATCAACAGACAGCTGAGGGACCTCCCAGGTAGAGGAATAGATTCGATTGAGGTTTACTACAGGGTGGATTCAGACATGGAAGAGGATATGGACGTGCATCAAGCAGTGGGAGACATTTCGAGGTGTTTCCACCACCACCACCAAGAGGTCCACACCAACTCCATTGAGCGGGTGGACATGGGAATTCTCAGCTCCAGGCAACTAAGACATTCTACCATAGTGCTCCGGAGTTGATTCGAGGTACGATATGTGCCTACTACACCCTAGAAGCTGTTCTTATTGACACAAGTGCTAGTCACCCTTTCATTTCCACTGACCTCATTAAGAACATGATGATTCTGACCGATCGGTTGGATCGATCCGTACGTCTAGAGACTTATACAGGAGCAGACTCGATGAATACACACTGGTACTGGTAGTGTGATCTTACTCTATGAGGCGAGAGTTCCGGCTAGGATCTCCTTATTTAGGCATTGAGTCCTTACAACATCATCTTGGGTATGTACTGTTTGACTAAAGTTCATGCTCATATCGACTATACTAGGTTCAATGTGTGGTGTGTCTGCATGGATGGGACCAAGATCACCTTCATCGGTGAGAAGGGAACCTTTTTAGGATAGGAAAGAATGACTCAGAGGAGGGTGTAGACGATCACTCACCATTTGGATTTCCATTCCCTCAATGTAGTTGATGTGGAGAGTCTGATATACCCTGCAGTGGTGGACCAATACACGGATTTTTTCCCTGATGATGTTTCAGGACTACCTCCTCACAGAGAGGTGGACTTCTACATTGACATGTACCCCAGGACGTCACTAATATCTACCCCATCATATCGGATGGCTCCCGTTGAGAATCATGAGCTGTATGTACATCAGGAGGACTTGTAGAGGAAGGGATTCATCCAGACTAGTGTTTCAACATGGGAACCTCTGATTCTATTCACCAAGAAGGTGGAAGGGAGATTGCGGCTTTCTGTTGACTATCTTCACCTGAATCAGGTAACCGTGAATAACATGTACCCACTCCCAAGGATTGATGACCTCTTTGACCAGCTCAAGGGAGCACGATGGTTCTCTAAGATAGACCTCAGATCAGGATACCACCAGCTCAGAGTTCGATATGAGTATGTACAAAAGATGACCTTTAGGTGTCGGTATGACCAATATGAGTTCTTGGTTATTCCCTTTGACATAACCTACACTCTAGCAGTGTTCATGTGTCTCATGAATAGGATCTTCTGGCCTTACATTGATCTTTTCTTCATGGTCTTCATCGACAACATTCTGATATACTCGGCTACTAAGGAGGAGAACGCCTACCATTTGTATGTAGCAGTGGACACACTCCGGGATCACTAGCTTTATGGTAAGCTCTCGAAGTGCAAAATTTTGATTCAAGAGGTTCACAACTTGTATCATGTATTCTCAGAGGTTGGAGTGGCAGTAGATTAAGTGAATATTGAGGCGCTACTTGCTTGGAAGCCACCCAAGAGTGTGATAGAGGTACAATGTTTTTTGGGATTGGATGGATACTACTGGAGATTCGTACAAGACTTCCCCAGAGTTGAAGCACCACTATCAACCTTGATGAAGAAGGGGAACCCTTCGTGTGGTCGAAGAGAGGCCAGGAGATCTTTCATGATCTGAGCCAGAGGTTGACTATTACGCCCATCTTGAGGCTTCTAGATAAAGACTTAGGGAACGTAGTTTACTACGACGCATCAGGGATCAGACTTCTACGTATCCAAATGCAGGAGCGAGTAGTGCTCAATTATGGTTATCTCCTGCTGACACAACATGAGACGAACTATGCTACCCATGACCTGGAGTTAGCAGTAGTGGTCTTTTCCTTGAATATATGGTGCCACTATCTGATGGGAGAACTTTTTTCCGTGTACTCTATTCACAAGAGTCTCAGTTATATCTTCTCTCAGAATGAACTGAACCTGAGGCTATGGTGGTGGTTCGAGTTCCTCCAAGACTATGAAATTGAGATAGTCTACACTCCTAGAAAGGGGAACGTTGTAGAAGATGCTCTCAGCCGGAGATCTGGTAAATAGTTGCTAGGTGAGGCGACAGAGTCTGGATTCCTTACAAATATCCTTTGTTGATAGAAATTGGGAAACCAGTATACAGTCTCTTACAGTAAACCCCCCTTTACATGAGTGAGATAGGGAGTCACAACATGGAGACGTTGACTGTGAGACACAACGTGCTCAGATATCCACAGGGTAGGCACTTGAAAGATTTTCTGATGGTGGGGATCATGTCATCCTCTTCAGAGGACATAACATGGCACCAGATGCACTTTAGGAGGAATTTTTGATGGAATTCCACACATCCCCTCTATCGATACATCTAGGACTGGAGAAGATATACCAGGACCTTCGGCTACATCCTTGGTGGTAAGGCATAAAAAAGGCAGTAGTAGAGTTTTTCTCACGGTGCCTCACTTGCCAGCAAGTGAAGGTGGTTCACCACGTACCAGTAGACTTGGTACTTCACTTTGAGGTCTTGGAGTAGAAGTGAAATGGGATATCCATGGATTTCAAGATAGGTCTTCCATGTATATAAAGGTGTCACGACTTCATTTGGGCGATCATCGATCGACTCACCATGTCAGCTCACTTCCTACCGATCAGAGAGCATGACTTAGTGGAGAGAATGGTACGCCTCTATGTGCTAGAGATTATACTTTTGTGTGGAGTACCTTCTTCTATAGTGACCGACCATGATGCACAGTTTACTTCCCGACTATGGAAGGTGTTGCAGGAGAATTTCGGGATGCAGTTATGTCTAAGCACCACCTTCCATCCTTAGAGAGATAAATACACCGAGCAGACCATCCATACACTTGAGAACATGCTCCAAGCTTGGGTCCTAGAATATGGTCTTAGATGGGAGGATCACTTACCTTTGGTAGAGTTTTCCTATAACAACAGCTCTGACTCCACCATATGGATGGAACCTTTCTAGGTGTTTTATGTGTGACCTTGCAGATCACCACTGTGTTGGACAGACCCATGGGAGTCCACACTAGTGGGACTAGAGATAGTACGAGCTACCATAGAGAACTTGCAGATAATCTAGGAGTTGATGAGGACTGCACGTAGTAGAAAAAAGTCGTATGCTGATAAAAGACAGAGGACTCTAGAGTTCGAGGATGGTGACCACGTCTTTCTAACTGTCTCACCTCGATGAGTTCTACGGAGAATTCACCGAGGTGACATATTATCTTTGAGATTTATCAGGCCTTTTCATGTTATCATTAGAGTAGATGAGGTGGCTTACCACTTATCTCTTCCACCTTATTCTCACTGGGTGATGATGTCTTCCACGTATCTCAGCTTAGGAGATATGTGAACAACCCTTCCCACATCATCGACCATGGAGAGCTGGACATCGATGACTGGGCGACTTTCATAGAAGTTTCAGTGGAGATTGAGGATCAAAAAGAGTAGGACCTACATGAATGGTCGATACCTCTGGTGCACGTTTGCTGGCAGCACAAGATCCTCCAGGAGAGCCTGTGGGAGAGGGAGGCTCAAATGCATGCTCAGTACCCCCATTTGTTCCCTTAGTTCGAGTTGCATCTTACTAGGACGTAAATCCATAAGGAGGGGAGAATGTGTATACCCATAATTTCCATGGATGTTTTGTCATAAATACAAGGGAATTATACGAGTGCGTGAAAATTTACGGAACTTGATTCTGAGGCCCGGTATGCCCAAAATCAATTTTTGAAGTTTTTTTCGGGTCCCTTAAATAAACATATGTGCGGGGTTTTATAACTTTTGAACCGGTGAATGAAATTGATATCTGAATGCACCATTAAACTCTCAGCGTCAATGATTTCTTAGTGCGACCTTTACTGCTATTGCGTTCTATCGAAAATAAAAGATAAATTTTGGGATTTTTAATAAGTTAAATAAAAATAAGTGTATATTATTTTTAGTTTGATGTGGTTAAAACCTCCAAGAGGATGTTAGTGGTGTGGCCCACCACACCATATCCTTCCATGAGAGGTTATAGTGGTGGGGCCCACCCGCACATAACCTCCCTTGGGAGGATATCATTGGTGGGGACCACACAGGCTTTAAACCCCCTTTTAACCTCCCAATTATGTGGGAGAAAACTCTTCACCTTACCCCATTAATTTAATGTGCCATCCCTCCCAATTAATTAATTGAACTCATTAATTTAATTAATTATCACCTCTTGAATTATTTTAAATTCATTCCAACAATTAAATAATAGATGAAGCTATTATTTTATTTTGGTTGGCATCTATTCATTTGGTGGAGCGTTGAGATGGTACTTAGAGAACCCATTGAGAATTATCTCTCAAAAAAGGATGCGAAGAACCCTGCTTTATCCTCCACCGAAGAATGACTAACTCTTTCATCGATCTTCGACCGAGTCAAAAAAAAGGAGCCGACCGCGAAGAATACCGACGATGGTTTTTCCTTGGTCTCCTACCCCGGATGCTTCCTAACATCGACGGAACGACGTCCACCTTTCCGCGACTTCATAAAAGATTATCATCATATGAGGTAGGGGTTGTATTTTGAGAATGACTATATTCCCAAGTTCTTCTTTTTCAAAAAAAAAAACATTGAACACGAATGTTTTCTTTTGCTGGATGGGAATAATATTTGCGGGAGTGTAGGGTTTGATGATCTTCATTTAAATTCTTGTAGAGATTCCTGTTACCGCTCTAATACGGAGGGTGAGGGCCAAACAAACATGGCTAAACCTCTCCACCGTTCATCATGAATTTTCTGTTCATCACGATTTAAGGTGTCGACTTTACGTTGTCGTGACGAATGGAGAACCCCCTTCGATCCACCAATAATCCTCTTCGCTGTGCCCCCAAAATGAGCTAGGGAGCTCCCCAAACATCTAAAAAACCGGAAATTCCACAAGAGGCATGAGTGGGAGGAAGAATGGGGGAATGCTGGGAAATACCGAGTGGCTTGGGACATAAAACCCTAATTTTATGTGGCTACATGTCTTGGAAGCATGGTTTGGGAAACAATGGGCCAACCCTGTGGTAACCACTATTCCACCTGGGGACTTCACACGACTTGGCCGCACGGTTTCTCAAACCATGTGCCAACCATGTGGTTGCTATTGTCACATTCAGATACATCACATGGCTTGGACGCACAGATTGTCAAACCATGATCCAACCATGAGGTTGCTACTGTGTCACCCAAATACTTCGCACGTCATGGCCGCACAGTTTGTTTAGACCATGCACAAACCATGCACTCCTTCACAAATGTCCATAACTTTGGCACCATTCGTCCATTTGACGAACCGTCAGCAACGATATAATCCTGGTAGAGATACGGTGACTTGGGTATATCCCACTAGAGATTTGGGTTGAGATGGATTATGGTCACGTTGGATCGATCACGAATCCAACTAGACCCTGGAATGAAAATGCCAATAACTAACAGACCGAGTGTCTAATTGATGCGTTGTCTGTTGAGTTGAGACCCCTATGATGTGGCAAACATTTGAGATACTTATACATGGGACTTCGTGATAGTTGGAATATTGACCAATATCTTGTTAAGAAAATCTTCCAGAGATGATCAGGCATTTGGGTGGGAACCTAGTAGCTGGATGAGACTTGGCGACTGTTGACCAATTCGACTCGGAGTGATTCGACTAGCCCATTGGGGAGCAGCTCTGTGTTATCATGGTAGAACAACCTTAGGGAGTAAAAATATGTGAGCACGACAGTCCCACGGTTCTCGACATGTGGAGTACCTCAGCAGGCTACTAGGGGAGTGCCTCTTTGTGAGCGTAGAAGACCTACGTTGGAGAGTGCATATGTGTGAGAAATGTAGATCCACGATACTCGACAGGAGGAGTATATCAATACTCCAAGTTAGTGGGAAGTGCCTATGTGTGACATGGAATTCCCAATGTACTCGATAGATGAAGAGTTCTCCATCAGCTGAAAGTTCATATTTATAAAAATTCTGGTTTGAGCTGATTCAATTACATTTGTGGTTTCCTCATGATTGAGATGGGTTACTAGATAACATTGGTATATGTATGGTCATATTACTATGTAATGGTTATCAGTTGATTTTATACTTTGTGGTTTATTCATGTTGGATTTTCTGAGACCTAGACGATCTCAGGGTCCCTACTGAGTATCGTTATACTCACCCCTAAATTGGCTATTCCCGCACTTCGTTGTGTTGGTTTTAGACAACAGACAACACTGACTGATGCAGAGAGTATATGGACTAGACAGTACCTGGAGGTGGACCACTCGGTGTGACGGTACACAGAGTAGACAGGAGGATCAGATTGCTGAGGAGGACATCTGTACCTACCCTTTAGGTAGGAACCCCAGAGGACGACCTAGTAGATGATTCACTTTTTCAGTTGTACTTTCTTTCACTGGTACTTGTACATTTCTGTTGGGGTTGTATTTCTGGCCTCTTTTTATAACAAAAATGTTTTTTTATATTGTTTTTCTAAGTTTTTTACTTCTATTTGTGGTCTATGATGTGTTTTTTTACAGTTATAAAGGAGATGCTTTTCCAGTTTAGAGATTTACGCCTTTGGTGTTAGTCACCAAGCCCAAGCCATTGAGAGGTGGGCATGGGGTAGTCATGATACGGGCCCCCGGGGATAGGTCATGACACATCTTCTTTACATACCAGTGTCTAACTATGAGATGGTGATAGCCTTATATGAGGTCTATCATCGAGAACTATCGTGCTCCCTTGATCTGATCAAATAGGTCATCAATCCTCAGGAGTGTGTACTTGTTTTCACAATCACCTGATTCAAGCAATGATATTAAGAAAAAAGAAATAAGATCTCATCCTACTTCTTTGAGAATAGAATCAGGGTTGCCTAGGGAGAAACACTAGGCCATATGAATCCCTTTCCCTACAAGTCCTCCATCTGTACTCACAGCTCATGAAGCATAGTGGGATCCATCTGATATTATGGGGTAGATGTCGGTGTCATCTTGGGGTATATGTCAATATAGAAGTCCACCTCTCTATGAAGAGGTAGTCCTGGAACATCATCAGGGAAAACATCTACATACTGGTCCACCACTACAGGGTAAATCATACTCTTCCCTTCAACTTCTCTGAGGGTAAGGAAAGCCAACGGGTGAGTGATCGGTTGTACCCTCCTCCGATTTAGTCCGTCCTATGCTGTAATGTTCCTCTTCTCATCAGTGATGCTGAAATTGGTCCCATCCATATGGAAACACTACAATTTTCACCTAATACAGTAGATCTAAGGATGGAATGTAGATAACAAGTCAATACCCAGGATGACGTTGTAAGGCCTCGACGCCGTTACGAGGAGATCCTAGCCGAAGCTCTCGCCTACTAGAGTAATCTCACACTACCGACACCAATGTGTAATCATCAAGTCTGCTCCCATAGGATTCTCTAGAAGTATGGATCGAGCCAAAAGCTGCGTCAGAATCTCTGAGCTCCGAAGGAGGGCATTGGAAATTAATGAGTGACTGGAACCTCTGTCTATAAGAACTACAACTATGGTGGATTAGACACAGATTGTACCTAAAATCATCTCTATAGCACCATGTTTTTATTTTTCAACTACCTAGAGCTAAGCTCTATCCTCTCCATCTGCTCCCTACGATCGGGGTGGACCTCCGGGTGGTGGTGGTGGCAACACCTCGAAACGTCGCCCACCGCCTGCTGCACGTCCATCTCCTCTGCCACGTTCGCCTGCGCCCAACAGACCGCATTGATCGAAACTCATCCTCTACCTAGGAGGTCCATCAACTGTCTAATGATCATCTTATCGGTGGGTTGGATAGTCATGAGCCATTTGACCCTACCCACCGCATGAGTAACACTACCTACCACCGACATGTGTATCTCAATTCTATGTGCCCCGCACCACCGATCTTGATTCATGCGGTTGACTACCTGTGGGTCTGGTACTCTGGGACCTCTGCGTCATCTATATACTACTAGCTGTATAAGTCTCTGTTGCATGTCGACTAGTGGTGGGTTTTACTGCTGCTACCTACTCAGCAAGGAAACACTCCACTAGCAGGGCTCTCTCTAACACCCCCACATGTGTCGGGGTGTTGAGGGAGATCATTGTTCACCTGATCTCTTTTCTGAGCCCATGCTCTAAGGTCCAGGACCTGAATACTGGGTCTCACACCATATCAGTGGAGTAGCACGAGAGTTCGGTGAACCTCACTGAGTACTGATCTACAATCATGCTACCCTGTTGTAGATGTAGTAGCTCCTGTATCCGCACCGCTCGTAGGGTGGCTGGTACAAACTCCGCTTGGAATAGGCTCTCAATGTATGTCCAAAGAAGTGTCGTCTCGACATGCACCTAGAGCATTAGGCTCCATCATCTACCTACTGCTTCCTGAAGGAGACTGGCCGAAAGTATCACCATGTAGTCTTCTAGTGTCCCTACTAGGCTAAAAACTCTCACCACAGCGTCCAGCCAATCCTCAGCCACCTGTGGGTCTATCTCTACTAGGAACACTGGTGGCCTATGACACTGTAAACCATGCAACACGCTGAAGCGACATGAATCATATTATGCTGAGGATGGTGTTATCGGTGACCCAACGAGATGTGGTACCACTGGTGCCTCTGCTGGTAATAGGCCCTACACCGAGGCCTCATCGATTGGTGGGCTGTCAGATGGTATGACTCTCTAGGCTCTGCGTGAAGAAATCTTGAAAAAACAGATGTGACACGGTCAAAATATTATACCTGGTATGCTTACCAAGTTGAGTTGGCTTAATAAAACTTTTGAAAAGACACACACAATCAGTGTTTTTGGTCACTATGTCAGAAATCAGAAGTTAGGGTCCTGGTGTATGGATATATCGGTCACCCGCACCAACACTGGACTCCCTAAATTGAAAACCACAATTAGTACCCTTAACACTACTGCATCACAGATAATAAATGTCATATTCCTATGTTCTATGGTAGAACCAACTCCTCTGATTCCAATTTGTCATGACCCATCCACTGGGGCCCATATCATGACTACCCCAATCCCACCTTCCACTGGCCAGGGGTTGGCGACTAGCACCAAATGTGTAAATCCCTAAACAGGGAAGGAATTTCATTTATAACTGTAAAAAAACACATTAATGAACACACCTGGAAGAAAATAACTTTGTAAAATTGTATATAAAAGAAGTACTGGAAAGTAAAATGGGTTGTAAATTCAAGCCCAAAAGGAAAGTACTAGTACAACTGAAAGAAAGCACAATTGAAGAATGTGAAGCATCTATTGGGTCATCCTTCATGGTTTCTACCTAAATGGTTAGTATATATGTCCTCCTCATAACTTCCATTTGACAGTCTCCACCATGTACTGTCGCACCGAGTGGTCCACCTCCGGGTACTAACCAGTACTGCTACTCTCTGCCTCATTCAGCGCTATCTACTCTCTGCAACCAACATAATAAGGTGCGGGAAAATCCCGTGCAGAGCTGAGTATAACGATACTCAGTAGGGACCCCGAGACCCTCAAGGTCTCATAAAATCCAACATGGATAAACCTCAATTTATGAAATCAACAAATTACAATTAATATGGTATATGCCCATACATATACCTATGTTATCAAGTAACCCATCTCAATCATGAGGAAAACACTAAAGTCATTGAATCAGCTCAAACAAGGATTTTTATTAATATGGACCTTCAGCTACGGGAGATGTCCTCCTCTATCAAGTATAGTGGGCCTGCCTCTTCACATAGTGGTGCTTCCAACTAACATGGACTACTAAGTTACTCCTCTTGTCGAGTATTGTGGATCTTCTGCCCTCACACAGAGGTGCTCTCCACCGTGTGTTTGCGGTGCTCAAAGAGAGGCACTCCCCTGGTAGCCTACTAGGGTACTCCAAGTGTCGAGTACCATGGGACTACTATGCTCATATATATTCTCTCCCCACTGTAGTTCTGTCATGATCACATAGAGGTGTTCCACACTGTGCTAGTCGAATCACTTTGAGTCGAATCGGTCTGTAGTCGTCAAGTCTCATCCAGCAACTACGTTCCCGCACAAATGCCTACTCGTCTCCGGAATATATGCTCCACAAGAAGCTGCTCGATAATGCAACTGTCACGAAGTCCCACATAGAAGTATTTCAATCTCCCACTATGGAATAGGGGTCTCAAGAAAAAAGACGACGCGTCAATCAGACACCCGGTCTGTTAGTTATTGGCATTTTTATTCTAGGGTCCAATTGGATTCGTGATCGATCCAACATTACCATACTCCATATAAACCCAAATCTCTAGTGTGGTATAATCAAGGTGCCATCTCATTCCATGGATTCATGTTCCGCAGACGGTTCATCAAAAGAACGCCTATTTCCAAAGTTATGATAGTTTGTGCAGGGGCGCATGATTCACGCATGGTCTAAACAAACCGTGTGGCCAGGCCAAGCGATGTCTATGTGTGATACAGAAGATACTTCATGGTTGGCGCATAGTTTGAATAATCGTGCATCCAAGCCATGCGAAGTATCTTGGTGTGATAGTATAAATTTCCTGGTTGGTGCACAGTTTGATAAACCGTGTAGGAAATTCATGCAATGTCCCCAGGTGGGATAGTGGCAATCACACGGTTGGTGGAAAATTTACCAAACTGTGCGGCCAAGCCATGCGACCACATAAAATTAGGGATTTATGTCACGGGCCACTTGGGTTTTCTCATCATTTTCCTGTTCTACCTCCCACTCATGCTTCGTGTGGGATTTCACATTTTCTAGAGGTTGGGGGATCTCCTTAGCTAGTTTTGGAGGCACATCAAAGAGGTTTCTAGGTGGATCGAAGGGGTTTCACCATTCGTCACCGCAACACAAATCCACTAACTTCTATCGTGATGAGCACACCATTCAGGAAGAATGGCAGGGGGTCGGGCCATGTTAGTTTGGCCCACCCCCTTCGTATTAGAGGGTTAACAGGTGGCACAAAAAGAACTTAAAAGAAGATCATCAAACCCTAAGCTCCCACAAAGATTATTCCCTACCCACAAAAGAAAACATCCACATTCTTGGTTTTTTTAAAATAATGTAGGAATATAGTCATACTCAAAATCCAACCCCTACCTCGCATGATGATAATTGTTGATGAAGTCGCGGAAAGGCAGACGTCATTCCTTCGGATGTGGGAAGCATCCAGGGTAGGATACTGATGAAGATGTGTCGTGGGTGTACATCGCAGTCGGCACTTTTTCATTTTTCTTTGTTGAAAATCGAAAAAAGATTTCGTCGTTCTTCAGTGGAGGACGTAGAGGTATTCTTCGTGTTCTTTGTTCAGAGATAATTATTCAAGGGTTCTTGATGTTCTCTCTCCAAGGTCAACCAAATGTAACGATTCCAACCAAAATAAAATAATAGATTTGTCTATTTTTTAAATGTTGACATGAATTCAAAAGAATTAAAAAGGTGAAAACTAATTAAATGAAAGAGTTCAATTAATTAATTGTGTGGGTTGGAACATTAAATTAATGGATGAAGGTGAAGAGTTTTCTCCCACATAAATTAGGGGTTAATGGGGGTTTAAAGCCCGCGTGGGACCCACCAAAGATATACTCCCAAGGGAAGTTATGTATGGGTGGGCCCCACCACCATAACCACTAATGGGAGGTTTTGGTGTAGTGGCCCACACTACTAACCTTCTCTTAGAGGTTTTAACCACAACAAAATAAAAATAAGCTACACTTATTTTTATTTAGCTTATTAAAAACCCCAAAATCTATCTTCCAATTTCAAAAGAATGAAACTGCGAGTTCAACAGTGGCCTCATATTTCAATTCTGAGTACTTGTTCAAAAGTTATAAAACCCCAATCATATGTTTACTAAATGTAGCCGAACAAAACATCAGAAATTGATTTTGGGCACACAGGTCCTCAGAATCAAGCGCTGTAAATTTTCATAGATTCGTTAAATTTTCTTGTATTTAAGGAAAAACAATTCCACTGAAATTCTGGGTCTTTACATTTCATCATATGAAGATGCCAATAGTATCTAAAAAAATTATAAGTTTCCCATTTCTACAGATTTAAGGTTATTGAAATAAGAAGATATTTTTTTAGAAATGAATACCATGGTTTTATGTTTCCTATTGGAGTTCCTATTTGCTATGTTCAACAATTATTTATAAGTATTTTTAATATTATTTAGTCTATAGGTGAGAAAGGAGTTGATGTTGAGTGTCTCTTGAATATGATAATAGATATTATTCCCATTTAGTTGTAATCTAAATGAAAATAAATTGATGAGAATAATAATTTTTAAAATATCCCACTTGATTAGTTATTTGGGTATCCTCTATTGCATCAATTTTGAATGAAGATAGATGTTGATTTAAATAAGTAGATGAATGGTAATGGTCGTGTTTCTTTCACTACTACATCATATCATATGAATGTCCAGACTCATGAAAGTGTTAATAGATAAAAATACATGAAATCTACAGTTATCAATGATTCATGTGATAGTGATCATTATGAGAATGGGCGTTCCAATTCAAGTAAATGAATGAAGAATATTGTGGGAAAACATATTTCCAATAAATATTTAATAAGAAAGAAATAATGTATAATAAATATTCACAAGTAACTTTTTATAAATGCAAGAGGGCAGTTTATATCTATCGAGAGTTCTTATTGTCAAAATAAAAGAATGAAATATAGGAATTTTGAGAGTAACAAGGATAATTATTTCACTTTTATCTATATGAATTTACATAATGATATTGACACCAAGAGTTCTACCAGTGGTGTTTCTATTGATGAATCACCTGATATTGAATTTTTAGACATATGATATTTGGTCTAATAGCATGAATTCATAAAAAAAATAATGGATCATGGATAAGATACACAATGGTGAGTAATTATACAATATTTCATTAATTTATAATTATCCAAATGAGTGATTTATGATTATTCATATGAATAATATTCCTCATCAGATGACAATTATTTACCCACTTATAATAAATTATATGGGTTTTAAATGATAAATAAGATCAAAAATTGTAATATCATTAAGAAAAATGAAAGAAAAAATTTTAGAATATCTATTATAACAAATGAAGTATCAAATATGCCTAATGATCTTGATTAAAAAACCTTTATTTTTAAATTTTTTTTCCAAAAACCTTAAATAAAAAAATTATAAAAAGGATAAACATTTTAATCTTATTGAAAATAGTTTTTCAATATAAAATATTTTTGAGTCTAAATCAAATTATAATTCTAATAAAAATGAGGATAAGAATTTAGTCATCAATCTAAAATCAGAAAAATTTTCCTTAAAAAATCTTTTTCTTAGTATTACCCATGTAATGAATGGATTCGACAAAATGTATTCACATCTTCGACCACTTAGAGATAGTTATGGTTTTTCTAATATCATTCATACCCAATTTGTAGTCTCACATATTTTATCCCCAAAGTTATCTTTTTTTCACTATGTTCAAAAGTGGTGGACATTGGGAGAAAATTTATTATTTAAACAAATCCATATCATTTGGTTTTCATAATATCTATTTTTTAAGAAACTAAATATATCTATGATTTTTTCTATTAATTATTGATCTGAGAGACATTGGATTCTGAAAGATTATCTATTTGATTTTTAAGAAAAAAAGGATGTGAAAAACAAAAAATACATTGTTCTAGTATAGTGGGTGTCCAATGAACATTAATATTAACAAAAAAATCTATGAAATGATTATTAATGTGAATTTTGGAAAAGTAATATTCTTTTAATATGATCAAGGTGGAATTTTTCATATATGTAATAATGTTCATCCTAGAAAATCATTATGTTTAAATGTTTTATTTGTTAATGTTCTTATGCACAATCTTACATTCACAAGCCAATTCTGTAATGAATGACAACATGTGAATTTTAAAATGATAATTTCCCAGTACACAATTCCAGGGAAGAGTGTATTCTCTCTGACCATAGTCATCCAAAATTATTTACATTGAATATAGAGGAACGTAGGATCTAGTACATACCATTCCATATTGCAATAAATGATCAATCTTGATAATGTAATTGTAGTATATGAAAAATTATCAATAAGAACATATCTAAACTCTCAGTGAAAGTACATGTTAAGGATCTACTAGTGATTAGATTTTATTGTTAAAATGTTTATGATCCTTCTCAATATGGAAATAACCATATGTTTAGACATAAATCAGTTAGTGTAGTATCAACATCAGATGAATTACTGCTAGTGCATAGAGGCCTTTTTGGTCTAACTCATGCTGAACGTACTGGAGGAAAATACAATTTATTTGTTTTATTTGATGATTATAATTGATTTATAAGGGAAAATTTTCTACCAACAATATCTAAATCCATTTCTTAATTTAATTAATTTTTAGCCAAAGGTAAAAATGAGATCAAAATTCCATTGATAACTATTCATAGTTAATATGTGGGAGACATTGGAATTTAAGATTTTGAAACTAATTGTAATAAGAAGGCATTACAAATTACTTCTTTGTTCCTAGAACTCCTCCACAAAATAGTGTTGTTGAATGAAGGAACTATATTCTTTAGGAAATAACTAGAACCATGTTGAGTGAATATTATACTATTAAAATATTTTGTGATGAAGCTATATGTACTGATTTCTATACTATAAATCGAGTTTTAATCAAAAAATTTCTTAATAAAACACCTTATAAGTTATATATTTCTTGAAAACAATATGATTCTTACTTCATTGTGTATGGATGAAATATATTCATCTGGAATACTAATGATAACATACATAAATTCTCAACTAAATAGGACTAATGAATTTTCCATGGTTACTCCAATAATTATATTTAATATAAAATCATTACCAAGATATCATGGACTATTGTATATATTCTACATGAAAAATTTTATGAAACTAATACTTTAGTTTTTGAAAAATCCAAACCAATAACTTTATATGTATTTTGAAATACTGATTATCAAAATTTTATGAATGATTAATTTAATAAGGAAATTACTAAAGAAAATGTTTAAGAAGTATTTACCCTAAATGATTTCGTACATTATGTCAATGAACATGTTTTAAAACACCAAGATATATTATTTCTTATGAATCATCCTAGTGATAGTATCAATGGTAATGTAAATTAACTTGTAAGGAGTATTAGTTCTCTAGGAAATGAAGTAAAAAATCTATAATTTCATTCAAATTTAGAACCTAAAGGAACAGATGATGATTAGGGTGATTATGATTTCATTAAGTTTATGAAATACATACTAAATTTTATAAAAAGGAATAATGTTTAGACATTGGTTAAAAGACATAGTAAAACATATTTAATTGTAGTAAAATGGTTCCTCAGAAATAAATGTTATGAAAATGGAATCATTTTTAGAAGTAAATCGAGATTATTTACTAATGTATATAATCAATAAGAATAAATATACTTTGATGTTACCTATTCTCAAATAGATATGATTGAATCTATTCATATTGTAAAATCATGTACAATATTTTTCAATTTTAGAATTTTTCAAATGTACATGAAGTGTTATTTTAGGTAAGGATTTGATCAAGAGGTTGTTTATGTAGAAATCCCTCTAGATTGTGAAAAATAAATCACCATGAACATGTTTAAATGCTTAACATTGGTTTCTATAGACATTAACAAGCCCTTATAACCAGATAT